>VDFB02281492.1:669101006-669791240 GCA_007258455.2 Sequoia sempervirens
CATGAAATAAAAGAACAAACATAGAAAAAGATTATCGTATTTAAAGGAATTATTCTTGTATTTCTTAATCTTACCAAGATTTTCCATAAGTTGACTTTGAAGCAATTCACATAAATCATACTCTACATTCTCCTTTACCATCTGATATGTTGCATATATGGTTGTACCAAATATAGAGTTTTCTCGGTTGGAATGATATATCTTGTAACCAATGACCATTGAGGAAAATTTCACATCCACATCAACAATATCATCAATTGTCATTGCTCTTTTATCAAATATCAAACCAATTGCATCAGTGACTATCTAATTTTTTACAGACTTCAAAATCGGCAATCCATCGAAGGAATTTAAATTTGTAACAGTGCTTATAGCTTCTTTTGTAATCTTGAAAGGATGATTCAACCACATAAATTCAGCATGAACTCAACTCAAGATATATCAAACCCATTTGTTTTCATCAAACATAGGTAATTTCACAATCTGTGTAAATTTCTTCTCCTCTAGGGTTTTGAATTCGGGCTTAACACATAAATTCTCTCCAACAATGTGTTTGGAATATAAATTTAGCAACTGTGAGCTTCCTAACTCCTCAATATTAGCATGAATATATGCCCTAATGTGTTCAATATGTAAGACGTCATATGAAACAGATGAAAATGCACCTAAGGGCTCGATCTCAACAGATTTGAAAGGATGCCACTTGAATTTTGGACGGGGTTTATCCTTGACTTCAACTACCAATGGAGTAGCCATTTTCACAAATTCACAGGTTTACAAGTTTTCCCAATAAATATCTTTTTTTCTGAATTAGGGTTTGAACTTTGAATCGCCTTCACACTTGAATTCTTCCAAATTTTGCCAAAGTTTGCTTCAAAGCTCTCAAAACTTCTTCTTCTCAAAATACAAAGTGACAAATGAAAGATATAAATGACTTTTTATCATTCACACACCTAACCTTTTTGACATAATAAATGCTTTTACCCTAACTCATCTGGATACCTTGTTTCCATACACTGTGAAAGATAGCTCTCCTGCAGACCTTCAATTCTGCATAAATACTCTCTCCAACTATTCAATAGCATCTGTAGATCATCAATGCAGTCACTGAACTCATCCATATCCCAGTGTCGATTACCGGCAAGGGTTTGAAATATTTTCTTGACAACTCCCCCTAGGCCAAAGGCCTTAACCTAATTCCTAGAGGAATTACCAGAAGTTGATTCTAGTGTTGGCTCATTTCCTGCAATAGAGGGACTCTTCTTCACCCATGTCTTCTTCATCTGCTTCATGATTTAATCTGTAGTGACTTTCCCTTTTCCTTTTTCATCCTTCTGCATGTTTCTTCTTTGATTTACCAGACCTCTTCTATAAAATCTAGCAATATGAACGATTTTGTTGCAATTGTAGTACACCACATTTCTTTGTTCAAACCAGTTGTTCCACTGACTTTCTCTTGATCTGCACTGGTTAGCAATATGGCCAAATCTATTGCATGTATAACATCTAACATCTCTATAAAAAAATTTCATCACATTTATGCATTCATTTGACTTATGACCATACTTGTTACAATTAAAGCACTGACTAGAGAATGATGGACCACTTGAATTCATTCATTTGACTTATGGCCATACTTGTTACAATTGGATCACTATATGACCAAATTTATTGCAAACATAATAGTTACCATTAAACCTTTGAGCATTAGGTTATCTTACCAAATACCTTCCAATGTTGCTCATATGATTTCCTTGTCTAAACCTCCTTTGTCCAGATCCAAAACTTTCTCCTTTCTCATATCCAAGACCTTACTTGTCACCATCAGTCCTCTGACTTTTAATCAGTTCATCAAGCTTGGATGAGCTAATCTTGAATTTCTCCTTGAATTCATTTGCAGTAGCAAGTTCATCTTTGAGATCAACAATGTACTTTGCAAGCTCTTCCTCATTGTGTTTAGATAGTTCTAACTCAAGTTCTAATTGAATGAATCCATCAGTAATTCAGCTACATTCTTCAGATTTCTCTTTCAAGGATTGGGCAAGCTTTTCTTCATTCGTCTTTCTATCTTCAATCTCCTTGGTCATCCTCATCATAATAGATTCCATCTCATGCTTCACAATTGCATTATCCCTAGAAAAAATTTCATATTCTTTTGTCTTTTCCTCTAGGGCTTGACTCAGTTGTTCATCTACAATGTGTTTACTATCTTCCTGCCTGATCTAATCAAAGAGTTTCCTTCTCTTCTCCTTGGACTTATTGATTTTTTCTTTCAATGACTCAATGAATCTCTCAGCATTCATGAGATTTTCTTGTAATTCTCGGACTTCAAATTTTGCTTGATCAAGATCATCTAGGGCCACCATAAGTTGTTGAAGACTACTTGAATCCATTAAAACACTTTCCAAGATCTTCCGCAAGCTTTTAAACTTCTTCTAATGAATTGATCTCTGATACCAATTGTTGGAATCAAGCAACATTGAGAGGGGGGGTGAATCAGTGTTGTGAAAGTTTTAACTTTATTAATCTAATTCTTAAAGTCCTAATAACATTCAACCAAAATAAAAATGCATGCACATAAGAAAAATAACCATAACACAAGGATTTTTTACATGGAAACCCTGTTAGGGGAAAAACTACGGAGGAGGTCAATCCACAATATTGTTCTGAGTATACTCAAAAGAAAATATTACAAAATGAGAATGCACTTGCATTCAAGCACACTGCCTAGAGCTTATTGCTCAAAAACTGAAAGGCTCGCTTCCTTACAAAAGATTGGAATACTTCCAAGGATTTGAACTGATAAAGTAGCATCTACAAATGCCTGATTATAGTTCCGGTCAGGCTCAACAATCGAATTCCAGACCTTCTGACTGATTTTGCTCTTCTTCTCTGTTTTGCTCCAACTCGCAACAAAAATTCTTAATGCACAAGTGAAACTATACATAATCGCTCTACTAACCTTCTGACATTCGAAACATACATCAACTCACATCGAACACACAACAAAATGATATAATCGATCACTTATATACCCGCTACTTAGGATTTGATCACTTCATGTTGGCTTCAACAAAATAAAAAATATTCACAAACTATCGACTTAAATCATCCATAATATTCAATTTGCATCCACAAGAATCGGCCACGACATAGTGATGACCCAAGTCAAAATTCTCGAACACAAAAACACTTAAACAATAACTCCTCAACTATCTGCAACACACTATATTCACTAAGTCAGCCTTCATACACTAATGAACAAAAAATTAGTCAATTGGACCTTCTAACTTACACCCAAATCGATACGAGGCACCAAGATTTATGGATAACACTAATTATGCATCGAATAATCTTCCTTGAGATCCACAACATTAATAATAACAAAAAATATGCATATGAATCAAAGAACACAAATCTACCGGATGCTTTGTTCTAACTTAACATATAATCATTGATCTTCAATCTATCTACCGGTATGAGTAAATTGCAATGTGTGGATCGACTAGCTGACCAGGGTTTCCATCAATGACAACACCAGAAAATATGTGCAATGTCTCTTGCCAACACAACCAATCTGCCCTTGGATCTGAATTCTGATGATTAAGGGTTTTGAATTGGATTTTAGATGTGATGCAATGATGTAACTAACTAAAGTATGGAAATTTAGTGTTCTAATATGAATTATGACTAACTGTTCAATGTAGATAGAGAAATTTAAGTTCTAGAAATGGGGAGTGTAGACATAGAGGTACCTGCGATTTAAATATGAGCAAGATCTGGGTGGTCTAAGGTGTAAGGTTCCCTTTACTAAGGATCTAAATCCAAAAACTAATTTCACTATCCTCAAGTCCTTGGTCTGTAGCTTCTTCCTTCCGGGTTTCATTGTCGGATCTTTGTTTGTTACTAAGATAATACAAATTTTGTATCTTGTCAACTTGTCGAGCTAATGATGCATGAATGAGAAATGTGTCTTTAATTTTCCTCCAATCCTTTTTCAAATCTATGACCTGCACATACAAAAGGGGGGGAAGGGTTGTGCCATATAAGTTCTTTTCTTATTCAAACCTCGTGTTGGTATTTCTACCTCCATAATAGAAAATTTGATGATATAAAGAGCTTATCCTTTTAAGGGATAAAGGCTCAATGACAAAAAGTAGTGAATTAACAATTTTTTGCAACTTTCCACTTAGATCTGATCTCCTTGATGGACTGAATTCATTCTCATCACCTTCAAGGATTGATTGCAACTTGACTTGATTTGATTTGAAGACCTACAAGCATTAGTACTCAAAAATAGAAATACATGTATAAACATGAACAAACTCACACAAAATTTGACATGATTCTTGAATGATGAAATGTTGCAATAATTCTATAAATTATACTCTTGACTTCTCTTGAATTGATTTAGGACACTTGATTTACTCAATTAAATTCCCAATATTTTTCTCCTTCATTAAAGCTATGAAAATACTATGTATTTATATGAAATCTTTCTAATTTCTTAAAAAAATAAATCCTAATAGCTGACAATTAGGATTTGAATTTCAAATAATAAATTATTCACATCAATATATTTAAATTTGGCATCAACATAAGAGGTCTAGGATGTAGGGTGCCCTAGACCAAATCCTGCCTTTTTCAAGATCCAAAGTGTTGGGTGAAAAATATTAAATGCATACTTTGATCTTTCATATTTGATTTTCGAATAAATGTTAAAATGGCTTATGGAATGCATAACTTAATAAATTAGTTGCATAATTAGGTCCAAGCACATGGGGGGAGCAAAATCCTAGTGTGAAATTGTCAAGGGAGATAATTTATGATGCTCCATATTTTATGTTTGTAAATTTTTAAAAAAATTAAAAAATTATTTGAATAGATATTTTTATAAAAGAGACACTATAATTTAGTTGCTAATAAAATGCTAAAAAAATGAAGTTACATGGGACGTTTATCTTTATATAGTAATTTTTTTTTTTTCAACATCATTTCTTTTGTATGTATTCAAAACTTGAAACTTTAGTGAATAGATTTATTTTTTCCCTAATTTGATAGATATATATTTTTAAATAAATATTAAATTTTTCATATATATAGAAAATACAATTATTTCCATGGGATGTCACATTTTTCTTATCCAAAATTGGAAAATAAATATTCGTTTTGATATAAAAAAAATTTCTCTAGTGCATCATATTTTTTCCTTGACAAAATAATCAATCTTATATTTTAGTGTTGATGACCTTTAGAAAAGTACACTTATAGATCTACAAAAGGGTATTATTTATATATTTTTTTTAATGTTATTTATAAGAGTAGGAGTTATTGAGACATCAAGTTTTTTGAATAAATTTATTTTTTAGTAAATTGGCCATAAAGTGGTGCAAAAGTTGAATTTAACAAACGCTTCTAATTAGAGATGTTGTGGCCCATATCTAACTTAGCTAGAATGAATCTAATCATACCATATGTTTGACCAGAATTTATTTTTAGTTGAAAATTCTTAAATTCCCTTGTGTTGATAAGTTGGCCAAAAGTGTGACACAAATTTGTGCTTTTACCCCATCTACTATTAGTTTAAAACTTATGAGATATTTGACCATTGCCTCCATGTGCAATATTCTAGTGTTGTATCATTTCTTTATTTGTTAAACTTGTAGGGCATGTGATAGCTAGTCTCTCATAGCCCAACCAATATTTGCATTCTACCAAGAAGATTATGGTAGTTCTGACACGGTATTAGAGTTGAATCTTGTTATATTCGTAGTTTGGTACTTTTTTACATAGTTTAACTTTAAAACATTGTTTTCATTATTGTGGAATTCTATTTTCTCTATATTTTGTGTGAAGAGAATTTTTAGAGAGGAAGACATAGGAAAAAAAATTGGAAGTTTTTTTGTAAATTCAAAGATCAATTCTCTTACAAAGGTATCACAAGGAAAGCCATGGTTTTTGTTTGGAATGAGGAATTTATATTTCATATGGAATTTTGGTTGATCTTCTTAGTAAAATTCTACAATTTTCTTTGTTAAGGAATTTTATGTGTTGGGAAGGCATGTCCAATCTAAGAAAGGTGCAATGAATTTCTTGCATGAGGGTGATGCTTCTTTGGATTAGTGTAAGACCCAAGACCTCGAAGATCTTGATATTGCATTCTCACAACCTTGTATCAAGCTCTAATATTATCTTTGGAGTGATATACTCTTATTATCTATGAACTATGTGAAAGCCCAATTCTTTGTAATGAAGAGGGAAAAAACTTGATATATTGAAATTCAATTGGATGATTTCTCATTACATTGCAATGTCTTTTAAAGCCTTATTTTCCCATATAAAACTAACCTACAAGAATATAATTTCCCACAAATAGTTCTATTATTTAAATTACTAACAATTAACTAACATTATAATGTATTTGATCTAATCCTAAAATATCTAATTAATGTAATAATCCAACATTCCCCCCTTTATTACAATAATCCAAACAAAAGATGGAACATTGAAATAGTTGAACACAACCCTTCTAGAGACTTTGATGAAGCACCTTCACCAATCTTCTTCACACACCCAAGAAGCACCAAACTGACTCCATCAATGGATCTCTGACTATAGAACCTACAAAGAATTTCACAACATGAGAGAACATAAAGTGTCACCATCCTCCTCACACAACGAGAGAACAAATTTCCTTTAAAATTCTATACCTCCTTTGAGTGTGTCAAATCCCTCTTCAATGTTGGACATGAGAGAACAACTCTCCTTTGAGAGTCCAAATCTCCTTTGAGAGTCCACATATCCTCTAAGAGTGCACATCTCCTTCAAGTGTGTTAAATCCATCCTCTAGTGTTGTGGAAACTATCCCTCCTTTTCTATACAAAAGAGTCCCAACAAATGTAGATACATCATGTGCACCCATAATAGAAAATAAAACCCCCCTTTTTCTAAGGGACAAGAAAAGCCAAGCCCACCCTTTTCTAAAGGACACAAATAGAAAAGGTTCTTCTCATGCACAATGAATCAACATTGAGCAATAAGCTAGCTTGAGATGATAAATATACTCCTACATCTATTGCCTTCAACCTCCCTCCTACATCCATTGCTTCCAACCTCCAATTTGATCTTATTTTAATTTATAAAGCACATATTCATCCTCACTATCATGGTGAGGTAAGTATTCCTTATGCATTACAAAACCATAATATTATATTTCACCTTCAATCATAGCAAGATCTTTATTTTTCTTCAACTTCCCATCAATGAGATCTTTGACTCATTAAATATATTTATGTGGACATGTGCACTTTTTCTATAATAATAGTATTTGAATTATTTCCTTGTTGGACTTCTTATTAACAAGAAAATTATTTTCTTCAACAATTAAATGATTTTCACTAACTCTACTTTCTTCATCAATAAAAGAAGAAATCATAGTTTCCAAATTGGGATTAATTTTGTTAATATAAAAACAATATGATAAAACATTGAAGGAATACTACTTAGTAAGATTGATTTAGCTTCATGGCCAGTCTTTTTTGGTAAACCAACAACCCAAGGTGGCTTCAACCATTGGATTTAAAATTTCTCTAAAATAATAAATAAGCCATATTTTTATCTTTGTAGAAATTGTTGTGCTTGAGTTAAGAACACTTATCATAGTCCATAAGGTTATTTATATATGGTGATTTATCCTTATAGTTCACAAGCACCTTTATGTGTGTATGTGTAAAAATCTATTTTTGAAGACATATTTTGTATAGGTGAAGGTTGTGATTCTTCATATATTGAGAATACCTCTATTTGTAGGTTGAGAATTGACACTTTGATTCAACAACCATTGATTGAGGTTGTGTTACCCTTTTTTGCATATTTTATAAGGACATTTCATCTTGCAGGTTGGGAGGGTTTGTACTTGCTTGGTGCGGGGATTTAGATTTTACCTTTACATGTAACACTAGGGGTTTTCCTTCTCCCTATTTTTATTTTTAAAGGTAACTTAAATAAGTGCCAAATTAAGCAACACTTGCCTAGCCACTAAACATATAAAGTGCCAAATCCAGGGGGTTTCCTTATGTTCTCATTTCCTTCATGGGGTATTGTAATCAATGAACTAATAGAAGGTTCCAATTTTTAGGGGGATGATCATGAATTTTTGGTAATTATTTATATTATTATTTCTTACTATTTTTGAAGATTTTATACATCACGTAGAGCACACATAATTCCCTTTCACTGCTTGGACCATCATCCAACATTTTTATGGATACTTTGATCTTCATCTAATAATGGTGTTTCCTTGGAGGACTAAGTTCTTATGGATGATACTAAGACCTATTGCCTCATCTTGTGTGGATACATCCTCTTGGGATGATTATTTTAACTAGTCAATGTACTTTAAGGATAATTCTAATGTAAAAAATTTCTACCTTAGAGTTTTTAACATCACTTCTTCACGACCTTCCAATAATTTCTTGTGATAGGCTCATCTTACTCTTCAAATATTTCTTTTTTTCTTGCACCTCTTGCTACATGAGATTCTAGAGACACTTCACAAAGAGCATCCAAAGATTATTTCTAGTAGAACATCACTTAGAGCATTTGATAAACATTTAGAGAGTTCATCCTTTTCTATGAGGCTTTCTAGTTCTCTTATTTTCTCTCTTTGTTTTTTTGGGGGGGGAATCTTTTCCCATGGGTTTTCTCCCTTTTCTCCATTTTTGAGAGTTTCTTGTACTTGGGTACCTGATGAGGCCTACTTGTCACGAACCAATTTATTTGTATCCACCTAAGTTATGCTTTAGCAAGGTGTTAGTGTATAATATTCATTCTTCTAGATAATCTTCTAGGTAGATACAATTTCTTAGGTGTATTTCCTTTTATACTTATAGTTGCATTGATTTTTGGATGCCACCAATCTTAGATCAAAGTTACATGCCTATTCTTGGGCTACTTCACCATGATTCTAGATGGAATTTTCTCTCACTTGCACTCTAAATATTTTTATTTATTGTTATTTTAACAATCATGGGATATTTGACCATTTCCTTCATGTGTATTATTTCACTATTACATCATTTATTTGTTTGTTAAACTTGTAGAAAATATGATAACTAGTATCTCGTAGCACAAATAGTATCTACATTCTACCTAAAAGCTTTTGGTAGTTCTAATAGTACACAAAACTACATACAATTAGGCATTTGGATTAGGAAAAAAAGGCTAAGGGTGAGATAAAAAGTGTTCAATTTGTAAAGCAAAAATTATAAGGTATGTAATTTTTGACATTATGTAGATTAGTTATAAAAATGGGCTACACAAAGAACTAGGAAAATAAGAGATAATAAATTTAATATTTTTGGGTGTAAGACAACAGCATGCGTGGGGACCTCAACGTAAGTTTCAATATATCTTAAGTGAACCTATACTTATAATCAAATTATAATTTTTTGTTGATTATATAATTAAATCACATCCAAAATTGAATTTATAGATTTCATCCTTATTGATAAGGGTCATGGATTTGACATCATTTTTAATGAAATAACTTGCACAAGAGAAGAATATAATGTAAACACTTGATAATAAATGAGAATAACAAGACACTTCAAGGGGGATACCTACTATAGTCTTCAATAAGAATTGAATACTCAACATGATGATTATAACTAATAACTCCTATATATACCATATTATCTATGCCTAGGATATCATTGAATCCAACTTAGACAACAACATATAATGCCTAGGCTGACCTAATTAAATAAATAAGAATATAATAATGATAATGACTTAATTAGGGGTCAATATAGCCACAAGATAACTACTCATAACCCATACAAAAGCATTTTCCTCGATGCTAATTAATTATAGATGATTTTGCAAAAGATCTTCAACTTCATCTCTCTTATTTTTTTATTTTTATTTTCCTTCTTATTCATATGCTTTTTCTTCTTATTCTACTTCGTATTCTTGTTCTTGTTCTTTCTCTGTCTTTTTTTTTGTTCTCTCTTTCTTTTGTTTTTTTGCTAAGCAGTCTGCAAACTAAGCAAACTATAGTACTGAAGCATTTTCCATTTAATGAACTTGTCTTCAAGATTAATCAAGCATGTCAACAATGTTTTTCAAACAGAAATGTTCCACAGAGGTGCCCCACCTTCAACTCAGTAGCTCAATGTCAACCAAACCCATTATAGAATATTTTTCCTTAACAAGTTCCTCTGAAGCTGATAAAAACTGTGCATGACTTATTGTTCAGGTTTTTAAGATAACTAATTCATTTCATACAAAATCCTTTTGAGCAGGAAACAATGGATAATTCCATTGAAAAGATCTGTATAAATATGGACTAAAAGACGATCTGTATAAATGTAAATTGAATTATTTTCTGTTACAATGTACAATAAGATAACTCATTCTCTCAATGGCATTGGATACTGAGAAAATTTCCTACCAAGATTTTAAAGAACAGAGGCACTGTATATGCCCATCAAAGGCCACCACACACTCTAGAACCAGGCAGATAGGGAAAATTACTTGAGATCCCACTGTCTGTGATATAATGTGCCAAATTTTCATGAACCTTCTCTCCTTTCAAGGTAGGGACTCTAATAGCAGAACCACTGGTAAACAAATAATTTAATGGAAAAATTCTCTAGTATATGCATATTTTTCAATTCAAACTCCTCATGAATGTCAACCGTTTGATTTTGCAATTCACAAGGAAAAATTGCCCGAGACTATTCAGATAGCTTCTGGGTTGGTCTGAAATATAACGCTCTGTTCTTTTTGTTTCCAAAACAGATTTCAACTGAAAACAACCCTTTAGAAATGGCAGAAATACAAGATCCGTGTGTTCCCAAATAGATCTTATTCATGTTTATATGCCCAACCATTGTCCTTGAGATAAGCCCTTACAGCTGCTTTGATGGCAAAATTGGGTATAATTTGATCGGCTAGCAGTGGTGCTCGGGTAACTGGATCAAACTCTCCAACCGTGTGAAGATGCTCCAGAAGAGAAGATTTTTCATATGTTATGCCACTGGGAGTTATTACAGGGTCATTTAATATATCCAATGTTATTCTACATGTCAGGTGATCTGGAATCTCTGATGGTGTATCACACTGAGCTGCCTTATCAAACACTTCGGACAGAGTGTGGCATCTTTCCATATACATTGCACTCAAATACTCTGCTCTTTTGGACCTCCTAATCCTTTGCTGATGTTCTTGTGCTTCTAAATGTTTAACAGCCTGATCATGATCTAGTTTTATAGCCCTTTCACAAATTGCCCTAAGGGCGGAAGCATGTTCCCATTTTTCATATTGTGCTTTGGCCAGTGCATCCCTAGTATACACAAAATAATCATTAAGTTTTTCCACTTTGCTCAGCTCCATTGCCTTATCAAGAAGCCCAATTGCTTCGACAAATTGCTTGCTCTCAAGCATAGCTAAACCAAGAAGGTAAAGGGCCTTAACACACTGTTTGTCAAGCTCCAAAGCCTTCCTAGAATCAGCCTCAACCCGCTTCCAATCTTTGAGCTTCTTGTGACAAAGTGCTCTGTTTGTCCAATAAATTATTCTGTCTGGGTATAAGGTTATTGCCTCGGTATATAACTCAATTGCTGCCTTGTATCGCCCTCTTCTGTAGCTTTTATTGCCCTGCTCTTTCAATTTTTCAGCAACCCCCGCCATAGTTTACTGTAATTTTTTTGGGATTTTTTCGATCTGCAGACCTGGGGGAGTTTTTCAGAATGGGAACATTCGGTGGCTTTTACAGATAAGATGTCTTCTCTTTTTCTTATGTTTTTTCTTGTTCTTTCTTTTTTTTCTTGTTATTTTTCTTTTATCTTTTTCTTTCTTCTTCTTCTTCTTCTTTTTATTCTACTTTGGCTAGATCTTCTTCTTACAGTAAATCATTGAATGAAATCAAAATAATCTAAAAAAAGTTACCAAATTCTAGGAATCACTTTGCAAGAAAAATCTTTAAGAAATTAGTTGATTTGCAACATTGGATCAAATTTATTAGAAACCTTGATTATACAATAAATAACTTAAATATAATACTTCTCTAGATTAGATGCTTCAATTTGTCCCCTTAAAAAATTAGAAAAATTGAAGATATATGTACTTCCCACAAAATTTTGATAAAAATCCTAATTCTAAAATAAAACACTTAATTTGACTCCAATTACATAAAATTTTATCATATATGCCTCAATATGTTCTTAAAAAGAACATTAAAAGTCAAGAAAAAAATCATCAAGATTTGAGAGATATGCACTTCCCAAAAAAGTGGTTAGAAACCCTAATTCTATAATAAATTACTTAATTCAAATCTAATTTAAAATAATTATTTAAGACATTCGAATATGCTACTGAGAAAGCATCCAAAAATTAAGAATTTTTTTACAAAAATCTGAGAGATATGCACTTCAAAATGGACCTCCAAGATTGATAAAAATACCTTGCCTTCACAATTTTTCGATCATATTTTGATATCTTGCACAAGAGAAGAATATAATATGGAATATTTTGAATATACTTGATATTAACTAAGAATAATAAACTACTTTGAGGGGTCAACATCCTAATCAAATTTGAGGAGGATAATTTCAATATGCTTCAATAAGAACTTAGTATTCAACATGAGGATAATTACTAACCTATACCTCCTATATATACCATATTTGAGCCTAGGATATCACCCTAGCCAACATAGACAACAACATATAATATGTAGGCTAGCTTAATTAACTTAAAAAGAATATAATAATGATAATATGACTTTATTAAGAGGTAAGGTATGAACAAGCCGAGTACTCATAACCTAATACACACTATAGGGTTACATGCATAGTATCATTGGATGAACCCACAATAATGTATCCTACATGTGTGATGGAAAATAAAATAAAAAAATTGGAAGGTAAAAAATAATTGAACACCTTTAAATGTTTTGGAGTAGCTAAGATGTGCTAGCAAACTCAAAATAATCCACAAATAAACATATGTAAAATGAGAAAATATCATAAACATGTGATGTGTTTAAATGTGCAAATGAGCCTTTCTTATAAAGACAAGAAAGAATAGGTGAGAAGGTAGGATTCAAACTCTGACTACCCCTCCAAGTATGAAACAAGTGTAGGACTCTATGGACAAGTGTCGGGACACTTGGTGAGTCTACATGAGGTGAGACAAAAGTCTAGATAATGTCTAAGTGAGCTCAAGTGTAGCATGAATAGAACTCTACTAAGTAGGTTAAAAGCTAACTAGTTTGATAATAACTCTTTTCACACTAACACCCATGGTTAAGTGATACTTAGGGATTAAGCCAAACACTAAAAATATGAGTCCTAATAACAAGGCCTAATAAGGTACTCATGTACAATAATGATCTCTCACAAATGAAGAAAAATGAGAAAACCCGATGGAAACAAAACTCCTCTCCAAAAGAGAGAAAGAGAAGGATAAGACCTCCTAAAAATATGTCACATAAAGATAGGAACATGATGATGAATGTTGAATACACCAGAATATTGAGAGGGGCGGTGAATCGACATGCTTTAAAATTCAATCCCAATTAGCTACTGCTAAAGTTAAGTTATACCAATTAAGCATTCATCCACTTAATCAAAACAAGAGAGAAGATGAGCTACCACACAAGAATACAGATAACACCAAATTTATGTAGAAAACCTCATAGGGGAAAAACCATGGTGAGAAATGCTACTAGGAGCTATTGTCCTAATCTAGCCTCACAAGTAAATAATAGTTTATAACTTTGATTTTATGCTACAACCCAAGCAAGAAACTACTCCCTAACTTTATTTTAGGGGCTAAAACCCAAGGAAGCTACTACTCCCTAATTGAAAAAGGAACAATTGAAATATGATTGATTTATGGCTTCAACCACTGATATGTTGAGAATAGGTGACTCAATCTTACTGGCGTTCAAGTTTCACCTTCATCGATGTGATAGTTGAATGTCAGTATGAAAGTGTTGCAAGTCTCATCGATACACTGACAAGATTTTCGGACTTCATGTTTCAAGTTTGCATTGGTGGTAAAGTTATGTTGGGTAGACATTGCTTTATCGAAGAGAGTCTCTAAGTAGTCTCCTCAATAACCCGTTGTGGGGGTTTGTTTCTTCATCAATGAGATAGTGCTATATCACTGAGACATGAAATGGAGTCTCCTCGACATCTCGATGGGACGGATCAATAAGTGATGGAATTGTATCGAAGTGACTTTGAGTGTTCAGAGATACATGGTCTCATGTCTCTTCGACACTCCGGTGACTAAACATCTTGGTGGGTATGCATGTCGGAGTGAGTGTTGGAATTCAAAGAGAGATTGTCTCAAGTATCTACAATGCTCCGGTGGTAAGTGTTGGCAAAGGAAGTAACTAGAGACATGTCAAGGTAACACTGGGAATTCAAAGAGAGACTATTCCCAGTCTCTTTGACATTCCAACAGGAGAATGCAATGACAGTTACGATTTTTTAGTTCAGTAGGGAGATGTAACGATTGGCTTCCTGGAATTATTGTAAACTGTATGCTAATTCCATAGTGCATTGTATGCAACGGTAACAAATAGATGATCTGAGATTGATCGAGAGGTTGATCAATGAAATGTTATGTTGCAAGAATTGGAATTGACTCTGTAAACTAATACTCGAAAGAGAAAGTTCTGAAAATTGTATGTAAATGTCTTTTTACTATAACACAAGTGAGCATTGCTTTGGTGTGTGGGTTTTTCTCCTATAAGGGTTTTCCCATGATAAATCTGGTCTTCAAATTGTGTGATGCTTTAATTCTATGTTCTGTTAATTTCATGAAATGTGCATCTTAAGTGAACTATAATTGTGAAAATTGAATGAAATTTATGTATCTCTCTCCTGTAAAATTGGTGTTAGGAAGGAATTTATGCACTTAGCTTTCCTTACAAGTGGTATTAGAGCCTAGCCAGCTATTTTATCCTTGTGGGTGAGTCAGGTTTTTTGTGTTGATTTTTTCAAGTGGGAGTTCTATAGAGAGAATCAATTTGAAAACTTGTTACAAATTTGAGATGGCGAGCACATCTGGAAGAATGGAAATTGACAAAATTAATGGTGGAAATTTTGAGTTGTGGAAACTCAAAATGATGGATTTACTCATTGATCGAGATCTCTAGGAATTAGTTTCTAGAAATAATCCAGCAGCAATGTTTCAAACTAAATGGGATGCAAAGGATCGAAAAGCCAAAGGTCTGATCAGACTTTGTGTGTCTAATTTGGTTCTCTTGAACATCCATGAGGAGAAGATAGCTAAACTTCTATGGAAGAAGCCAGGTGATATTTATTAGGGATAATTTTTGGTGAATAAGTTATTCTTGAGGAAGAAGTTGTACTCTTTGAAAATGGAGGAAGGGGCATCTATAGTAGATCAATTAAATACATTTAACATGATCATTGCTCAGTTGACCTTTGTTGGTGTAAAAATTGATGATGAGGATCATTGTATGCTTCTACTATGTTCTTTTCTTGACACTTGGGATCATTTAGTAATGGCTATTGGGAGTACAAAAACCACTTTCAAGATGGAAGATGTGGTTTCTTTGCTGCTATCAAAATAAATGCAAAGGAAATATTTTGAGATGGCCAAGGAGGCTCTTGTTGTTTGGGGAAAATTGAAGGAGAAAGGAAAGGAAAAGGACAAGTCAAAATCCAAGTCATGGGGGAGATCAAAGTCTCCTGGAAAGAAGTCCAAGGTGAAGTGCTAGAATTGTGGGCAGACTGGACACATCTGAAAAGATTGCAAAGAAGAGAAGAAGAAGAAAAATAGAAATTATTTTGATAACAAATCTTCTCAAAGTGATGCAGATTCCTTCATTGCAGTCTTGGCGACTCAGGCATCAGATGATGTTTGGTTGATTGACTCAAGTGCATATTTTCACATGACCTCTCATAGAGGTTGGTTCTCTAAATATGAAAAGTATGCTGGTGGAAAGGTGTATCTGGGAGATGTTTCTCACCTTGAAATTGTGGGTCGTGGAAAAGTCAAAATTTAATTTTTTGATGAAAGAATTAAAGGAATAAATGACGTAATGCATATACCAGGCCTTGCTCATAATTTTCTATCTATAAGTAAGCTGAATGATGTTGGTGTACAAGTTTATTTTTCAAACAATATATGTAAAATGACTAGAGGTTCGATGGTGTTGGCTAAGTGTGCACAAATTGGCACTTGATATAAGCTAGATGCATATGTTGTACAACGTAATAGTGCTTTTGTAAAGTCATGTAATTCAGACCAAGCAGAGAAGGAAAATGTTGTACCTATGGGTGCAAAATCTTTAGAGGTGAAGCTCCCAACGGAGAAAAATATGTTATGGCACCAAAGGCTCAGCCACATTGGTGAAAAAGGCTCAAAAGCCTTGAAAAATAAAAGCCTGGTTGAAGAGCTTGATGATTGTAACCTTGAATTTGAATTTTGTGAACATTGTATGTATGGAAAGCAGGACCGTGTTTCTTTTTATTTGAGTCCTCATAAATCTTCTGGAATTTTGGATTACATTCATGTTGATGTATTTGGTCCAGTAAATGTACCTTCATTATCGACATCCGTGTATTTTGTCTCATTCATAGATGACTATTTGAGAAGGAAAATTATGTATTTTCTAAAAAGAAAAACATAAGTTTTCAACCAGTTTAAGGAATTTAAAACCTTGGTAGAAAATCAGATGGGCAGAAAAATTAAATGCTTGAGGATGGATAATGGAGGTGAATTTTGTTCAGCAGAGTTCAATATGTATTTCAAAGATCGTGGAATTAAAATACATAGGACTACTCCTTACACTCCACAACAAAATGGAATTGTTGAAAGGATGAATAGAATGATGATGGAAAGGGCGAGAAATATGTTGAGCAGTGTTGGTTTGGAATAAAAGTTCAGGGCTGAGGTTGTAGCTACGACATGTTATTTAATTAATAGATCTCCCACTTTCACATTCGTGGATAAAACACCTATAGAAGAGTGGTCTGGTAGAAATCCCTCTTTGAGACACATTAGAGTCTTCGGCTATGAGGAATATGCATATGTGCTAAATGAGAAAATATCTAAATTGGATAACAAGGCAGTAAAATGTATCTTCATCGGTTATGGGATTGGTGTGAAAGGGTACAAGCTTTGGAATCTAGTTACTAAGAAGGTGTTTTACCAAAACAGTGTAATATTTCATGAGTTGAAACCTTATACAATTGATCTATAGTTAGAGGTGAAAGAAGCAAAGAAAAAGGAGGTAGTTGAAATTCCACTTACTCCAAAGAAGGAGGAACTACACACTCCTGGTGGACCTGTTAATGAGGAGAGCTCAAGCAGCTCTGAAAATTTTGATCATAAAGAAGAACCTCAAACTTAGCCTGTGAGGAGGTCTACGTGTGAGAAGCGACAACCTAAAAGGTTTGGTTTTTATATGTTAGATTCAAGTTGTGCCTATGCTTTTATTGCTAACACTAATGAGCTTAGGACTACTACAGAGGCATTGGATATATTTGATTCAAGTTCCTAGTTGGAAGCCATGAATGAAGAAATGGTGTCATTGAAGAAGAATGAAACTTGGGATATGCTACCTTTGTTTGAAGGTCGAAAGCCTGTTGGGTGAAAATGGGTATTTAAAAAGAAAATTGATCTAGATGGCAGTGTTGAGAAGCATAAAGCAAAGCCTGTCGCAAAAGGGTATTCTGAGGTGCAGGGAATTGACTATGGAAAAATATTTTCTCCTGTGGTAAAGTTGACATCAATCAAATTTCTATTGTCATTTACAACAGCGTATAACTTAGAGATCGAGCAAATGGATGTGAAGACATAATTTCTTCATGGTGACTTGAATGAAGAAATTTACATGTCCCAGCCAAAGCACTTCATTAAGAAAGGTAAGGAAAATTTTGTTTGGAAGTTACAAAAATCTTTGTATGGTTTGAAGCAGTCGCCTAGAATGTGGTACCAAAAGTTTGACAATTATGTGTTGTCTTTGGGATTTGTGAGATCAAAACCTAATCATTGCGTATATTTCAAAGCTGAAAATGGTTGTCTTCTTATTATTTCCTTGTATTTGGATGACATGTTATTCATTGGGAATAATAAAGGTGGGATTTCTTAATTAAAATCTCAATTGTCAGCACAGTTTGAAATGAAGGATCTAGAATCAACTAGGTATATTCTAGGGATGGAAATCAAAAGGGATAAAGGAAATAGAAAAATTTGGCTCAGCCAGAGCAAGTATATTAATGTTGTCCTAGAGAGATTTAATATGATAAATTGCAAGTAGTTAGTTGTTCCAGTGTTGCAGGGAATGAAACTTTATGTTGAACATTGTCCAAAATCTCCTACTGAGATGGAGGACATGACTAGGGTTCCTTATGCAAGTGCAGTTGGTATTTTAATGTATGCAATGGTCTGTACCAGTCCAAACATTTCCCAAGCAGTGGGAGTACTTAGTCATTTTATGGATAATCCAAGAAGGTCACATTGGGATGTTGTGAAAAGAGTTTCTAGACATTTGAGGGGTACTATTGAGTACACTTTGTGCTATCATGGTCAGAGTTCAGTTAGCATTCATGGATATGTGGATTCTGATTGGGAAGGGGACATTGATAGCAAGAGACCCACTAGTGGATATGTGTTCACATTAAATGGCATTGCAATTAGCTAGATGAGCAAGCGGCAAGATGTAGTCGCTTTGTCCACTACCGAGGTTGAGTACATGGAAGCAACTCATGCCTGTAAGGAAGTTGTTTGGCTTAGAAATTTGTGCTCTGAAATTAGTTTTGATGCAGGGAAGATTTTTATTTGATATGATAGTCAAAGTGCTATTTTTTTGGTGAAAAATCCAACTTTCCATTCCAGGACAAAACATATTGATGGATAGTACCACTTTTTTCATGATATGGTGGAGGATGGAAAAGTTAATCTGGAGAAGGTTGATACTCTGATGAATATTGCCAATGCATTGACGAAGCATGTGAGCACAAATAAGCTCAAATGGTGCGTCATTTCGATGGGCCTTAGGGCCTATGATATTTAGTGACTTCAAACGTAGGAGGAGCCAGTTAGTTCTTCGTCAAGTGGGAGAATGTTGAGAATAGATGACTCAATCTTACTAGTGTTCAAGTTTTACCTTCATCACTATGACATTTGAATGTTGGAATAATAGTGTTGCAAGTCTCATCAATACCCTAACAAGCTTTTCAGACTTCATGTTTCAAGTTTGCATTGGTAGTAAAGTTATGTCAGACAGACATTTCTTTGTCGAAGAGAGTCTCTAAGTAGTCTCCTCAGTAATCCATTGCATGGGTGTGTGTCTTCATTAGTGAGACAGTGATATATCTTCAAGACATGAAATGGAGTCTCCTCGACATCCCGATGGGATGGAGTAGTAAGTGATGGACTTGTATCGAAGTGAATTTGAGTGTTTGGAGAGACATGATCTTGTGTCTCTTCGACACTCTAGTGAATGAAAATATTGACGGGTATGCATGTTGGAGTGAGTGTTGGAATTCGAAGAGAGATTGTCTCAAGTCTCTATGATGCTATGGTGGTAAGCATTGGAAAAGGAAGTAACTAGAGACATGTTGAGGTGACACTGGGAATTTGAAGAGAGACTATTCCCAATCTCTTTGACATTCCAATAGGAGAATGTAATGATATTTATGACCGTTTAGTTTGGTAGAGACATGTAACGATTGGCTTCCTGGAATGATTGGAAACTGTATGCAAATGCCATAGTGCATTGTACACAATAGTAACAGATAGATGATCTAAGATTAATTGAGAGCTTGATCAGGGAAATGTTATGCTACCATAATTGGAATTGACTATATAAACTAATACTTGGAAGTGCAAGTTCTGAAACTTGTATGTAAATTTATTTTTACTATAATACAAGTGAGCATTGCTTTGGTGTGTGGGTTTTTCTCCTGTAAGGGTTTTCCCACAATAAATATGGTCTTCAAATTGGGTGATGCTTTAATTCTTTTTTCTATTAATTTCATGAAATGTGCATCCCAATTGAACTATAATTGTGAAAATTGAATGAACTTTATGTATCTCTCTCATGTAAAATTATCATTAGGAAGGTGTTTCCGCACTAAGCAGATATTGTCACACTCTACTCATGCACTCATACATCTTCACACACTTTCATCTCCATATTCAAATCTTTGTCCCTCAATATATATCATCCAAACACTTACAAAATATAAACTCAGTTGGCCATAATCAAGAAATTATGAAACTCGTAACATGTTGGCCTACATCGTCATTGGCAGTATAAAAAATATGATAAAACATTATTTAAAAAATTTCCAAATGAGTCGATATGACTCATACAACATCTAAAAAGAATCCTTAAACTCTATCCAAACTTAATTTAGTGGTGCACGCCACCAGCATCCCTTAGTTGGCCTCAACAAAAATATGACTTTACAAAATAACTAGAAACAACTATGTGGTACTAGAAACAAGATAGATCTTAATGTGCTTCATACTTTAGAAACAATGAGACATATGGAGTGTCCACACAAAATCATACCACTAATCTTTTCAATCTTCTGCTAGTGTAAGTACACAAACATATGTTTTGTAGGATAAAAGGCATGTTAAACCAACTGTAACACTCTATTACTTGAAAACAGAACTGTTGAATGCACAAGATAACTAGGAGGGGGGTGAATTAGTTGTACTTTAAAACTTCAAAACCATCATAAACATTTGGATCCATATTAATACAATTAACCCTTAATCTATTGTAATGATTTAGCACGAAAGAAAAATAACATAAACTAAAACTAATCAACACCATACACAAGAGAACACCATATTTATGTGGAAAACCCAAGATGGGAAAAACCATGGTGAGGATTAGCACACAATATAAAGTAATATCAACACTGAATACAATAGGGCTCACTACTAGAGGGCTCACTGCCCAAAGAAAGAAAGGCTCACTGCCAGAATAGAAAATAAGATAGAGAAGAATGTTACACAGAGAAATCCATCTCAATTTAATAGATAAATCCGCCACAATATCACCAACAACTTTGCATCATAACTAAAGAATTGTAGATACCTTCTACTCACTGCTTCCAACAATATAACTCATGAAAGCTTGCATTGCACTTCTCAAATTTGCACACTAATAGTCTGCAATTCACATTATTTGTATCTCTCTTATCTATCTCATTATCCCTCAACAACTCAACTCTTATTTATACAATCTTCAACCTTGAAAACATTCTCCAAGGTCAGCTATGAACCTCAACTATGCAAGTTCATATTAGGTTGGCACCAAAACAATTTCGTGGTGGATAGAAGTGAAGGCGGACCACACCTTCCTTATTTGGGACCCAAATCTATAACACCACACTACAACACACTTTTACAAACAATAAATATACACTGCAATTAGTGTAGACACCAAGGTTAGTTATTACCCATGTAAACACCATTAAAATTTTAAGTACACACTTTCTTTGATCCAACAACTCGCGGACAACAAATGCCACCTAAATATAACCTAGAATATTCTATAAATGCCTTGAAATCCAACAAACTCCTTCGCAACAAATTTCACCTGAAGAATGTACACACCTAGTACACTCAAAGAACTTAGCCATACACTACAACTTAAGAAATTGACTTCTAAAGAACCAAACCTCAAACAAGCTCAACTAAAGAAAGATACCAAAACTATCAACACTCCTTCAAATCTACAAGACCTAAAACCAAACTATGAATAAATTTGGAGTAGAAACATTTCTCCCAGACCCCTTTACAATACATTGTTCACACACTGGTGAACACAACTTCTGCACAATGATCCAACACACCAACTTCTAAATATAGCACCTCTAATCAACATATCTAAAATGCATAGGAAAATCTCAACCTAGAAGAAATGCAGAGCAACACCAAAATACTACTCTACAACCTAGAATAATATTGCAACACACTTTTTCCTCTTTTTGTCAAATTTTCTCAAAAGCACTTGAAAACCAATCATCAAAGACACATCCTCATCACATTTAGTACTAGGCAACTACAACATAGCAAATCAACCATATATCCATAGACATAAGCTTATCCAAGCAACACTAGAGGTTGACATCAATAGCTTACTAAAGGAAACATAATGCAACTAATCAAATCATAGATAACACCAACATACTCTTGCAACAATCTCCCCCAATGATGATCTTCTTCCTCTTCATACAGTTGAAAAAAATGTCAAAAAAAGCTTGTTGACATCAATGACAACACCAATCTACTCATACTTGCAATAATCTCCCCCTTTGTCATTGATGGAAACACATGATGTGAAAAACCATCAACAACAACAGCTCTACTCCATGCCTATTGCCTTTTCTCTTTTCTCATTACTCACACTCCCTTTTGCTATACTATTCTCTCCCCCTTTGACAACTGAACATTTTCACATGATTATCTCTCCCCCTTAACTGTCTTCTTTTTCACATGTCCCATTCTCCCCCTTTGACATCAATGGCAAAGGATAAAAGATTTGTATCACTAATGTTTCCCCTTTGACATCAATCAACCTTCTTACAACTATTCTGCAACTTCTAGTCCTTTACTTCTCTGCATACTCCCCCTTAGGAGCACACACCATACTGCACCAACCAACAATTACTACATAATGATAACACATAATCCCCTTGACTACAATAACCAACAATGTTACTCCCTACTCCCCCTAAGAGGTAGCCACCAACATCAATCCAAACAAAAGAATGGATCTTGAAATCCACTAGACCGATGCATCTCCTTATGCATCTAGTTCCAAGAAGAAGGGGAAATGACCCCCAACTTCTCCCAAAGATACTCAAATGTATCCTTAGGAATATTCTTAGTGAACATATCAACAACTTGATCCTTGTTAGGCACATATTCAATCCTAACTTAATTCTCTACAACACTCTCTCTCAAAAAGTGATCGGATTGAGATATGTTTTGTCCTTGAATGCATTACTGGATTCTTTGAAATATTGATAGCACTTGTATTATCATAGAAGATATAAACTGGTTCATCATATACCACCCTAATGTCCTTCAATGTTTTCCTCATCCAAAAAATGTATGTGCATCAAGATGTTGTTGCAATGTATTCTACCTCTCCAATAGATAAAAGAAACTGAATCTTATTTCTTGCTTATCCATAACACCAATTTGCATCTAAGAAAGAATGGCCTTTGAGTTGGTAGGTCTTTGCATTTCAAGGAGAAGATTCACCACAATTTTATGGTGAAATTAACATAAAGGGTTCAAAATGTGGTCATGAGAATTTGATTTTTGTAGGTATTTTTACTTATACAATCTGAGGGGGTGCTTATGGTTCTTGAAGAATTAGAGAGGGAAAAAAATGAGAGAAAATTTTAGGTAAAGGGAAGAATATACTGGAACTAATGTGGCTGGAGAGTTGGAGAACTAGAGAAAGAGGTTACACTTCTTTGAGCATAATACCAAGACCTATGTAAGGAATTACTATGTGTTAGTATATGACATAGCCATGAAAAATTAGAAATTTTGAGCAACAAAATGACTCATTTCTATGGAAATATGGTGGATATCATGTGGGGTAAGAAAATTTTCTCAAACCTTTAGCATGACCTAGCACATCTCTAGAATAAGAAGTTGTGGATAGGGGAGATGCCTATTTATCTGGGGTTGTGTAATATTATTAGCGAATGGTAGTGGTTGGTTATGGGGAATGTGAATTTTGGCTACAAGTGAAGCATTTGAAAAGAAAGACTAGGGTAAAAGCACAAAGTTGTGTCACACTTTATAAAGGAAATGACCAACACTGTTCCAACATTTAAACTTGAATCACTAAAAAGTGGCATATATGTTTTGAATTTTGAAATGATGTAAACTAGTAAAATATGTAATTTTTAGTATATTTTATGTTTGTATTTTTAAAAAAAAAGTTAAAAAATTATTTAAAACTATTTTTTAGTAAATTAACACTATAATTTAGTTGTTGATAAAATGTTGAAACATGAAGTTGCATGAGACATCAAACTTTTTATAGTAATTTTTTTTTCTTTCAATTTTTTTGTGTGTATTTATAACTTGAAACTTTAGTGCATGAATATATTTTTTTCCAATTTTGATAAATATGTATTTTTAAATAAATATTAAAATTTGTGTGAATCAAAAAATAGTTGTTTCCATTTGACGTCAACTTTCATATTAAATATTTTGTTGGGAATAGGATGCCATTTAATTGCAATCCTAAACATATTTCATGTATCTCCTAAGTCCTTGGAAAGTGTTCCCCAACACTAGGATTTTAAAGAGATTAAATTCAAATGAAATAAACATGTAAATTGACATTTGTAATTAATTCTAAATGATAGGAACATGTGGGGACACCTAAGAAGAGCTCCTACAAAATAGGAGCACATGGGGTGCCCACATGGAAGGTGGAACCCACCTTGATTTTAGTTAACTGTTTGGAGAAAGATAACACTTCAATAATGCATGTAAAGATCCTAGAAGTTAGGAATTGATATTTGCATGAATGGAGTTCAGTTCAATTCAATTCAATTCAATTCAGTTATGGTTTAGTTATCTTCAGTTGCATGTAGTTAGTTTTAGTTGAATGCTAGTTGACTTCAGTTGACTTGGAATGCATGACTAATGGCTTGAGTTGCATGACAGATAACAGGTGATACATTCAGTTAAGTGGGGATGATCAATCATACATCATGTTTGCATGAATTGATGGAGAGATATGTTTTAGTTAACAAATATTGACTTGGACCCACCTTGGGCGCCCAAGTTGGCATCTTGGAGTTAACAGCTTTTGCATGAGAAGATATTTACAAGGCTGAGTTAAGTGGGCCCATTCTTGGGTGCCAACTTTGAGGAGAAGCTTACAAGATATCTTTGTAATCAACGTTGAGTTAAGTCTTCAGTTTGGGATGCCCAAATTGATGAAGGACTTGGTTTGACATTGTTTTTCATGAAAGAACCCTACTTGCACAAGAATGGCATAGATATTTGTGAGGAGATTTATCCTCTTGTAATTTTCAACTCTTTGGAGTTTACAATGTTCACAATTGTCTATTTATTGTAGCAAGTTGAAGAGATTTCTAAGAGAGTACTTTTGTGAAACATGGCACAGGATGTGTGGATTCATGCTTGGACACATGAGAGTTTATTGCAAGTTGTGAAGAAGAATTGTTGAAGGAAAAAGAAGCATCTCAAGCAAGGAGTGATAAAGAATTATTGTAATCTTGTTCTAAGGTTAAATAATACAAGCACTATTGATTCTGGAGGTGGATTTTTTTTCCCGAAAGGGTTTCTCCACGCATATGTTGTGTCACTTCTATCTTCTTGTCTCATTCTTCTACAATCTTCTATCTCTTTCTACAATTAGTAAAATTGATCTAAAACAGATAATCATATACAAAGAAATTGTAACAAAGAACACTTAATTAGATCTACAATCTCATAGTTTTACAAAGTATTAAGCTACATAATTACCTCCATTTTCAACATTTGGTATCAGAGCAAACGGTTGGGTAGAGTTTGGGGCACCTTTCTCTTAAAAGTTTGAAGGTTTTTTGGCTGTAGTGGGAGCTTTTACTATTTTGTTATTGCAGATTTGTAAAAGAAGTATGTTACAATGTATTTGGGTTGATGGTTGTAAGACCTGGTATAGCTTGCTTGATCCCTAAAAGAAAAGGCCTGGTAAGAAAGGAGTTCTCCCAGGTGGTCAGGGGACGACGGTTGGGAAAAACTAGTTCTTAGGTTAGAGTTAGTGGATTAAACTTTAGTTGTCTTTAGCACATGGTTTTGTGCTAGTTGAATTGGTCCATGGTTTTGGAGCTCATGGTTTTGAGCCCATGGTTTTGCATGTATGGATGATCTTCATTCAAGAGATGGTTGTCATGATGTCATGGATAGCTTGGTTACATGTTACAGTGGGAGTTTTTTTTACAGTGATGGTTTGATGTTTATCTTGTTGCCATGTATAGCTTGGTATCATAGTTTAGTGGGAGCTTTGGTGGGATATGGTTATCTTCATGTGATTTGAAGAGGTTTCAACATCTTGTTTCATGGAGGACCCTTGGAGTCTTTGGTAAAGGTGTTATTGTTCTTCCTTTGGAGAGGATGTAGTTCTTTTTAGTTTTGAGTATTAATCATTTGCTTGGAGCTTCATGATTATGAAGTTGCATTTGAAGTTGGCATGGATTGATTAGTGGGTGGTCATGGACACTAGAGAGACTTGGGTTAGGCCGGATATTTCTTATGTTAAGAGATATATGTTGGAATGGTTACTTGTAAAAAAGATTTTTCAATAGTAAAGACTGAGAATCCTACACTTGGAAATGGATATGAGTCCATCATAGACTTGATGAGAAGGTTGTCTATTGTATGCACAAGACTACACTTGGAAATGGATATGAGTCCATCATAGACCTGATGAGAAATTTGTCTATTGTATGCACAAGACAATCTTGTATCCCACTCTTGGTCTACTTGGTAGGTAAAATGATCTAAGAGGTGTTGCCCGCATGATTATTAGATGCATTATTAAGATGTATCTTGACTTCTCTTATGCATTGTTGGGAAGTAGATGCATGATTTTATGTATTTCCATTGTTCTCCTTGCAATATTGAACTTGAGTTAGTTCTGAGGATTTGGGTAGGAGAGGTACGGGAGATAGTTAGTGGCTTTGGGCATATTCCCTTTTTGTTGTGGGAATGTTTGGCTAAGTTTGATCTACTTTCTATGAGAGGTTTACATCTAATTTCTGCCATGTTTCATTATAAGTTGAATGGTTAGATGTTGATATCCTTTTAGTTTGGGAGTGTTGAAGGAGATCTTACTTTACACAGTTTGGTACATGCTAGTGTGGTATAAGAACATGGTTTGATTTGTAGGTTCTCTCTTTGTGGGAATAGTATTCTTCTTGAAGGTTCTTGTGTTATGAGAGATGTATTTTGCATATCATTGTATGCTTCTTTGACACTATGATAGAGGAGTTAGCCACATCCTCTATGTGAAGTGCTATAGGAGGACTTGTTAATGTTGTGATCTTGTTTTCAGATTTGACATTACCTATGCAGTGGGAGTTCCAGAAGGTATATGTGTTTTGTATGAGAGGGGCACCTCTCTTGGACTAGTTACACTTTACTATAGTGAGTTACTTCAAAGGTTTTTATCACATGTCTATGTGTGTTGTTACCTTGGAGTCTTATTTGGAAAGATGGTGGATATACAAGGACTTGTTTGCAAATTTGGGGTGCTATGTTGATAGCATGAAGTTCTACCTATGACAATTTTGGATGAGCTAGCAACTTGCTATGGTTGCTTTTCCAATTTGGTATGAGTGTGGCAGTCACTCAGAGTCTTTTGTTATCATTTGAATTTGATGCTTGTGTTCATGAATAGGTTGGTGTAGGTTTCAGTGACATAAGAAATGGTTACAAAGACTTGGGAAAGGTATTGGTTCTTGGTGCAGGAAGGTCATTGGCCTTGAGTCTTGTACTTGATTTAAAAGAATGATTCCTTGTTTAGAATAATTGCAATGTATAATGTCAAGTGGGAGAATGTTGGGAATAGGATGCCATTTAATTGCAATCCTAAACATATTTCATGTATCTCCTAAGACCTTGGAAAGTGTTCCCTAACACTAGGATTAAAAAGAGATTAAATTAGAATGAATTAAACATGTAAATTGACATTTGTAATTAATTCTAAATGATAGGAACATGTGGGGATGCCCAAGAAGAGTTCCTACAAAATAGGAGCACATGGGGCGCCCACATGGAAGGTGGAACCCACCTTGATTTCAGTTAATTGTTTGGAGAAAGATAACACTTCAGTAATGCATGTAAAGATCCTAGAAGTTAGGAATTGATATTTACATGAATGGAGTTTAGTTTAATTCAGTTCAGTATCAATTCAGTTCAGTTCAGTTATGGTTCAGTTATTTTCAGTTGTATGTAGTTAGTTTCAGTTGAATGCTAGTTGACTTCAGTTGACTTGGAATGCATGACTAATGACTTGAGTTGCATGACAGATAGCATGTGATACATTCAGTTAAGTGGGGATGATCAATCATGCATCATGTTTGCATGAATTGATGGAGATATATGTTTCAGTTAACAAAGATTGACTTGGACCTACTTTGGGCACCCAAGTTGGCATCTTAGAGTTAACACATTTTGCATGAGAAGATATTTACAAGGCTAAGTTAAGTGGGCCCATTCTTGGGTGCCAACTTTGAGGAGAAGCTTACAAGATATCTTCGTAATCAACGTTGAGTTAAGTCTTCAATTTGGGATGCCCAAATTGATGAAGGACTTGGTTTGACATTGTTTTTCACAAAAGAACTCTGCTTGCACAAGAATGGCATAGATATTTGTGAGGAGCTTTATCCTCTTGTAATTGTCAACTCTTTGGAGTTTACAATGTTCACAATTGTCTATTGATTGTAGCAAGTTCAAGAGAGTTCTAAGAGAGTACTTTTGTGAAACATGGCACAGGATGTGTGGATTCATGCTTGGACACATGAGAGTTTATTGCAAGTTGTGAAGAAGAATTGTTGAAGGAAAAAGAAGCATCTCAAGCAAGGATTGATAAAGAATTATTGTAATCTTGTTCTAAGGTTAAATAATACAAGCACTATTGATTCTAGTGGTGGAGTTTTTTCTCGAAAGGGTTTCTCCACATATATGTTGTGTCACTTTTGTCTGCTTGTCTCATTCTTCTACAATCTTTTGTCTCTTTCTACAAGTGGTAAAATTGATCTAAAACAAATAATCATATACATAGAAATTGTAACAAAGAACACTTAATTATATCTACAATCACATAGTTTTACAAAGTATTAAGCTACATAATTACTTCCATTTTCAACATATTTATCTAAAATGGAAAATAAATTATACCATCTTGAAATAGATTCTTTTATCTAGTGCATCATTTTTTTCAATTTTTTTAATAAGTTATAGTATTTTTCCTTGGCATGGTAATCAACCTAATATTTTATGCTGATAACTCACTTTTAGTAAAACTAAAAAATAAAATATAAATAATAATTAAACTATTAAAATAAATATATTTTTGAAAACTATACTTATGGATCTACAAAAGGATATTTTTTATAGTTTTAAAAAATGTTATGTACATTAGTAGGAGTTATTGAAACTTCAAAATTTTCAAATAATTTTATTTTTTTGGTAAATTGGACTCAAAGTGGTGCTCCATATATTTTTAGCCAACAATCTTAGTTGAAAAAGTTGTGGAAGTATCTAACTTAGCTAGAATAAATCTTACTAGATCATATGTTTGATCAAAATTGATTTTTAGTTAGAAATACTTAAATTCAGTTGTGTTGATAAGTTGGCTGAAAGTGTGACACAACTTTGTGTTTTTACCCACTAATACTTTATTTTTTTGGATGGTTAGAACAACATTGTGATTTTTTTAATCTTATTACAAATCGTGTGATTGGTGGCTAGTTGGTTTCTTTCATTTAGAGCGTATTTTTGGTGCAATTTTTTTGAGTGACTTGTTAAAGAATTTCCTTGCAAGACTTATAAGTATATAATTTTTTATTATATTTATATATTTTATTTATAAATCTATGTACATAAGATTTCTCTTTTCAATTATTTGACCCCTCTTTGATTAAAGAGTCCTTAATGTAATAACAAGTTTTCAAGTAGAGAATATTCCTGTATGAGTTCAACCCATGATATCACCATATCTATATCATATCATCACTCATCCCTATAGATTGGTTCTAGTCCCTAGATCACATACTTTCCACCTTGGATCAAATCTACAAGTGTGAACTCAAGCTATGTCATTTTGATAGTCATGGAACTTAACCTTGACCTTATAAAATTTAAATTCAAAATAAATCCTCCAACTTCCTCCTAGTTGTCATGAACTAACCTAGCATATGTTTTCTTTGATTTTTATGTTATTTTGTTGTATTTGAATATATTCATTTCAAAATCATGTAAGAATAATAGACTATGAAATAATATCTAGGTCAAAGAGTTTAAAGATGAATCAATTTTACATTGTCTTCATGTGACATCATTTGAAGCCCATTGCATGCTTGTTTGCTATCCTCTATCATTGTTCCAAAGTTGTTGAATTGATCCAACGAAGGATCTAATTCAAAAGAACATGACCCTTGTAATTCAACAAATTCCCCAAAGATGTTAACACCGTTAGTCTTTACCATAACTCAATTATTAGAAGACTAATGCAAGAGAATTCCCATTATCACTTTTATATTAGCTCATTTTAGTGGGTACAAGTTCAAACTTGCATGTCAAATCATTTACACAGTCATAAAGATCAATTTCATAGTAAAAAATATAATCAAGAGAAATCATAATTTGTCGATTCTAAGATAGTCATTTGAGTAAGCTCTAAAAATTTGACATTGTGACAAATTGATTCCTCTATCTTCTACATTATTTTCCCTCCAAAATTGATCTAAATATTACACTTAATTTATAAATTTACATATTTAATTTAACATTTATTATTTTAAACATCTCTTTTACCTAAATTAATTATTTTCAATATTTTTTATGAATAATTTTTTTCCCGCAAATGTAATCATATTATATTGATATTAAGTGTAATCATGTTATATTGATATTAATGTAATCATGTTATATTGATATCAATGTAATCATGTTATATTGATATTATTTATATTTATAGGTTCTTTTTATTTCCGTGCAATTATAATGAATTGAAATCATTACATAATGAGATATGCCAATTACCATTATTAAAAAAATTATTATTATCACATGAAAAAAAGTAGTAGTTACAAGTGCAATCCTCTTTTTCTTTTAGCTATAGATATGACGTGCCATTTAGCAAAAGTCTTGACATAATCGATGCTTAATTCCCCTCAACAGATTTCTCTCGCCCTAAATTTAAGGTTTGTGTTATGTTCATTAGACATGAATTCTTTCCTTCTAGTCATTATCACAAGGCCATGCTGAAAATTCAGTTTGGACTAGCAATCGAACAATCTCCTTTTAAATTCAATTCTTCCCATAAGATAATGGAACCAAATTTGATTGTTGGTCTCTCAAAACATCTACACGCCAAATTCTCCATATAATAAATAGATAAAATTATCAAATATTTAGAACAATTAAGGGAAAGGATTCAATAGTTAAGCACATTTGATTTCAAATCATTTTTCTTTTTATTGGTTTATTTGATAAGGCCTCTTTATTTATAACTAAAATTTCAAGTCACATCATCAAATATGATAACACTTCCTCCAAAACTTCTAGACTAATATTTGTACATTAAATTATATTAGTGGTGTATTAAATCGTATTTTATTAGTTTGTTTATAAAACATCACATGGGGGCAAGGGGCCTAGGTTGTCCCCGTAGTACTAGAGGGTCGTGTCGCATGAATGTCGCTGGTCACATTAAAAAAACAATGCCCCTTTTACAAGGGGGTCTACCCAATTCCTCCAATCTTATCTAATAATCAAATATAAATATTCGAAATCAAACACTACCAAATTCAAAATCACAATTATTAATATTAAAACATTAAATCAATGTATCATTATAGCTTTAAAACATGCTCAACTACGAATTGGAAAATGTTGCACATATACCCACCATGGGGGCGGGTGTACTGCCCGTAGTGCTTCGTACCCAAGAGCGTATTGGATAGCGATTACAAGATTTTATTGTCCCACCAACTGAAAAGCAAAATTTTGCGCTCCCACCAAATTGTTAAATGGTTGGAGAAACTTATGTTCCAAGCTTGTGGCATAAGATATCATGGGACGTTACTAAAATTACCTTTCATTTATAGTAATAGTTTCATGGAAGTGAATGGCTACATCAATGAAATCTCGAATATCAATTTCTCCCCTGTATAAACGCAATAATGGATGCTACGCTTAAAACCCACAAACAGGCAATCTTAGAAAAGACCTGAATCATTTATATTTTATGGGAACAGAAGAGATAAATACTAATAATAATAATAAAGATAAAATATGATTTAAAAAAAAAAAAAATCAAAGCTTAGCTCGTTTGAGCACTTTGCAGGCTGCAGGGAGCCCTTAAAAACTATACAGGACTCTGCTCTACCCGAGATGAAATATACCCAACTTTATATTTGCTCTGAAAAAACATGGTTTTAAGTATAATAATCACAGAATTGCAGCTGGAATAATCATGTATCGCCAAAATAGTCTGAGTAGTACATTACTCCATCTCAAGTCAGAGGCAGAGGCAGAGGCAGAGGCAGAGGCAGAACAGAACTTGATTCAGTGACCTTCGAAGCGCGATTGTATGACTCTTTTCATTCTGGTCTTTTCCCGCGTGTGAAGAAACATGAGATTTAGGAGCGGATTACTTACATAAATAATGAGATTTTTTGGGGGGCGGGGCCATAATGCTTACTGTACAAGCTTATCGAGGGTCTGGTCCGAAGACGAAATCCAAGAATCCACCATGCGATCGGGCCGCCCGTGATTATTATTATGATGATCAGAAGCATTGGCGATGGCTTCGTCCAGGTTAAGGGTTCGACTCCTGCCCGGATCCCCTGATGCCGCGGATTTGCTGTAGCTCATCTTGCAGGCGGCGGGGTTGTCCTGTCCTGCGTGCCATGGAACCAGATCGGGCAGAGCGTGGGCGTTGAGGCCCAGCTCCTCTAACAGTCCGGCCTTTATCTGCGCATCCGAGATGTTGCTCAAGGGCGCACCTGCTGTTTTGTGGACAAGATTTGCCCCGCCGGGGTGAAGCAGTGACTGAAACAGCGGGGTCTGAGGGAAGCTCTGCAAATTGGGGCCGGTGGAAGGGGGAAAGCTGTGGGCGCCCGCCGCCATGCGCTGCGGAAACGGGCGGAGGACAAACGGATTTGTGAGGCTCCGAGGGCCGCCGAGAAAATCGAGGCGGGCTCGCGGAAAGGGCGAGGCTGAGGCGAAAGGGGCGGGCGGGATGCCCGTAAACTCCTGCACCATAGCACGGAAGTTGGAGGTGTCCGTGGTAAGAACCGTGGTCGGCGCCCGGCGCGATGCCCGGGACCGTTTCTTGCCCACCTTTGATGCCGCCGACGGTTCTACGGACAGCCGCCCGCTCGTTACGTTAGAAGCACTGCTGCCCCCGGGCCGGCTCGTGGTAGCCACCGACGCACTACCATGGTGCTGCCAGTGAGAAGCAGAAGCTGAAGCCGCCTCGAAATGCTCCATACTGCCATTACTGTACTCAGGAGCGCCCCCCGCCGGCAGAACCCTTTCCCCACTTGTGGCATTGCCACTGTTAATGCTATTATTATCTGCCGCCTGCCGATCGCCCAAGCCCTGCCCGCCTTTCCTTATCAGAAGCCCCTGCTGCTCCCTCGGATTTATGTTCTCCAGATAAGAGGCAAGCGGATCATAGAACGGGTGATGAATCGCGCCGCCCCCGGCCGGACCGGTGCCTCCGCCCGCCTGGTCGAGGAGCGAAGAAATGGAGTTTCTTGAACCGAAGTCGTCTTCTATTGGGGATATCTGATACCCACAGCCATTATTGTCCATGATAGCAGTCTATCAGAGATGGATTATTATCTTCGGGCCCAGAATCACAAGCAAACTGATTACTAACAAAGCTGGAGGATTTGGATGAGGATTGAACGGCCCCTTACAATCATCTCTCCCTCATAATATTGTCATCCAACCCCTCAATGATTAAGTCGGTGGAGGCACTCACTCCACTTGTGCTCTGCTCTGTTCTGCCCTACTCTGCTGTATTTCTCCCAGAAAGACTGCAATGGAGCCGCGCCTCAGACAGGCTTAATAATAACAGGCGCACGTGATTCCACCGGAGCGGCCAAAAAGATAAAAAGAGCGCAAGGGTCTCCCCACTCCCCAGATCTTCTACTCTTGTATAACTCTAAAAAACTGTAGGGGGACCGGGCAGGGGCAGCTTATATCAAGATGAGACATGTTCCAAAAAGCATATTGCACACTGTGCCGCACCCGTCTAATAACAGACTGCCTGTTTACACTAAATTTGATGGAAGAGATTAGTGGGTCAAAGTCCAAATCCAGCTATATCTGGAATCCAGGATAGACAAACCCTTCTTTGTCCTAGCAAATATGTCGCTGTATATATCAACACACTACCCTGGTGTCACTGTGTATGTTACAGCCAGGAGTTAATTTGGTAGGGTTAGGCAGTCAGTGAGGTGAGCAGGCCAACGGCTTCATTAAGTACGAGGTGTTTGGGTAGTTGAAGTGCAGCTGAAACAAAGGCATTTAATACATCTTTGCATTAAAAACTTTGCATTTGACGACTTAAAGTCGTGCCCAAGGCGGAGAAACGGAGGCTCCTGTCGGCCTCTACCACTACATGTGGCAAAATTGCTGTGGAACCAGTCAAACCCTTCCCTCCCCCTATCTCCAGATTACCACTAAATCTCCATCACGTCAGCTCATCTCCACACGACAAGTTATTTCTCTCTCCTCATCTAACTCCTCCTCCTTCCTAGTACTTAATGTAAATTGTAAAATAAATTAGCCTACTTCACAACTTGGCAGTCAACTTGTTGAGAGCTGTGAGGCTTGAATAGGAAGTTTGATTCGGCACTTTTATAGTAGGCCATATCCGTGTCTTGTCCTAGCGTGATTTTTGGGCTTTGTTGTTGATAATGATGATTTATTTAGCTAGTCTGATGTGCCATGTCCTAGGCGGTTTTCTAGGCCATCATAGCCCTTGCCCCACTTAAATTAATCCCCATTATTTATCATTTATCTAATGGAAACGTAAAGCAACACTAATTAAATAAATAAATATATATCGACCCAGTGTTAGTTACACTTGTCCTGTAAACCCAAGTAGCGTAACTCCACACAAGGGGGTAACCGCGTTGGTGTATGGCCTAAACTCCACCACATTTCCAATAAAATAAAATAATTTATTTGCTTTTTTTCTATTCCCTGTTTCGGAGGTTGCACGTGCACGTGCACTTGCACTTGCAGTTGCGCCCACACTTTCCTTCCTAGTGCAAAACCATGGACCAGTGTACTTAAGTGGAGCTTTTAACTTCACTTGTATACTCTAGTGTATACCTTCTGTACAGTTTCATAAATATTTTCTGTGGGGTGATATATATTTGGAAAGTGCAAACAAATGCAAACAGATAAGACCCGCGTATAAATGCCTTGCAAAGACGCTTTATAAGGGGGAAATCACGTGTAGAAAATATTTTTAAACTTATAAATACTCCCCACAAAGACGCTGTCTTAGCATGTTTGTCTTATGTGGGGAAGTTCGAATCACGTGTAGATTTTTTATTTTTTTTTTAAATTAGAAATACCCCCATAAAAGACGCTTGGTATATGATCTTGTGGGATGTTGTTTTTTGTGGGGAAGTTTGAATTCAAATGTTAGCAGGGAAATATTAATAAATAAGGTAAGAGTATTTATCGGCTGTGGATTTTAAATTTGTTATTTTCAACTTTTTAAATAGTAAGCTATTTAGATTTTTCTTTTTTTTCTTTATTTTAAAGTGAATTTAGTGTTTAAAGTTTTTGTTTAGAGTTATGGGAATTAACGATACAGTCACATTAATTTTGTCATTATTTAGTTGTACCATCTCTTATATTATATTATTGTGACATTTGTTTAATTATTATTTTAGTAGTATAATTAGGACACTGGAATTTTTAATATTTTATTATTATTTTGTTATTTTCTAGGTGTAAGGGTAAAAAATATATACCTTGCACTTTTACTCTTTATTTTACACCACTTAGTATGTGTGTGTTAACTACATTGTTATAAAGCTTGAATACTAACATTTATTGGTTATGGATTCAATATTTTTGTCTATGCAAAGTAAAATAATCTTAAATATAAGTGTTGAAGTTGCAAATAGCATGACTCAACATTGAAGATCAAGTTGTAACATATTTTGAGCATTTGTTGGCTAATAAATAGCTACCTTCTAAGCATTCTAACATCGAAAATATCATTTGAAACTAGCTCTAGAGTATTTTAGGTAGCTCCTAAGCATCATTCAATTAGCTCTAAAGAGTATTGTAGTCTTATTTTTGGCTACTTCTATAACATGGTGGAACTCTAAAGGTATATCATCTCTTGGGTAATGATGCCATGCCTTATTTTGTGAAATTTAGTTAGTATAAAATAATAAAATTACAAGGAAGAAACAGAGTTGGCAAATTACACTAATCTAAGGTCTACAAAAGCAAAAATTTGATATTGTCAAAACCATCTATATAGCACACTCCCACACTTATCTTTTAAAATAATAAAATAAAGGTCATCACCATAAGAATAGGAATGAAGATCTAGTCTCTTGGACGATGAGCTAGTTAAGAATAAGTTGTTTTTATTAAGAATCGGAGTAAAATTAATGGCATCACCATTATAGGATAGCCTAGTTCCTTAAGTATTGACTAATATGAGGAACATTATTTAGGGATGCTCTACTATAAAATTAATTGTTCTAACTCTTGGATATAGAAAATTTAAGAAAGAAATAAAAGGAAAGCTAGTATATGGCAGTTAAATTTATTTTTTAAAGACTTATTTTATTGATCAATAAGAATCTGGAGCACTTGAACACTCTTGTAGATTTCTTTTTAATTAGTTCTTAGTCTCATTTCAAGGGAGGAACAAGGGCCCACTTAGCATGAGGAACAAGGGCCCACTTAGCATGAGGAGGAAGGATTATTTTTATGTTTTTAGATTAGATTAATTTTAGTAATTATTAATCTTGATGTAATTTTACTTTCAAATTGTATGTTTATCAATAGTTAGTGCATAATAAGATTTTAGTATGTGGTTGTTGTAATGAGTAGATTTATTTTTTCAATGGTTTTGTAACTACTTTACTTTTAGTCATTTATTATTCCTTGACATGGAACTATAGCATCAAAGGTGTTTTCAAATAGTTATTAATCCATTGTCATGTCCCTGAAAGTGTAACCCTGAATTATGATTACTAAAATATAGGAAAATTTGCAAACATTGAAATACAAATAAATAAAATAAATAAATAACAAAATATAAATATTTAAAAAATATATAAATAAAAAAATTAACAATTTTAATATGATTATAATTATAATAATTATAATAATATAGATATACAAATTGTCATGTCCTTGAAATTGCAAACACTAAACAATATGATATTATTGTATCTAAGGGTTATTTTTAGGTTATATTAAGGTTAGCAAATCAATGAAGACAATAAACCCAAAGAGATTACAAAATACAATGGAAGCTAAAATAAAGAACGATTATACCTGTTAATCGTCGAGACCTCCATGATTCACTTTTGTAACACCTTCTAGCTTGATGGCTAATGTGTTGCCCTCATATTCGACGTGCGAGCAATCTGGAAATACAAGTCTAAGTCCTACACCAAGCTTTGAAGGATTTGAACAAATGTCTATGCCTAATGCCTATGAAAATGTGAGTGAAATGCCTATGCCTAAATATGCCAGAATAATAATGTAATTCATGAACGTGTAATGTCTCTGTGTAATCGAAAAATGAGAGGAAAATGGCATTTTATAGAAAATGCCATTTTGAATGGACGAATGAGATTGACTTCTGACGAAGACCTAAAATCAAAGGCCTAGATTAAATCTGACAATCCCTAATTAGGGTTAGGGCAAAGTCATTAATCGAGCGGTCGAGATGCCATCTAAGAAGATCGAATCAGCGGTGGAGAATAAATGAGGAAATTAATTCAAAAATAAAGATTTTCAAAAATGAAGAAGATAAAGACTGAACTGAAGATCAAATTTGGAAAAATCAAGAATCTGCCCGATTACTTGATTTTTGGAGGAAAGTTACCATTTTGAATTAAATTAATTCAAAATATGGATTTTGTGAAATAATAAATAATCAATTTTCAGATTATTTACTAAAATGAACTGACAGTTAAGAATGTGATGACATTTTAAATAATTTTATTTATTTAAAATGAGATGAATAGTAATTTAGACAATTAAATAATTAAAGATAATTATTTAATTTAGGAGATAGGATTAATTAATTAAATAAATTAATCAATTCATTTAATTATGACAATTAGTGACATATTAAATAAATAAATGAAATTCATTTATTTAATAATGAGGAAGAAAGGTAATTAAATAAATTTAGAAATTTATTTTATTAAGGGAAGACTTAGACACTTAATGACGTATTTAATAAATAAATAAAATTTATTTATTTAATAATCATGAAGAATAAAAGGACATGAATTATTTAATCAATAGTCGAATGTGGACCAAGGACATAATTAAATGTCATAATTATGTTAGGATGAAAGTGGTTAAAATAGAGCTTGCAAGCCTAGGTCATTTTTATGTGTCTACAATTATTATGATTATAATAATATAATATAGTTCTATAAATTATATATATATATATTAAACGAATATAAAAAATAAATATATTTATATATTTACAATAAATTCAATTTATAAATATAATAGTAAAACAAGAAATATATAATATATAAAATACAAAATAATATATATGTTAAAAGAAAATACAATAATAAAAATATATTAAAGTAAAATACAAAATATAAAATTAGTAAACAAATAACAATTAGAAGAATGCAACAATTGGTGTATTAAGAAGGCAATAATAAAGGAAGGCAGATTGCAAGGGTGAAGGGATGCAAAAGGCAACAATAGACTTTTAAAAGATAGTAGTTATAAATAAAGGGGCAACAATCATCTAAATGGCAACAATTATAATTAAAGAGTAAATGCAGTAAGTATAAGAAGCAACAATTAAGTTAAAAGACATCAATTAGCATTGGTAAATAAGTCATATCCGTTCGTGAGGAGTCACCTCTATTCAGCATACGATAGGAATATATATGGGAAACCACATCATTTGCAAGGGGATCATTAGGGAATAAATTAGAAGTTCAAGCAAGAACAACAAGAATATAATATGCCAGATTTAAGAGACAAAATGTGTAGATTCAACATAAACATTAAAAGAAAGATTTATTTTAGAAAGAACATATAAGAAAATTAGGAGGTAAAGAATAGAGGGATATCAAATGATTTATGTTTGAATATAAGTACAGTTAAGAGGAGATAGAAGAGCAAGGATTAGTAGGAAGCAGAAGTAGATTAAAAGAAGGAATAGAATAAATAATAAAGAAAGGAATATAGAACATAAATATAAACGAGGGAATAAGATTGATAAAGTCTGACTTTAAGGAATTAAGGAGAATTTATGAAGGGGAATCATGGAGATAAAAAGATATCAATTTGAAAAGGAAAATATCATTCAATATTTAAGAAGAATGAAGCAGAAATAAATATAAAAAGGAATAGACTCCAGCATCAACCGAACAAAGGGACCTAATCAAGTTATAAACATTCCCAAAACCAAATTGATTAATTGAAATTGATATATTAGGGCAGATTTAGGGGTTTTCCAAATTTGGGGACATTACAAGTGGTATCAGAGCATAATATTTCCATCCTATGGAAGAAAGGTCAAACAAGAGGATACAAGACTTTGGAGACTCCTCACAGTCATACACAATAATTGGAATTTCAAAACATTTGCAAGCATTTGAAGAAGCAACAACCTATGACAAGTGGGAAAAGGAAATGTATGGGAAGGAGGGCACCAATGCAGTCCAAAAGACCTTACAAGAATATTGCCAAGGGAGATAGCAACAAAGACCTCTTCTAGATACGCCACCCAAGAGGGGACAAGATGAGCCCACTTAGGCCAAGGGGGTACTTGCCTCTAGGGTATTTGAGGGTACTGCCTTTGGGTTTAGAGGAGTTGAGCCACTAGAACAATGATGTCCTCTTCTAGATACGCCACCCAAGAGGGGACAAGATGAGCCCACTTGGGCCAAGGGGGTACTTGCCTATGGGGTATCAGAGGGTACTACCTTTGGGTCTAAAGGAGTTGAGACACCAAGTATCCTATAATGGCCGTCATTGCGACCGATAATGATGAACAATGCATCCAATAATGGTGGTCATTGCGACCAATAATGGTGGACATTGTGACTGATAATGGTGGTCATTGCGACTGATAATGGGAGTCATTGCAACCGATAATGATAGACATTGCAACCGATAATGGTAGACATTGCGATCGATAATGGCAAACATTACATCCGATAATGGCAGTCATTGTAACCGATAATGGCATACATTGCATCTGATAATGGCAAACATTGCATCTGATAATGGTGGTCATTGCAACTAATAATGGCAAACATTACATCTGATAATGGTAGACATTACATCCAATAATGGCGGTCATTGCTCTAATGGAGGAAAATAACTAAAATTGATGCTACATGATGAAATTCTCTCAAGAATTTCTCTAAAAATGCCTATAGTCTAATTGCTCTCAATGAATGTAGATGAATTGCTCATGAAATGGAGGCTATTTATAGGAATTCTAAATGAATCAATGACTAGGATCCATTTAGTTAATCAAGGGATGCAAATTAATGAGAAGAATTGGCATGGTTCAAGGATTCTAATCCATGGAGGAGATTGAATAATCACATGAATTGATGCAATTAATCAAGGGTTAAAATTGATTCAAACAAACACAAATCCTAAAATTTAGGAGGAATGTGCAAGATATTTCCATGTTAGAGGGAAATAGTTTGTATTTGAATTGGAAGAATATTCCTAAGAATATTACTTTACAAGTGGAAAAAATTGGAGGGATTAAAGAAATTAGTCAATTAAATAATTAGAATATTATTTAATTGTGCAAGATGAAAGAATTTAAATATTTAATTAAATAATTAGCTCATTTAATTAAAAGGGTGGAATTAATGACATTTAATTAAATAATTTAGATTATTTAATCAAATGAGAGGACTTAGGGAATTAAATTAAATAATTCACATTATTTAATCAAATAGGATGAAAATTAGTATGAAAAGGGTGAATTAACCTAATAATGTTGATTATTCAATTAATAGAAGAAAATAATGAATTTAATTAAATAATTGTGATTATTTAATTAAATAGTCAAAAAGGGTTAGATCAGGATGAAAATGGTGTTAGTAATCAAGGTCGGATTCATGGTATTAATCAAGACAATTTTAAGTGTCTACAATAGGCAACCACACTATCAAACACATTTTCCACTACCGCACAATCCAAAACCTAAAACTTTAGATCTAGCACCTCTGAACACCTCTGATTATCATATCCAAACTGCACAAGCATATCTTCAACCATGAATAAATGCAAAGCACAACACTAAACACACCTCTGTCACACTACACCCTCTCTTTTTCAAAATTTCTCAAAAGCACTTGGAAACCAAGAGAACCAATCTACAACATCTACAACACCAACAAACTCCCCATCTACAATACTTGCTCAACACCACACTAGAGGTTGATATTAGTGACAACACTAAAGGAAACATAGTGCAACACACTCATTGTTGACAACATTGCAACAATCTCCAATAGTCTCCCTGACCATGTTGAAGGTTGACATCAATGTGGCATCAAACCACAACACACCCACACTAGGGGTTGAACCATAACTCTTTCTCATGCAACACTCTTCAACAACTCCAACAATCACCGCATACTAGGGATTGGCATCAATGACAACACTAATGACAACACCAACTTCGAAAAACCATCAACAACAAAAGCAACTCTACAACTCCAACACTCAGACAACTCCCTCTTACTTTAGTTTCACCCCCTACTAATACATTCCTTACACTTCTACCGCTTTCACTCTCTCTTTCCTTTTCCTTTATTTTTCTCCTCCTTGCTTGAGGAGTTCTTCAGACTTCAATCTCTCCATGTTTTTTAGACTTTATCTCTTCCCCTTTGACATCAAAGGAAAAGGGAAACATCTGCATACTTCACTTCAAGAAACACCAACACACTACTTGCTCTAACTCCACTTACTCCTATTCTCTCTACTTATCTATCCCCCTTAGGGGCACAAGATATGCTCCACCTAACTGCACCAATTTAAAACACACCACTACTTGCTCCCCTTGAGAGGTAACCTTCATCAGTCCAAGACCAAGAATGTATCTTGAAATGCTCTCCTAGAAAAATGCACCAACTTATGCGTCTAGTTGAAAGAAGGGGGGGCAATAACCCCTAACTTCTATCGAAGATACTCAAATGTATCTTTTGGAAGAGCCTTTGTGAAAACATTTGCAACTTGATCCTTTGTAGGCACATACTCTAGCTTCACCTCATTCTCTACAATTTTCTCTCTTAAAAATTGATGCTAGATAGAGATATATGCTTTGTCCTTGAATGCATTACTAAGTTTTTTGAAATATTGATAGCACTTGTATTATCACACAAGATAGAAATAGGTTCATCATATGACACTCTAATATCCTTGAATGTATGCTTCATCTATAACACCTGAGTATAATATGATGTTACTGTAATATATTCTGCCTCTCTAGTAGATAATGACATTAAATCCTGCTTCTTACTCAACCAAGACACCAATATACTTCCAAGAAAGAAAGCGCCTCCATTTGTATTTCTTCTATCATCTACACAACCTGCCCAATATGCATCTGCATATGCACTCAAGGAGAAATCAATACCCCTAGGATACCATAGACCAAAATCTAGAGTGCCCTTCAAGTATCTGAATATCCTTTTAACTACTGCAACATGTGATTCTTTGGGATTTTCTTGAAATCTTGCCACATTTCATCATTAATCATCATTAAACCCTAATCAATTCCCTAATCTCATATTTGTAAAACCAGAATCATGATTAAATAATTAATGCCATTTGTGGCATGTACCTAAGTCAACCTTCATTTATGACTCTTCATTTAGAGAAGTCATCCCCACACCTCTTTGGAATTTAAAATTCTAATTTATTTCTCCCACACATTTTGAGGAATTTTTAATTCCTCACCTCTTCTCCCAAGGAATATTAAATTCCTTTTTCTCTTCCCCATGAGGATTTTAGGGAATTTTAAATTCCCTCTTTTCCTCTCATCCCATGATTTGGGACAAATGAACAAGAAACTCCTTTATGAGGAGATCTTGCCCATTTCCTAGGTACATTAAGTACCTCCACTTCATTGCCACTTCACCTCCACCTCACCTCCATGTCACTTCCTCACCTTTCCCTAGGCTGACACATGTCATCCTCACATGAGTTGAGATGCCTCAAGGAATCTCAACCCTTGATCCTCATCCAAGAATTAATCTTTGCCCTTCATTTCATCTCCTCTCCTAAATGACTAAGAAATGCCTTAGTCATTTTCATCTAACACATGCAATCAAGCCTACACACAACGCCAAGATCTCACACTTACACCATAGCCAAACTCTTGCAAAATCACCATTTCAGACCACAAATCAAGCTAAAATCAAGTGTTATGCTGCTGGATTGAAGAAAGGACCAAACAAAGCAAACAAATCCTTGGGGAAAACACATAAACAAGTTCAACCTTAGAGGTAGTTTTTTGTCTCCATTTACAAGTTTAACATTTAATCTTTAGCCCTATTCTTGAGTTTTTTTTGTGTTTTTAGTTTTGCTTGGTTTATATTTACATGCATTTTTATTGACTGGAAAATGCTGCACACATCTCTTGCATGCCCGGTGGGACACACGTCAAGAGTCTGTTAATTTATTTTTCTTTGAGTTTCTATTTTGTAGCTCATATCTTTTAGGTACAAAGGTAGATCTACTTCATAGGTGGATACACCTAACACAAAGGCATATGCACTTCCCCAGGAAAGCAATTGTTCCTTATCATCAGACATCTTGCTTCTGAGGCATCTGTGTGTAGGAACAGGTGACTACAAAAACACACAGAGTTGGTTGTGATAATTGACAAGCAGTTGTGACATAACTTTAGACCTAATTCTATAGAGGAAAACCTGAAGTCTTTAGAGGTGTATGTGTGACTACTTGGGAAATTATGTCGGTTACAGAGGCGTATACATGCATACTTAAATTGAACCTACAAAGGCATCTACAACATACACAAAGGCATCTCTTTGGGTTCTTTAGAGGTGGATCTGCTCTATTTATAAGCGTTTGTGTGGGTAAATTTCTTGCTCTCAATTTAATTCTATAATTTTGAATTTTCTTTTGGTTTATCACTAATTTTCTAATCTATTTTTTTGTGTATGTGCCTATTCCTAATTAAATGATAGCTTCTCATTTATCCAAGATAGGTAATTAGAAACTACTAACTCTTTTCTACAGGATGATTGATTGAAGACTTGGGTAAGTGATTTTTCATACTAATCTAGGCACATTTCATTTTCATTAAAGGGTCAATAAATTTTTTTTGTCATGTTTGGGGTCGTGTTGTTGATGTATGCTCTCCCCTTGCATCGTACGGTGAGCCTAGGGATCAAAAATTGCAACCCGATCCAAGTCCTTTGTTGAGTCTACCTAGGAGTACTAGTTGTGTGTATGCTCTCCCTTGCGCTACGTGCGAGCTTGGGGATAAAAAAACACCTAGTATTTCTTTCCCTTTAGGGGGCCTTCTTGGGGATTTCATCACCCAAGGGGATAACCTCAACCATGTGAACCGACATGGTATAGAAAGGGGGAGAATGAAAGTTGTACCCAAATCTAGTTGCATCATGTTTAGTGAAGCACTAATACTTGGGTGATTCCAAGTTAGGTGTGTGGAGCTAGTCCACGATTTCTTGCCAAAAGTTCCTAACCCACGCTTGTGATGGACTGGTGTTCTTAGACATGCCTCATGCACCCCCTAGTGTTTAGAGGATGCACTAGAGAGCATTGTTTTAGCCTAGCATAAGACCTATTGTTAGTCATGGCTTAGTGTAGTACAACAGATGCATATCGTACCCTAAATATACTCACCACCTACTCCCTTAGGTTGAGATAAAGATATTTAGGTGAATTTTGATAGTTCTTTGGGAGAGAGAAAAGGTGTGCCAATGCCATTGAGCTTGTGTCACCATATCTCTACCTATCTACCTTCACAAGAAAGGGTGTTCCACTCGAGTATCGAGTATAAACCCAAGCAATTGGGTTGTGGGCCTACACTAATTTTACAAACCCACTTGATTAATATAGGTTTGTGTTTCTTGGAATGTTTTCTTGTGCAAAACCAATGCTTATCTTGTGTCCATCCTAGTCCATGTCTGACTACTTGATTATTATTTTGTCCTTTCCATCAAGTCATTTCCCTATCCTACAGACGAAAATTGACTTTATTCAAAGGTAGATCCACTCTATTGATAGGAAGTTGTGCTTCCACAAGGGTAGTTGCATGTCCCATGTCCATTCTGACCTGTCTAGTCAGTTTTCCCACATAGGTAGATCCACTTTTCATAAAGGCGGCTTTGATTTGTCCTTGGGCGGCTGCGCTATCTCCATAGATGGTTGCATTTTCATCCTTAGTCCACCCTCCATAGGTGGATTCACCCTCTTCAGAGGAAAATACGCTCTTCCCATAGGTAGTTCTACTCTGGCCACAGGCGGATACGTTGTCCATCTTCTTACAACCATGTTCACATTCCATAGTGTTATATCCTTAATATTAGTGTACATTAGGTTATGAATAGTCAACTTGTGGCTATATTAACTCCTAATTAAATAATATTATCATTATTATATTGTTATTTAGTTATTTAGGTTGCCCTAATGCTTATATAAGGTTATCTAAGTTGGCCTGGGTGATATCCTAGGCATAAATAGGTATATATAGGAGGTTGTGAGTCTTATTTCATCATCATATTGTGAATTATGTTCTCATTAGAGATATTTGGAGGTTTTCCCCCTTGACGTGGCTTCTTATTCTTAGTTATTATCAATTATTTGTAGCATATTTCATATCATCTTCTTCTATTGTGCAAGTTATTTCATTACAAGTTGTATAAGAGCATGATCTTGGCATTGTAGGGCAAGGCATTTTCTCAATATTGGAAGTGATTTTGGAGAGAGCATATCTTTTAGATTTTGGTGATTTTAAAAAAAAAATTAAATGGTTTTTGAATACCATATTAAAGAGTATGTAGTCTAGATTTTAGAGAAATTAGAGCAGAATTGAGTGAATTATTGCAGAATTATGGTTTCTACACAATTTATTTGGAAGGTGCATATCTACCAAATCCTACTAAATTAGAGCCTTATTTTTAGTGGGTTTTTGAATACATAACAAAGGAGCTAACAGTCTAAAAATTGAAGAAATTGAAGCAAAAAGTAGCGAGTTATTGCAAAATTAGGGTTTCAAAAAAAATTCTCTCAATGCTGCAAATCTACTAATTTCTTGGAGTTTTTTTGGGTAAGTTGTATTTTGGTCCTTGTAAGTTACAATAAAAGTTTTAGAGAATTTGAGTTTCATTTGTGTGATTTATTTCAAAATTATTGGTTTCCATCATGATGGGGCTTGCAACAAGGGGCAAAAAAATGTTGTCACACTAGGGAAAACCCCTGATAAGGATGAGGTAACAATAGAGGATATTAATCCCAATGAAGAAATTAGTAAGGTCAAGGAAGACATTTCCTCAGTGAAGATGGAGATGTGTGGCCTAAGAGGAGATATATCGAACATACGAAGCATGTTAAGTGGATATATGAATGAACCAAGAAAGGAGGTCTCAAGCAACCAAGGTAAAATGTCCAGGTTATCTACTCTTGACCCAAATGTTAATACTCCTATGGGATCTAAGAATTTGCTTCCAAAGGTGGATATGCACAAGTTCGATGACAAGGATCCTCTAACATGGATAAAGAAAGTGGAGATTTTTTTTGAAGTACATCAAGTCCCAAATGGAAAAAGGTCACGATAGCTTCCCTATATTTAAAAACAGATCAATTCATTTGGTATCATTGGCTTTGTACTCATCAAAGGAAAAAGGGTCTCACTATCTTATGGTCAATTTTTATGGAGGAAATCCAAGCACAATACAGTAATAGTGTGATAGACAACTTCTTCATCCAACTAGCTAAACTTCAACAAATAGGGTCTATTAAGGATTATATTCAACAATTCCAAAATCTATCTGTTAGCTCTCAAAAACGCAGGCAAGATGCCTCAAGAGGTTGCCAATCTCTTGATACGCTTCAGGGTAATAGACAAGGTCGAAAGAATTCAACCTTCTACTCTTTATAGGCGCTGCAAAACATGGGTGGGTGTACCTCTCTGAATGGTGCAGACTTAACTTGTGATTTTCTTAAAGCAATTTGTTCACAATGGCAATCAGAGGTGAAAAAATGAAATCCAACTTGAAAATAGTAACAATATTCTGATCTGAATCCTAAAATGAATACTTGACTAACAGATGTAAAGAAAACTAAATAAATTCAAATGATGAAGCACCGAGACTAGTGCCTTGTTGGGTATGCATAGTCAAATGAGATCAAGATGAGCAACACTTCTCTGAGAAAATTCACATTATCTGGCATAGATTATGCTTACAACTGGTATAAAAATGCAAGAATGTGATTACTAAGCTCTACTTAAATAATCCAATTGAATCTCTTTGATTACTGTGATTAACTAAAAGGATTTAGTCTTTACTTGAAAGAACCAATCAATCAATCACACAAGTACAACAAATGTGCACTGATAAATTGAATACAAACTTGTCATATCAATTTAAACAATCAGAAAGAGACCATCTTGGAGACAACTTAGCAATCCTTTTATTAAATTCAACAGATAACTGATACCAGACATGTGCAACAACATCAATTGACATTCATAAATACCTCCATTTTAGGACATGCATCATAGCCTTTGATTTGATAAATTTATTGTTCTATATCCAAACAATTTGCCTACTGTATTGAATAACTGATAACTGATGATCATTTTACAATTACAAAATGCCTATTTATACACCAGCATTAAGAAAATAATTCAAATTGAGATTTCATGTCGGCCTTCCACAAGATTCGGGCTCCAATCGAGCTGGCTTGCAATGGTCATCAAATGTATACATGTCGGCCACAACATTAGAATTTCTATTTTTATTCACCAGTGAACCAGTCACCAGGACAAAACAGAAGGTATGTCGAAGGCAACTGTATCATCAGTCATTAATCATCCCGTGTTCCTATGTTCCTCGCGCTATTCGCTTTCATTGTAACAAATTGTTTGCTACGCCGAAGTCAATAAGTATCCATTTTTCTTCTTTATGTTTCGGTATAGCCTGATGAGTTCCTTTGGTTTTGATCACAGTCACCGTAACCTTCTGACATCAACAAGACCTCCTGTAGATTGTTATGTTTCACCAAAAGCTAACATCCATATTCAAGTCGCTGAGACATAATATTTTTCCTGCCGACGAGGATCCTCCGTCGCTATAACCTTCAACCCTCGACGAGATGTCTTGTAGAGCATTTTGTTACACCGAAACAACTGAGCACACCAAGATCGCTAAGAGAAATCAAAACTCTCGCCGAAAGAAATCCACTTTGAACATTGTCGGCAAGACCCGACCCGTTCGCTATGACTTCTCACCAAAGATAATTTGTTTGGCCGAAGTGAATCCATATGCGATGTCGGAGAGACCGAAGGTCACTCGCCAAGACCTCCTCTCAAACACCAAGTCCTTCCGAAATGAAACTAAAAATGCCAGTCGGGAAGACAAGAGAGACTCGCCAAGACCAATGCCGATAGCCCAACTCACGTCGATAAACTTCCGCATGCACAAGTTAGGGAGACATACTGAACTCAGTGAGACTCTACCCCGATAGCCACAACACATGCTGATAGATGTCTCCATTGTCGCCAAAATAGCATGGATGTTATGCCGATAACCAAGCACGAACAAATGCCAGTTGCCATAGCAAAGAACATGTCTTGCCAATACACCTGCAACAAACATATGTCAACACAAAGGCAACATGGGTCGGGGAGACAGTCATGGACCTATGCCGATGGGCACCAGAATGCATAGAATGCATGATTCAATGGATTCAATGGGGCAATATGGAAAACTATAGATGAAATATGCATACGGTAGGACCAAATCAGGAAATTTATGAGTGAAATCATATGTAAAAAATCAGATTTTTACAGTTCTAACAGTGGCTCCGTCTGGGGATGAATGATAGTTAGATCATTGCAAGGATCCAGAATCATTGGGTGAGCAGACCAAACATAAAATAATGAACCAGTGAGCAGCAATGGAACGAATGGCAATGGAAAAGAATGCAAAGTGGAAGATGAATGGAAAATGACAAAATCCTAGACTACTGTGCATGGAAAATAATTTTAAAGAGGATACACAAGATTTGTCCATGCACTAGCAACCCTCAATCCTCTGTGTTGCTCAAGAGAAGAAAAGCTTCAAGAATTTCCCATGAACAAGCAATTCCTGATCTTCACCAGTCATGTTCTGTAGATAATATGAGTCTTCACCCTTCTTTCCAACAACAACAAAAGGTCCCAACCAAAGAGCTTCAAATTTACCATGCTTGCGTTTCTCCTGACACCTTGCATTCCACATCAACACCAAATCATTTTCTTCAAATTTTCTATTCTTTGCCTTCTTGTTAAATAGATACTTCATCTGTGCCTGTAACTTCGTGTTTTGACTTTGGGCCTCTCTCCTCACTTCATCAAGTTTAGCAAGTTGCTCCATTCTATCTTCCATAGGCTCAGGAACTTCCAAATCTTCCTGTAAAACAAACTTGTAGACTGGTAACAAATTCTATAGAGGCATCCTGGCTTGTGCCCCATACACTAATTCAAATGGATATTTTCCAATTGCCCTTTTCACAGTGATCCTATCAGCCCACACAGCCAGTTTTAACATTGAATCCCAAGCCTTCTTGTTCTGTCCTAACACTCTCCTTATAATCTTCAAAAGAATTTTATTGCTAGACTCTGCTTGTCCATTAGCTTTTGGATGATAAGGGGCTGCATAAGAAATAATAATGCCATACCTATCACAGAAGCTTTTGAATTCATCAAACCTAAAACACATCCCATTGTCTGTGATCAACCTCATTGGCGTACCAAATCTGGTGATAATGTTGTCCATCAGGAAATTTGTTACAACTTTACTTGTAGCCTGCTTGGTTGGGATTTCCTCCACCCATTTTGTAAAATAATCAGTGGAAACCAGTATCCATCTATGTCCTCCACTTGACTTCTCTTGTATCTCTCCAATGAAATCAATTCCCCATTGATGAAAAGGGGCATCAACTTGCAAGGGTCGTAGTGGCAAAGCACCCTGGTACTTCAATTTACCAGAATTTTTTTGGCAAGCCTCACATTTTCTCACATGTGTAAAAGAATCATTGAAAACCTTTGGCCAATAATACCCAGCCCTGAGAATTTTGTGTGCAGTTGTCCTTGTTGAATAATGACCTCCAAAAACTCCCTCATGCATTTCCTTCAGAACATGTCTGGCCTGTGACTCATCCAAACATAACAACAATAGGCCATCTCTATTTTTCCAAAACAGATCTCCATCCATGAAGACATACTTTGATGCTTGCAACTTCAAAGTTCTCCTCTGGTTGTCACTCAATCCTTCTGGACACTTCATGTATTTAAGATAATGCATGATATTAATATACCAAGAAGTATGCTCAATGCTTGCAATTGCAGTCCCTTCTTCTACATTACAGACTTGACTTGCTTCAATATTTGATTCTGCCATTAGCCTGGCCAAACCTTGACCTCTCACTAGCTTAGTGATCAGTATTTCCATGTCAAATTCTTAAATCTTGTTGATCCATCTGCATCTTTTTCCTATAACTTCAGATTGTGTTAGAATGTCTTTGACAGTAGCATGAGGGACATAAGCAATTACCTTTGGTCCAACAAGATATGGTCTGAATGCCTTAGTGGCCTTTACCAATGCAAACACTTGTTTTTCCATTATATCATACTTCAGCTCAGACCCTTGTAAAGATTTACTAAAGAAAGACACAGGCTGTTCATAACCATCCTCATTCTTTTGTAACATAACAACAACAATAGTATGCATTGAAGCAAATGAAAATATCTGAAAAGGCTTTGTAAAATCTGGAGATTTAAGAACATGAGCCTCCTTGATGGCCCTTTTGATAGATATGAAAGCATCCAAAGCTTCAATAGTCCAATCCATTTTCTGTCCTTTCTTCAACATTTTTGATATGGGCTTAATGATCTCAGCAAAATTAGAAACGAATCTTCTAACAAAATTAATTTGTCCAAAGAATGACTATATAGCCTTGATAGTTTTTGGAATAGGAATTTTATCAATAGCTTCAACCCTCTCAGGATCTATTCTAATTCCTTCTTTTGAAACAATATGTCCCAAGAGCTTACCTTCTATGACTGCAAAATGACACTTCTTTGGATTTAAACTAATACCATATTCAAGGGCTTTAATAAATACCTTTTCTAGATGTTGCACATGATACTCAGCCTTCTTCGAATAAGCAGTCAAGTCATCTTGATACACCACCATGATAGCATTAATCAAGTCAGCAAATGCTACATCCATAGCTCGTTGGAAAGTCACTCCAACATTTGTGAGACCAAATGGCATTCTTATGTATACATATGTTCCCCAAGGAGTTGTGACTGCTGTTTTATATTGCTCATATTCCTTGAATTTAACCTGATTGTATCCAGAAAACCCATCCATCATGGACAATAGTTCACACCCTGTCACCTTATGCAATATAGCCTCCATATTGGGTAGAGGATAATTATCTTTGAGAGATGTCATGTTCATATTTCTGAAGTCCACACATAATCTAATATCACCATTCTTCTTTCTCACAGGAACCAAATTTGAAACCCACGTTGAGTGCTTGATTGGTTTGATAAGTCCTCCATCTCTGAGCTTTGTCAATTCCTCTTGCATCTTAGGCTCCAGTGTTGGATTTATAGGCCTTTGCTTCTGTCTGAAAGGCTTGGTGTCTGGCTTCAATGGTATTTCATGCTGAAATAAATCCTCCCTGTATGCTTTCAGATCTTCATAAGACCATGCAAAAATGTGCTTGTACTTTCTCAACAATTCAATCAGCATTCGCCTAATTGCTGGGCTTATTTTCTTTCCAATGTACACTTTTCTTGGTGCTATCTCAGTCCCCAAGTTAATCTCTTCAACATCTCTTCTGACTGGTGTTTGCTTCATAAGGGACCGATCATTTCCATCATACACCCTCTCCAATGCCACTAAGCCTTTATGAAGCTTATTTGTTTTGAGTTGTAAGATCTCCTTGCCAAACACAGTTTGCTTCCTACCTACTTCCTCAACAAAAGCATTGAAATCAATTTCCTGGGCTTCATACTGATCTATACAATTGAGGAATTTCAAAAGGTTAGTATCATAATTGAAGACTTTCCAATTATAAATGTTATCAAGAATAGCAGGCCTTGTCTTGAACTCAATCTGTGAAACGCCAGCCAATGTGATATCATCTCTTTTCAGCGCCACATTTGCTAAAAAATCAGCCATTATGTTCTTTGATATGTCAATCCACTCAATTGAAAATGCATCAAACAACTCAATTGTGTCCCATGCATCATTCCTGTATTGCTTTAATCTTTTGTGTTTTACTGCATACTTGGATTTAATTTGTGAAACAACCAACTCAAAATCACCAAAAACAATTAGCAACTTAATCTTGTGTTTCACAGCTATGTTCAAACCTGTCAATAAAGCTTCATAATCTACCACATTGTTTGTACATTCAAATGCCAACAAGAATGAATATTTAAAATTAGTACCTTCAGGTTAAACAAAAAAAATCCTAGCGCCATTTCCTTCCTGGCTGCAAGCCCCATCAAAATACATCTTCCATACACCATTGCAATTTTGTGCAGCATGTTTTTCAATTGGATCACTATTAGTTAATTCTGGCTGAGCTGGTTCAATCTTAAAACTTCCAAGATCAACATCACAGAAATAATTGATATGATCTTGAGGCACATAATCAACAAGCTGGTTCATTATTGGCTCTCTATACAACTTGACTTCTTGACCATTCACTGGTATTGTAGCATAAGACAGATCAAACTAAACATTTCCACCAACAGCTGCTGTCCACTACCTTGACAAAAGCATCTTGAATTGAGGAGGAGTATCAATGACTGTTATGTCTATATTATAAGCCACCTATGGATAAGCAGCTAGTTTGACTTCAACACCTCTCATAATGCCTACCACAGGTACAAGCTTGTTATCCATTGCATAACACTTCCCTTCACATGTATCAACCCACATGCCAAGTTGTTTCATTACTCCTACTGGCATAATGTTTATAGCAGCACCAGAGTCTATCATGCAATTCCTCAATAGTTTGTTGTTTATAAGCAATGTAGTGAAGAAAGGATCCACTTGAGGGGGAGTTGTTAATACATCACCCAAACAGACTTCTAAATTATTTATCTTTTCCTGCCTATTGACTTCTTCAGAATTCATATGTTTTTATTCCCATTTGTAATCAATTGAACAACATTTTCTCTGTACTCCTTAATTTTCATCAATTCAAGTAGTGGAACAGACATTTTTACCCGGGATAACGCCTGTGTGAAGTCAAAAGAGGAGCTCTCCATCTTAATAGTCTTCTTCAGTTCTGGCGCTTCTCCTTTGTTTTCTTCCTTTTCTTTTTTACTAGGTTGATCAGACTTTTGCATCTCCTTGTGTAATTCTTCAACTTTCTGCTTTTGGACAGGCTTCTATTCAATTTTATCATGCTGCTTGTTTTCTAGCTTTTTTACAGTTTCTTGTGTTTCCTTCTGATCTTTTACAAAAATTCCCCCAGGAACTCCATCTAGCTCATTTACTTTTCTGTTTCTCAACCAGTATTTACTTCTTGCTTCCTCAATAGCAGCAACAGTTATTCTTTCTATTTCTTCTTTGGTGGGTCTTCTAACACTACACTAAACAGGCGCGTCAACAGAATGTGGCTCTGTGTAATCTTCCTCAGAATCATAAAGGATCTGTTGTTCAGCCATATGGACATTATATTTCTGATTTGAAACATCATATTCATAATCTTCATCCTCTGAAGATGAGTACCCTTCTTCAGCATGGTAAAAAGTATTTGAAGTCAAATAAACCTTGTGATCTTCTCCATTGTTCTCCATCAACATTCCCTCTTCTTGCATCTTTTGAGCTACAACACAATAGTCCGGAGAATGTGGCTGATTACAAACTTCATAGAAGTAATTATTACTCACCATGTAAGTTCCCTTTTTGCTCAATGGATCAGGAGTCTCCTTACTTCTAGGCCTGGCTGTTATGGGTTTCCCATCTTTCCAGTTTGTATTGTAAGGCCATATCATGCAACCTTGGCCTTTCATTTTTGTTATCATTTCTGTATGTATTCTCTTGTCTGTATTGATAATTATTGCTGTAGACACCGAAATTTGGTCTAAGCCTGCGACTTCAACATTCTTCATAATTCGTATTCTTCATGGTCATGATTAAATAATCTTAATTATTTAATTAATTCACCTTAACATTAATTCTTCTATTGATTAAATAATCTTAATTATTTAATTAATTCAACATTGACATTAATTAACTTCTTCTATTGATTAAATAATCTTCAACATTAATTGATTAAATAATGTCAATTATTTAATTATTCTCTATAGTCTTCCTTTCTTCTCTTAATTAAATAATCTTAATTATTTAATTAATTCACACTTTTCTTTATTCTATCTGATTAATTAAATAAATGCTTTTTATTTAATTATTTTACTAATTAACCTTATCCTTCTTGTCAAATTAAATAAATTCTTATTTAATTTACTCTTTATCATATTTCAACTATAATTAAATAAATTATTTATTTATTTAATTATTCATTTAAATCCCTCCATCACTTAATTAAATAAATCTTATTTATTTAATTATTCTTGAATATCAAATCTTGAATTAAATGAATTATTTAATTCATGAATTCTATTTTAACGCATTCCTCTATATTTAGATAATTGTGTGAGTTATCTAAATATTCACTTTTACTCGACTCAAAGATCTATTTCAAATCGCTCAATTAACTCTTGCTTTAATGTCTGAGTGGCTTTCTCGAGTAATCTCTTCGTCAAATCATTCAATCATCCAGTTCTAACTCATTTGCGTGTACATGCGGATTAATTAAATATTCTTATTTAATTAATTAAACCTCGTGCGTGCATTCGAACAAGCGTTGCTTTAATCAATCTTCATCTTTGTCATGCAAAGATATTTCTTATGTTTTCGAATACCGAACTAGAAGATTAAATCATTCATTTAATCTTTAATTCTATTCCTAGTTTGTATCACTCATGTCATCACTGATAGTTATCATAATGCATGACTGATCAGTCGATCTCAACCGTCCGTTGATCTTTCAATCCTAACCTGTCGTTCGAATAATCAATTTTCTATAAATTGATTTGTCATTCTTCATTCCGATCTCTCTCGCGAATTCTTATGACTTTTGAGAGCACTTTGTCTTGAATCTTCAATGTTTTGCTAATCATTATCTTAGGCTATACTTGCACAAATTATAAAAAATCTGAGGGCAATTATACTACACAAGCAAAATGGAGAAGGGCAATCGAGATGAATCATGGAAATACGTTTGAAATTGGTGAGATTGTTTCAGTTTGTTTATGTTTTAACTTCCTTTGTTCTTTGTTGCTTAGCATTAGATTTGCATTTAACTTAGATTGCATGTTTGCTCTAATTTGTCTTTGTGCACTTTCTTGGCGTTACATTTGGTGAACCCGACGTGAAGACACCATCTTCGCGAATCCGTAGATCTTTTATTTTTGGTTTTTACAGGTTTTTTTCGTACGGAACGACGCATTAGTTTGACGAAACGATGCAATTGAATTCCTGAACTGCATCTGACAGAAGAAACGACGCATCTGAAAATCTACGACGCATCTGAAATTTCCTAAACCGCAATTGACTGGTGAATACTGAGCCGCAATTGAAGAAGAAACGACGCATTTGACTGGTAACACAGCGACGCAATTGACTTGTAAAAATTTATTTATATTTTCGAAAATCTAAGATTTTCAATTGATTTGTGTGTTACTAATATCTTATTTTCAGCGTGTGGCCTTTTGGAGTTAACAAGCTTTTGCAGGATGATTGACGAAGACGATATTGAAAACTACTAATGAGTTTTTCTGCAGGATGCTTGTCGAAGACCCTAGTTAATTTTTGAAACATATTGTTTGGTAGCGTAGCAAATCTTTCGTTTGGTTTAAAATTAACGAGTGTCTACTGTGTTTGGTGCGAAAGCACAAGTCTGGTTACCCTTACGACTTGGTACATCGAAGTATCCTCTCCCCTTGCGCATCCATGCGATCCTGGGTGTAAGAGAAACGGTTACCAACTCTAGAACTTGGGCCTGTTCTGGTGGGAAAAAGTACTCACCCCAGGACGACTCAACCGGTAGCACCCTGAACCCGAGGGACTTCCAGCCAGTATATAAAAGTGGGTTCTTGGGGAAACCCCAAGAATCACGAGTGTGGTTCCGACGAGATGGATCCGAAAGGGGACTCGCGTCGTATGGATCACACCCCACGAACGGAATGCCCGTACTAAATACCTTTTGTTTTAGAGACCAACATTTTTGTGGCCGTTGCTTGGTATAGTGCAGGGTACAGTATCATGCCCAAGATTACTCACTATTGATCCCCTTGAGTACCAAATTTCTCGAAAGCTATGCCACCAAATTTCTAAGCTATCCGCTCTCAAGAAGGAAAGGTGTTTATCACCAATCCGGGGTATTTGGGTGGGCTATACCAAGTATACAAACCCTAGGCCTTTGGCCTATTAGGATGTGCTTGTCTGTTATCAACTTAAACATTCTTTGAGTCCAAAATTGAAACTGAAAACACTTTGTCTTATGATTGTCTTTGATTGTCAGAATGTGATCATAGAAAATAGAGTTAGTTTAAATTTTATCACTGAAAATACACAGAGGGTCGCAACTGTTCACCAGAAACTCGCAATTGATTTTTAGAGTCACATCTGTTAAATCTTGGGTCGCATCTGTTAGATTTTGAGTCACAACTATTATTTCGAGTCGCATCTGTTTAGTTTGGAAGTCGTATCTGTCAGTATCCGCCGCATCTATCTAGTTTAGAGTTGTATCTGCTAGTTTGGCTCGCAATTGCTTTGCAAAAACTGCATGCATTATATTCTGAGTCGCAACTGTCAGTACGAGTCACATCTGTTAGAAGGTTAACTGCATCTGTCAGAGTCAAACTGAACTTTACCAGAGAAATGCAATTGATCACTGGAAAACCACAACTGATAAACTTGACCGCATATGTTAAATCCCGAGACGCATCTGTCTAATTATCAAAAAACTAGAATTCACAATCACTGTCCAGTCAACACGGTTATACCAGTTTCAGTTGTCTTTACACAAACAGTCCTTGAATAGAAACCTAAAACGATTTGCTCAATTTTGCATCCTTTAGGTTCATTTAGTCATTACCATAGTTGTCCTAATTTAGAGTTTTTGTTTCATCTTAGAATACATATTACCTTGCATTAAACTTTTAGGAAGGTCATTTTTTACAAACTTTAGGATTGGTTTACCATCTATACTCTAGAAAAGTCATAGTGTCAACGAAATTTGTCATTGAACCTAGTCCTATCATCTTATACTTTGTCCTACAGAGAGTCTTCCTAGCTCATCAGTCTAGTTAGGAAACTCAACTTGTCTTTGATCCTCGTCCTACATTGGTTCCTTGACTTAAACTAAATTGACGCCTTGGTTAGACTTTAGGTTTTTGGTCCCTTCGTCTTAAGGTTTATAGAATTGATCACTTGAGGGTCTTGCTTAGACTTTGTATCTTTAGAGTCTAGACTAGCATCATCTTAGAACATCCCTTATTTTGCATTTGGAAAATCCCAAAAACATAGACTAGAGTCATACTGTTCGTAGATATAGTTTTGCATTTCCCGCATATTGAGCTTGTCTTACATGGTTGAAACTAGGTCTAAGAGAAGAGTGAGAGAAAATATGTCGAACCCAAATGAATTCATCAATCCATTTTCTTCAAGACCTCATAAGACTCTATTAGAAAAATTCACCACTAGAAACACTCAAGGACATATTGCAGTAGAGGACGTAGAGGCTGCCGCACAGGACCCTGAATTTGCCTCTTTTGTAGATGAATACGTAGCAAACAATCGTCCATGATTTTTAGCCAAATTGCTAGCTGAAGGCGCTACCTTACCCGTAGGATTTGATATTAGCACCTTACAAACTCAACCTACACAAGGAACAAACACAATGAATGCTAGTACCACTACACCTTAGGTTAGCACAAGTATGCCATCTGGCACATCTACACAGAGTACGACAGTCAATACGTCTCCATTTGGTACATTCGGCATGACATCAGGATTTAATTTCACTATAGGGGCTTCATCATCAACTCCCTTTGGTCCTCTTGTTGGGAGTAAAAGACCTAAAACGTTAGCCTCTACACCTTATGTCTGTGTCACAAGTTTGCAATCAACAACCATACCAACTGCTAGTATCACTAGTACCATACCACAGTCGATGGCCATACCTAGTGCTCCAGTCACTAGTACCATACCACAGATTACACAAACAGGAGGCATTCCCTCCTTCCAATATGGCAATCAGAATCCATTCTCCCAGACTGGCAGTCAGAATCAATTTACATCAATTCCGAATCAGAATCCTTTTTCACAGATTGGTAGTTAGAATCCATCCACATAGATTCCAAGTCAAGACCAATTTACATTGATTCCGAATCAGAATCCTTTTGCACAGATTGGTAGTCAAAATCCGTCCACACAGATTCCAAGTCAAAACTAATTTACATCAATGTCAAATCAGAATCCGTTTTCCCAAAGTGGTACTCAGAATCCGTTTACACAGACCCCAGGTCAACAACCATTTATGCAGATTCCAGACCAAAACACATTTACCAATATTCCCAATCCAAATCCACCTCAGATGCCAACGTTCAATCGAAACCCATCACGAGACTTTGGATTTCAAAACACATACATGGATCCGCATAATCCCCCTAGCACATCTTTGACCCAAGTTGATGTCTTACAAACACAAATGCACACATTACAAACACAAATGGATAACATGTCGGTGTCAACTAAGAAATAATTTTCAACAAAGGACATATGCCCATTCCCCTTTGATAGATCATTGTACATGACACCTTTCCCTCACAGATATGTCATACTGAATCTTCCTAAGTACAATGGCAAACGAAATCCAATAGAACATATCAGGGAATTTTCTACCATATGCATAGATGTCGCTTATGACCCCACATATCTTGTGAGGCTATTTCCAAGAAGTCTTGTAGGAATTGCACTAGAATGGTTTTCGGGTCTAGATTCTAGCATTAGATCTTGGGGTGAACTAGTTGAGAAATTTGTGTAGTTCTCCTTCAACATAGACCTTGAGATAAATATAGCAACCTTGTGCCACACAACGCAAGACGAAGGGGAAACATTCATTGCTTTCTTCCAGAGATGGAGAACTATTGCTAGTAGGTGTCCTATCGAGATACCCAAAAACAAAAGGTTACAATGTTTCAAGAAAACCTTCATGCAAAACTCAGGAGTAACTTAAGGGTACATTGTTGTACATCTTTTTCGGAACTAGTGGAAAAGGGGTTTATAATAGAGAAGGATCTCATTGAAAAGGGCGAACTCAAGACAACAACATCCAATAGAAACCCGATCGTACAAAACACCCCCACTGACAGAAACAGATTTTGGTCTCGCAACAAAAATGTCACCAATGATGGGGTGGTTGATGCTAAAACGTTACAAGCAGGACCTCTCCTCACGTTACAAGGACCTCATACTTTTGCCAACACGCTTAATGTTGTCAATCAACCTCCTAGCGTGGTCCAAAATACTCAACGTCCACAACAAAGAAGATTTAAAAAATGTGAGTTCACTCCCTTAGGGGAACCCATTGAGTCGGTGTTCAAACAACTGTTACAACATAACCTTATACAGCTGCAGGAACCAAGACAATACGATCCAGGACAATTTAAACCAACTTGGTGGGATGACAATGCGTTTTGTGATTATCATAGGACTAAGGGACATAACTTACAAAATTGTCGACAACTGAAGAATATCATACAGGATCTTGTCGAAAGGAGAATTATTGAAGTTAGTGGACAAAAACAAAAGTCATCAAACATGATCATCAAGTCTTTTCTGACCCACTACATGACCATGGGAAAGGAACTGCCCCCAGTTCGAGTACTAAGACCAATATGTCAGCCAACTATGCGAATATCAAACATGATTATGATAGTGGAAAAATCATTCATTACCTTCATACCGCTGATGAGAATATCAATACCATTACTATCAATGCTAATCCTGAGTGTGCGGTCAATACTCGTCGTACTAAATTCACTATCCAGGGCCCTCAATCGCAGCAAACACCACAATCTTCCAAGTTACAATATAACCTTCTTGACCAGTTGGGGAAGACCCCAGCCCAAATTTCAATCTTGGAATTGCTGCGTATTTCCCCTGAGCATCGATCTATCCTCGATAACGCTTTATAGAACACCACGGTCCCTAATGATCTTGATGTCAATCGTTTCCAGGAAATGGTGGGCTACTTGACCAATAATCACCATGCCACATTTTCTGAACAAGACTATGCAACCTGATCCTTTACATCTGAAAGTCCTTGTTGATGACACCAAGGTTAGACGAGTTTTGGTAGATGGAGGAGTAGGGTTAAATCTATGCACTTTAAAACTAATTAAGGCATTAGGTATCTCAAAAGCATGCGTAGACACGACCAAAATTATTGTCATAAAATCTTATGATGATGAGGAACGAAAATCAAAGGGGGTGGTAACACTTCCTATCAGAATTGGTCCTGCGGTGATGGAGACAAAGTTCCAGGTCTTGGATCTCACCCTTCCTTATAACCTTCTTCTCGGTAGACCATGGATTCATGCCATGAAGGGGTCCCTTCCATGTATCATTAGTGTCTTAAATTCCCTTACAATGGCACAAAAATAACTATAGATGGTGATCCTGATCCATTTCAATATTGTACCAATCTAAAAGAGATCCCCCAATGTCAAGTTCCAGTGAACCAAGAGGCCTCATCGTCCAATTCATCCTCTTATGTTGATCCGTCCACACTCACTCGAACATATGTTTCACCCTCACTGCCTACCACTCCTAGAGTTGAGATCCAAGACAAGGGTTGTGGAGAGTATTACATGAAGACTTCTTATTGTGTTAGCCATTTGGTTCCTCCTAAGTCATATGGTTTACCTACAATAGGTAGGGGATAGTCTATGATCACTATACATGTTCCCCCCACAACAACTTTCACTAAATGGGGTGAATTAAGCAAAGAGGCTGTAAATGTAGAAGATGTCACTTCCTTGCTGTATAGGGAAGATGATGAGAAACCCCTCTTACTTGCTCATATTCCTACAGATCTATATGGAAAGGGTTTCAAAATTATGCAAAGCAAAGGATATGATGGACAGAGTGGTTTAGGCTTAAACCAAGATGGTAGAATTGAACCAATATTTGTTTCTCAGTGGCCAAAAGGAGTAGGGCTAGGGTTTCAACTGATTCAGATTGGCGTTCCTAGTACCCCATTACCCTTACTTGAGGAAGTATGTGCTTCATAAGATATTAAGACATCTCACGAACCAATGGACTAATATCATTATAACTCCCCCGACTCTAATGATTATGAGTGGGATTCCCTATCCTCTACTTCTTCCATGGACCTTGACAAGTTATTTGGAGAACTTGACTTAATGTTAAGTTCCTCACCAAATCCTTTAAATTCCTGTCCACCAAAGAAAATGACAAAAGAGGAATGGTTTAAACACTACTATTGGGAATCACTTGATCCTACCTATTGGCAACCTGAACCACCTATTTTCGATAGTCAAACCTTGGCATTAGGTCCACCTATTCATCCACCTAGACTCAAACCTAAGAGCAAAATGGACCTGGTACAAGATTTTTGTAATCACATGAATAATTCAGTCTTTACCTTGACCCCATTAGACTTTGATAACTCCGACGATGACATGCCTTTAGTCTATCCCCAACTCATTGATTGGGATCAACAAGACACACCCGTCTTAGACACTTTTGAGAACGACGAAGCAATTGCTGAGTTCCTGGGATTACGAGAAGGCATACCTAACGAGGATCATAAGGCTGGTTTTACCATTGAATTGGACAACAAAGCATATTTTGGGGAATCTGTTGAACCCTCCAGTCGCAAAAATAAGAAAAGGAATAAACAAAATAAAAAGGATGAGTCTTTAGGTGAAAACCGAAAGGCACCTTTAGACAATGAAAAAGTAAAAAGAAAGGACGCATCCAAAGGTGAAAACCTCTCTGAGGCACCTAAGGATGGAGGTTTGAACATTCTCCCCATTGCACAGGAAAAGTCACCCATGCTCATTGAAGAATCCATAGAAGTCAACATAGGCACAAAAGAGAATCCTCGACTGGTTTATTTTGTAGCGTCATTGACAACAGAAGAGAAGCCTGAGTTTCACGACTTCTGTGCTTAGAGACAGATAAATTTTGCTTGGTCATATGCCGACATGCCGGGATTAGATCTTGAACTTGTTCTGCATCACTTGCCCTTACAACCAGGTGCCAAACCAGTGAAACAGAAGTTGAGAAAAATGCATCCACAGATTGCTTTATTAGTCAAGGCAGAACTCAAGAAACTCTTAGATGTTGGTTTCATTAGATCTATCGACTATGCAGATTGGATTGCCAATCTTGTACCAGTCACTAAACCAACTGGGGGCATCTGCATCTACACTGATTTTAGAGATATCAACAAAGCTTGTCCTAAAGATGATTTCCCTTTGCCTAACATAGACATGATAGTTGACATGACAGTAGGTTATGAGATGTTGTCCCTTATGGATGGATTCTCAGGATATAACCAGATCAAAATTGCAACTGAAGACCAACCTAAGACAGCTTTCACTTGTCCTTGGGGAATGTATTGCTGGAATGTTATGCCCCTCGGACTCAAGAATGCTGGAGCAACCTATCAGCGTGCCATGACTACTATCTTTCATGATCTGGTACACACTTGTATGGAGGATTATGTCGATGACCTTATTGTAAAATCCAAGACAAGGGTAGAACATTTACAGGTTTTAGACAAGATATTTCAGAGGTTGGAGAAGTATAAAGTGAGACTCAATCCAAAGAAATGTGTGTTTGGAGTCAAGTCAGGAAAGTTGTTAGGTTATATCATTTCTAGATGAGGCATTGAAATGGATCCGGCTAAGGTAAAAGAAATCATGGACATCTCCACCCACTAATCTCAGTCAACTAAGGACATTATAGGGAAGATTGCAATCTATCAGAAGATTTATCATGTAGTTGGCAGATAAGACACATCCTTTTCAACATCTACTTAAGAAAGGAGTACCCTTTGTATGGACAACTAGGTGTGGAGAAGCTTTTCAAATAATTAAAGAATATTTACTCACACCACCTATCTTAATGCCACCTATTGAAGAAATACCATTGATTCTTTATATTACGGCAACCCATTCATCACTCGGAGCATTGCTTGCACAGAATGACGATGAAGGTCATGAAAGGGTAGTCTATTATATCAGTCGGACTTTGGTCGGTTATGAGCTCAACTATAGTTCCATTGAACGTGCCTTTCTTGCAGTAGTATTTGCTACCAAAAAACTGAGGCACTACATGCTAAACCATCAAACAATGTTTATTGCTAAAATAGACCCTCTGAAATATCTTCTCAGCAAGGCAGCATTAACAGGGCGACTGGCCAAATGGGTTATGATACTTAGTGAGTATGATATCCAGTATGTAGAAAGGAAAGCTATTAAAGGACAAGTCATTGTTGATCAGTTAGCTGACACACCCATACAGGCAGATCACCCATTAGTTGTAGACTTTCCTGATGAGTTCATATTCACATTTGACACAAACATAACATGGAAACTGTAATTTGATGGCTCACATACAAATCATGGTTTAGGGGCTGGTATACTATTTATTACACCATAGGGTGATTCCATCCCTAAGTCATTCAGGATTGCATTCCCATGCACTAACAACATGGCAGAATATGAAGCTTTAGTCATAGGGTTACGCATGGCAGTCAAGTGGAAAATTAAGAACCTACAGGTATATGGTGATTCCCAACTGGTAATCAGATAGGTAAATGATGATTATGAGACTAAAGATGAGAAGATTGCTCCATACAAGCGCATGGCTGATAGCTTTAAAGAGTACTTTGACAAAGTCGAATTTCATCAAATACCTCATGTTTTAAACAGGGCAGCAGACGCTATGGCTACAATTGCATCACTTCTTGGCATTCCTAACAACATGCCTAAGTTTGAGTTCTTGGTAGAACAACTTTTGGTCCCAGCCTACGATATCCCAGATTCTGAAATGGTGTGTGACATTGTTGGTCCTGATTCCCCATGGTACAAAGAAATCTATGATCACCTTCATGCCAAAGTCATACCCACTGGCCTATCTAATAACCAACGTAGGACATTCCTCCGCAAGTCAGCCAAATACACCATCGTCAGAGACACCCTATATAGATGTGCCTTAGATAATACCCTACTGAGATGTCTTGATTCTACTAAAGCACAAGCAACCTTGCGTGGGGTGCATGAGGGTATATGTGGTTCCCATTCTAGTGGTCCTACCTTAGCCAAAAAGATTATGAGACTGGGTTATTACTGGCCTACTATGGAAAAAGACTCATATGTCTTTGTAACAAAATTCCGCCAATTCCAGGTTCATGGAGACTTGATACATGCCCCAGCACAGGAGCTTCGTCCGATCACGTCACCATGGCCCTTTGCCCAATGGGGACTCGACCTCATAGGTAAGATCCACCCCACATCATCTAATGGACACAAGTTCATTATCACTGCCACTGAGTACTTTATGAAGTGGATTGAAGCCATTCCTATGACATACATTACCGGCACACAGATTTCTAGATTTATCCTGAACTATATCATCTGTCGATATGGTGTCCCTTAGTCCATAATCACTGATAATGGCTTCCCATTTAAGAACCAAGAAGTCTGCCACCTGTGTGATGAATTTCATATCCAACATCAATTTTCCACTCCATACTACCCACAAGGTAACGGCCAAGCAGAGGCATCTAACAAGACCATCATTAGAATCTTCAAGAAGACTGTCAATGATGCTAGTCATGACTGGCATTTATAGCTTAACCCTGCCTTATGGGATTTTCACACAAGTATCCATACTCCCACTGGTGCTACTCCATATTCACTTGTATTTGGTTCTGAAGCTATTCTACCTATTGAGGTCAAGATTCCTTCCCTAAGGGTATCCTTGAAAGGCCACATTGATGATGTAGAGTACCGAGTATTGAGACTCCATGAGCTAGAATTCCTGGATGAGTGAAGACAGAAGGCACTAGACCATCTTCAAGCATATCAGAACCGCCTTCGTCGTAGCTATAACAAGAAGGTATTGAACAAAAACTTTGACATTGGTGACCTAGTTTTAATGGAGAACCCAAAGAATCAAGCAGAAAGAGACAAACCAGGAAAATTTGAACCTAACTGGTTAGGACCTTATATTGTTATAGAAGCTTTTGGATCAGGAGCGTACCAACTCTCTACTCCTGAAGGGGAACCATTGTCCTCACCAATCAATAGTCTGCATTTGAAGAGGTTCTACGCATAGCTTCTAAGAGCTTTTGTCTTAATTAGCAAAAATACAAAAAAATTAGAAAATCACAAAAAATCATTATCAAGGTAAAAACCTAGCAAACAGGCGTCTTGGTAACACCAAAAAAATTAGATAATCTAGAAAATAGTAAAGACAAATCATTCGTCCAATAGTGAAAACCACTTCGGTGGCACTTTGGATAGGTACCATGGTGAAAACCTGGCAAACAAGCACCATGTGTACTCGACTCTGCTCCTTTGTCTACTATTATTCTAATCTACCTTGTACATAGTCCTTATCATTGTATATAGTCCACGATCCTGTACATACACCACTACCCTGTACATAGTCATTATCCCTGTACATATTACCTATCCCTATACATATCCCTTATCTTTCGTATCCATTACTTGTATATACCATTCATAATAAGTGGTAGTCTTTCCCATAACCTAGAATGATTGACATCGAGTGCATTTCATATCCCCATTTTACCCTATTCATAATCAATTGGTCTTATACTCGACTGGGGGCAAACACTTGACACGTGTCATATTGGTTCTTACATTGGCTATGTTGAAGGCGTAAAACCATGAAAAATCCACAAACATCGCAAAATGACCTGAGAAAACACAAAAACATCAGAAAACTTCAAAAGGACAAAAAAATCAAAACATTTTGAAAATCCAAAAATAGAGTCAAAGTTAGTCGCACTTGTCAGTCTTTGTCGTTTGTCGAACTACGTTGCCTCTGCGACTGGACGTAGGCAAGGCCATCTGCCGATGTGCCCCCGAGGCATTAGGTCAGTCCGTTTATGTTTGTCTGTATAAAATCATGATTCAATCCATATGTCTATATGACAAGGTCATGGGTCGTGTCGAACTACGAGGTCTCTGCGTGTACAACATAGGAAAGGCCATCAATCGATGAGCCCCCAAGGCCGTACTAGGTCAGTCCATTAGGGTTCGTCGCATTCACTTTCACACATGTCTTCTATTTGTAGTCAGTCTTGTTAGTCAAAGTCAAGTCGAACTACAAGGTCTCTGCGTGTATAACGTAGGCAAGGACATCAATCGATGAGCCCCCGAGGCCGCACTAGGTCAGTCCTTTAGGGTTTGTCATCACACATAGTCAATTTTCCATGCATCGTCTCAAGTCATGCATCAATCTAGCGAACAAGTCAGCAATGTCTCTAAGTCAAATCAAACAACTTTCCAAACGAAACAATCCAAACAATCAATCTTTGTCTTATTCAGGATGGGTCCCTCCTGAGTATTGATATCAACAAAACAACCTATGTATTATATAGGATGAGTCCTTCCTGCATAATCGACAAGGTCAAACAATCAAACATAGCCTTACACAGGTTATCACATCAACGACATCTGACTCAACATATGATACGATACATGTCTTTCTGAAACTAGGCTTTGTCATGCCTTATACAGATAGTCATAACATCGAAACCAGACTCACAGTCTTATCCGGTATGTGTATCTCCTGATATCAGGATCTATCGATCAATCCTCTATCAATCAAAACAAATCAAACAAACAGATCAAGTTTTGGCACATATTTTATAGGCTTTTTGACTTTATGGCTTATTTATATTATCATTTATCTTGAATTGATGACTGGGATTCATGTTACTAGCTTTCTCAACGATGTCCCATGAAGGATTTAGAGAAGCAACGATGTATCAGAATTCTATTTTCTTTGATTGTTGTTTGTCGACTGTCTTTTAAAATTTGATTTTGAGTCATGTTACTAGTTTCCTCAAGGATGTCCCATGAAGGATTTAAAGGAGCAATGATGTTTCATGACCCATCTTTTACTTTGTTTGCTGTCTGTGGTTTGTTTAGACAAAAAGACTGGGGCAACTTGTGTCCTTAGTATGAGTTAACGACACTCCCTTTCTGTGACTGACTATTGTTAGCAAGTGGACGACCTTGCACACCTTGATCTATCTCATATCATGGTGTTTATCTCCATTTGTATTAGTCCCGCCCAATGATGATAAAGTGCAACACCTTTTGTGATACAACGAAACATCGAAGATCGCTAATACTAACATACATGTCTTTTATTATTCATCTTTCTTTTCGCACTAACATTTCTTCTTTTCTACATCTTCACCACCCTTATCTATTTTCTTCTATCCTTTTTTCTTTCATCTTCTAGTTCTCTCATCAATTTCGAGAGCACACTCATGTTCTTTGAACCCGCTTGTCCTCCCGAGGGGGCATACCTTCACCTGTTTTACACTGGGGCATTACTGGGGCATATTTGTTATCGATTTTCTTTGACACAACGCCGAAATGACATTGTATCAAAGAGGGGCAAATGTAGACACCGAAATTTGGTCTAAGCCTGCGACTTCAATATTCTTCATAATTTATTCTTCATGGTCATGATTAAATAATCTTAATTATTTAATTAATTCACTTAACATTAATTCTTCTATTGATTAAATAAATTTAATTAATTCACATTAAATTCTTCTATTGATTAAATAATCTTAATTATTTAATTCATATAACATTAATTCTTCTATTGATTAAATAATCTTAATTATTTAATTAATTCATCTTATTAATTCTTCTATTATTAAATAATCTTAATTATTTAATTAATTCATCTTAATTCTTCTATTGATTAAATAATGTCAATTATTTAATTATTCTCTATAGTCTTCCTTTCTTCTCTTAATTAAATAATCTTAATTATTTAATTAATTCACACTTTTCTTTATTCTATCTGATTAATTAAATAAATGCTTTTTATTTAATTATTTTACTAATTAACCTTATCCTTCTTGTCAAATTAAATAAATTCTTATTTAATTTACTCTTTATCATATTTCAACTATAATTAAATAAATTATTTATTTATTTAATTATTCATTTAAATCCCTCCATCACTTAATTAAATAAATCTTATTTATTTAATTATTCTTCGAATATCAAATCTTGAATTAAATGAATTATTTAATTCATGAATTCTATTTTAACGCATTCCTCTATATTTAGATAATTGTGTGAGTTATCTAAATATTCACTTTTACTCAACTCAAAGATCTATTTCAAATCGCTCAGTTAACTCTTGCTTTAATGTCTGAGTGGCTTTCTCGAGTAATCTCTTCATCAAATCATTCAATCGTCTAGTTCTAACTCATTTGCATGTACATGCGGATTAATTAAATATTCTTATTTAATTAATTAAACCTCATGCGTGCATTCAAACAAGCGTTGCTTTAATCAATCTTCATCTTTGTCATGCAAAGATATTTCTTCTATTTTTGAATACCAAACTGGAAGATTAAATCATTCATTTAATCTTTAATTCTATTCCTAGTTTGTATCACTCATGTCATCACTAATAGTTATCATAATGGATGACTGATCAGTCGATCTCAACCGTCCGTTGATCTTTCAATCCTGACCTGTTGTTCGAATAATCAATTTTCTATAAATTGATTTGTCATTCTTCATTCCGATCTCTCTCGCGAATTCTTATGACTTTTGAGAGCACTTTGTCTTGAATCTTCGATGTTTTGCTAATCATTATCTTAGGCTATACTTGCATGAATTACAAAAAATCTGAGGGCAATTATACTACACAAGCAAAATGGAGAAGGGAAATCGAGATGAATCATGGAAATACATTTGAAATTGGTGAGATTGTTTCAGTTTGTTTACGTTTTAACTTCCTTTGTTCTTTGTTGGTTAGCATTAGATTTGCATTTAACTTAGATTGCATGTTTGCTCTAATTTTTCTTTGTGCACTTTCTTGGCGTTACAATTGCTTTGCTAAGGAAGCCTCGAGTTGTCTCTCTTATTAATCATACCAGCAGCCTTCCTATTGTTTTCAATTGTCAGTGCTATCTTCTATGCTTTAGCCAAATCTCTTGGGGATTTACTTCTCAGTTCATACCCTATCTTAGGATCAAATGCATTTAAATAGACACTCAATGCAACAGAATCTGACAACCTTGATCCAGGAGGTACTTTAGTATGCAACTTGTTGAATTTTCGGTTGAAATCATAAATTGAATCATTCTGATTTTTCTGAATTCTCATTCATTCGTGAAGAGCTACATCTAGAGCATTCTGATTCCCATATTGCTCTAAGAACTTTTCTTGAAATACTTGGAGAGAATTAATTGAGAATGCTGGTAGGCTGTTGAACCAATCCCTGACATCTTCAAGAAGTGACATCATGAACAACTTCATGTGTAAATCTTCATAAGGCATATCTATGTCTTGGACAAAAATATTAAAACTCCTTAGATGTTCTTCAGCTGTGATTGCATTACTCCCTGTAAATTTGGGCACCATATTTCTCCAACTGCCATCCATAGGGTAAGGATATAACTGAAAGCCAGCTAAATCAAACTGTTTGATCATGGTTGTATACTGGTGAGGAGGAGGAGTAGGTGGATGTTGATATTGATGCATGTGATTATTGTACTGTGCATTAGGCTGTGAGATATAATGCTGACCAGGAGGTGGATACATACCTGTATGCTGTGTGGGAATGTGAGGTGGACAATTTGACTGCTTTTAGTGATTCCCTATTTGACTGTGAGGAGCATTTTGTTGATTGGAGGGTCGTGCGCCATGATCACCCTGCTTGTGAGGTGGGACATACTTTGGGCCACCAGCCGTTTGATCAGTAATTTGGGCTTTCTGTAATTTAGCCTCTAGTTCCTTTATCCTCTTCTCTTTTAGTTCCAACTGTGCTTTTACTTCATCAGGAAGCTCATGATCAATAAACACATTTTCGTTACCCGCCATCTTCTGATCATATTCATGCTGAATTTGAATTCGTTCAGCCTCAAGTGCAGCTTCAAACTCAGCTTGTTTATGAGGATCAACAGAAGGGAAGGGATTTCTTCGATCTTTAGGGGTACAAAATTCTGCACTTGAATCATCTCTCCATGTATCAAAGCAATTATATGTTTCACCCTATGCTCTTGACGCTTTATCTTTGCCAGTCATGCACATGTCCTCATTTATCCCTTTTCCCTTATCAACCTTATCAATTTTGTGTGTCCACTTACTACTGCCAACAGGAGCTCTAGTATGACCTCCCCTGTACTGAGATCTTCTTCCATTCATGATAAACAACTGCAAAAATTTCTGTCAGAGTCACCACTCACTTTTGTCAAAAGTGAGAAAATATTTAATGCTTCTTATTCCCAGCGGAGTCTGTGCAAGATTTTTGACTCTATGATTAAGGCCTTGATTTTGATTGTTTTCCCCAACAGAGTCGCTAATTTGTTAGCTCTCAAAAACGCAGGGAAGATTCCTCAAGAGATTGCCAATCTCTTGATACGCTTCAGGGTAACAGACAAGGTCGAAAGAATTCAACCTTCTACTCTTTAGGCGCTACAAAACCTGGGTGGGTGTACCTCTCTGAATGGTGTAGACTTAACTTGTGATTTTCTTAAAGCAATTTGTTCACAATGGCAATGGGAGGTGAACAAATGAAATCCAACTTGAAAATAGTAACAATATTCTGATCTGAATCCTAAAATGAATGCTTGACTAACAGATGTAAAGAAAACTGAATAAATTCAAATGGTGAAGCGCAGAGACTAGTGCCTTGTTGGGTATGTGGAGTCAAATGAGATCAAGATGAGCAACACTTCTATGAGAAAATTCACATTATCTGGCATAGATTATGCTTACAACTGGTATAAACATGCAAGAATGTGATTACTAAGCTCTACTTGAATAATCCAATTGAATCTCTGTAATTACTGTGATTAACTAAAAGGATTTAGTCTTTACTTGAGAGAACCAATCAATCGATCACACAAGTACAACAAATGTGCATTGATAAATTGAATACAAACTTGTCATATCAATTTAAACAATCAGAAAGAGACCATCTTGGAGACAACTTAGCAATCCTTTTATTAAATTCAATAGATAACTGATACCAGACATGTGCAGCAACATCAATTGACATTCATAAATACCTCCATTTTAGGACATGCATCATAGCCTCTGATTTGATAAATTTACTATTCTCTATCCAAACAATTTTCCTATTGTATCGAATAACTGATAACTGATGATCATTTTACAATTACAAAATGCCTATTTATACACCAGCATTAAGAAAATAATTCAAATTGAGATTTCATGTCTGCCTTCCACAAGATTTGGGCTCCAATCGAGCTGGCCTGCAATGGTCATCAAATGTATACATGTCGGCCACAACATTCAAATTTCTATTTTTATTTTCCAGTGAACCAGTCGCCAGGACAACACAGAAGGTATGTCGAAGGCAACTGTATCATCAGTCATTAATCATCCCGCGTTCCTCTGTTCCTCGTGCTATTCGCTTTTGCCGTAACAAACTGTTTGCTATGCCGAAGTCAATAAGTATCCATTTGTCTTCTTTATGTTTCGGTATAGCCCGATGAGTTCCTTTGGTTTTGATCATAGTCGCCGTAACCTTCTGACATTGGCAAGACCTCCTATAGATTGTTATGTTTCACCAAAAGCCAACATCCATATTCAAGTCGCTGAGACATAATATTTTTCCTGCCGATGAGGATCCTCCGTCACTATAACCTTCAACCCTTGGCGAGACATCTTGTAGAGAATTTTTTTACACTGAAACAACCGAGCACACCAAGATCGCTAAGAGAAATCAAAACTCTTGCCGAAAGAAATCTACTTTGAACATTGTCGGCAAGACCTGACCCGTTCGCTATGACTTCTTACCGAAGATAATTTGTTTGGCCAAAGTGAATCCATATGCGATGTCGGTGAGACCGAAGGTCACTTGCCAAGACCTACTCCCGAAAACCAACTCCTACCGAAATGAAACTAAAAACGCCAGTCGGGAAGACAAGAGAGACTCACCAAGACCAATGCCGATAGCCCAACTCACGCCGATAAAATTTCGCATGCACAAGTCGGGGAGACATACTGAACTCGGTGAGACTCTACCCCAATAGCCACAACACATGCCGATAGATGTCTCCATTGTTGCCAAAACAGGATGGATGTTATGCCGATAACCAAGCACGAACAAATGCCAGTCTCCATAGCAAAGAATATGTCTTGCCGATACACCTGCAGCAAACATATGTCAACACAAAGGCAACATGGGTCAGGGAGACAGTCATGGACCTATGCTGATGGGCACCAGAATGTACATAATGCATGATTCAATGGATTCAATGGGGCAATATGGCAAACTATAGATGAAATATGCATACGGTAGGACCAAATCAGGAAATCTATGAGTGAAATCATATGTAAAAACATTTGATTTTTACAGTTCTAATACTATCCTTAAGAGTGGATACAATTACAGAGGAGAACTTGAATGATTTATTCTTGTGTGGTCTCAAGGATCACATTCAACATGAGGTACATTGTTTAGTCCTAGCTCTATAAATGAGTTTTTTATCTTAGCACACAAGGTAGAGGAGAAGTATTTGATTCCTAAGAAGCAAGGGGCTAATGTGACTAGAGAGAAAGGATATTCAACACCTTCTCTTCCTCAACCTACTAGGTTGACTCCACAACAAATTGAGGAGAAAAGAGAAAAAGGTTTGTGTTTCAATTGTGATAGAAATTATAGTCGAGGACAAAAATGTAGTGAAAATAAATTGTTCTATATTGAAGGTCCAAGTGAGGAAGAAGAGGAGGAACCCATATTAGAGGATGAAACAGAGTCAAATGGGGAATCACATGATTCCCAACCAATCATTTCTTATCATGCACTCTCAGGTTGTAGTGCTCCACAAACTCTCAAGGTAGTGGGTTTCTTAAAGAAGCAGAAAGTAACAGTGTTGATCGACTCAGGTAGTACTCATAATTTCATCATCAAAAAGTTGGCTACTCATCTAAATTATTTTATATATCTAGCTCCAGAGTTTCATGTTTTGATTGCAAATTGTGGTACTATTAGTTTCTTTTGGAAGTTTCATAGCATTAAATTATCCATGTGATATTATCACCTTGATAGCCCAATGTATGTGATATCCATGGGTGCAACAAATATTATTTTGGGAGTACAATGGCTCATTACTTTGGGAACAATTGAGATGAACTTCCAAGAACTATTCATGAAATTTCAATTAGAAGGAAAGAAGGTAGAGCTAAGAGGATTGAAGGCAAGGTCCCCACAAATGGTAAGCTCTCATCAAATGTAAAAGTTGCTTAAGAAAGGAGTTGATGGATTTGTGGCCCAATTATGTTCATTAGAAGTCTCTCAGTCTAATGCTCTCATACATCTAGATTTACAAGCAATAATTGATCATCACTCAATGGTTTTAGGATATATACCTAAGGGACTTCCTCCTAAGGGGGATCATGATTATGCCATAAAACTAGTTCCAAGGAGCCAACCGCCCAACATCAGACCTTACAAGTAACCACACATACAAAAAAGTGAGATAGAAAAGATTGTTGAAGAGATGCTAGAGGCTAAAATTATCAAGCATAGCCAAAGTTCTTACTCCTCACCCATGGTGATGGTGCGTAAGAAGGATGAAACTTGACGCATGTGCCCAAACTATAGAGAGCTCAACTTGCACACCATTAAAGATAAGTTTCATATTCTAGTCATTGATGATTTGCTAGATGAATTGAATGGAGCTATGCAATTTACAAAGTTAGATCTTAGATTTGGTTATCATCAAATTCGAATTAAGAGGATATTTGTAAGACAACATTTAGGACTCATGAGGTTCATTATGATTTTTTGGTGATGACGTTTGGTCTTAAAAATGCACCATCTACATTTCAAAGTTTGATGAATTTTATTTTTAAGAAATTCTTGAGGAGTTTGTATTAGTGTTCTTTGATGATATATTTATTTATAGCAAGACATGGGAAGAAAACTTACAACATGTAAATCAAGCATTACAAATTCTTGAAGATCATCAACTCTATGCTAAGCCATCCAAGTGTACTTTTGGTCTCAAGGAGGTGGAGTATTTGGGACACATTTTCACATGAAGGGGTAAAGGTGGATCCTAACAAAATTAAGGCTATCATGGAATGTCTTATTCCCAAAAACCATGAAGAAATTGAGGGGTTTCTTGGGATTGACAGGATACTATAGAAGATTTGTGAAGAATTATGAGTATATAGTAGCACCCCTCACTGCTTTATTGAAGAAGGATTCTTTTCACTGGAATGAGTCTGCTAATGCAACATTTGAGAGATTGAAAGAGGCTATGTGTACAACTCCAATGCTTTCCACTCCCTATTTCACCAAGGAATTCATTATGGAGTGTGATGCTTCAGGAAATGGGATAGGAGTAATTCTCATGCAAGAAGGTCAACCAATTTATTTTAAAAGTCATCAATTAAAGGGTAAGAATCAACTCAAACCTATTTATGAGAAGGAAATGCTAGCTATTCTTCATGAAGTAAAACAATTGAGGACTTATCTAATGGGTAGAAACTTCAAGGTTAAGATAGATCATGATAGCCTAAACTATTTTTTGGAAAAAAAATATCTTCTAAAGAGCAACAAAAATGGGTCACTAAGATATTGGGATATGACTTTGAGATTGTATATAAGAAAGGGAAGGAGAATGTTGTGGCAGATGCACTTTCTAGGAAGGATGAGAAATATGAAGAATTATTGTGTGCAGTTTCAATACTACAAGCCGATTGGGTGGTTGAAGCCAAATTAGAGTGGCAGAATGATGTTGCTACAAGTAATCTCATTCAATAGTTAAAGAGAGATCCTAGTAGTTTAGATAAGTTTTGTTGGAAGGGAGATTCTCTATGGTATAAAGAGTGATTGTATCTTTTTAAGGATTCCACTCTTAAACACAAGATTCTCATAGAACTTCATCAGTTTCGAGTTGGGGGTCATTCAATATTTTTGAAGACATACCATCGAGTCAAGCAAGATTTTTTTTGGGAAGGGCTAAAAGGTGATGTTCAAAAAATTTTGGCTGAATTTTTGGTTTGTCAAAGAAATAAAGGGGAGATAATTAAGACACTAGGTCTCTTGCAACCTTTAGTTATTCCTAGCCAATGTTAGGAAGAGGTACCTATGGACTTCATCATAGGGCTTCCAAAATCTAAGGGTCATAATGTTATCATGGAAATAGTAGATTGCCTCACTAAATATGCACATTTCATTACATCATCATATCCTTTTACAACAAGTATAGTGGAAAAATATTTTTTGGAGAACATAGAAAAGATACATGGTACACCTAAGGTTATTGTGAGCAGTCATGATCCTATCTTCACTAGGAACTTTTGGAAATATTTATTCTCATGTTTGGGTACTCAATTGGCTCATAGGTCTTCATACCATCCTCTATCTAATGGTCAAATTGAGGTTGTTAATAAGTGTTTGGAAGAATATCTATGCTATTTCACTTCAGATAAATAGTCTCAATGGGTAGATTAGCTACCACTAGCATAATGGTGGTATAACACTTCCTTTCATAGTTCATAAAAAATGTCTTCATTTATGGAACTATACAAATATCAACCTACTTCCATTACATCATCATTGAAGGTGTCACCAAGAGTTTAGGTAGTAGAGGACCACTTGCTTCATCAACAACAGGTACTCTCAAGACTCAAGGAGAATTTATCCATGACACAAAATTGAATGAAACAACAGGTGGACCAACACTGTAGTGAAATAAGTTTTGGAGTTGGGGATTGGGTCTTTTTTAGATTGCAACCTTATAAGAAAATCTCACTGAAGAAATAGAAAAAGAATAATAAGTTGTCTCCAAAATATTATTGCCCATACCAAATCATGAAAAAGATAGGTAGTGTTTCCTACAAGTTGGAGTTGTCACCTACAACAAAGATACATCCAATTTTTCATGTTTCTTATTTGAAGAAGGTAATTGGGCACAATATCCCTACTTAGACATTATTACCCAAGATTGGTGAAGAAGGAAGAATCATCTTGGAACCAAAGTGGATTCGTCAAACACACACAAAGAATCTAAGGACTAAAAAACTCACTAAGTATCTCATCAAATGGAAGAATTTACCAGTTGAAGAGGCCACATGGGAAGATGAGGAGTTCATTCAGAAGAATCCACACTTGATTAGAATTGAGTAAAATGATTCTTTAAAGAAGGGGGGTATGCTACACACTTAATATTAGTGTCAAGGAGTATTAACCCAAGCAATTAGGCTGTGGGCCTACACTAAGTTTACAAACCCACTTGATTAATATAGGTTTGTGTTTCTTGGAATGTTTTCTTGTGCAAAACCAATGCTTATCTTGTGTCCATCCCGGTCCATGTCTGAATGCTTGATTGTTATTTTTTCCTTTGACATCAAGTCTTTTCCCTAACATACAGAGGTAGATTCACTTTCTTCAAAGGTGGCTCCACTCTATCGATAGGTAGTTGTACTTCCACTAGGGTAGTTGCATGTCCCATGTCTAGTCTGACCTGTCTAGTCAATTTTCCCACATAGGCGGATCTAATTTTCATAGAGGTGACTCTACTTTGTCCTTGGGTGGCTACGCTATCTCCATAGGAAGCTGCACTGTCATCTCTAGTCCACCCTCCACAAGCAGATTCACCCTCTTCAGAGGTAGATATGCTCTTCCCATACGTGGTTCTGCTTTGGTCATAGGTGGATACATTGTCCATCTTTGTAAAACCCTGTTCACATTCTATAGTGCTACACCCTTAATATTAGTGTATATTGGGTTATGAATAGTTGGCTTGTGGCTATCTTAACTCCTCCTAATTAAGTCATATTATCATTATTATATTGTTATTTAGTTATTTAGGTCACCCTAGAGCTTATATAGGGTTATCTAAGTCAGCTTGGGTGATATATTAGGCATAAATAGGTATAAATAGGGTTTGTGAGTCTTATTTCATCATCATATTGTGAATTGTGTTCTCATTGGAGATATTTGGAGGTTTTTCCCCCTCAAAGTGGTTTGTTATTCTTAGTTATTATCAATTATTTGTAACATATTTCATATCATATTCTTCTATTGTGCAATTTATGTCATTACACATAGGCATTTCCACTCTGTTCATAGGCAAATACTCTATCCACGGTCATTCCCTCCATAGGTGGATACGTTTCACAATATGCATTTGTATTGAACACATAGGCAAATCTATATAGATGTTTGTGCTACCTTCACATGAAGATGCACTCTATTCTTGGTCAAATCCACTTCTCATAAAAAAACTCGAGAGTGATCCCTCTTAACCAGTGAAATCCCTTGTTGTTCAGAGTATTTTTGTGATCAATTTTTTTTTTATCATCATCCAATCTTTCATAATATCTTTTTTTTTTGGTTGAGTTTTCCAAAAGTCATCATAATCCATTTAATTACACAAGGAAATTTTAGGAAATCTTTAATCATCATACCTATCATCACATATCTAATTATAGCCTCATAAACATCGATTTGAGAACTTTTACATTTGAATTAATCAATCAATCATCCTTATCATCATATTTGTGCTTACTTAGGAACCTAGTTTGTCCTCAGTTAGTCATCATCATCAGCCAAATTCATTTACCTTGAGCTAGAGGTTAGTTTGTGTTGTAATCATCCTTTACGCTTGAGAACATTTCCTATCTCAAGTACAACCCAATCATCATCATCATCATCTAGTTTGCTTGAGAATGTAGGGCTACCTCATGTAACAATCAATCCAATCAAGTTCTCAAATATATTTGGAATGATACATCAATCAAACATCTCATCGATTATCCTATTATCAATCTAATCCAATTAATCCTTCAACCAATAACCCCATCAATTAATTAACTATCAAATCAATCATTCCATCACTCATCCAATCATTATCTAATTAGTCTTGTTCTTGGATCCTACATCCTCATCATCACTTGATTGTCTCTTTCATTCCAGTTGTCACTCGATCATAGGCTAAGAAACTCATGGAACAACAACAACAATAGGCACATCAGTTGCCTTATCCTCCTAATCCACCTACTAGTGAAGGATCCCAACATTCTAATATTTCAAGTCAAGCTATTGATTCAAATAATCCTCATGGTCGAGTATCTCTTGAGGAAGGATTGGTTTCACAACCTACATTCACTATCAAAGAGTATCTTAGCAATTCTTTTAATGTGCAAATGGCTGATCATATCATTAGTGAAAGGTCAAACTGAATTCTTGCTTCATTACTCATGTGGAGTACCAAACCTCCACCTAGGTTTGATATGACATAATACTTGGGTATGGTTGGATCTTCTACACCTCAAGATCCTTAGATCTATTAGGCCCCTTAGCCTCCCCCAATCTCTCAAGCTCCCTAGGCTCCTCCTAAGAACTCCTGGTACCAACTTGGATTTGGAAATGATGTGTGCATTCGGGTTCCACCTTCTCCTCTTCGGATCCCAATTATGGGAGTTGGACCATACTTTAGCAATGTTTAGGGACCTACATCTATACCATAATATCAAAATCTTGTCTCGTAGAATTTCCAACAACAACCATCACAAACATCCACTCATCCATCATATTCAAGAAATATTAGGGGAAACATCTCTAATACTTTGGCATATGCGCCTCCTCATGTTCTTCTCATACCAACACATTTTTTCTATCTTCATCTCAAGTTCCACTTCCTACAAATCAAGCACCTCAATTAAATCTTGGTCATTCCATTCCACCACCACCTAATCAACTATTTTCACATTACTAACAACAACAACCGTCCTATCAACAACAACAATCAAAATACAATATGTTAATCCCACAATAGCCCACATATCAACAAAAACTAAAATCCAATCAACAAATCCCATCCCAAAATCAACAACAATCCTCATCACAACCACAAGGTAATCCATCATCTCAATATCAACAAAAACCACTCTATTCATATTCCAATCCTCTGCCTCATTATTTCTCACCTCGATATCATCAACATCCCCAATCATCATCTTTTGTGGGTCTTTCTATGTACGATACTTATCATCAACCACCTCCACATCCTCTACTCTATGCCAACAATACCATCAACAACAACAACTAAAATCCAATCAACAAATCCCATCCCAAACTCAACAACAACCCTCATCACAACCACAAGGTAATCCATCATCTCAATATCAACAACAACCACTTTATTAATATTCCAATCCTTTGCCTCATTATTTCTCACCCCGCTATCATCAACATCACCAATCATCCTCTTTTGTGGATCTTTCTATGTAGGATGCTTATCAATAACTGCCTCCACATCCTGCTACTCCACGTCAACAATACCATCAACAACAACCCCAACATCAATCGTACACCAACCGACAATAATTCTAATCTAATCCATCACAACAACAATCTCATCCACAACCACCACCACATCATCAACAATAAAAAACCTACAATTACCACTCCAATCCATAAATATATCAACCACCTCCATCTCAACCTCCTCCATCATATGGAAGTGTTCCACAAGCTCCTCCACAATATCAATCCAACCCATCATATTATCAGCCTCCTTCATCACAACAACAAACATACTGCAATCAATATCAACAATTCACTAATCCACCTACATCATCACAACAACTTTCCTACATCCAACCACCCCTAGCATATACCAATCCACCACTTGATCAATCTCTTCCACCACCACGTTCTTATAATCAATACACTCCCCCTTCACAATACAATTTGGTAACTCCTCCTTTGTGTATACCTATGAACAAAGAGTGGGAAGACATGAAGACCACTCTTAGGGACTTAAAAGTAGGAACCTCCTCTAAGAAGTTCTATAAATTCAAGGAAAATTTTCCTTGTCCATTCGATCCATCCATTTCCATGACTGCTTTCCCCAAGCATTTCAAAATTCCTAAATTCAACAAGTATAAGGGAAAGGGTGACCCCCAAGAACATCTTCAAGAATTCTATATGCATTTCTAGGAGGTCCTCTATAATGAAAACTATTTCTTACATTTGTTTCCTCATAGTCTAGGTGGACAAGTGGTAGAATGGTTCCTACACCTCCCTCATGGGTCAATCTACACTTTTGTTGATTTATCAAAAAAAATATGGCTCACTTCTCTTAGAATCTCAAGAAGGAAGTGGATACAATGGATTTAATGCAAGAAAATTTCCTAGAGAAACATTTACTAGTTTCCTACAAAGGTGGTGTGCTCAAGAAATCCATCTTACATATCATCTCTCTAAAAAATAACCAGTGAATATATTCATTAAGAACCTTCATCATGAGATGGAATATCCATTACGTATCCATTTTTCATCCATCTTTTCTAAGTTTACTGATAAGGGCATCACCATCAAGAAGGAACATATAGAAAAGGGACTAGTCAAGATTTACAAGGAAGATAAAGACAAACAATCTAACGACAAATCCTATTATTGGAACAAGAACAAGAATATTGCTAATGATGGTGTCGTCGACACTAAACACATTCAAGTGGAAAAAAATTCCCAAGGACATCAAAAAATACCAACCCAACCAATAGCTAATATCATATATGTGCTTCAAGGAGCACCACATCCTCCTAATCAGTCCAATCAATCCAATCAAGGGAATGTTAAACAAAAATTCACTCCCCTAGGAGAACCCCTTGATGTGGGTTTTCAAAGGTTGGCCCAAGAAAATTCCATTACTTATCCAGTTACCCAACCTTTTGACGAGTCTAAACCAAAGCCCAATTGGTATAAAAATAATTAGTACTATGATTACCATAGGATTAAGGGACATTCCACTAATAAATGCATGAAGCTCAAGAATTACATCCAAGATCTTATAGATCAAGGTGACATAAATGTCGAGTGTAACTAATCTACAAATTCTAATTCTTAATTACAAATATTCCAAAATTCTTCCCTAAAAAATAATCAAGGAGCTAGCTTGTCAAACACTAATACTCAGTCAAATAACAATAATAGTCAAAACAATCGAACCAATAATGTGGATTATTCCAAAGTTCCTTTTAATTATAACAATATAGTCAATTGCATCACACAAGTTGATCCTCGAGTCTCCATGATACATGTGAAGGGTAAATAACCTAATTGTGCAGTTACCACTCATCACACCCACATATATGTGCCTAGACCATCCACTTCATCCCAACCGCCTCTTGTGATCCAACAGTATAACATTCTTGATCACCTTGGGAAGACTCCTATAGAAATATCCATACTAGATTTATCAAATTCATCTCCCATCCATTAGGAAATCCTCACTAAAGCTTTACATGATGCTCATGTACCTAATGACATTGATCCCACCTAGTTCCAAGTAGTTGTTGGTCATTTATCTTCCACATATTAGTTGGGTTTTAGTTAGAATGACATGCCACCTATTGATCCCACACATAACTGCTCCCTCCATATTGAAGTCCTCATTTCTAAACACAAATCAAATGGGTCTTGATAGATAATGGCTCTGCCCTCAATTTATGCACATTAAAGTTTATTAAATAGGTGGGGTACACTCAAGATGACTTAGATAATCAAGTAATTATCATCAAATCTTATGAAAATGCTAAAAGAGATTTAGAAGGCACCATTTTCCTTCCCATTCAGGTGGGTCCTACAATGTAATATACCACTTATCATGTTTGTTGGTGATTTTTCCCGCTGATCCCTAAAAATCCTCTAAAGGAAAACCAACTCTTATGCTCAAGGACTTCAAGATTAGGGGAAAATGAACAAGAGATAGATATACAAGTTCTCCTTTGCACTTCAGGCTCTGCAGGACCTAGGTGGGTATCCTTTTATGTAAAGCAAATAAGCTTCATATAGATGACAAGATCTTGTAGGGCTAATGACACCCCTTGCTCTCATTTAAGTTCAAGTATAAAGTAGGAAACATAAAACAAATCTAAACTAAGAAAGTAGGGAAACGATTTTTTATTTTAAAGATTAGTTTAGAGGATGGGGGAAATAAATTATGCAAGACCAGTTCCTACTTTGGGCTATAGAGTCATATGTTATCCATTTTATGATGATAAAACCAAACATATTATGAGGGTCTTCTACCAGATTATCACCTTATGATAATCAAACCTTAGCAAGCCTATTATGTAATAATACTTAATAATCCCTAGCAAATGATAACATACCTATTAATTCATGGAAAGTATTTACTCTATCCCTTGGACAAATAGCAAACCAATAAACTAATTTAGAACAATAAATGTGTTCGCAAATTAATGCAACCCTTGATTACTCAACTTAAAGTATATCATCACTCACAGTTGGTGAAAATTGCATAATAGAGTATATTCATATATGCCATAGTTCATAATACAAAGGAAATTCCAAGTAATGGCTTACAAAAATAGATATTCACCTTTCAATAATACACCTTTTATACATAGCATCCACCTTACAGAGATACAAAACCTCCTTCGAGAGAGATGACCTATGAACTCAAACAAAAATAAATTTTTTTCCTTTATAGTGCAGCATAACTCATAATTGACCTCAAACCCTAACCTTAACTCAATCAGAGTTACAAAAAGGATGAAATCCAATTAGATTACAAATATTTGAAATTCTCCCCAAAACATGAGCAACAACTCCAGATGCAATGACCCCTGACATCTCAAACATACACCCCATAATGTCTCTCATGAATGCTAACATGGCACTCCCAGGAAATCCCTAGCCAAAATATGGACAAGAAAGAGATCTCTGACAGATCATGCCCTTCTCCACCGTCCATGCCTTTACCATCAATGAATGTGAGTAGTTGTGGCAATTACAATAAGTGATTTTCCCATATATGTCGACCCACAACTATTTCCTACATTCACACTACCAGTTCCACCACCTAGCCATTGTAGAATCAGATCTTTGAATTCTATTTTCCTATCCACCTACCTCGCACCAAGATCCATCGCCCATCCTTCACCACCTTGAACTTTAAAACCTAACCGTCAAATTAAAAACCTTTTAAATTTAGGTCCATGATCTCTATTGCATCATTTATGCCTATTGCACTTAGCCCAACATAGAGTAATTCACAATAACGATGTGAATTACTAGCAAGATGTGGTGGAAACCCTCAAATTATTGTGTTCCAATGATAATTATTACATATTCGGCTATATTTTCTAGTCTAATGTGTGTTTTGAGGCTTAGGGTTTTCATTTATCCCTTGTTTTTGGGTTTTGTCTATGCTCTAAAACCCTTTTGAGAAATCCTAAGTGTTTAAACCTTATGTGTGTGTTCTAATTTACTATTGACTGGTATTAGTTAGTTCTCGGTTCATCAAGTTACCACTTGAGACAATGAACTCATTCACTTATTGACCTCTAATTCCTAGTGTTCTCAGTCACTACCTTTCAAGTTATCAAATCTTGTCATATGTTATATGGGTTTGAAAATGTCTTAAATATTTTCCATGATTCCTAAGTTCAGGTTTAATATACACCTAAAGTCTTTTATATTGTAAACCTAAGTAAACAACCCAATCTTAAGTCATGAATAAACACACGTGCCTTTTGAAACCTTTATGAATGCTCGACAGGTCCCACCAAATGTTTCCTATTGGTTTCCCACTAGCCCATGGGAATAAAATATTATGATAAAAAAGCTGGAGGGATAGCAAGCAGGTGACACCTATCTATCCTCATGGTGGGTCCTACCACTCTTCAAAGGCATCGATGGTAAAAGGAATTTAGATTGATGGCTAAGATGAATTTTAATAGGTGAATCATGACCGTTCCTCGCTAGCCCATGGGGGACCCACTGTCAAATCTTGGATCATGGAGGGATAGCGAGAGAGCGCCATGTGGCATCATCACCACCATCTGTAATACTATAGAGGACATGGAAATATTTAGTGAAATACTTTGGGTGACTATGGATGTGTTAAAAGACGTGCTACTAATGGACTTTAAGAGAACATGCAAAATTGCTCCACGAAATGTTTTAATATCGACTATTCATCATTGAAGAAAGGTATGCATCATGATCGCTACGCTAGAGATTAAAGAGAGCACATGTTGAAGGTCATTGGGTTAATCTAGGCCATTTCCTGCTAGCCCATGACCTTACATCTGAACCTTGCAAATTCCAAAAGGATAGTGGGATGCTAACACGTGGATCTTTTGGCGGCTTGTAAAGCGCAGTGGGGCCACTAAGCTAACAAAAGAGTGAACACATGGTGGATAATTGGCTGTGTGGATGTCAAGTAAAAAATGGAAAAATTTCTAACTTTTTTGACTTCATCTGAGCCACACACTTGTCCATATCAAGATCAAATCGATGGTAGAGATTCAAAGTTTCTAAAAGGACACCATTGAGTCGTTCTGGTTTGCACAAGTGAGCAACAATGGTGGAGTTGATGGATTTCTACCGAATTGAAGGCTTTGTTCACCATAAAAGCTTGCTTTAAAGCTTGTTGTTGATTGCAAAAGAATTTACAATGCATCCAGAATTTGCTACATCACATCTTGAGTTCTTGGAATCTTCAAATTAGGGTTTTCTATATCATTATACCAATAAGTAAAACTCATACTCTTTGAGCTAAAATTTACCCTAGTTTCCATTTCAATTGTAATTGTTGTTATCTAAAAATTGAAGTAGGGCTTCTTTTAAGGTTTAATGTTCATTAGATTGCTATAAATTGTGGCTTTAGTCATTTCTTTGTGTCAAGTCTTTCCCTAAAAACATAAGAGCCCTAGTTTAAACCTATCAAGCCCTAGGTCAAATTATCCATTAGACATGACACCAAAAATCCAAGCTTCTGAATCAAAAGGCCAAGCCTCTGGTTTGACACCTAAAGTAAGACCTTTAGTCCATGATTTAATTGAGCAATTACCACCCTCAACAACTAAAAATGGGAGAGGGAAACTCATGTTCCAGGGCCTTGGGATTAAAGAGGGTATTGTTGACAAATTTTACACAATCAAAGATGCTACCCTACTGTACTCTAGATGGAATCTATTCTAAGGATGGTTTGGAAATAGAAATGCTATTATTCCACTCTACAACCCATGGAGATTGGATATGGCCAAGTTGGTGGTTCCTAACATGTATGTGGATGTTGATCTCCTAAAGGTCATTGCTGCCAATTATGATCCTCTTGTTAGAGTGGTTAGAACCCATGATGGGTAAAATATGGTTTGGGTCACAAAAGAGGAAGTTGTGAAAGTGTTCAAGTTGAACACCTAGAATAAGGACATGGTGGAAATCAATGAGAAGAAACTGAGGGAAGAATATGGGAAGGTAAAGCACACCTTCAGAGTTTTAGTGTTGACCTACTTTCTAATGTCAGTGGGAAAGGGAAAGGGAAAGATTGTTTTGGGACCTTATGATGTGGAGCCTTTTCCTATCAAATATTTTTTCACTTATTTTCAGAAAATATTCTATTCCCTATGTCAAATTGTGGGGTTTGATCCTGCTTCCAGCATGCCAACTACCCAAATGTACATGGCTGCGAACATTCAACACCCCAACATTAATACTTTATATGATTTTTCTACATACATATCAAAGGAAATACACAAGGGCTTAGTAGCACTGAAGAATGGACAATCATTTGTGAGGTTTTGGTTGTTTTCTCTTTTCATGCATATGTTTTTGTATAGGGGTGAAAACTATTTTGGTAAGGAGATGGAATTGAAGAGAGTAGAGGGTAATGTGGTAATGCCTATTCAAATATGGAACTCATTACTAGATAGGCATGAACAAAAAACTAGTTTTGTTGTTGCTACAAACACTTTTTCTTCTATGTTGAGCAGAGCTTTGATGGTGAATGTACCTAGGATTCTCAAAAAATTACATGACTTCTTAAGGCCAACAAAAAGAAAGATTGAATTGAATATAGTAATAACTGGGGAGATGTAATCCCATATAAGGATTGTGCTTTTTTTAGGGTATATAGCACAAGGGTGAGACCTCATATACTCCCTAGGGAATTTCCATTGAGAATTGGTTTTCTTGAGGTCAGGTGGCAGCTAGGCAATGTTGATGATGTTTTCCTATTTGAGAAGAGAAAGGGAACAATTTTCACTACATACATTGTGTTCTCATATTTTTTCATGACAACCTTATGGGTGGAGAAACATTGTTGATTATCATCTCAATCCCTACGACATGAAACTTTGGGCATATAGAAGCTATGACCCGAAGGGGTTTATGGTTTGGTTCATGGATATGATCAAAGGAGGGAAACATGTTCATACCCCTTCTTTCCCTGATGATCTCATCAGGCATGTTTTTAATCTCAAAGTTCAAGAAGATAGGATGAGAAAATGGGTTGTGTTTGTGAAATTGGAGAAAGCAAGAAGGGTTAAAGACCATGATTTTGAGGCTTTTTCTAGCATCAATAATATAATTTTGAAAATTTAGACAGTTATTTAGAATTTTGAAAAAGTTGTTGCAAGCTTGAAATAAGAAAGAGTGGTGCAAGATAAAGGGAAACCTGTAGTTATCGAGGAGTATTATAAGGGGAAAGCCCCCATAATAGGAGAAGAATTAGCTCAACAACCTTCCAAAAAGGTACACATATATGCAAGGAAGAATAGTACAGTGAAGAAGCAATTAACCATTGCAACTCTTGCATAATCAGAGGAGTTAAGATGAACCTCTCCACAACAACAAATTCCACCAATGTCACCACCACATTCTTCTACCCTAGTAATAATTGAGTTGGATTCACCAACTAGAGAGCCATCCTCTCCAAAGGAGCCATAAATGAAAAGGAAAAGGATTGAAATAACCAGCCTTATTGATTTCCTTGTAGAGGATTCAGATGAATAGATCATTACAATAGAGGATGAAATAAGGCCAGGAATGCCATCTCCACAAAGAGACTAGGTGCCACAGACTATAAGCCTTAGATTGAGTAAGGCATATTTGAGTGGGATCAACAACTCCGAGGATGTGAGGGTAAAAGCTTGTGAAAGATTCATGGATGATGCATTTGTTAAAGAATAAGGATTCTAGGAGTATGTGTGGAGGGATATGAAAGATGAGTATGCGATGAATGTGTAGAAGAAATCAAGTGAAAGCCTTAAAAAGCCACAAAAGGTTATTGAAGTTGAGGTGAAAAATGAAATGAGGACTAAATATTTGAATATCACTGCAAAAGAAGGCAGGGAGTTGGTTAGGAAGAGTGGAGTGTTGTTACTGCTAGAGTGGGACTTGGGATCTGCAATTTCATTTGACACTATTAGGAGACATGGTGCCCCCGTATTTAACACTAAGGAGGAGATCATATTGACCTTGCAAGGATCAACATTCAACTCCCAGTGGGACACACTCGCCATTTGAGCTTTGGCCCCAAGCACCAAGAAACCTGAGGTTGCAGAGCATGCTCCTGGAGTCAAGGGAGGATTAATTATAAAAAGAGTATCAGATACATCTACCCTTGAATCAACAACAATGAATGCCAATGTGGCTCAATTTATTGAGGCCATAGTTGAACCCCTAATTGAAGAGATGGATAAATTTAGAACTAAATACAATGATATAGTGGCAGAGTACAATGTGAGCCAACAAAATATTGTAAAAATGCAAACACAGATGGCTTTGTGGAAGAAACAATTCTAGTCCATGTAGCCAAGCCCATCTCAAGCCACAAATTTTCCTCCCCCTTCTCCAATTCTTTCACCACCTCAAGTCCAAGCTGAGGATCAACCTCCTGATTTTGAGGATGTGCCAATTGCACAACCAACTCTTGACACTTTAGATGCACCTCAAACTAAGGAGACCATCATCACTAGTACAAAAATAGAAATAAATGACTAAAAAAACTACTAAAAATTGGTCATGTGATAAGTAGTTTGATCATGTGACCATTAGTAGTTTATTTCTAGTCATTTATAACATGACCAAATTCATGACTAAACCATTTTTAGTCATTTATTGGTTATTTTGGTTGATCAATTTGGTGGTATATTTAGTTGTTAATTTAGTCATTGATTATTGTTAACTGATCATTTATTTAGTCATGGTAGTCATTTATTTAGTCATGGTAGTAATTTATTTTAGTCATTGTAGTCATTTATTTAGTCATGGTAGTCATTTATTTATTCATTTATGAACTAATACTTTCAAATGTGTATGCAAACTCATATGTTTGGAGAATGTTGCTACAATAACTAGTCTATGAAATTGCAAACCAAGAGAAAATTATGTTGTGTTTGAAAGACATAAAACTTTAAAGCTCTTATGTTATACTAGAAACAATCATAAAACTTCAACAAATTTGCTTGAAGGATTGACAAAGTGTTGGAAAATAATTCACTGTATATTCAAAATGTATATAAAATATGTTACAAATAACTCTATATATAGAGTTTTGAAGACAAAATCTTTCGCAATATGCAAATTGCTGATTTATCTTAACATGCTCAACCAATTCTACCAACAAACAACTCACATGAGACATATTCTACAACAACTCCTTAACCAACACATTCACTATGATTATCTTAACATGCTCAACCAATTCTACCAACAAAAAATCCATTCCCATGATTTCCATAATTCATTCATGGGATGCTCACATAATAAGATAACTCCATAGCCCTGATGATTAGGCTTCCTATTTGCATTAGAAAAATGAAATATATGTTAAAAAATATCTAATATACTCGAATAAAGTAATAAATATACTTCAAAGCTTTTATTACTGTTCAATTCAAAATTCTCCCATGACAAACTCAAACCCAATTGGGTACCAGAAGAACTTACATTTGCAGGTGGTCTCACATTTGGTGCTACAATAGATCAGACATCCCTTGGCCTTAATCTTCTTGAAGAGTAGGGTTTCCTCACAGGGCACTCGTGAGGGCACTTCAAGATCTTCAAAAGTAACATTTTATTCTTGGCATAGCAGATAGCCCTCTCCTGCCCACTCACATTTGATAGTTCTAAACATCATTACTATTGTAACTAGAACTACTACTTGCTCCAGAAACCATTATCACATTGCCCAAAAAGAGGGCTGTGATAACCACCCATATCGCTACACCAAAACCCATTATCTCCTTAGTATTGAATCATATCAATACTCTCACACAATCAAGAAAAATAGAGAAATATAAAACTTAAATGAAATGTCTGTTAAATTTGCAAAAATGTGTGAGGGAAACGTTCGATACCAAGACCGTTCAAAGAAGGTGAGAGAGAGCCCCTAACGCTATTGGTTTCAGCTCCTCCAAACTTTGCCTCCTTGGTATTGACCTTTCACTTCTCTTGGAAAGTTGTAGCCTGAAAATAAGGGTTCAATGAAGGTTATAGAGTATGTTTATTAAAATGAAAATTACGGCCAAGATCCTAAAATGGGTACATTTAGGTTTTAACATTACGACGCCCTTTACCCTATGTTGTATACATAGGGGTGGCCACCACCACTATTGGTTTCATCTCCTCCAAACATTGCCTCGCTGGTATTGACCTTTCACTTCTCCTGGCGAGCTACAACCTGAAAATAAGGCTTCGACTAGGGTTTTAGAGTATGTTTATTAAAATGAAAAATTGCCCACCTAATTTGCACACCCTGCCTACCCTAATTTGCTTTAGCAAATTTTAAAATGAAATTCAAAAGTAAATAAATTACAATATAGAATTCTTCCCACGATAAATATTATTAAATAATATATTATTATATAATATTAATATATTATAGTATAATATTAATAATATAATATAAATATAATATTATATTATATTATAATATTATATATATATTATATTATAATATAATATTATATATATAATAATATATATATAATATATATATTATATATTATAATATATATATATATAATATATATTATAATATAATATTATATAATATAATATATATATATTATATATATATAATATATTATAATATTATATAATATAATATTATATTATAATAATTATATAATATTATATTATAATAATATAATATTATATTATATAAATATATATATATATTATATATATAATATAATATAATATAATATATATATATATATATATAATATAATATAATATATTATATAATATAATAATATAATAATATAATATAATATATAATATAATAATAATATATATAGTATATATAATAATATTATAATATAATATTATATAATAATAATATAATATAATAAATAATATAATATAATATAATATAATATTATAATATAATATAATATTAGAATATAATATAATATTATATTATTATATAATATAATATAATATTATTATATAATATTAAATACATTATAATATAAATATAATATTAAATACATTATAATATAAATATAATATTATAATATTAATAATATAAGCTTATATAATATATATAATAATAATAATATAATATTATATAATATCATATAATATATATTATATATATTATATTATATAATATTATATTATATTGTATTGTAATATAATATATTATTATATTATAATACAACCCACTCTCTCAATTCCAAATATATATTTTTAATTATCCACATTAATATCATATTATTAATTTTTATTTGTGTGACTAATTATTTAGTTGTGCTTTTTCCCCCATGATCAAATTAGTCACTTATGATGATCAAATTAGGCATTTATTTAATCATTTATAGTTGTGTTACAAAAAATGAGTAGAATTTAGTCATCTTTAGTTGTTGTGACTAAAAGTTTTAGTCATGTAGTCATTTATTTTCCAAATTCTACTAGTGCATGGAGGGTTTGATTGAAAAATTAAAGAGCTATGAAGAGAGGTGTAAGCAGCAAGATGGGCTCATTCATGCAAGAAATCTAAAAATTGTGACAATGGTTCTACAACATCTTAATAAGGGGGTTGACAAAAGATTGATTAGCATTTATTCTAATTATTCTTTGATGTTTAATGCAATAAGAAATTTTGACTGAGATAAGGAGGTGGCTATCCCATTAATGGATAGATGGATCCCAAGAGCACAAATATTGAGGGATATGGCCATTGGGTCAACACATGATGCAAATCAACCTCCCAACCTTCTCACAACCCTTAGGTTTGTAACTGGGATGGAAGATTCCCAAGGGTTGATTGAGACTCTAGAAGTGAAAATCAGGGAATTGGTGAAGAAGTATGATGATTGGAGCTTCAACTTGCTTCTAGATATTTTAAATGAGAATGGCGAGGTTAAATCGCTACAAGAATGGAAGGACTAGGCCAATAAGGTGATAGCTAGTCATACCAAATTAATCTGTGATGGGGTGGATGTGGACATGTTGAAAAATAGTATGGATAGGCTCACCCACATAGGTATCTTCTTAGAAGAATTTGACAAAGAGGAAAATCAAGTGGTAGTCAAATACAACCCATATAGAATAAAGGTAGATAAGATTATGGGGTTTGATTGGCCTACTGAGGAAGAGTTTGAGCTGTGGAAGTCCAAATATGTTGTCATCCTAGACATATAAGCTATTGCATTGGTGAATTGGTGATTGTAATTTTGGTTTTGTGTCTGCAACAACAAAGGTTTTAGTATAGAAAAGTGCAATACATGGCCTGGAACTAGTGCAAATTAGGCCTTGGATATATCAACATTCAAATATCGCATTCTCTCAAGTTCAAATATGGTGACATGGAATGTAGATGTGGAATTGCTTCGATATTTTTTGTTTTCTCTATTTTATGATTTTTCATCCTCAAGTTTTGGAGCACATGGAACAAGTGCTTAGCTCATGGAAGGAATGTTTTACACATACTGAATATTCTTTTGGAAGGCAGGAGAATCTTCTTCAACAAATGAGAAATGGTTTTTGTCTTATGTGATGTTCTCCCTCGTATTTTGGCAAGTGTAACTACCATTGAATGTAAAAGTGGTTGCCAAATGAAAACATGACATGTGTACAATTTGGACCGACGCTTGTTTTGCTCCATTGTTCTTATAAAAGGGAATTCAAGGCCAATTGTACAGGGTTTCTAGTAGATTGATTTCAGAGAAATTTTGTAACTAGTTTTACATAATCAAATATGAGTCTGTTATAGGTTCTAAGAGTCTTTTGAGTCTTGTAATGGTGAACATGATGATAGTACTATAATATTTTAGAATATAAATGGCTAAATATTTGAGGCCAGTGTTCTCCATTGTACACTTTGCAAAGATTTTGAATACAAAGCAATCAACGATTACTTCTATTCATCTTCTTGTCTTTCCTTGAATGTTTATTCAATGTTATTATGCTTATTCAAAGAGTAAGTTAAATTGTATTCACATGAATGAAGGTTTATGTGAATGTATGCATGGATCACTAAGTATTGCTAGTTAAGATTCTGGTATCAATGGTGTAATGCATTATTGGTAGGCTTTATTATGATAGGAATAATGTTGTTGTGTATTCTCAATTATGTGATTTAGAATTCTCCACCCTGGGATAAGACACTGTTCATTTAATGTTATGGTGTCCTAGATATTTCATAGTAGCTACATTCAAATCAAATTTAATCTCAAATTCCTATGTGAATGTATGTCAAGATTAATTATAAAATTTTCTCATGCTTAAGTATGATGTTACCATGCAGATTAGCTAGATCTTTGAGGTATTTCATCTGTTAAGCGGTTAAAGGATAATTTATCTATTTATTTACAATGTATATGATAATTGACACAAGAGTATCTAAAGATACATTATAGGGATCACCCTCTCAGGTTTTACAAAGCCCAAAGTGTAGAGGGAAAGCTTAGCAAGCTTTCACCTGTTCGTTGGCCAATCCTCAAAGTTATTGACCATTGAATTTGGAAAATTCATAGATAACTGCAAGATTAAGTTTGGTTCATTAAAAACAACCAACAAATTGGTGACTCTGTTGGGGACAATGTTAGTCCAATGTCTCTAGGTCAGATTAGGTATAGTCAGAGTCAATGAATTTTATTGTTCTTCATTATTTGAAGAGCATTTCGTACAAATTTTCGTCATAGGTTACGTCTAGTTTCTGTGGGTCAGGTTTTGGTTCTATTTTTTGTTTCCTGTCGTGGTATGTTCAAAGTCTTCTCTGAAATTGTAAAGGCTTCTCAGAAGTGTGATATATTCTCCTTTCCCCATATAGTGGGTGGTGACTCTAAAGTCTCTTATGCCAATGCAAATTTAAAGGTTCAAAGAAAGAGAGAGAGAAGAAGAATTGTAAGAAGAGATTTGAAGCCATGAGAGGAACTAGGAACAATATGAAGAAGCATCTTGAGCAAAAGCTAGAGTTTGAATTACCACAGAGTAAGAAGTCATCCTAGATAGCAAAGAATGCTGAAGTAGGTAAGTCTTCTAAAAATATTGATAATGCATCTGAAATTTTAAATGCAAATGCTCCTGAAGAAACATTTGATTATGGTATTCCCTCTAATAATGAGGAAACTCTTGCCACCAATGAACCTTATGTTACTACTAGTCAGCTTGATCATGATCCTCTAACATCAAAGGAAGCTAAATTATGGAAATTCTGGGATAAGGAATTTGAATCCCCAATCGAAAGGGAAAATCCTAGGGGTACTTCTATTTTCAATAATGATAACTTCAACCCAAGAGGAAGATCTTGTAGTAAGACTTCACACCATTCTTCTAAGAGGGAACCTGTGAATCTTACCTATTACACCCTAGAACCTAGTGAATCTGAGGGCACTTTGGGGGATGAAGAAGAAATAAATAAGGATATACAAGCTTTGCAAGAAGAGGAGTTAAGACTCAAGGAATTGGGTTTGAGACAAGCAATAGAAAGAGAGGAAAAGATAAGGGCTGCCATGATAAAGAGAGATCAACTAAGAAGAAGGGTAGAGAGGATGAGGGAAATGGTGAAAGAAGAACCTATTCCTAAAGATCCTTCTCAATCTTTTGTTAGGGAAACCTTTGATAAGCCTAAAGTAACTATGCCTATGGGAACCTATGCTACAAGCACATATACCAATTCTATTGTAGAAACTAAAGTTTCAAATCCCTCTGCTACTGTTAAGAAATCCCAACCTATAGATAATGGAAAGAAACATATGGGTTAGCCCAAGAAAGCAACCGCAAATGCAAATGAAAATGCCTCATCCATCACCATATCCACCAAAAAATATGAAACTAAATCCATTCCATCAAATACACCTCTTGATCCTGAAGTGTTGAGATTGCAATTAACTAATGAAAAATTGCAACAAGAGTCGAGTAAGATGGAAATTGTTGCTGCAAATGCAGAAATAGAGAAGAAGATTGAATTTCTCAAAACCTCTATCCTAGATCCAGGAGCTTCAAGTTTTGGTCATTCTATTCCTAATCCCCAATCATGAAACACTAAATCAAGTGGAAATATCCCTATGGTAGTGGTGGTGGAGGTTAGGGTGGTGGAGGTGGAGGTAATAATAATAAAAATAAGAATACCCAATCTGGAGGAGGAAATGGAAATGGGGGTAATGGTGGAGGTGGAGATGGAAAAGACAATAAACATTCTGGTGATCAAGATGAAAATGGACCTCAAAATGATCAAAGGGATCGGTTCACTAGAAGGCCTATGCAAGTGGATAGGTATAGACAATTGTGCTTTGTTGGGATTCCTGGCTACCTAAACCAATTCCCTGATGATATCAGGGCTGCATTGGTTAAATTCTTTGGAAATAATGTAAGAAGTGGTGAGGATTGCCTAAAATCATTTGTCAATATAATGGATGATTTCAGATGTTATGATGAAACTCTTTATGTAGTCACTCACTGAAGATGTCAGGGAATGGTATATATCTTTACCAACAAAAAGTATTGGTTCATGGGAGGAATTTAAGAGGATATTTAGAGAACAGTATGGTGATAAGACTGATGCAAGATTCTTGCTGAGTGAATTCAATATCTCTAAAGGTTCAAATGAAATGGTTGCTGATTTTAATACTAGATTTCAAAAGGCTATGATCAAATTGCCTACCGATTTGAGACTCAATGGTAATGTATGCTTGGTCAATTATTGCAATGCATTTTATTCAAAATTAAGTTATCTTCTCCAAGATAAGAATCCTGAAAACTTGAGAGAGGCTTTTAAGATGGTAGTCCATATTAAAAATAATAGGAGAGCATCAGGAAAGGTGGGGAGAAGGGAAGATGTTAAGATCTTGAAGAACCAAAAGAAAGAATCCTGAAAACTTGTTAAGATTTTATTGCAATGCATTTTATTCAAAATTAAGTTATCTTCTCCAAGATAAGAATCCTAAAAACTTGAGAGAGGCTTTTAAGATGGTAGTCCATATTAAAAATAATAGGAGAGCATCAGGAAAGGTGGGGAGAAGGGAAGATGTTAAGATCTTGAAGAACCAAAAGAAAGAAGAAAAAAACTCAGCAAAGAAAGGGTCTTCTCTTGAAGACACGATTGATAAGGTTACAAGTTCTATGAAGGATATTAGTTATAGACTTACAAGGCAAGAGAAGGGGTTGGTAAATGATAAGAATAATTTTCAAAGAAAGGAGAGACCTCCTAGGCTACAAGATCATCCTTATAATATAAATTGGCATAATGGAAATCCAATTTAGAATAATCAAAAGAACGCACAAAGCGAAGTTCCCCCTGATCCATTATAGAAGAACTCTATGAATTTTGTTGATGAAATGCCCTGGTGTGTTGTTTGCCAATTACCACATGCTTCTCAAACATGCTCAATAGCTAAACAATTTGAAGAAGAAAAAAATGAACCTACTGATTATGAGCTACTTTAGGAAAATAGTGAGGAGATATATGTGCTTATGCATAGATCATATTTTGTTGAGGAACAATGCTCTTTAGAGGAAGAGTCACATGAAGTGGTTGTTGACTATCAAAGGAAAAAATTTGATGCTTATCATCAAAAATTTTTTGCTAATGAGGATGACAGTGTTGAGCATGATGTTTGTGCTTTGGAAACAAATGAAATGAATGTGTCTCTAAGAAGACCCTCAGATGAGGAGTATCAAAGGATGACAATTGCATTGGTTGCATAGGCTAGAAACACTCATAATTTTAGGAATAAAATTGTGAATTATGACCAAGGCAAGTCAGGCAGTATGTTCATCAAAGAGAAAAATTTAGACAGGCATGGAGCTAAGGTAGATGGTAAAGAAGGAGAAACCGAAGTAAAGTAAAATAAGGGATCTAAAATAGTGTGTCTCACTTTTGAGATGTGCTAATTTTTGCCTAAAATCACTATTTTTAGAAAAACTAATGATTTAAGTCTTGAGAGGCTCCATCAAAAGGTTTTTAATTGAAGAGTGATAGATAAGATCCCCTTGGATAGAACCCCTCTAGTATTAAATTATACCCACAATGGAGTCTCCTTCGCACCTATCAAAATGCTAGCAAAAAACCACTTTTTCTTTACCTTTTGAGGGATTAAATAACATCATTTAAAAATTATATTTTGCAAGATTGTATCCCTCAAAACAAGCTTACCAACAAGTATAGGTTTGATATATTTTCATTTTATCATGTATTTATTTTTCAATTTTTACTAAACATAGTTTTTTCTCTAAACATCAATCTCTTTGTTGTGCAGAGGTGGAAAAATAGTAAACCATTGTAAAAAAGTTTCAAAAAATACACATTCCATAGGTATTTATTTCCTTGTTTCAGCCAAAAAAGAAAAATTGGATTTTGATATATACACAAAAAGTTAGGTTGTATGACACACATGTATGTCCAAATTATAGTTATAGTGACTTCAAAAATTAATTTAAATAAAAACATGCAACAAAAAATTATGAAAAAATACCCTTTCCCTAGATATTGATGTTGAGAATCTATATTTTAAAAATTATAATTTAATCCTTTATATATAAAAAGTTATGTTGTATGGCACTTACGTTACTTTCTGGAAATGTTGGTTTATATCTGAAACCAGTTATTAAAGGAGATGTTGAATATTCATGATTTATTTCAAAAAAATAAAAATAAAAAATATTTAGAATCTACACACAAATTGCCATAAATCACTAGTTCACATCATCTTCAAATTATAGATGGATTAGTTGCTATAGGTCTCAAAAGATGAAGATTTAGTTAAAAATATTGATGTAAATGTCCATCTTGGGCAAAAAGTGAGACACACTATTGTGATTTCACCCCACAACCAAGAAAAGTGATGAGGTTGTCTCTCCAATTGTCAAGGAAAAGACTCAAAAGCCAAATGCAGATCATGAAAAGAAACAAGAAAAGAAACAAGAAAAGAAAGAGGTTGAAAAGAAATATGAGAAACCTAAGGACAAAATAGAGGAACAAAGTGTAGTCCCTTATGAACTACCTAAGTATAATCTTATTGAAATGTTTCAGTTGCTCTCCCAAGTCAAGGTGACATTCCCATTAATGGAGATGATGAGAATTGAAGAACATAACAGAATGCAGTGGCCCTTATCAATGGTGCCACTATGACCTATGATGATAAAAGGGCGTCTACTCGACCTAAAGTGAGTGGGAATCAAGTAAGTGAAGGGGAAATGGAGGGAGACATTAGTAAAATCCCTCAAATTTACTTGGGTAGTACTATCACTACTTTCCCAAGTAATATTGATTCATTCTATGTGACTCTAATTGTTGATGGTAAGCTTCTTAAAAATTATATGATTGATTTGGGAGCTTCATCCAACATCATGTAGGTTAATATTATGAAGGAAATGGGCTTAAATATAAATTGTGCTTATGGAAAATGTTATGCTTATGGATTCAAGAAAAATCCCAGTCATAGGAGTGATCAAGGATGTCACATATAGATTGGTTGCTTTTAGATAGATAAGGAGTCTGTTATGAGCATAGTTGTGGTGGACATCCCACCAAATTATGGTATGTTATTGTCAAGGAAGTGGAGTGCTTCCATGGGAGGTAGCATGTAGTGTGACATGTCCTTTGACACATTCCCAATTGAGGGAAAAGACATTAAGCTTTTAAAGGAGCCAAGAGCTCCATACATGATTGAATTTGTGGAAGAAGAGGATAGAATTCACTTTGTGGATACCAGTATTGACAACTTCAGAGTTGAGGAGTTGCAAGAAGAAGAGGAAAAACAACCTACACCTCTTGAAAAGAAGTGTTGCAATAAGCAAACAATGATGAGTTGTGGAGCATGCATTTTTATGGTGCTTGCTCAAAAGGAGTTGGTGCAGGGGTGATACTCATATCCCCTAGTGGTAAAACTTTTAAGTTTTCATTTACATTGCTATTTGCATGTACAAATAATGTAGCTAAATATGAAGGTTTTCTACTTGGATTAGGACTAGTTGAGAAACATGGAATCAAGAAGTTAAGAGTTATTAGAGATTTAGAGCTTGTTGTTTCTCAAGTTAGGTCAAGATATGCATCAAAGAATAATAGGTTGAGACAATATAGAAATTCTATTTGGGACTCAATAGAATAGTTTGACGCATTTGGTATTGACTGGTTGGATAGGAGTAATAATTAAATGGAAGATTTACGTGCTAATATTGCACTTTGACCATACAACATTACCTTTGTAGGCATTTCAAAAGTTGAAGTGTAGATCAGACCTTATGTTCCTAATAACATACGAAACTGGTAGGTGTTTAATGATTATGAGGACATTTTGAGATTGTTGTAGTGTGTAGATGAGTATGAAGGTCAAGAAATTGACTTTGGAGATTTTGTGGAGGAAGTGGATGGTAGGGAAACAGTGTTTCAGAATGAAATTACTCAATTAAAAACTAATAAAGTCCCAAAGGGGTTAGTTGCTCTAGATAGGGTCTTTGATGGCCCTAATAGAAGCAATGCTAAGCAAACATCCACTCACAAGGAGGATTTGGAAGAAGTAAATCTTGGTATAGAAAATGCTCCTAAGAAAGTACACATTGGAAAGAAGATGAACCCTCAAGTTAAAGAAATGTTGATTGCTTTGTTGAGAAGATACAAATATGTGTTTTCTTGGTCTTATGGTGATTTAAAGGCCTATAGGGAAGACTTGTTTCAACATGAGATTCCCTTTAAACCTAATGCTAAGCCTTTTTGGAAAAAGAAAAGGCCAATCAATCCTACATTGGCATCTAAGATGCAAGAAGATTTGGTCAAGTTAAGGGAAGGAGGTATCATCAAACCAATTAGGCATTCTACATGGGTATCAAACTTGGTGTCAGTGAGAAAAAAAATGGTGATATAAGGATTTGTGTGGATTTCAGAAATATGAATATATCATCATTGAAAGACAACTATCCATTACCCAACATGAAATCTATGTTACAAAAGGTGATTGGCTATGATATTTTATCTATGATGGATGGTTTCTTTTGATATAATCAAGTTGTGGTTAAGGAGTTTGAGCAGTATAAGAATGCATTTACTACTCTTTGGGGCACTTATGCTTATGTTAGGATTCCTTTTGGGCTAACAAATGTAGGTGCTACCTTCCAAAGGGCTATGGATGCGGCCTTTTCTGATTTCATTGATATCTTCTTAGCAATTTACCAAGATGATTTGACAACATACAGTAAGAAAGAAGAAGACCATTATATTCACCTAGAAAAGGTATTAAAAAAGGCACTTGAATATGGCATATCTTTGAATCCCAAGAAGTGTGTATTTGGGGTGAAAGAAGGGAATTTTCTTGTCCTTGTTAAAAGAGGGAATAAGAATTGATCTTGAAAGAGTGGCCACAATAGATAAAATTCCATAGCCAAAGAATGTTAAAGGCATCTAGTCATTTTTTGGACAAATCAATTTCTTAAGGAGGTTTGTGACTAACTTTTTAGAGATTACCCATCCCATTTACAAGATGCTAAAGAAAGGAGAAAAGGTAATTTGGAGTGAGGATCCTAATATGGTATTTAAGAGTATTAAACAAGCCATAAAGGAGGCTCCAGTGCTAAAGTCTCCAGATTTCTTCAAGCCTATGCAATTTTTTTCCTTTGCATCTTTTCATACAATTTCTGCTATGTTTTTATAGAAAAATGAAGAGGGTTTTGAGCAACCCATGGATTTTTTAGCAAATCCTCGCAAGCCGTAGATTTCAAATATGATATGAAAGAGAAATAGGCCTATTCATTGGTTAAAGTAGTGAAGAATTTCATTACCTACTTGGTAGGAGCTACAATCATTTCTTATGTCCCAAGTGCTGCAGTGAAGGATATCTTCACTCAACAAGAAGTTATAGGAATAAGGTGTAGGTGGATCCATAGGATCCAAGAATTCAATATTGATGTTAAAATTACCAAATTGGCGAGATGATAAGGTTTAACCAAGTTGATGGCTGAAACTAATTTAGAAGCCAACCAAATAAATTAGATAGAATGTGTAGATGTTGCACCTATATGTGACATGAAAACGTGTGGTTGGAATAGGCGAATTGTTCAATATCCACAGACTATGCAATGTCTTGAAGGTATGGTAGATAATGGAAGAAGAACCCTGAAGTTGCAAGCTTTTAAGCATGTGACTATTGATAATGAACTTTGGTGGAGGATTCTAGGAGTATTAAATGTGTTGATGGAATGCAAGCATTGAAACTCCTAACAAAAATGCATAGTGGAGTATGTGGGGGCCATTACATGGAAAATATGACTACCCAAAAGATTTTGAGAGAAGGATTTTGGTGGACCTCAATACTCAAAGATGCTCACAATTTTGTAAAAAAAATTGATGCTTGCCAAAGGTTCTTAGGAAAGCTAATTTTTTCAGGAAATCTTCCTCTCAAGCCAATTTTAGTCCAAGCCCCTGTTCAACAGTGGGGTATTGATTTCATTGGTGAAATACTTGAGAAATCTAGTGGGGACACTCTTGGATTCTTGTTGCCACTGACTATTTTACAAAACAGGTAGAGGAAATCCCCACAAAGAAAGCAACAAGAAAGGTTGTCATTGATTTTCTAATGAACAACATTTTGATTAGGTTTGGAGTCCCAGAGAAGATCATCTTTGACAATGTCATGTGTTTTAGATTAGATGAGTTTAGAGATTTTTGTGATAAACATGGAATCTTGATATCTTATTCTTCTCGTTATCATCCATAAGGAAATGGTCAGGAAAAATCAAGTAATAAAAGTCTGATGAAAATCATCAAAAGGGTTATTGAGAAAAATAAGAAGGCATGGGACTCAAAATTGAAGCTTGCACTTTGGACGGATAGGGTTACTATTAAGAAAGCTACTAGACATTGTCTATTTGGTCTAGTGTATGGTTTGGATGCAAGGATACATCAGAAAAAATTGTTGAAGATGTACAAGTTTGTGTAGGAGTATGATGAAGATATATGTAATTAAATATAGTATAGGATCAATGGTCTAATAGAGTTGGATGAAACTAGAAGAGAAGCTCATGACAAAAATACTAAAATGAAACTGCAGGTTAAGCACTTGCATGACAAAAAGGATTCTCCAAGAAATTTTGAAGTAGGAAGCATTGTGATGATGTGGAATGCTAGGGCTCAAGATAAGGGAAAATATGGAAAATTTGATGCATTATGGTTGGGCCTTTATTTGGTATCAAACACCCATGGTGAAGATTCCTACTATTTGCAAAGTTTAACTAGAGAGCTTCTTGAACTGGCAGTACATGGACAGTTCTTGAAAGCATACTTCTCTTGAGGTATGTATTTTGTCCATGTACACTATAACATTATGTATATTTTGTGTATAGGTTTGGTTTGGTGTGTTTTTGCTTTGGTTGGTCTAGTTTTCCTTGTCTAGGCTGTCCCTGGTTTTGGTTCTCTAGTTTTTGTGTGCTTCAACCTTGAGATTATGTGATCTCGCTCTATTCTGGAAGAACAAATGTCACCAACTAGAGCCATTGGTGGAACCCCTCAAATTTTTGTGTTCCATTGATAATTATTGCATATTCAGTTGTATTTTCTAGTCTAAGGTGTGTTCTGAGGCTTATGGTTTTTGTTTATCCCCTGTTCTTAGGTTTTGTCTATGCTCTAAAACACTTTTGAGAAATTCTAAGTTTTTAAACCTTATGTGCATTCTAATTTTCTATTGATTGGTATTAGTCGATTCTTGATTCATCAAGTTACCACTTGAGCCATTGAACTCATTCACTTACCGTCCCCTAATGCCTAGTGTTTCGGTCACTACCTATCGAGTTATTAAATATTGTCATATGTTATACGGGTTTGAAAATATCTTAAATATTTTCCATGATTCCTAAGTATAGGTTTAATATATGCCTAAAGTCTTTTATATTGTAAACCTAAGAAAATGACCCCATCTTAAGTCATGAATAAATGCACACGCCTTTTGAAACCTTTATGAATGCTCAGTGGGTCCCACCAAATATTTCCTATTGGTTGCTCACTAGCCCACAAGAATAAAATATTATGATAAAAAAGTTAGAGGGATAGTGGGTGGGTGACACAGTCTACCCTCATGGTGGGTCCTACCAATCTTCAAAGGCACCGATGGTAAAAGGCATTCAGATTGATGACTAAGATGAATTCTAACATGTGAATCATGACCGTTCCCCACTAGCCCACTGGGGACCCATTGTTGGATCTTGGATCATGGAGGAATAGCAGGTAAGTGCCACATGGCATCATCACCATCGTACATAGGACTATAGAGGGCATGGTAATATTTAGCGAAATACTTTGGGTGAGTATGGATGTGTTAAAAGATGTGCTACTAATGGACTTTAGGAGCACGTGCAAAATTGCTCCATGAGATGTTTTAATCTTGACCATTCATCACTTAAGAAAGATATGCATCATGATTGCTAGCCTATAGATTAAAGAGAGCACATGTTGAAGGTCATTGGGTTGATCTAGGCCATTTCCTGCTAGCCCATGACCGTATATTTGAACCTTGCAGATTCTAGAGGGCTAGTGGGCTACTGACATGCATATATTTTGAAGGATTGTAAAGTGTGGTGGGGCCACTAAGCTAACAAAAGAGTGAACACATGGAAAATAATTGGCTACGTGAATGTTGATTAAAAAAAATGCAAAAGTTCAAACTTTGTTAACCCCATCTAAGCCACACACTGGTCCATATCAAGATCAAATCAATGGCAGAGATTCAAAGTTTCTAAAAGGACATCATTGAGCCATTTTGGTTCACGTGAGTGAGAAGTAATGGTAGAGTTGATGGTTTTTTGCTGAATTGAAGGTTTTGTTCACCATAAAAGCTTGCTTTAAAGCTTGTTGTTGATTGCAAAAGCATTTCCAATGCATCCAAAATTTATTGTAGTGCATCTCAAGTTCTTAGCATCTTCAAATTAGGGTTTTCTATGTCGTTATACCAGTAAGTAAAATTCATACTCTTTGAGCTAGATTTTACCCTAGTTTCCATTTCGATTGCAGTTGTTGTTATATGAAAATCAAAGTAGGGCTTCTTTTAAGGTTTAATGTTCATTAGATTGCTATAAATTATGATTTTAGTCATTCCTTTGCATCAAGTCTTTCCTTGAAAATGTAAGAGCCCTAGTTTAAACTTGTCAAGCCCTAGGTCAAATTATCCATTAGACGTGGCACCAAAAATCCAAGCTTCTACATAAAAAGGCCAAGCCTCTGGTTTGAAACCTAAAGTAAGAAATTTAGTCCAAGAATTAATTGAGCAATTACCACCCTCAACAATTGAAAAAGTGAAAGGGAAACCCATGTTCTAGGGCCTTAGGATTAAAAGAGGGTATTGTTGAAAAATTTTGCACAGTCAAAGATGATACCCTATTGTACTCTAGATGGACTATATTCCAAGGATGGTTTGGAAATAGAAATGCTAGTATTCCACTCTACAACCCATGGAGATTGGATATGGCCAAGTTGGTGTTTCCTAACATGTATGTGGATGTTGATCTCCTAAAGGCCGTTGCTGCCAATTATGATCCTCTTGTTAGGGTGGTTAGAACCCATGATGGGAAAAATATGGTCTGGGTCACAAAAGTGGAAGTTGCAAAAGTTTTCAAGCTGAACAAGTGGGATAAGGACATGGTGGAAATAAATGAGAAGAAATTGAGGGAATAATATGGGAAGGTAAAGCATACCTTGAAAGTTTCAATGCTGACCCACTTTCTGATTTCAGCAGGAAAGGGAAAGGTCAAGATTGTTTTGGGACCTTTTGATGTGGAGCCTCTTCCTATCAAATAATTTGTCACTTATTTTTCAGAAAACCCTCTATTCCTTGTGTCAGATTGTGGGGTTTGATCCTACTTCCAGCATGCCAATTACCCAAATGTATATGGCTACAAACATTTAGCACCCCAACATTAATACTTTATATGATTTTGCTGCATACATATAAGAGGAAATACACAAGGGCTTAGTAGCATTGAAGAATGGGCAATCATTCATGAGGTTTTGGTGGTTTTCTCTTTTCATGCATATGTTTTTGTATAGGGGTACAAACTATTTTGGTAAGGAGATGGAATTGAAGAGAGTAGAGGGTAATGTGGTAATGCTTGTTCAAACATGGACCCCATTACTAGATAGGAATGAGCAAAAAACCAATTTTGTCATTGCTACAAAGAATTTTCTTCTATGTTGAGGAGAGATTTGATGGTGAATGTACCCATGATTCCCACAAAATTATATGACTTCTTAAGGCCAATAGAAAGGAAGCATGAATTGAATATCAACCACAATTGGGGAGATGTAATTACATATAAGGATTACACTATTTTCAGGGTATATGGCACAAGGGTGACACCTCATATACTCCCCAGGGAAGTGCCATTGAGAATTGGTTTTCTTGAGATCATGTGGCAACTGGGAAATGTTGATGATGTTTTCCTATTTGAGAATAGAAAGGGAACATTTTTCATTACATACACTATGTTCTTAGATTTTTTCATGACAACTAATGGGTGGAGAAACATTGTTGATTATAATCTCAAGTCCTACAACATGAAACTTCAGGCATATAGAAACTATGAGCTCGATGGTTTTATGGTCTAGTTCATGGATAGGATCAAAGGAAGTCAACATGTTCATATTGATTCTTTCCCTTATGATCTTATCAAGAATGTTTTTGATCTCAAAGTTCAAGAGGATAGGATGAGAAAATGGGTTGTGTTTGTGAAATTGGAGAAAGCAAGAAGGGTTAAAGACCATGATTTTGAGGCTTTGTCAGACATTAGTAATATAATTTTGAAAATTGAGACAGTTATTTAGAATTTTGACAAAGTTTTTGCATGATTAAAAGAAGAAAGAGTGGTGCAAGATAAAGGGAAATTTGTAGTTATTGAGGATTGTGGTAAGGGGAAGCCCCCATAACATGAGAACAATCAACTCAATATCCTTCCAAAAAGGTATACATATATGCAAGGAAGAAGAGTACAATGAAGAAGCAATTAACAATTGCAACTACTGCACAATTAGAGGAATCAAGAGGACCCTCTCCACAACAACAAATGCTACCAATGTCACCACCAAATTCTTCTATCCCAATAATGATTGAGTTGGATTCACCAACTAGAGAGCCATCCTCTCCAAAGAAGCCACAAATACAAAGGAAAATGGTTGAAACAATTGGCCTTGTTGATTACCCTGCAGAGGATTCAGATGAAGAGATCATTGTGATAGAAGATGAAATAAGGCAGGGAATGCCATCTCCATAAAGAGACTTGGTGCCATAGACTATAAGCCTCTGATTAAGCAAGGAAGATTTGAGTAGGATCAACAGCTCTGAGGATGTGAGGGTAAAAGCTTGTGAAAGTTTCATGGATGATGATGCATTCATTAAAACACAAGCATTCCAGGAGTATGTTTAGAGGGCTATGAAAGATGAGTATATGATGAATGTTTAGAATAAAGGAAGTGAAAGCTCTAAAAAGCCACAAAAGGTTATTGAAGCTAAGGTTCAAAATGAAATGAGGACCAAATATTTGAATATCACTGCAAAAGAAGGTAGGGAGCTAGTTAGGAAGAGTAGAGTGTTGTTACTGCCAGAGTGGGACTTGGCATCTGCAATTTCATTTGACACTATCAGGAGACATGATGCCTCCATCTTTAACATTGAGGAGGAGGTAACATTGGCCTTGCGAGGATCGACATTTAACTCCTAGTGGGACACACTCGCCATTTGGGCTCTAGCCTCAAGCAATAAGAAACTTGAGGTTCCAGAGCCCGCTCTTGGAGTTAGGGGGGATTGATTATAAAAAGAGTATCAGATACATCCACCCTTGAAGCAACAACAATGAATGTCAATGTGGATCAGTTTACTAAGGCCACAGTTGAATCAATAACTGAAGAGGGATAAATTTGTAACTAAATACAATGATATAGTGGTAGAGTACAATGTGATCGAGAAAAAGATTGTAGAAATGCAAACACAATTGGATTTGTGGAAGAAACAATTCTAGTCCATGTAGCCAGGCCCATCTCAAGCCACAATTTTTCCTCTCCCTTCTCCAATTTGTCACACGTCATCTTGTTGTTATTGATTTACTTTTACCTTCACAGGTAAATAGGTAAATGTAATCTTGATTTTGATATGTTTCTTAAATGAATGGAATACTGAAATAGGTATTAAGGTATTATTGTCTGGGAAGAGTAATTATGTTTCCATTGATGATAAACATGTTTTTCTATATGAATATGCTTAAGTTTTATGATGCATATGGATTTATTATGGACCTATAACTACCATTACAAATGTGATAATCTGGTTGCAGAGACAGGTTCAATCCTCTGAAAAGGAGGGGAAGTATCACTCAGGAGAAGTGATTGGTAAGATAATCCTAAATGAAATCTATCTGATCTCACACACACACTCATAATAGAATGGTTAAGTCAAGTCATAGTATATAGAATTGGTAAGTCATCCTTTAGACATGATGTGTTTGCATTAGTAAGAGTCTTGGTTACTGTTGAGTGCATTCTTGGATGATGTTTATATGTTTGGAACTTATGAGTTCTTCCTTATTTTACTATGCTTGATTGTACAGTTGAATGAGTGTTTGAGATATATGCCTTTATGCATATATATGCACATGTTGATTTACATGTATGTCAGATATAATGGGATGTCCATACGAGTAGGTCAACATATGTATGACTATGCATATATGTATATAAATGTTTAACATGATGTTATCACATGGTCATAATCATTCAAATAACGAGTGTATTATGTGACTATCATATTACTATAGAATATATATGTTTCTATATGTATATATACATATACACACGTAAGTGTTAATGCTTATTAGAGAATTGTGTATATATATATATTATATATGTAATAGTGTATGAATATACACACATGTTATTGTTTGTGGAATATGATAATGTTATGTATATGTGTATATATATGTATGTTGTCTTAGCATATATATATATATATAATAATGACTATTTTTGGGTACTCACATGTATGTAACTACATGTATTAAAAATGAATGTAATTATATGTAATGTCGATATGAATAATAGATCGTCACATATATAAATTTATATATTTAAATATGAGTACTAATATATATATATAAATCATCATATAGAATGATGTTAACATATATTTATACATTGATGAAACATGTATAAATACACGTAAGGATATATATGCAATGTATGAGCATATATAATGGTGAATATATTTGAAAACCAAAGGATGGTTTATGTGACTATATATATTATCAATGATATTATACTATACAAATATTTGATGTGCATAAAGTATTGGTGAAACATATTTTATATGCTGCTTGGGAGATAAAGAAGGACAACACATGCCTCTAAGGGAGAATATGCTTGGATAAAGCCAATGCATAAGATGTATATGGCCATGCTAATATTTATGCATGGGCATGAAGTATGTAGACCATGCAACTGCATTTAGAGCTCCTAAGATAGTTGAAACATGAAAGCTTGTTCCATGTTACCTTTCCTCTTACCAACGTATAAACCAACAATGAATGTATTTAGGGCTGATTTATATGCAAAAGTAATATGCAGTAATAAAGGACAATATGGAAGCAAACCAAAGTCGATGCTATATGCAAATGGATTTTTATTATTAAGCAACGAATTATCCAAAACTTAGAACACTTATATCTATGATGTAAAGTGATGTAATATAAAGCCAACTTCATAAAGTATTATGAATGCATGATAATAGGAAAAGAAAATAGCAAGGCACAAATTGGTCAAAGCACCATTTATATGCTATTACTATGAAATGACTCATTTTTCCTCTATTGCTCAACAAAGCTATGACCAAGTCAACATAGTATAAGTGTCTCCTGTAATAGAAGACTGTTTCAAGAGAGTTAAACTATGCCAAAGGGATAGGGAGGTTAGTTGCAACATGACACAAAATTATAAAACTCTATGATTTGTAGAAGTCTATTTTGGTTGCATTTTGACTGTCATCATTTGGGCATGTGCACCTTTGAATTAGTCTTTAGCTGCTATCAATTAAATGAGTTGATCTGTAGCATATTATGATGAGTTTACTCTTAGATTTTTACCACCTTTAAGCTGTATGTAGTGAGTCAACTTGCATGGAGAGAGTTGTCAGCTGGCATGCCTTTTTTGTAGGCTGCAATGTCTCAATTTTTTGTATAAATAGATGGGATAACTTCCTTATTTGGGACACATTCTTTTGCAAACTTATTCTACTGAAATTATTTTGAGAGATGTATATTTTGAGAGCTAAGAGTTATTGTGTGAGAGTTGTGAATTACTTTGTGAGTGCATACTATTATCTTGAGGGAGAATCCATACTGAAGTTTTTCTTTAAGAGGATTAAGTGAATCTAGTAAGCTACTATTAGAATGTTGTGCATCAAGTCAGTCAATTGGATTAAGCGTATTACAGGAATGAAGATCTAGTCTTCTCTTATTTGTATTTATTTATGAAAGAATGATATTTTGTATGATTTGTTTTGGTACTACTTGAGAATACTTGCATTAGGAATTCATAGAATTTTCTTTGGAAAGGGAAAAGAAGTTGTTTTATGCTTATCTATGAAAGTGCTTGTATTTACTCTATAATAGGAGGAATTTTTTGTCATTAGTATAAATATACTAGGAATGATGAAACAAGAATACATTAAGGGTTATTCTTAATGGGAGACGTATCAATGTACGAAGTAGCTTGAAACTATTAGCTTACGATGTTAGGAAACCTTAGGAATGTTAAGGTTTAGTTGTACATCAATAGTTTGGAAGAAATGATAGGATGAGTCATTGTTAATCCGTACTAGTATGATCACTTGATCATTGCTTAACTAGTGGATAAAACCCTAGGTTGGAAGTAGCCTATTTGGGTTGAGAAGTATATTGAAACCTAGGTTAAGATTAACCTATTAGGTTGGAATATTTACTTGATTACCCTTTGGAACCAATAGGTTAAGAATAACTTGCTTGGATGGGTTGAGTGTTGTTCTTGTTGGAACACATAGGTTTAGGTTAATCTACTTGATTACATTGATTATTGATTATTAGTTATATCCGAGATTAGGGTATACTAAGGTTGAAACTCACTTGTGTGAATAAGTAAATCACTTGAGTTTATGAGATACTATATGTATAGAGACATAGGTGGGATTACCTATAGAGTTAGAGTTGCTACTCAATTAATTTCCTTACACTCTTGAAATGAAGTCACATTGTTGAGAAGGTTCTACTTTGAATAACTCCTTTTACTAAGGGGATTGCACTCTTGAATGGAACCATCTATTGCTATGAATTTTCTTTGATTGAGGTCCATCATTGATGTGGCTATTCTCTTGATGATAACCACTTATTAATGTGATATATTATTTATTGGAGTCATTTTTTTATGAATATTTAATCTATAATTAGATGAAGCTTATGTAGCTAAAATTTTGATTATAAAGTTATACTTGAGACTAGGTTGTCTTTTGAAGCAAATAGATTGTCTATGTAAAGTTAATTCATGGACTAGGAAATCTCATATGTTATACCTAGGATGGGATTATCCACTAAAGGGGGGTAACTTATGCTTAGGCTTTATTGGTAGAGATACCATTGTGTTTTGGGAAAAGGGGGAATAGGTTATTTCTGAGGTTAGGGATTACCTAAGGAAGGAAAATACCTAAGCATAATATATGAACGGTCATAATCCAAACCAAGCTATAGAAGTGTATGTGAATAGGGAGACTATCACTCAAAGTATTGGGTGAGAATACTTTGGCCAAAGTAGTGTAAGTTACCACTGTTTACACTTTCAGTTCATTGTGTTCCTTTTATGTGTTCTAGTTCAATTTTTATACTCATAGAATGACGATTGTATGATTAGGTTCTAGTTTGTAGAACACAACACTAAGCTCAGATAGGCTATTGTTATGGGGTTTACCAACCAATCTCTTGGTCGAAGGGAAGGGCCATCTGTTGGTTGATAGATGTGCAAGGGACTGCATTTGAGTCCATGGTTGGTGAAAAAACACTTGAGTGATGCTTCTCCTCATTAGTCAACAACCGAGGTTTGTGGATGTTTGTGCCAGCATTAGGGACAACTGGAGTGTATTCACCAGAGAGCGAGGACATCCAAAAGTTATACACCATTACAGTGGTATCAGGATCAGTTTGTATATCTATTGCTAGATGAAACTCGGAAGAGCTATGTATGCATCATGTACCCATTTATATGGAAGGATGTAATCATGAATGATAAACTTGAGTTCATTCAATATGATATATATGTTATGGAAAGATTTGTGAGATTACAATGGAATGCAATGGAAGTCTGGAAATAGTATTATTTCAAATATGTATGTAATTTACATTATGGAAAGAAATTTTTTTGTTGCTAGGTCATGGCATCATAGAATATTGATTTAACGTGAATTCTTGGAATTTTACTGAGTAGAACACTGGGGTTGTTACATGTGGTATCAAAGCTACTAGGTTCAACTCTAGAGTCTATGAGCTCATTATGCAAACAATGTGTAAACCTTATCGAAAAACAATGGTTGAAATGTTCTTATGCCAAGATGGCAAGAGGAAAGAACAAGGAAAATGAAAATGAAGATGATAATCTTAGAAACTTGTTTAAGTTTGGGACAAGATAAGAGTCATCCTAGGAGTTGAAAACTCCTAAACTAAAAACTCATGATGATATCCCCCTTGGATTGCACAAGATTATGCAATCAGGTTAGGTAGGAGGGTTATGAAGGATAATCAATATGAACCTTCACCCAATAGAATAGTTAAATGACTCTAAGGGGATAGGAAGAATTGAAATAACCCCTTCTTGGAAGTGACCTATAGTTGCAAAGAGTCAAGGATTTTTGGATTTAGAAAGAATACTATGAATTTATGAGCATGCATTATTGGCATAAATTAGAAACTTTAAACGAAGTAGATAGTCAACGAAGGAGGTATCCAAGAAGTTGGAGAACTCTTGACAAAAATCTAATTTTTGTGCAAGGCTAAGATCTTGCAAGAAAGGAGTTAGTACCTTGGAATAAGGGAAGAGACCATAATGGTCAGAAATGAAGTAATCAATGAAGTGGACATGGTTCCACCAACCAAAATTGACGAGATCAATTTGGATTTTTGATTAAGATGAGAAAAATAAACCAAGCCACATAGGTTCTTAAGGTTATGAAGTTCCCAAAAATTGGGATAAAGTCACTTGGGAAAGGTGATTATAAGAAAGAAACCCAAAAAAGGGAAATCAGATTGGCCCAAAAAAGGTTCGGTTAATACTAAGTTTGGTAGAAGCGTGGAATAAACACACCAACTTGTCAATGAAAAAAAACTTATGTTTTGAGGTTCCAAAATAAAATGGTATACAATGTGAAAGTATGTGTCAAATCAATAGAATTAGTATGGAAACAACACTCTAAGTTGAAGAAACATCAACAAAAGAGGCTTTGTGGATATGGAAATTCCTCCACAAAAAGGATATTGGTATACATGAAAAATAAAATTGGAATATTAGAGAGCCTCTTAGCTTGTAAAGTTGCTAATTATTCAATAGATCTCTTTATTGATGATCCAATTATTGAATCTATGAGATTAGAGATCAGTGATGAATCTAAGTTTGGAAAAACTATATTCATGGCATGCCATGGAGGAAAGAAAAAGGCAACATAAAGTCAACAACAGGAAATGATAAATCATTTCGAGAAAGAAAATGTTTGCTAGGAGTTCAACTTAGAGTTGATCAAACATCGTGGAAACACTAAGGGGGGAAGGAATAGAGTGGATTGACTCAGATAAAGTACCCCACCCAACAAAAATCGTGAATATATTTTTGATTTGGAAGAACTTTTTACTTCTTCATAAGTCATGATGTTAATTAAGTCATATATATTTCATGACCACAAGAGTAAAGTATTGGAGTTATTGAAAGATAAAGAAAAGGTCAAAGATTACAACCAATGAGAAAGGAATATTATCACTCAATACTTTATCTATATTATTGATTGAAAGATCAATTATCATTATTATTGATGCCTTAGAAAAGGATAGGCAGATTACTTGATCATGAAAGGGAAGATCATTGCCGAAAAATAGGTAAGGAGAGATCTAAATTACTCATGATTTGGAGTTATTGAGAAATGTATGTGCTTGGAAATTAGGCATGCAATTAAATTTGATATCGTTTGAGAACTAACATGATTGAATGGGAATTGTTACTTGAAAAGGTATCGATGCTCATCAAAAAATATAGATTGAGCAGAAAATCAGAATACAATTTTGGAAATGATTTAAGGACATAAGAAATCCAAGATATGGATGTCCTAAGATGAAGGAGATCTATCTCTAAAAAAGTTCTAAGCATTATGCTTATGTGGCATAAGTCCAAAAAATAGGTTTTCATTTAGTCAAATAATAAACTAATAAGTAATGTAAAAGAACCTATGTACCCAAAATTTTGGAAGATTAAGGAATTAAATGAGGAAATTAATGTTATATATAGGACATTGGAATGACAAAGTCATTTGTTGAATAAGGAACCACTATAAACTATGAAAAGATGGAGTAAGATGTTGCAAAGTATGTAGCAATTTATTGTCTAGTTTTCCAAGAGACGAGGACATAATTTCGTCATTACCAAGACATGTATACTCCCTTGAGATTCTAGAGGGGGAGTGGTAGAACACAAGATAGTTTAATTTGTCTATGTCGGTGGAACTAACATAATAATATGGTGAATAGACTCGCCAAGGTAACCAACACTAGTTGGAAATTTGATTTATGGGATTTTGGTCTTAGATAATACATTGGATGAAGTAGTTGCTTAGGGTTCCTGAGAGGGTTATCTCAGATAAGAGAAAGAAAAAAAATAAAAAAAATGATAAGGTTTTATAAACCACGATCATATTGAAAGAAATTCAATTGAACGAATGCTCAATATATTATTATAGCCAAATAGGAAAAAGTAATAAACCGAATCTTCAACTATTTATAGAAAACTTATAAACTTCTATCATTTAGGTTTGATCCATTATATGGAAAGGAAGGTAAGAAATTCTATTAAGCTTAATTAGGCTAAAAAATAGGATTAGCCTTAGACTAGAAGGTTGTCAAAAAGGAATAATAGATCAAAATGATCGAAGAAATCTTGTCAACACAAAGCTTGAAATATGAAGCAATATCGTTATGTTAGGAATTTGGTGTCCAAGCGTAATGTTATGCTCAAGATGGACAATAGTTAGGAGAATTACTTTTATTATTAAGGAAAATGGATGTGTATGTGATGGACGAACTTGAATTTTGAGTTATCTGAAGGTGTAAATACCAAAGGGAAGGATGGGACCCACGGTGTAGTGTACAATACACTGACATTCCTTATCTATTTGGGTTACACTAAGGATAAATTCACTGGCCAATGTGAACGTGTTTTCTAGTCACTATGGTAATGGTGTCATGTGGAATATAGTGAGTATTGTACTTAGGATGTACATGCGAGGTAATGTGATTATAAAGTACAAAGCTCTTTGAGAGAGAAAGTATGTGTAAGGCACACAAGTTCTCCCTATGCATTAGCAAGGAAACTCAATGCAAGGCCCAAAAAGGACAAGATTGTAGGAGGATATTCTACAAGGGAAGATTATTTTATAATTCTTACATGAATTGGAAAAGGTAAGTATAAACCTTTATTTGACTTTATCTATATGTTAAAGTGCTTTAAATCATCAAGGACGATGATTCACAAGGGGGGAAGTATGTCACACCCCGTCTTGTTGTTATTGATTTACTTTTACCTTCACGGGTAAATATGATAGTAAATGCAATCATGATTTTGATATGTTTGTTAAATGAATGGAATACTGAAATAGGTATTAAGATATTATTGCTTGGGAAGAGTAATACATTGATGATAAACATGCATTTCTATACGAATATGCTTAAGTATTATGATCCATATGGATTTATTATGAACCTCTAACTACCATTGTAAATGTGTTGAGATGGTTGCAGGGACAAGTTCAATCCTCCAAAAGGGACGAGGAGTATCACTCAGGAGAAGTGATTGGTTAGATAACCCTAAATGAAACCTATATGAGCTTACACACACACTCACAATAGAATGGTTGAGTCAAATCATAGTATTGGGAATTGGTAAGTCATCCTTTAGAAATGATGTGTCTGCATTAGTAAGGGTCTTGATTAATGTTGAGTGCATTCTTAGATGATTTTTATATGTTTGGAAACTATGAGTTCTTCCTTATGTTACTATTCTTGATTATATGGTTGAATGAATGTTTGATATATATGCATATATATGCACATGTCGATATATTCATATGTCGGATATAATGGGATGTCCATACGAGTAGGTCAACATATGTATGACTATGCATATATGTATATAAATGTTTAACATGATGTTATCATAGGGTCATAATCATTTGGATAACAAGTAGATTATGCGACTATCATATTACTATAGAATATATATGTTTGTATATGTATATATATACATATACACACATAAGCATTAATGATTATTAGAGAAGTGTATATATATATTATATATGCAAATGTGTATGAATATACATGTGTTATTGTTTGTGGAATATGATAATGTTATACTTATGTAAATGTGTATATATTTATGTTGTCTTACCATATGTTTATATATATATATACATATATACATATATATGTATACATATACATATATATATGTATATATGTATGTATATATATGTATATATATGTATGTATGTATGTATGTATATATATAGACTATGTTTGGGTACTCACATGTATGTGACTACATGTATTAAAAATGCATGTAATTATATGTAATATCGATATGAATAATCGATTGTCACATATAAATTTATATATTTAAATATCAGTACTAATACATATATAAATCATCAAATAGAATGATGTTAACATATATTTATAAATTGATGAAACATGTATAAATATACATAAGGATATATATGTAATGTATGAGCATATATAATGGTGGATATATTTAAAAACAAAAGGATGGTTTATGTGAGTATATATATTATCAATGATATTATACTATACAAATATTTGATGTGCATAAAGTACTGGTGAAGCATATTTTATATGTTACGTGGGAGATAAAGAAGGGTAGCGTGGGCCTCTAAGGGAGAATATGCTTGGATAAAGCCAACACATAAGAAGTATATGAGCATGCTAATATTTATGCATGGGAATGAAGTATGCAGACCATGCAACTGCATTTAGAGCTCTAAGATAGTTGAAATGTGAAAGCTTGTTCCACATTACCTTGCCTCTTACCAATGTATAAACTAGCAATGAATGTATTTAGGGCCAATTTATATGCAAAAGTAATATGTAGCAATAAAGGCTGATATGGAAGTAAACCAAAGTCGATGCTATATGGAAATGAATCTTTATTATTAAGCAGTGATTTATCCCAAACTTAAAACGCTTATATCAATGATGTAAAGCGATGGAATATAAAGACAACTTCATAAAGTATTATGAACACATGATAATAGGAAAAGAAAATAGCAAGGCATGAATTGGTCAAAGCACCATTTATACATTATTACTATGAAGCAAATCACTTTTCCACTATTTCTCAACAAAGCTATGACCAAGTCAACATACTATAAGTGTCGCCTATAATAGAAGACTGTTTCAAGAGAGTTAAACTACACCAAAGGGATAGGGAGGTTGATTGCAACATGGCACAAAATTATGAAACTCTATGATCTATAGAAGTCTATTTTGGTTGCAATTCGACTGTCATCATTTGGGCATGTGCACCTTTGAATATTCTTTAGCTATTGTCAACTAAATGTGTCGATCTGTAGCATATTATGATGAGTTTACACTCAGATTTTTTCCACCTTTAAGCTGTATGTAGTGATTCAAATTGTATGGAGAGAGCTATTGACTAGCATGCCTTTATTGTAGACTGCAATGTCTCAATTTTCTATATAATAGATGGGATAGCTCTCTTATTTGGGACACATTCTTCTACAAACTTATCCTACTGCAATTATTTTGAGAGCTAAGAGTTATTGTGTGAGTTGTGAATTACTTTGTGAGTGCATATTGTTATCTTGAGGGAGAAACCATTGTGAAGTATTACTTTAAGAGGATTAAGTGAAGCTAGTAAGCTACTGTTGGAAGACTGTGCATCAAGTCACTCAATTAGATTAAAACATATTACAGGCATGAGGATCTAGTCTTCTCTTATTTGTCTTTGTTTATGAAAGAATGAGATTTTGTATGCTTTTTTTTGGTAGTGCTTGAGAATACTTGTATTAGGAATTCATAGCATTTTCTTTGGAAAGGGAAAAAAAGTTGTTTTATGCTTATCTGTGAAAGTGCTTGTATTTACTCTATAATAGGAGGAATTTTTTGTCATTAGTATAAGTATACTAGGAATGATGAAACAAGAATAGCTTAAGGATTATTCTTAATGGGAGACACATCAATGTCACGAAGTAGCTTGACACTATTGGCTTAGGATGTTAGGAAACCTTTGGAATGTTAAGGTTTAGTTGTACATCAATGGTTTGGAATAAATGATAGGATGAGTCATTGTTAATCCATACAAGTATGATCACTTGTTCATTGCTTAACTAGTGGATAAAACCCTAGGTTGGAAGTAACCTATTTGGGTTGAGAAGTATATTGAAACCTAGGTTCAGATTAACCTATTAGGTTGGAATATTTACTTGATTACCCTTTGGAACCAATAGGTTAAGAATAACTTGCTTGGATGGGTTGAGTGGTGTTCTTGTTGGAACACATAGGTTTAGGTTAACCTACTTGATTACACTGATTGTTGATTATTAGTTATATATGAGATTAGGGTATACTAAGATTGAACCTCACCTATGGGAATAAGTAAATCACTTGAGTTTATGTGATACTATATGTATGGAGAAATAGGTGGGATTACCTATAGAATTAGAGTTGCTACTCGATTAATTTTCTTACACTCTTGAAATGAAGTCACATTGTTGAGAAGGTTCTACTTTGAATAACTCATTTTACTAAGGGGATTACACTCTCGAATGGAACCATCTATTGCTATGAATTTTCTTCGATTGAGGCCCATCATTGATGTGGCTATTCTCTTGATGAAAACCACTTATTAATGTGATATATTAATCATTGGAGTTGGTTATTTATGAATATTTAATCTATGATTAGATGAAGCTTATGTAGCTAAAATTTATATTATAAAGTTATACTGAGAGTGGGTTGTCTTTTGAAGCAAATAGCTTTTCTATGTAAAGTTAATTCATGGAATAGGAAAGCTCATATGTTATACTTGGGATGAGATTATCCACTAAAGGGGGGTGAATTAAGCTTAGGAATTATTGGTAGAGATACCATTTTGTTTTGGGAAAAGGGGGAATAGGTTATTTTTGAGGTTAGGGATTACCTAAGGAAGGAAAATACCTAAGCATAATATACAAACAGTCATAATCCAAACCAAGCTATAGAAGTGTATGTGAATAGGGAGACTGTCACTCGAAGTACTGGGTGAGAATACTTTGGCCAAAGTAGTGTAATTTGTCACTGTTTACATTGTCAGTTCACTCTATTCTTTATGTGTTCTAGCTCAAGTTTTGTATACTCATAGAATGACGATCATATGATTAGGTTCTAGTTTGTAGAACACAACACTAAGCTCAAATAGACTATTGTTATGGGGTTTACCAACCAATCTCTTTGTCAAAGGGAAGGGCCATCTGTCGGTTGATAGATGTGTGCGGGACTGCATTTGTGTCCATGTTTGGAAAAAAAGTGCTTGAGTGATGCTTCTCCTGATCAGTCGACAGTCAAGGTTTGTGAATATTTACACCAGAGAGTGGGGAAATCCAAAAGGTATGCACCATTGCAACAGTATCAGGATCAATTTGTATATCTATTGTGAGATGAAGCTCATAAGAGCTATGTATGCATCATGTATCCATTTATATGGAAGGATATAATCATGAATGATAAACTTGAGTTCATTCAATATGATATCTATGTTATGGAAAGATTTGTGAAATTACAATGGAATGCAATGGAAGTTTGGAAATAATGTTATTTCAAATATGCATGTAATTTACATTATGGAATTTTTTTTTTTATTTCTATGTCAAGGCATCATAGAATATTAACTTAACATGAATTCTTTGAATTTTACTGAGTAGAGCACTGTGGTTGTTACACAATTCTTTCACCACCTTACGTCCAAGCTGAGGATCTACCTCTTGATTTTGAGGATATGCCAATTGCACAAACAATTCCTGACACTTCAAATGCACCTCAAACTAAGGAGAATCCCATAGAGGGTTTGATTGAAAAATTAAAGAGCTATGAAGAGAGGTGTAAGCAGCAAGATGGGCTCATTCATGTGAGAAATCTAAGGATTGTGATAGTGGTGTTGAAGCATCTTAATAAGGGGATTGACAAAAGATTGATTATCATACATTTTAATTATTCTTTGATGTTTAATGCAATAAGAAATTCTAACTGAGATAAGGAGGTGGCTATCACATTAATGGATAGATGGATCCCAAGAGCACAAATATTGAGGGATATGGCCATTGGGTCAACACATGATGCAAATAAACCTCCCAACCTTCTCCCAATGCTTAGGTTTGTAATTGAGATGAAAGATTCCCAAGGTTTGATTGAGCCTCTGGAAGTGAAAATTAGGGAATTGGTGAAGAAGTTTGATGACTTGAGCTTCATCTTGCTTCCAGATATTTTAAATGAAAATGGTGAGGTTAAATTTCTACAAGAGTGGAAGGACCGGACCAATAAGGTGATAGTTACTTAGGCCAAATTAATCTATGATGGGATGGATGTGGACATGTTGAAAAATAGTATGGATAGGCTCATGGACAGATGTATCTTATTAGAATAATTTGAAAAAGAGGAAAATCAGGTGGTAGTCAAATACAACCGATACAAAATAAAGGAAAATAAGATTATGGGGTTTGATTGGTCTACTGAGGAGGTGTTTGAGTTGTGGAAGTCCAAATATGTTTTCATCTTGGATATATAAGCTACTGCATTGGTGAATTGGTGATTGGAGTTTTGGTTTTGTGTCCACAACAATAAAGGTTTCAATATAGAGAAGTGCAATACATGGCCTAGAACTAGTGTAGATTAGGCCTTGGATATATCAACATTCAAATATTGCACTCTCCCATGTTCAAATATAGTGACATGTAACACAGACGTGGAATTGTCTCGATATTTTATGTTATCTCTATTTTATGCTTTTTCATCCTCAGGTTTTGGAGCACGTGGAACAAGGTCTTAGCTCATGGAAGGAATTTTTTGCACTGACTAAAGAGCCTTTTGGAAGGCAGGATAATCTTCTTCAACAAATGAGAAATGGTTTCATCTTATGTAATGTTCTGCCTCATATTTTGGCAAGTGTAACTGCCATTGAATGTAAATGTGGTTGTCAAATGAAAACATGACATGTGTACAATTCATCTTGAAGCTTTTTTTTCTCCCTTGTTCTTATAAAAGGGAATTAAAGGCCAATTGTATGGGGTTGCTAGTAGATTAATTTCAGAGAAATTTTGTAACTAGTTTTAGATAATAGAATGAGTCTATTCTAGGTTCTAAGAGTCTTTTGAGTCTTGTAATGGTGAACATGATGATAGCACTATCATATTTTGGAATATAAATGGCTAAACATTTGAGGCCAATGTTATCCATTGTAAACTTTGCAAAGATTTTGAATACAAAGCAATCAAATATTACTTCTATTCATCTTTTTGTCTTTCCTTGAATGTTTATTCGGTGTTATTTTGCTTATTCATAGAATGAGTTAAATTGTACATTAACATGAATGAAAGTTTATGTGAATGTATGCATGGATCACTAAGTATTGCTGGTTAAGATTCTGGTATCAATGGTGTAATGAATTATTGGTAGGATTTATTATGACAAGAATAATGTTATTGTATGTTCTCAATTATATGATTTAGAATTCTCCACCCTGGGATAAGATACTGGTCATTTAATGTTACAGTTTCCTAGATCTTTCATAGCAGATACATTCAAATCAACTTTAATCTCAAATTCTTGTGTGAATGTATGTTGAGCTTAATTATAACATTTTATCATGCTTAAGTATGATGTTACCATGAAGATTAACTAGATCTTTGAGGTATTTCATTTGTTAAGAATTTAAAGGAGAATTTATCTTTTTATTTATAATACATATGATAATTGGCACAAAAGTATCTAAAGATACATTGTAGGCATCACCCTTCTGATTTTTGTAGAGCCCAAAGTGCAGAGGGAAAGTATAGCAAGCTTTCACCTATTCATTGGCCAATATTCAAAGTTATCACCCTCCCAGGTTTTGCAGAGGAAAAGTCTAGCAAGCTTTCACCCATTATGTTTGGTTCATTAAAAATAACCAATATGATGTAATTAGATCTTACCACCTATTATTTTGGACACCTAACACACTATTGCACCATCATAAATTGAACCTAGACCCCACCATGACCTTCATATTGCATATCGCACATGGGCCCTAGGTGGTTTAGCACACAAACACGATGCACAAAGTGCGTGTGATTGTCGTTGGATCTATCTTTACATCTAAGTCATCGGTTCTCCATCACAACACATATGAACATAACACTTTACCCTGGCACAAGGTCATTCACAACTATGATGTGAATGACTAGCATGATAACTATTAGATTCATCTTCTCAAATCACAACTGTTGATTTATACGTGCCACAAATCACATGCCTAGTCCCACCAAGATACCTATCGTCTCCCTGCCTACCAATTGGGACAAATAAAGGTCCCACCATATCACCACGAGACAACAAGCTGTTGCCACCTGTCTATGTTGAGATCATACTCTACCCATCACACATCAAATACAATATTTTGCTACTTTGGAACAAAAATGCGATGTATAGAACACCTACGATGATCGTTGGATTTCCATCCTTCATCCTGAGCCATTGATTATTGATCTTCATACATCGTATCTTCACTCCATGTCATTAGAAACAAAAATACGATGCAAAGAACACTGCGATAGAAAACTACCATCGCACATCACATTTCTCATATGAGCTGCCAGGAATGAAAGCAAGATACAAGGGGAAGGCATGATGTCAAACAACTTAAGTGAAATAATTTTTTATGTGCATTATAAGCTGTTTTAAAAGAGGGATGTTGCCTCAACAATTTGAATGAACAAACTTTAGCAAAGGCCAAAGACTAAGGATAAACATTGTCGATGAAATGAGAGGTTTTTAAAATTTTCTGGTGGTCGAAGATGTTTGAAAATTGACCAAAATATTGAAAAACCTTAGAATTAGTCAAATTTTATGAAGGTGAAAGGGTAAAATTGGTAAAATGGATCAAGGGTTTGGTACATAAATGATAACCTAGGAAAAAGGTTATAACTTAAATGACTAGGAACTAGCTACAAGAGGTCAATAGAGAAACATAACAAAAGTGCACACTCAAACCAAGGAATTAGCGTTTTACACAAGAGGGATTTGGAAATCCCTATCTTGCAGATTCAGAACCCTAATTGGATATAATTATTGAATTTCAAAACCTCAAAGACCTCAAAATTTTAAATATAGCCATGGATTTTATAAGCTCCATCAATGTTCTTGATCATGATCTACCATATAACCTTCTCCTTGGTCGAACATGGATTCACACCATACAATTTGTTCCCTCCTCCTACCATAAATGCCTCAAATTTCCACATATTGGCATTGAGGTCACCATCCATGCTAATCCCTATCCTTTCAAGTACTGTCATGCTCTTGAGGTTTCATTTCAACATTCTCGACATTGTCTAGGAGTTGAAGTTACACCCTCAAACACAACTCCATCCTCCTCATATGTCTATCCTGGCACCCTACTTAAATCTTCCACTCCATCATCCATGCTCAATTCCACTTTTACTAAGGTCAAGATCATAGACAAGGGTTATGGAGAATAAAAAGTGAGTATAGCATTTAATGTTGGAACCATGCCCCCATCTCCACAAATGTATGGATGACCATTAAGATATCCTCAATAGAAAGAAATAGTGATCAACAGTATGAATTCTAAGAATGTGGCTTCCACCACTTTTCAGTCTCCAAGTACTATAGCACACAAACAAATTGATGATGTTAGATAGTGGGCGTACCATGAAGAACCGATCCTTGTCCTCCTCTCTTGGAATACATTGAGGAAGGTTATCCAATAGCTCATAAACTAGCACAAAAGGAAAATTATCAAGGAGGAGGATTGGGTGTAAATGAATAATACATCCACAAGCCTATTGAGCCCCCTACTCAACCAAAATGTCAAGGGATTGGTTATGACAAGAAATAAAAACAACCTACATTGTCACCTAGTACTTTGAATAATGTTAATCGAAAGACTGCTATTATTGAAGACATCCCTAAAGAAGAGACTATCATACTTTCCTATGATGATTTAGATGTATCCTTCCCATTCAAATCCACATCTATTTTCACCATAACCCTTTCCCTCTGTCATTCTAAGTTAATAGATTGGGACCAACGAGGCACCACACCCATCAATTTTTTCCCTTCTAAAGAGGCATATATACACTTTATGGGATTGGAAGAAGACTATCCATCAAGTTCCATCTTCAAACTTGATTAAAGTAATTAATTTTGGGGAGATGAACACCCTAATCACAAAAATAGAAAATAACAAAATAAATTAGGATCTTCTAGTGAAAACCTTTCTGAGGAGCTTTTAGACCCGTCAAAAGTAAAAATAAAGGGTGTATCCTTTAGTGAAAACCTTTCTGAGGCAATGGAGGATGGGGATGTTCATCTCCCTCTTATGGGTACTTAGTTGTCAGAAATATATTCTATCCTAATTAAGGAGACTAGAGAAATTAACCTAGGAACTGAAGCTGAGCCAAAGATCACTTATTTATCCAAAGATGAATACCAAGTGTTTTTCTAGCTACTTTAGGAGGGATTCGTCAATTTTGCTTAGTCTTACTTTGATATGTGTGGATTGGATCCTACACTTTTGGTTCATAATCTAGATGTACATCCTGATGTAAAACATGTTAAGAAAAAGCTTCACAAAATGCATCCACAGGTTGCCTTGTCAAAGTTGAGTTGGAGAAATTATTAGCAGCTAGTTTTATCAGACCCATTGATTATTTGGATTGGATGTCCAATATTGTTCCTATGGCTAAGCTCAGTAGGGGCATTTGTATTTGCATAAATTTTAGGGACCTTAACAAAGCTTGTCCTAAAGATGATTTCTCACATCTCAATATTGAAATTCTTGTTGATCTCATAGTAGGTCATGCTATGCTTTCTCTCATCGATGGATTTTCCAGCTATAATTAGATTAGAATTGCAACTAAGGATTAGTGAAAGTTGTACCTTCTTCTATCAAGTCATGCCCTTTGGTTTGAAAAACATAGGAGCCACTTATCAATGTGCCATGATAGTCATTTTCTATGATCTTATTCACCTCATAATGGAGGAATATGTTGATGACTTGTTGGGAAAATCTAAGACTAGAGAAGAGCATCCCAAGATCCTGAAACAAATTTGTGATTAGTTAGGGAATTATCAGCTGCATTTAAATCCAAAGAAATGTGTCTTTAGTGTGACTTCAGGTAAATTTTTGTGTTTCATTATATCTAGATGAGGCATTGAAGTTGATCTCACAAAGGTTAAGGCTATTATGGAAATTTCTTTAACCAAGAACTTAAAGCAACTAAGAAGTCTACAAGGCAAGTTGCAATCAATTCAATGCTTCATAGCTTAGCTTACAGATAAGTGTCAGCCTTTTGTACATCTCCTTTGAAAGGATGCAATATTTAAATGGGATTTATTATGTGAGTAGGGCTTTGAAAAAATCAAGGAGTATCTTGCCAATACTCCCATCCTCATGGCTCCCATAGTAGGAAAACTTTTGTTTCTTTACATTTCTGCTACATCAATTGCACTAGGGACACTCTTAGCTCAACATGATGAGAATGTGAAGGAAAGAGACATTTATTATATTAGCCACACACTTGTTGGGTATGTGTAATGGAGTGAACTTTCACCCCTAGGAAAATTCCCCATTTCATAGCCCTTACCTTAGAAAAATGTAAATCCAATGATGTAATTCCATCGTCGCCACCTTGCTCATTCCACCTGGCCACGTCATTTCACATAGATGGAGGAATATGTATTAGGGACACATGTGCACCACACGGATGTCCATGTGCCATACTGCCATCCTAATAGGATTCCTATCTCTAGAATTTGCAGAGGCGTTATGTTTCTCCATTGGAAAAAAAGTGTACCATCTTTGCCTCCCTTGATCGATGAGAAATGGGTCTTTTACTTCCTTTTTTCCATTGAAATGATCTATCTTCTTATTCATTCTCTCTCTCTTGAATTCTTGAACATTATTCTTCACTCTCTTGATCAATTCACTCGCTCTCAGCTCCATTCTTTCACTCTCAAGCTTTGGTATCACTCTTTCTTGGTTGCAAGATGCTAGTTCTTGGCTCCCACACCACATTTTTTGTGACAACATTGTTGTTGGAGGACTTACAATATCTCCCCTTCCACTGCTTTCCTTGAGTGCTTGTAGGTGTGGAGGTGACATTGTCCATTATTATTCATTCATCGTGTCATTTTTTCTACTATGTAGCATACTTGGTGTTTTCTCTTAGTACTACCATTTCCTTTCTATCTCTTTATCATTTTCTATATTTTGTGGCTATCTAGCTATCCATGGAGGTGGAAACACCAAAGTGGGGGATTGAATGAGGTAGTCCTCTGAAAATATCCCCAACATTTTCCTTGGTCTTGTGTGTGTAGGTTCTCTCATATGGAGCTATTTGAAGATTTGACTCATGCGTAGAAAGGTTTGATTTCTTACCCTCTTTTTGTCGATTCTAGGATAATTTACTTATAGCATTCCTCTTTTATGCTTTCAGTTTCATACTTTTCTAGTATTCCATTGTAGTGTAAACACTTATCTGTCAAATAGTTAGTGGGTTTCATTGAGTTTTAGCTTGTCTTCTAGATCTTTGTCCATACAAATGCCAACACACCACTAAGATACTAGCACACCACATTGGAGTCCATCATTTGTGTTCTCGTCCTTAGATAGTAAGCTATTTGGGCTATAGATTGAACCCTTGAAAAAGACTTTTCTGACCCTATGAACTTTTAGTTTTAGCAGAAGGAGAGTGATAGGCCATCTGTACTTCCTTTTTAGCCTGAATACCTTACCCCTTTCAAATCGCTTAGAAAACTTGAGGTAGTTTAGGGCAGTTTGTTGCTTAGGACTCTCCTATGACTTGGAGTCCCAAGGTGGTGGACCCCCCTTCTTTACATTTTGGAAAACTTGATGTGAACTATTTTGATATCGTCCCTTGGTATCGAAGGACCTTCTATTTTTCCCTAGACGTGTTGCAGGTTTGTGTGTTGTAGGGTGTGCAACATTACAATCCAATCTACTACCCCTAGCTGTGTAGTCATAAGGACCCCTAGATATTTGAACACAAAATTTAGATAAGTCACTATTGGATGTCTGAACCTTTGGAGTATACTCAGTCTATTTCTCTTGTGTATGTAAACATGGTTTCATTTACATGCATTCCTCCCACCTAGCCTATGAATGTGTCACTGTATATAACTTTCACATCGCAAGATCTACCTATGAACAAAGAGCCTTCCCCCTTGTATATTCTCGCTCGTGTCAATGGTAACATTGTGACTAATGTCTTGGTGGACCCAGTGAGCCATGTGAATGTCATAATGGATGAGACTCAGCTTATGAAATTTCTGCACATAGAGGAATACGAGAAATCATAGACCACTATATGCACATATGATGGACTCTCAATCTATCCTCTCTGTTCTATCACCTTTTTGGTCTTGGTAGGACCTAGGGCCGTAGATACTTCTTTTGTTATAATTTTGGAGTCAAATTTATTTAGGGTGAAACTAGGCATTTTGTGGCTAGTTTCCATGAATGGAATTGATTTGGTTATTCATAAGTCTTTTAAGTTTTCTCACAAGGGCTCTATGCACATCATGCATGACACCGATTACAAACCACTGGTGTTGCATGGGGGCTTCTCATTAGATCACTTTTGGCCCACTCTCGTTGGTCTACTCCCTCCAAGGATGAAATTGCTATATCGTGCTTATGTCAAGTATAAGATTGGGGGAACAATGTCGAAGGTGACCTATCTTGCACCCCCTTATGCCATCTCTATCAAAGGTTGCATGATTGCACAACAACAATTTTCCTCATCCTCTCAAAAAGGGGGAAGGGGAAGCTTGTTCATGCCCAAGAGCCTTCCTCTTCTTCTACTGCTCCATCTGCTTCTGCTTCTCACCCTGCTACGATGCCTTCAACTCCTGCTCCCATGCCTTGTATGGGGAGTCCAATGGTGCCTGCTTGGAAAAAAGCTAAGCGCTAAGTGTTTGAACTTCTTGTCTTTCCCATAGTTCCTAGGCTCATTGTTTATGACAAGGGAAGGGCCCTCATGGAGTTGCCCCTATGTATTGGCCTTTGTGCCCTCCTACCACTCCTACTCCTCCACTAGCGAATGTGAAGAGGCTTGATGTTGGGGAACCTATGTTTTCTTCTCCACATGTTTTTTCTCCCATGCTTCCTGCTCTTGCTCCTGTCCAAGAGACTGCCCTTCCACTGGTAATGGTTGTGGAGGACATCCCTATGGAAGAGAAAAATCCTCCTATTCCTTCTCAGGCTATGACTTCTAGTTCTTGGAGCCAATGAAACTAGCTTACACATGAGCGTAAGCATCAAAGAAAGGCTCTAGCTACTGAACAAGCTACTTAGTAGAAGGTAGAAGGGGATCCAACAACTCCTATTTTGACACCTCCTGTTGTGCCTCTCTCTTCTGCTCTTTCTGCTTCAGTTCCACTTACCTTGGTTCTGCTTCTAGCTCCCTCAATGAATGCTGGTGATCCTCACCAAAAAAGGTTGCAAGTGTTCGTCTCTCCCTCGGTGGAGACCCCTTTTCTGATGTCCCTTCCAAACATCACTCCATTTTCCCAACCTATGGACATGTCGAACACCATGGTGCTGTCCATTGTATTTTTGTCCTCTTCCTCCTCACTTTCCACTTCTTCTGTGGGGATTTCACATCCTCCATTGAAGCGTAAGTTGGAGGACAACCTCACTGCAAGTGGAGGTTGGAAGAAGGGATCACCTTCTTTGGAAGGGAGTTCTACTTTGGCTTGTGCCATCCTTGTGATAGAAGTAGCCTCGACATCCCTTGAGTTTATCACTTCCCATCTCAATGAGGTTGGAAGTGGATCTCAGGTGCCTCCTTCCTCAACCTCTCAGTTAACACATGTCACTCAAGTTAAGTGCATGTTTAATTCAATGGATGATGTCCTAGCTCTGTCAATGATCTTTGCGAGATCGATGACCTTCACCTCACAAGAGCTTGGCAAAGAAGACCTTAAGGGGCATTCTTCCTTGGCCCTTGTCATAGTAGAGTTGGAGGATGCCCCCCTTGCTATCCCACCCTTGCAGGATCATCCTCCCTCCCCGTAAAATGATCTAGATTGGGAGAATGATGACCTCCTAGTTGATGAGGACTAGGGGAGTACCTCTTCTTTATCTGTAGATTAGATTTGTGTGTGTTGTGTTTCCCCCATGATTTTTTTATGTGTTCTTGGAGGACCCTTGCTACCTTTGTAGGTGCTCAGATACAGGAGTGAAATTGTGTCATGAACTTCCTCTATATGTTTCATCATTCTTCTATATGTTGTAATTTTCTTGTCGATAATTGGGGATGATGCAAAGTGTTGGGGGAATTTAAGCCTTCCTTCCATGTTGAACCAATTTTTTATTTTTACTTTGTCTTCATGTGCTCTTCCTCATGATTTGGGAACTTCAAGGACTGATGATCTTTCATTCACATACATCACGGGTTACCTATAAAAATTAATCTAACCCCGAACTCCCAAATTCCCCTATCTCTTGATTTCTTCATCTATGCTTGTCTCTTATTTTATTTTCCCTTGCTTACCACTCTTTTTTCTTGCTTTGTGTTGTTGTGGTGCTTAAGTGTTTTCCATTGTGTGTGTGACACCATTTCTACATTTACATCTTGCTATGTCTCATGGGCCACAACATCACTAAAGTTTCTTTCTTTCCTTAGGATGTCACATGATCCTTTAAATCACATGCACCATTCTAAGGGGGATACTATTTATTTGATTTTCAATAAGGTGAATTTGGTGGCCAATGAATCCCTTTGTAAATTTTTTTCATTTTAAAAAAAATTCATCCTTCAATAAGGATCCCCTTAGTGAAATTTATCTTTAAAAAAAAATCATAGAAAAAAGGATAAAAAACTTGCTTTCAAGAAGGACCATTCTTTTTATTAGATTCCTTGACGAAAGAGATCTTTCAAAAGGATTCCTTGATGATAGAATCATTTGCAAAATATGTCACACTTTTCAAATGGAGTGTTCCTTTATGTGGACCCCGTGCTATCTTGAAGGGTTCCTGAGGGGACCCCTTTGAAAACTTCTCCTTCAATTGCTTTCTCTATGATGTGCTTGTCTGTTTGTTTGAGATTTTCTACCTAACATGTTTTGTTTGTAGCTTAACATGTTGCTTTGTAGGACTGAGCACTTGTAAAGTTGCTTTCACAATTGGGCTTGCAATACTTAGCACCTCATCAAACTTGCCTTGCAGGAACAAACACTTGTAGGGCTTTTCACATCAAACTATTTAGGATCAAGAACCTATAGATTCCTTTCATATAAGCCCCATAGGACCGAGTACCTGTGGTGCTCCATTTGTAGGATCGAGAACCTATGAAGTGCTTCCTTTCTGTAGGACCGAGAACCTATATAGCCTTTTGTTCAACTTTTACGGGACCAAGAACCCATTGACCCTTTCAATTTTTGTAGGACTAAGTACCTATGGAGCCATCTCTTTTTTTTGCATCAAGGTTACCCCACAGGACCGAGAACCTATAGAGCTACCTATTGTACATCTAGGTGTGTCAAATCAAAGATTTTCTTCCTTGATGGTTTAGGTATATTCTCTTCAACCTCTTTCTACTTTACCTCAAATTCACACTAACATGCATGCTCACTAAGGTGGGGGAAAAATGTAATGGAGAAAAGTTACACCCCTAGGAAAATTCCCCATTTCACAGCCCTTACCTTAGAAAAATGTAAATTTGATGATGTAATTCCACCATTGCCACCTTTCTCATTCCACTTGGCCACACATTTTTTTCTTTGGTGGAGGAATCTTTGTCGGGGATGCATGCACTCCATGTTGATGTTTGCACATCATGCTACCATCCTATTAGGATTCCTACCTCTAGAATACATAGAGGCATTATGTTTCTCCATTGGCGATGAAGTGTAATGTCCCTACTTTCCCTTTTCCATTGAAATGATCTATCTTCTCATTCATTCACTCTTTCTTGAATTCTTGAACATTCTTCTTTACTCTCTTGATCGGTTCACTCACTCTCAACTTCGTTCTTCCACTCTCAAGCTTTGGTGTCACTCTTTCTTGGCTGCAAGCTACTGTTTCTTGGCTCCCACACCATGTTTGTTGTGACAATGTTGTTGTTGGAGGACTTCCAAGCTCTCCCCTTCCACTATACTTTCCTTGAGTGCTTGTAGGTGTGGAGGTGATATTTTCCATTGCTATTCATTCATAGCATCATTTTATTTACTATGTAGCATACTTGTTGTTGGTGCCTTCTCTTAGTACTACCATTTCATTTCTATCTTTTTACCATTTTCTATATTTTGTGGCTATCTAGCTATCCATGGAGGTGGAAACACCAAATTGGGGGACTGACTGAGGAAATCATATAAAAACAGCCTCAGCATTTTCCTTGGTCTTGTGTGTGTAGGTGTTCTCGTGTGGATTATTTAAAAAATTGACTAGTGGGTAGAAAGGTTTGATTTCTTACCCTCTCTTTTTCTATTTAGCATAATTTACTTATAGCATTCCTTTTGTTACACTTTTAGTTTCATACTTTTCCAGCATTACACTCTAGTGTAAACACTTATCTATCAGACTATTAGTAGGTTTCATTGAGTTTTAGCCTACCTTCTAGATATTTGTTTGTATGAACACCAACACACCATTGAGATGCCAACACGTCGTACTAGAGTCCATCATCTATGTTATCATCCTCAAATAGTAAGATATCTAGGTTGCAAAACAAACTCTTAAAACCAACTCTTTTGACCCTGTGAACTTTCAATTTTAGTAGAATGAGAGTGACAAGCCATTTGTCCTTCCTTTTCAGCCTCAATGTCTTACCCCTTTCAAATTGCTTAGCAAACTTGAGGTAGTTTAGGGAATCCTGTTGCTTAGGACTCTCCTGTGACATGGAGTCTCAAGGTGGCGGGTCCCCCTTCTCTACAATATTAACTCAACTACACACCAATGGAAAAAGCATATCTTGTAGTTGTTTTGAGTTCATACAATCTTCAACATTATTGTTGTCATAGAGATTGCACCTGGATGCCAAGTTTAAATGCTCAACAATATAGTGAAACATGGAAACATCTTCGAGCCTGTGGGTATGCTCATAGTGAAGATGAATCTTCAGATTATGGGTTGGGTCCCTTAAGATTTTCTAATGAATAACTAATTTTTTGAAGGAAAAGGGAAGAAAGGCTTTGAAATGAATGCGTAAATAGAAAATTAAACTATGGTGATGCACCAAATGATAATAAAGCTTGCATAATGATTCATAGCTATTTTTAGAGAAATTGTTCACACAATTTAGAAATGGTAACTTAATCACAAAAATGATTCTAAAGAAGGGTAAACAGTTTGGTTTCTTCAAAAGGAAAATAAGTTCTCACAGTTTGAAGATCAAAATGAAAATAAGCACAACTTAAGACCTATGATGGATGTACAATAATGAACGAGACAAAACTTAAAGTTTTTGATTATTTAAAACACAATAGTTTCATCAAAATCATTCATAAAGACACTTTACATTATTCTAAAGAGGCAAACTTGATAGATTTTGAATGAAAATAGTAGGAAAATTCTGCATAAAGACAAAAATTTGTAACCTGCTAATCTGTATAAACTGTAAACAAAATGAGTTACAAAACCTTCTCCAAAAGGAAAGAACTGAAAAAAAAGACTAAGTCTTTCTCAATATATACAATAGGTAACTCCAAAGTGCCAAGAGGTGGCACTAACAACTAACTGAAAGTGAAAATATCCTCAAATATCTCTCATCCACGAGCAAAGATGAAAATCCATGAAAAGGGGGCTCACAACTGATGTAAACTAGGCTCAAACAGTTGCAAACTCCTCCTCTCAATGTGCATGACCAAAAGAACTCCAAAATTGATCTAAAACTAAGTCTCATGCACTGTAGACACCGAAATTTGGTTTAAGCCAGTGACTTCAATATTCTTCATAATTCATATTCTTCATGGTCATGATTAAATAATGTCAATTATTTAATTATTCTCTAAATTCTTCATTTCTTTATTAATTAAATAATTCTAATTATTTAATTAATTCACTTTAACTTTTATTCTTCTATTAATTAAATAATCTTAATTATTTAATTAATTCACACTTTTCTTTATTCCATCTGATTAATTAAATAAACTCTTTTTATTTAATTATGTTACTAATTAACCTTATCCTTCTTGTCAAATTAAATAAATTCTTATTTAATTTACCTTTATCATATTTCAACTATAATTAAATAAATTCTTTTATTTATTTAATTATTCATTTAATCCCTTCGTCACTTAATTAAATAAATCTTGTTTATTTAATTATTCTTCAAATATCAAATCTTGAATTAAATGAATTATTTAATTTATAAATACTATTTTAACACATTCCTCTATATTTAGATAATTGTACAAATTATCTAAGTATTCACTTTTACTCGACTCAAATATCTATTTAAATCGCTCAGTTAACTCTTGATTTAATGTCTAAGTAGTTTTTTTGAGTAATCTCTTCGTCAAATCATTGAATCGTCCAGCGCTAACTCAATTGCATGTACATGCATATTAATTAAATATTTCTATTTAATTAATTAAATCTTGTGCGTGCGTTCGAACAGAGTGTTGCTTTAATCCCATCTTTATCTTTGTCACACAAAGACTATTCTTTTGTTTTCGAATACCAAACTTGAAGATTAATTCATTTATTTAATCTTTAATTCTATTTCTAATTTGTATCACTCATGTCACTACTAACAGTTATCATAATGCATGTCTAATCAGTCGATCTCAATCGTCCGTTGATCTTTTAATCTTGACCCGTCGTTCGAATAATCAATTTTCTATAAATTGATCAGTCTTTCATCATTCCAATCTCTCTGAAAATCTTATGAATTTTTGGAGCAACTATCTTGAATCTTCGATGTTTTGCTAAATCACTATCATAGGCCATACTTGCATGAAATTTTGAAAATCTGAGGGCAATTATACTACAACGGCAAAATGGAGAAGAGCAATCGAGATGATACATGGAATTACGTACATATTGGGTGAGATTGTTCACTTTTATTTATGTTTTGAATTTCCTTTGTTCTTTGTTGCTTAGCTTAGATTGCATTAGAGTTTTAGATTGCACTGCATGTTTGCTCTGATCTATTTCTTCTGCATTTTCTGGATGTTACATGCACAACACTCTAGTTCACTTGTAGGACTCATCTTTACTTCTTGCACATTCAGGATGCATTTATTGGTTTGTATTAACAAATATTAAAGGTAAAGGTTAAATTGATTTACCTTAATAAGTGTTTATAAAACCAATATTACAATATTATCAACAAGTTTATAAAGGAAAATAAATTTATTTAATAAATGTTAAGATAAATCTATGTATGTTTTGTGAATATTCAAGAAGTAAAGGTGGGTTGTATTTGAATGGGTCAAGGAATTAGTTTGCAAGAAATAATCATAAAAATAAGGAAAAAAATGCCTTGAACTTGGTTGGCCAATTTAGGGTAAAGAAACCCTAAACAAAATAGACCTGTGGCCTCCATTTTGTGTTTCATTCTTTTCATTTTATTTTTTTCTAGAAGCTTCAATGTTGTTTTTCCCTGCCACCACCATTAGGGTTTCATTTGAGTCTTCTTGGAGTTCCTGGAGATAACTCCAGCCAAACTAGAGATCTTGACTGGAGTCTAGATGGAAAATTTAGAGCTTTCTAGCGCCATCAAGTGGTATGTTTTGCATTATTTCTTCACTTCTCTTCACTGTCTTAGGCTGAGCTTTCATTCTTTGCATACAGAGGGCTTTGTTTGCAACAGAAAATAAAAGAAATACTTCTTTATTCTCTGTATTTTGCTTCCCTGAGGATAGCATGGCCATGACTTCTATTATGCATCTAATTTTTTTTCTTGTTTCCATGTAACAACTGAAAGCATTGAAACATCTTCGTTGTTTCTTCTATGTGAACACAATGTTGAAGGAAACAAAATATTAGTTTTTTCTATAAGATATTTCTCATTTATGTAGTGGCCTATACCACTTATTTTACTTTTTTCCTCAGTTCTTGAGAGGCCGTGGTTTCATTCTCCATTTGTATGCTCGACACTAAGTCTTATCTCCATTTGCACCTTCAATGTTGAGGGTTTAATTTTTGCTCACCTACGGGTAGTTTGAGGCTTCCACTACGTTATAGGCCATGACTCTTCTTTGTATTTCAAGGGTTTTTATAGAACCCTAGGCCATGGTTTCATTCATTGTGCTCTTAAACTTTGGAACCCGTTAGGTTTTCTCCATTGCGATTCTTAAAATAGTGAAGAAATTTTGCATTTTGTGTATACCCCTATAATCGGCCTTGAGCCGACTGAAAATTTCTTACAAAGAGAGAATGCCATAAGATGTGGCCTTACTTGTATACCTACATAGAGTATGATAGTCCATATGTCTCCGTTTGGTATGTTTGGCATGACATCAAGATTTAATTTCACTGTGGGGGCATCATCGTCCACTCCCTTCGGTCCTCTTGTTGGGAGTAAAAGATCTAAAAAATTAGCTTCTACACCAAATGTCAGTGTCACGAGTACCATACCACAGTCAACAACCATACCTAGTGTTCACGTCACAGGTACCATACCTCAGTCAACAACCATACCTAGTGGTCAAATCACTGGTACTATACCACAAATTACACAAACAAGAGGCATTCCCTCATTCCAATATCGCAATTAGAATCCATCTTCCTAGATCAGTGGTCAGAATACATTCACATAGATTCCAAATCAGAATCTGTTCTCCCAGATGGGTAATTAGAACCCATTCTCCCAGATTCCAAGTCAACACCAATTTACACAGATTTTGAATCAGAATCCGTTCACACAAATCCCAAGTCAAAACCAATTTATGCAAATTCTGGACCAGAACACGTTTTCCAACATTTTGAATCCAAACCCACCTCAAATATCAACGTTCAATCGAAACCCATCACGAGACCTTAGATTTCAGAATACATACACAAATCCGCATAATCCACCCAGCACATCATTGACCCAGGTTGACGTCTTGCAAACACAAATGCATGCACTACAAACACAAATAGACAACATGGCGGTGTCAACTAAGAAATACTTTTCAACAAAGGACATATGCCCATTTCCCTTTGATAGATCATTGTACATGACCCCTTTCCCTCACGGGTATGTCATACAAAATCTCCCCAAGTACAATGGCAAATAGAATCCAATAGAACATATAAGGGAATTTTCTACCATATGCATAGATTCGCTTATGACCCCACGTATCTTATGAGACTATTTCAAGAAGTCTTGTGGGAATTTCACTAGAGTGGTTTTCAGGTCTAGACTATGGCATCAGATATTGGGGTGAACTGGCTGAGAAATTTGTTGAGCAATTCTCCTTCAACATAGACCACGAGATAAATATATCAACCTTGTGTCACACAACACAAGACGAAGGTGAAACATTTATTGCTTTCTTCCAGAGATGGAGGACTATAGCTAGCCAGTGTCCTGTTGAGATACCTGAAAAACAAAAAGTTACTATGTTCCAGGAAAACCTTCATGCAAAACTAAGGAGTAACTTAAGGGTACATTGTTGTACATCTTTTTTGGAACTAGTGGAAAAAAGGGTTATAATAGAAAAGGATCTCATTGAAAAAGGAAAACTTAAGACATCAACATCCAATAGAAATCTGATCGTGCAAAACACCTCCAATGATACAAATAGATTTTGGTCTTGCAACAAAAATGTCACCAATGATGGGGTAGTTGATGCTAAAACTATACAAGCGGGACCAATCATCACATTGCAAGGACCTAACACTTCTACCAACACACTTAATGTTGTCAATCAACCTCCCAACATGGTCCAAAATACTCAACGTCTATAACAACAAAGGAGGTTTCAAAAACGTGAGTTCACTCCCTTAGGGGAACCTATTGAGTCCGTATTCAAACAATTGTTACAACATAATCTTATATAGCTGCAAGAGCCAAGACAATATGATCTAGGACAATTTAAACTCGTTTGGTGGGATGACAATGCCTTTTTTGATTATCATAGAACTAAGGGACATAGCCTACAAAATTATCGCCAATTGAAAAATATCATACAGGATCTTGTCGAAAGGAGAATAATTGAAGTTAGTGGATAGAAACAAAAGTCATCAAACACTGATCACCAAGTCTTTTCTGATCCGCTACATGACCATGGGAAAGGAACTGTTCCCAATTCGAGTACTAAGACCAATATGTCAGCCAACTATGCCAGTATCAGGAATGATTATAATAGTGGAAAAACCATTCATCACCTTCGCGCCGCCAATGAGAATATCAATACCATTACTATCAATACAAATCCTGAGTGTGCGGTCAATACTCGTCATAAAAAGATCACTATCCAAGGTCCTCCATCATAGCAAACACCATAGCCTTCCAAGTCACAATATAACCTACTGGACTAGTTGGGGAAGACCCCAGCCCAAATCTCAATCTTGGAACTATTGCATATCTCTCCTGAGCATCGATCCAGTCTAGATAAGGCTTTACAAAATACCATGGTCCCCAATGATCTTGATGTCAATCATTTCCAGGAAATGGTGGGCTATTTGACAATAACCATCATGCCACATTTTCTGAACAAGACTACGCAACTGAAAAATACGGATCATAATGATCCTTTACATCTTGAAGTCCTTGTTGATGACACCAAAGTTAGATGAGTTTTGGTAGATGGAGGAGGAGGGTTAAATTTGTGCACGTTAAAAATAATTAAAGCATTAGGTTTCTCAGAAGCATGCGTAGACACAATAAAATTATTGTCATTAAAGCTTATGATGATGAGGAACGAAAATCAAAGGGGGTGGTAACACTTCCTATCAGAATTGGTCCTGCAGTAATGGAGACAAAGTTCCAGGTCTTGGATCTCACCCTTCCTTACAACCTTCTACTAGGCAGACCATGGATTCATGCCATGAAGGCGGTCCCTTCCACATATCATCAATGTCTCAAATTCCCTTCAAGTATCACTGAAATAACTATAGATGGTGACCCAGACCCATTCCAATATTGCACCAATCTAAAAGAGATACCCCAATGCCAAGTGCCAGTAAACCAAGAGGCTTCATCATCCAATCCATCTCCCTATGTTGATCCATCCACACTCACTCGATCATCTATTTCACCCTCAATTCCTACATCTCCTAGGGTTGAGATCCAAGACAAGGGTTGTGGAGAGTATTACATGAAGACATCTTATTGTGTTAGCCATTTGATTCCTCCTAAGTCATACGGTTTACCTAAATCAGATAGGAGACAATCTATGGTCACTATACACGTTCCTCCCACAACTTTCACTCAATGGGGAGAATTAAGCAAAGAGGCTGTAAATACAAAAGATGTCACCTCATGGCTGTATAAGGAAGATGATGAAGAACCTCTCTCACTTGCTCACATTCCTAGAGATCTATATGGAAAAGGTTTCACAATCATGTAGAGCAAGGGATATAATTGACAAAGTGGTTTAGGCTTAAATCAAGATGAGAGGATTGAACCAATCTTTGTTTCTTAGTGGCCAAAAGGTGTGGGGCTTGGGTTTCAACCGATTCAGATTGGCGATCCTAGTACCACATCACCCTTAATAGAGAAAGTAAGCACTTCAGAAGATATTGAGACATCTCATGAACCATCTGACCAATATCATTGTGACTCCCCCAACTCTAACGACTATGAGTGGGATTCCCTATCCTCTACCTCTTCCATGGACCCTGACAAGCTATTTGGAGAACTTGACTTAATGTTAAGATCCTCACCCAATCCATTGAATTCTTGTCCACCAAAGAATATGACAAAAGAGGAATGGTTTAAACACTACTATTGGGAATCACTTGATCCTACCTCTTGGCAACCTGATCCATCTGTTTCAGATAACCAAACCTTTGCATTAGGCCCACCTCTCAATCCACCTAGATCTAAACCTAAGAGCAAACATGATTTAGTACAAGACTTTTGTGACCATATGAATAACTTAGTCCTTACCTTGACCCCATTAAAATTTGATAACTCCGACGATGACAAGCCCTTAGTCTATCCCCAACTCATTGATTGGGACCAACAAGACACACCCGTCTTAGACATTTTTGAGAATGACGAAGCAATTGCTGAGTTCCTGGGATTATGAGAAGGCATACCTAACGGTGATCACAAGGCTAGTTTTACTATTGACTTGGACAACAAAGAATATTTTGGGGAGTTTGTTCAACCCTCTAGTTGCAAAAATGAGAAAAAGAATAAACAAGATAAAAAGGATGCGTCTCTAGGTGAAAATCGAAAGACACCTTTAGACAATGAAAAAGTAAAAAGAAAGGATGCATCCGAAGGTGAAAACCTCTTTGAGGAACCTAAAGATGGAGGTTTTAACATTCTCCCCATTGCACAAGAAAAGTCACCCATGCTCGTTGAAGAATCAATAGAAGTAAACATAGGTACAAAAGAGAATCCTCGACTGGTTTATTTTGCAGCGTCATTAATAACAAAAGAGCAACCAAAATTCCCCAACTTCTTTGCACAAAGATAGATAATTTTTTCCTAGTCCTATGTAGACATGCCTGGGTTGGATCCTGAACTTGTTCTAGATCACTTACCCTTACAACCAGGTGTCAAACCAATGAAACAAAAATTAAGGAAAATGCATCCACATATTGCTTTACTAGTCAAGGTAGAACTCAAGAAACTGTTAGACGTTGGTTTCATTAGATCAATTGACTATGCCGATTGGATCTCCAATCTTGTACCAGTCACCAAACCAACTGGGGGCATCCACATTTGCACTGATTTTAGAGATATCAACAAGGCTTGTCCTAAGGATGACTTCCCTTTGCCTAACATAGACATGATAGTTGACATGACAACAAGATATGAGATGTTGTCCCTTATGGATGGATTTTCAGGGTATAATTAGATCAGAATTGCAACTGAAGACCAACCTAAGACAACTTTCACTTGTCCTTGGGGAACGTATTGCTGGAATGTTATGCCCTTTGGACTCAAAAATGCTGGAGCAACCTATCAACGTGCCATGACCACAATCTTTCATGATCTAGTACACACTCTTATGGAGGATTATGTCGATGACCTTATAGTTAAATCCAAGACAAGGGTAGAACATTTATAGGTTTTAGACAAGATATTTCAAAGGATGGAGAAGTATAAAGTGAGACTCAATCCCAAGAAATGTGTGTTTGGAGTCAAGTTAGGAAAGCTTTTAGGCTATATCATTTCTAGACGAGGCATTGAAGTGGATCCAACCAAGGTAAAAGCAATCATAGACATGCCTCCACCAACTAATCTCAGTCAATTAAGGACATTACAAGGAAGACTGAAATCCATCAAAAGATTTATAGTGCAATTAGCAGATAAGACACATCCTTTTCAACATCTACTTAAGAAAGGGGTACCCTTTGCATGGACAGCTAGGTGCAGAGAGGCTTTTCAACTAATTAAAGAATATCTACTCACCCCACCAGTGTTAATGCCACCTATTGAAGGATGACCACTGATTCTTTATATTACAACAACCCATTCATCACTCAGAGCATTGCTTGCACAAAATGACAATGAAGGTCATGAAAGGGCAGTCTATTATATTAGTTAGACTTTGGTAGGCTATGAGATCAACTATAGTACCATTGAACGTGCCTGTCTTGTAGTAGTATTTGCTACTCAAAAACTAAGGCATTATATGCTAAACCATCAAACAATGTTGATTGCTAAAATAGATCCTTTGAAATATCTTCTCAGCAAGGTAGCATTAACAGGGCAACTGGCCAAATGGGTTATGATACTTAGTGAGTTTGATATCCAATATGTAGAGAGAAAGGATATTAAAGGACAAGTCATTGCTGATTAGTTAACCGATGCACCACTACAAGCAGATCACCCATTAGTTGTAGACTTTCCTGATGAGTTTATATTTATAATTGACACAAACATAACATGGAAACTGTACTTTTACGGCTCACATACAAATCATGGCTCAGGGGCTGGTATACTATTTATCACACCACAGGGTGATTCCATCCCTAAGTCATTTAGGATTGCATTCCCATGTACTAACAACATAGTAGATTATGAAGCTCTAGTGACAGGGTTACGCATGGCTGTCAAGTGGAAAATTAAGAACCTATAGGTATATGGTGATTCTCAACTAGTAATCAGATAGGTAAATGATGATTATGAGACTAAGGATGAGAAGCTTGGTCTGTATAAACGCATGGCTGATAGCTTTAAAGAGTACTTTGACAAAGTTGAATTTCATTAGATACCTCATGTTTTAAACAGGGTAGCATATGTTATGGCAACAATTGCATCACTTCTAGACATTCCTAACAACGCGCCTAAGTTTGAGTTTTTGGTAGAATAGCTTTTGATCCCAGCCTTTGATATCCCAGATTCTGAAATGGTATTTGACATTGTTGGTCCTGATTCCCCATGGTACAAAGAAATCTATGACTACCTTCATGCTGAAATCATACCCACTGGCCTGTCAAACAACCAACGTAGGACATTCCTCTACAAGTCATCCAAATATACCATCGTTGGAGACACCCTATATAGATGTGCCTTAGATAATACCCTACTGAGATGTCTTGATTCTAATGAAGCACAAGCAACCTTGCGTGGGGTGCATGAGGCTATATGTGGTTCCCATTCTAGTGGTCCTACCTTAGCCAAAAATATTATGAGACTGGGTTATTATTGGCCTACTATGGAAAAGGACTCATATGTCTTTGTAATGAAATGTCGTCAATGCCAAGTTCATGGAGACTTGATACATGCACCAGCACAGGAGCTCCGTCCTATAACATCACCATGGCCTTTCGCCCAATGGGGGCTCGACCTCATAGGTAAGATCCACCCCACATCATCTAATAGCCACAAATTCATTATCATTGCCACTGAGTATTTTACGAAGTGGATTGAAGCTATTCCTATGACATACATTACCAGAACAAAGATTTCTAAATTTATCCTGAACTATATCATCTATTGGTATGGTTTCCCTCAGTCCATAATTACCGATAATGGCCGCCCATTTAAGAATCGAGAAGTCTACCATCTTTGTGATGAATTTCATATTCAACATCACTTTTCCACTCCATACTACCCACAAGGTAACAACCAAGTAGAGGCATCTAACAAAACCATCATTAGAATCCTCAAAAAGACTGTCAATGATGTTGGCCGTGATTGGAATTTACAACTTAATCCCACCTTATGGGCTTATCGCACAAGTATTCATACTCCCACTGGCGCCACTCCCTATTCACTAGTATCTGGTTATGAAGCTATTCTTCCTATTGAGGTCAATATTCCTTCCCTGAGGGTATCCTTGAAAGGCCACATTGATGATGAAGAGTACCGAGTATCGAGACTCCTTGAGCTAGAATTCCTGGATGAGTGAAGACAGAAGGCACTAGACCATCTCCAAGTATATCAGAATCACCTTCATCGTAGCTATAACAAGAAGGTCTTGAATAGAAACTTTGAAATTGGTGACCTGGTTTTAATGGGGAACCCGAAGAATCAAGCAGATAGAGAAAAATCAAGAAAGTTTGAACCAAACTGGTTAGGAACTTATATTGTTACAGAAGCCTTTGGATCAGGAGCGTACCAACTCTCTACTCCTGAAGGGGAACCATTTTCCTCGCTAATCAATAGTCTTCATTTGAAGAAGTTCTACGCATAGCTTCTGAGAGCCTTGTATTAATTAGCGAAAATTAAAAAAAATCATTACCAAGGTGAAAACCTGGCAAACAGGCGTCTTGGTAACACCAAAAAAATTAGATAATCCAGAAAACAATAAAGAGAAATAATTCGTCCAATAGTGAAAACCACTTCGGTGGTGCTTTGGATAAGTATCATGGTGAAAACCTGGCAAACGGGCACCATGTGTAGTTGACTCTACTCCTTTGTCTACTATCATTCTAATCTAATCCCTATACATAGTCCTTATCCCTGTACATACTACCTATTCCCTGTACATATCACTTATCTTTCCTATCCATCACTTGTACATAATATTCGTAATAAGTGGTAGTCTTTCCCATAACTTGGAATGATTGACATCGAGTGCATTTCATATCCCCCATTTTACCCTATTCATAATCAATTGGTCTTATACTCGACTGGGGGAAAACGCTTGACGTGTGTCATTTTGGTTCTTACATTGACTATCTTGAAGATGTAAAACCATAGGAAAATCCAAAAACATCACAAAATGACTTGAGAAAACACAAAAACATCAGAAAACTTCAAAAAGACAAAAAAATCAAAACATGTCGAAAATCCGAAAACAGAGTCAGAGTCAGTCGCACTTGTCAGTCTTTTTCATTAGTCGAACTACGTTGCCTCTGCGACTGGACGTAGGCAAGGCCATCTGCCGATGTGCCCCCAAGGCATTAGGTTAGTATGTTTAGGTTTTTCTATATAAAATCATGATTCAATCCATATGTCTATATGACAAGGTCATTGGTCGTGTCGAACTATGAGGTCTCCGCGTGTATAACGTAGGAAAGGACATCCATTAATGAGCCCCTGAGGCCACGCTAGGTCAGTCCATTAGGGTTCATCACATTCACTATCACACACGTCTTTTATTTGTAGTCAGTCTTGTCAGTCAAAGTCAAGTCGAACTACGAGGTCTCTACGTGTATAACGTAGGCAAGGCCATCAATCAATGAGCCCCCAAGGCCACACTAGGTCAGTCCTTTAGGGTTTTTCGTCACACACAATCATTTGTCAGCACATCATATCAAGTCACGCATCAATCTGGTGAACAAGTTAGCAATGTCTCTAGGTCAAATCAAACAACTTACCAAATTAAACAATCCAAATAGATCAACTAATGTCTGCTAGAGGATGTGTCCTTCCTGGAAAAAGACATCATCAAAACAATCAACCTGTGTCTTGTTCATGATGAGTCCTTCTTGAGTACAAATATCAGTAAAACAATCTATGCCTTATATAGGATGAGTCCTTCCTACATATTGACATTGTCAAACAATCAAACATAGCCTTACATAGGTTATCACATCAACGACATTTGACTCAACGTCTTATACGATACATGTCTTTCTGCAACTAGGCTTTGTCATGCCTTATATAGATATTAATAACATCGAAACTAGACTCAAAGTCTTATCTGGTATGTGTATCTCCTGAAATCAGGCTCTATCAATCAATCCTTCTATCAATCAAAATGAATGAAACAAACAAGATAAAGTTTTGGGAAATATTTTACTGGCTTGTTGACTTTATGGCTTATTTATCTTATCATTTTATTTGACTTGATGACTCGGAATTATGTTACTAGCTTTCTCAAGGATGTCCCATGAAGGATTTAGAGAAGCAACAATGTATCATAATTCTATTTTCTTTGACTGCTGTCTGTTAACTATCTTTTAAATTCATTTTTGAGTCATGTTACTAGTTTCCTTAAGGATGTCCTATGAAGGATTTTGAGGAGCGATGACGTATCATGACCCATTTTTTTTTTTTTTTGTTTACTGTCTGTGGTTTGTCTTGACAAAAAGACTGGGGCAACTTGTGCCCTTAGTATGAGTTAACGACAATCCTTATCTATGACTGTTTGTTGTTAGCAAATGGATGACCTTGCACATCTTGATCTATGTCATATCATGGTGTTTTTCTCCATTTGTATTAGTCCCACCCAATGATGATAAAGTGCAACACCTTTTGTGATACAACGAAACATCAAAGATTTCTAATACTAACATCCATCTCATTTCTCTTATTATTTCTCAATCTTTCTTTCCGTACTAACAGTTCTTCCTTCTTGCACTATGGCGGAGTCCTGTGACACAAAAAAATATAAATCATCTTGCATATACACATACATGTTAGACAAATACATACATATAGGCATTTATCATATCTAGGACATCATGGAATAATAGACATTCATCATCATACAATACATATTGTAAACATTCCATGTACATAAAAAATGTAAATACATGCATCAGATTACATCTATATAGCATCACATGTAGAAAGCATTGTACATATAACATCATATTGCATGTCATAACTATAAAATTCATACATCCCATAGCATCGACATCACATAGAATCAACATCACATGATAGGCTGCATAAACACATCATAAAGTAGATACAATCATCCATCACAAGGCATATCATATAAACATAACATGTACAAATCAACGACTGCATAATCAATAAATAGAAATGCATATCATGAGAATTGCCGCCAAAATCATATATATATATTGCTCAACAGTGTCACATCACAATGTCATAATGTATCAATAAATATGGAAGCTTGCATGCTATATAATCATAATACAATGTCTCAGTACATATCAAGACATGTTCCTATCCTGAACTGCCACTACTATGATGGCTGGAGTGTTTAGATGACTGATGCCGAGAACTCGATGACCGGTGACCTGAGTGGGGCCTGTCATATGGACTAGCTCTGTGTGGCTGCTCAACACCCTCTGTGCTAGCTGTCCTGGAGTGGGTCCTAGTCTGAGACCTCTCACTACATGCCTCTGAAAAACTTGGACCCTGTCTCTCTGGAGGAACTGCAGTCTCATACAAATACCTGTAATAGGTGGCCCTCTCCCTAGCTCTGACTAACTCTCTGGAAAATGCAGCTGCCGACCTAGTACATAAGGCTCAAATCTCTATGAATCTCTACTCGGTCTCCTATCTCTGAGCTATGGCCTGATCTCTATCCATGATGGCCCTGTCCCTCTCCATATGTACCAAATCCCTCTCAGACATCATGACCCTCATCTGCTCCTCCAAGAATGCAATCTGGGCCCGAAGTGTAGCAGTGTCAGAATCAATTGCCTCTGTATCAACCTGTCTCACCCTTGGTACACCATCATCCTCATCCTCCAAATCCTCCAACATCTTGTCTCGGATCTCCTGCTCCTGATCATCATCCTCCTCATCATCATCCTGATATGCACTAAGTAAGATAAGGGCATCAATCTCTGCCTCCTCTCTGTCTGCCTCCTCCTCTACAGGAACCTCTAGAACGACCTCCTCTACGAGATGCTCCTCCTCTCCTCCAATCTCAACATGCACCTCCTCCCCACCTCTGCCAATATCTGGCATGTGCACATCCTCCTCTTCTCGTCCCTCCTCACGGATGGGTGACAATGGTGGCCCTCGTCCTCTCCGTCAATGCCTCCCTCTCCTACCACCTCGTCGACCACCTCCACCACCATCTCCATTATCACCATGACCCCCTCCACCACTCTGACCTCTGCCTCTGCCACGCCTACTGCGCGGACCTGTCCCTCAATGCTCTATCAGCGCAGGCTGATCTAGATCTGCCGATCTAGATCTCTAAGGGGAATCGGCCTATGCACAACCCACCACTGATCATAAGCCTCTGTGGTACCTGGGTTTGCCGCACCATCTCTCCATCCCCACGGAACTGCCTGCAATCCATCAATATCTACCTCCGCAGTAGCCACTGGAATCTCTAGACCCCATAGGGGGATCTCTCGCGATGACCTCGTGAACTCGGCCCGTCCTCTCGGCACAGCCTGTACCTCTCTGAACTGCCACAATATACGATCTAGCAAATGTCGCTCAATAATGTGGACATGTGAAACGGTTTGCCCAATCAGGTACTGAGTCTGGCGGAAAAAAGGCAAATGCTCATCCTCGTCTGATCTATCTGCACATCCCAAGTATGGTCTCCATGTGAACTGTACCATAGTATCAATGGCATGCCTGAAATACCGAGTATCTCCCATGTGGTGCTGAGTGTTAGCCCTCGCATAACAGAAGGCATAAGGAGCTCTGTGCTGAACATCAACTGTAACCGGTGGCCAAAAGATGGCAATGTGTTCCCATGCCCATACCATCAGGAGCGTGGTACCACAACTCATGGACTGAGCCTCTCGATAGGCTATATCATGCAAGTGAAAATATAACATGCCAAGGAGACAGGGACCCCAAGCATATACCTCCCGTCGCTCTAACATACCTACTAGCATCTCCCCCCAACCCACAGGAAAACCATGACCTCGACGGTTAGGAAGCACTATACCACCTATCAATGTACACACTAGACAGTCCAGCCACCTATACCTTTGTGCCAGTACACGCCATCTAATCTCATAGTGATCAAACCCTAACTTTCTGACATCGACGTGAGGGTAGTATCTGCACATCTCAGAAACACCCCTTTGGGTATCATACCGCACCCTCGTGCCTCTGATGGGAAGTCTCAGGATCCTGTAGACGTCCTCTAAGGTCATTGTCGCCTCTCCAGTAGGTAGGTGAAACGACGAAGTCTCCGAGTGTCACCGCTCGCACAACGCTGTCAATAAACCCCAATTTGCCCAAATCTGGGGCATGTCTGTCACATGTAGAAGACCTAGGTGCCATAAGAATCATTGCTTTGCACTCCACAAGCTGTCTCAGAAGTGAAAAGTTGTAGGTCTCGATTCTCGTGTATATACAGTGTCTAACACAACTTGCAATGGCATTATACATGCCTCATGTCAGCATGAAACATTTATCCTAGTGCAAAATGACTAAATCAAAAGTCATTCAAATGCGTCATTATTTTGCAAATGCGTCATTCTTTTGCACATGCATCATTCTTTTACAAATGCGTTATAGAAAACCAAATGCGTAATTTAATTTCACACATGTGTCATTCTTTTTCAAATGCATCACTTTCAAATGCATATGTGTGCAAACATGACAAATATGTCAACGTAAATTAAGTATCACATGCAATTGCGTAACTTAAATTACAACTGCATTGAAGTAAATGCAAATGCATTGAAAAATAAACACATAATTTCAATGCAAATGCGTTGTTATTTATCAAATGCGTCGAACTAAATTACAGCTGCGTTGAACCGCAAAAACCCTACGCTAACAATCTACGTAATTCTACAAATGCGTTGATCTGCATGCAAATTTTTCGATTGCGCACTCACATGCCACTTTTCCATAAAATGATGCATAACCAAAATTGACAATAAATGCATAAAAACTTGCGCAAATTAAAATTTCAAAAGTCAAGTTTAAGGTACATATCGGGGGGTCGCGTCGGCTGGCCACCTGAAGGTCCAGATCCTGTATGCTCGATGGTGGGTGTTTGGAACAGGAGACATCTTGTTGTGGGTGCAGAGCAAAATCTCAGTTCTCAAAGCTAGGTGGGTGAAAATGAATTGGTTTTTACCCCAATTTCTATTTATACCTAGGGTTTTGGTGGCATTCTTTTCTACTGGCCATGTTAGCTTCCAACTTCTATCAACCCGTAGCCATCCTTAACATTTCCAACATCAATTCCATCAACTCCATTGCATTTCTGGCTATCCAATGGACTAATCGGGATCATTTCCAATTTTTTCTGAATTTTTTTCAAAATTTGTCAATTTTCCCGAGGGGGCATACCTTCACCTTTTTAACACCAGGGCATTATTGGGGCATATTTTTTATTGATTTTCTTTGACACAACGCCAAAATGACATTGTATCAAAGAGGGGAAAATGTAGACACTGAAATTTGGTTTAAGCCTGCGACTTCAATATTCTTCATAATTCGTATTCTTCATGGTCATGATTAAATAATGTCAATTATTTAATTATTCTCTAAAGTCTTCATTTCTTTATTAATTAAATAAATCTAATTATTTAATTTATTCACTTTAACTTTTATTCTTCTATTAATTAAATAATCTTAATTATTTAATTAATTCACACTTTTCTTTATTCCATTTGATTAATTAAATAAACGTTTTTTATTTAATTATGTTACTAATTAACCTTATCCTTCTTCTTGTCAAATTAAATAAATTCTTATTTAGTTTACCTTTATCATATTTCAACTATAATTAAATAAATTCTTTTATTTATTTAATTATTCATTTAATCCCTTCGTCACTTAATTAAATAAATCTTGTTTATTTAATTATTCTTCAAATATCAAATCTTGAATTAAATGAATTATTTAATTCATAAATACTATTTTAACACATTCCTCTATATTTAGATAATTGTGTAAATTATCTAAGTATTCACTTTTACTCGACTCAAATATCTATTTACATCGCTCAGTTAACTCTTGATTTAATGTCTAAGTGGTTTTCTCGAGTAATCTCTTCGTTAAATCATTCAATCGTCCAATGCTAACTCAATTGCGTGTACATGCATATTAATTAAATATTTCTATTTAATTAATTAAATCTTGTGCGTGCGTTCGAACAGAGTGTTGCTTTAATCCCATCTTTATCTTTGTCATGCAAAGACTATTCTTCTATTTTTGAATACCAAACTTGAAGATTAAATCATTTATTTAATCTTTAATTCTATTTCTAATTTGTATCACTCATGTCACTACTAACAGTTATCATAATGCATGTCTAATCAGTCGATCTCAACCGTCCGTCGATATTTTAATCCTGACCTGTCACTCGAATAATCAATTTTCTATAAATTGACCAGTCTTTCATCATTCCAATCTCTCTGGAAATCTTATGACTTTTTGGAGCAACTATCTTGAATCTTCGATGTTTTGCTAAATCACTATCATAGGCCATACTTGCATGAACTTTTGAAAATCTGAGGGCAATTATACTACAATGACAAAATGGAGAAGGGAAATCGAGATGATACATGGAATTACATACATATTGGGTGAGATTGTTAAGTTTTATTTACATTTTGACTTTCCTTTGTTCTTTGTTGCTTAGCTTAGATTGCATTGCATGTTTGCTCTGATCTATTTTTTTTGCATTTTCTGGACGTTACATGCACAACACTCTAGTTCACTTGTAGGACTCATCTTTACTTCTTGCACATTCAGGATGCATTTATTGGTTTGTATTAACAAATATTAAAGGTAAAGGTTAAATTGATTTACCTTAATAAGTGTTTATAAAACCAATATTACAATATTATCAACAAGTTTATTAAGGAAAATAAATTGCTTTTAATAAATGTTAAGATAAATCTATGTGTGTTTTGTGAATATTCAAGAAGTAAAGGTGGGTTGTATTTGAATGGGTCAAGGAATTAGTTTGCAAGAAATAATCATAAAAATAAGGAGAAAAATGCCTTGAACTTGGTCAGCCAATTTAGGGTAAAGAAACCCTAAACAAAATAGACCCGTGGCCTCCATTTTGTGTTTCATTGTTTTCATTTTTTTTCTAGAAGCTTCAATGTTGTTTTTCCATGCCACCACCATTAGGGTTTCATTTGAGTCTTCTTGGAGTTCCTAGAGATAACTCCAACCAAACTGGAGATCTCGACCGGAGTCTAGATGGAAAATTTGGAGCTTTCTAGCGCCATCAAGTGGTATGTTCTGCATTATTTCTTCACTTCTCTTCACTGTCTTAGGCTGAGCTTTCATTCTTTGCATACAGAGGGCTTTGTTTGCAACAGAAAAGAAGAAATACTTCTTTATTCTCTGTATTTTGCTTCCCTGAGGATAGCATGGCCATGACTTCTATTATGCATCTAAATTTTTTTCTTGTTTCCATGTAACAACTGAAAGCATTGAAATATCTTCGTTGTGTCTTCTATGTGAACACAATGTTGAAGGAAACAAAATATTAATTTTTTGTATAAGATATTTCTCATTTATGTAGTGGCCTATACCACTTATTTTACTTTTTTCCTTAGTTCTTGAGAGGCCATGGTTTCATTCTCCATTTGTATGCTCGACACTAAGTCTTATCTCCATTTGCACCTTCAATGTTGAGGGTTTAATTTCTATTCACATACGGGTAGTTTGAGGCTTCCACTACGTTATAGGCCGCGACTCTTCTTTGTATTTCGAGGGTTTTTATAGAACCCTAGGCCGTGGTTTCATTCATTGTGCTCTTAAACTTTGGAACCCATTAGGTTTTCTCCATTGCCATTCTTAAAATGGTGAAGAAATTTTGCATTTTGTGTATACCCCTATAATTGGCCTTGAGTCGACTGAAAATTTCTTACAAAGAGAGAATGCCATAAGATGTGGCCTTACTTGTATACATACACAGAGTACGACAGTCCATACGCCTCCATTTTTAGGTACATTTGGAGATCGGGAATGAGAGGAGTTGAAGATAAGATGATCAAGTTGAAGATAGAATGAATGACATCAACATCAACCCTTAAGGAAGTGATGGATATGATCTCTTCTCATGTGTTTTTTCTTTACTTAATCTTTAGATGTATAGCTTGCATACATTGTTGTATTAATTCAATTCAGTCATTCCCATGGCTTGTGTGGGATATTTAACCATTCTTTTGATCTCTATGTATGAAAAAACAACATTGTATACATTTTTGACTTCAACATGAATGAAATACAATAATATCATGCAATTTGTATAATCTCTTTCTATTGTAAAACATTGCATAATAAAAGATGAATTCCACTTGAAACTTAACATGCAATTGATTAGGATATGCTAAAATTTATTGGAGTACCTTTCACCTTAGATGTAACAATTGTTTCAGCTCTACCAAATTAAGCTGTAGATGAAATTTTGGTAACAATTATATGCTTCACCATCCAATTAAGCTTATCTCTAAGGTTGATCCACTTAAATATTTGTTATCTAGGACATCATTAACTAGTCAAATGGCTAAGTGGGTCATGCTCTTGAGCGAGTTTGATATAGAATATGCGGAATAGAAAGAAATCAAGGGACAATAACAATTACAAATTAGTTGAATGATTCTCTACTTGTAGATGCTTATCCTTTGGTAGTTGAGTTTCCTGATGAGTCTGTGTTCACTATTTCAGAAGATGAGCTATGGAAATTGTATTTTGATGGGTCTTATACATAATATGGAGTAGGTGTAGGAATCCTGGTCGTCACCCCTCAAGGTGAATTCATCCCCAAATCATTTAGGCTAGCATTCCCATGCATGAATAACATTGTTGAATATGAAGCTTTGATCACTAGTTTGAGAATCATTATCCAATGGGACATTAACCCTCTACATGTCTATGGAGATTCACAACTTATAATCAAATAGGTCGATGATGATTTTGAACCTAAAGATGATAAGCTTCTCCCATATACATGCATGTTGGATGATCTCAAGAAATAATTTAGCTATATTCAATTTGAACGGGTTCCTAGACTATAAATAAGGCTATAGATGCTATGGCTACCATTGGATCTCTCTTAGATATGCCTCGTGATTATGCTGAGTGTGAATTTATAGTTGAGAAATTGTTAATCCCAACTTATGATCTCCCAAAAAATGATATGGTGTACAAAATTGTTGGTCCCCAATCCCCATGGTACCATGACATATACACCCACCTTCAAGATAACATCCTTCCACCTGCCCTAACCCATAATCAATGCAAATCATTTATTCAATGTGCATCTCATTATAAAACTCTTGGAGACACAATTTATCCTAGGGGGTATGATGGTACTCTTCTTTGATGTTTAAATGATGTGGAATCCAAAGTAGCAATAAATGAGGTACACAATGCGATTTGGGGGGCACATACTATAGACATGTAAAAATGACCTAACACTTATCACACATCCTAAATGACATTTTCTCTTCATCGACATCATTATCACCTAATATCATTGCATTTCACATCAAATACATCAAAAACCCTAATTTCCTCTTTTAATCAACTAATATTACATTTTTTAATTAATTGACTTTTTCATCACTTTCGACTAATTAAATAAATTTTATTTATTTAATAAATTCCTAATCTAACTTTATTCCTCTTGATTAATTAAATAACATCAATTATTTAATTATGTCGATAGTTCACTTTATTCCCCTAAGTCATTTAAATTATTATCACTTAATAGTTTAATTAATCATTTTCCCCTAAACTTGAACAATTAAAATTATTCAAACATCATTCAAAAAGGTCAACCAAGATAAATACAATTTTTTTTTGCAAAATTCAAACATGACTTGCATGTTCAACTCAAAAAGATTAATTAATTACCCTCACCCACTTTCATGATTGAGTAAATTATGATCCCCCAATTACTCACTCTGATTGGATGAATGAATCATCTATTCCTGATTGATTCATCTATTTTTCAATCCCACTGAAGTATCAACATGATTTCTTCAATCCCATTGAAAACTCCATCTATTTCCTCAATCTTATTGAGCACTCAAATTGATTTCTTCAATCACACCGATTACGTAATCAAAATCCATTGATTCTTCCCATAGAGATCCTCTCAATGGTTCTAAACTATTGATCATGATATTCTACTACATGATCTTGGACGTTCATTTCAAAACAAAAATTCTATATAACAATCATCTTCTTCCTCAAAAATGATCGAAGAATCAACATATTTTACACAATGAAGTAATGGTGAAATCATAATCAATATTTTGACAAAGCTTTACACATATCTTCGATCAACACATGCACAACTTTGAAGCTTTTGCTATGCAAAAATTGAGGCTTCACATTGATATAACAATGATCCACATCATTGTGAATACAGTTCGACACAGGATGGTAATGCTATAGGTTTGAATTCATTTCATATTTTTTTGTTTCAATTTCTTTCTTGAATTCATTTCTTTGTAGTTTCATTTCTTGAGTAATGGGCATGAATCATGATCTTTGTTTTGAATTAGATTAGTTTCAATTCATTAATATTTGATTTTATTGCACATCTAATTTCCCCCTTTACATATTCTACCATGCCTAGTGGGACCATGGTCCTTAGCATTAACATTTATTTGAGTGTGTTTTACAGTTGCATGTTCTACAAGCACATTTGAAAAATCTTCACACATAGGCTAAAAGATATTTTTGCAATCACTCTGTTGTTTTTACCACACTCGACCTTTTCTAGCTGCTTCTGCTTTTTCTAACCACTTCTACCTTAAAAATAGGACCGCTTTTGACAAATATTATTATAGTCACCCATAACAAAGCCACTTTTTCTCCTCCTAATTGCATTTTCCAAAAAATAATAGAGGCACTCTTGTGTAAAAGTATCACTCTTGCTTTAAAATTTTGTTTTTGGTCTTTGTTAGTTTGATTTAAAAATCTGCAAGTTATTTTTTGATTTCTAATGCTAGCCATTGTTGGTTTGGATGTTAAAGTGGTGCTAACATTTTTTATTACAAGATTTGTAGGAGCATGGCATGTCTTTATCCAAGAACCAACTAACAATTTTATTGCAGAGAAGGCGAAAAATCAAAGTTTTAAATTTTCTTAGAAGCTTTCATAGTAAGGAAAATTTTAATTTGGTGCATAAAATGAACCATCAACTTGCACATTTTCAATTTGGTGCTCTAAAAAGAATGTTCAAAATGATTTCTAGATTAGAGCAAAATTTCAAATTGGTCCTTTAAAAAGAAAATTTCAAAAGCTTTCATAGTTTAGAATTTTTTTTTATTTTGGCGCCTAAAAATGAACCCCACAAATTCACATGCCTTTGGTTTGGTGCTCTAAAAATAACATTTCAAGAGTTTTATTGATTAGAACCACACTTCCTTTTGGTTCTCCAAAAGAAAATGCTTGTATTTTTTACCAACGCTTTCAATATGTTGACAAAATGTACGATTTTATTTTGTTGACCAATTAAGACAAGGATTGTTAGAAACATTAAGTTTTTGGGCTTAAAACTGGACAAATGTATTTTTATTTGCACACTGATAGCTAATTGATTGAAATCTAGAACATTTCATTTTGGTGCACGTAATTTTTTTTTGTTATCTTGTACACATTTTATTTTAGTTTTTTTGGATAGTGTCGTTTGAGGGGCTTAAAAAGAATATTGCAATGGAGTGTACACTATGTATTCCATGTTTGACAAGCTAGGTGTCTATCCTCTCCCCTCGTGCCTTTTGGCGATCTTGGGTGACGAAAAGTATGTTGTGTTTCACACATTGTTTTCATTTCAAAGCATTAACTTTAGAGGGCTTGCCTCTCGATTTGTGAGAGGGAATGACCCAAGCGGTACTTTTGTTTTGGTCCATTGTACAAATAATTATGGGTGTGATGAAAGTCATCAATCACCTAGTGGGGATGTTCTATCCCTACAAAAGTCTCCCTCAATATCCATGAGATGTGTAAAAATCATTTCTAAGGGTTTAGAGACCTCTTAAATAAGTGAACTACCACATGTATAGACACCAAATTATCCCAAAAAACTGACTAAGAACCAATGTTGTAGAAACCACCCCTTTTAGCCAAAAAATTCTTTGAAGTGGTGGATCAAAACTTTGATTCTAAGAAGTTACTTACAAAGTCCAACTTATGGTTGAACTTAAAACACTCTCCATTTATTGCATGTAAAATCATCCCTTCAGGGCATGAGGTAAGCCCACCTAAAAGAATGTGTCTATCCCTAGGGTGTATATTATCTTCACGAAATTACCAAATCTTTCGGTTACTTTGAAACATCAAACATTTGCTTGAATTAAAATGAGCACATCAAAACAAGCATTAAACATGGTTATCAAACTTCAAACCCTTTTGGGTTAGTGTGAATCCTTTGAAAAGAGCCCTATATTTTCACTCCTTAAGGGTATGTTAAAAAAATATCCCTAAAGGTTTCTAAATATTTAGGCTCACATTTCAAGTCGCATTAAGAATGAAGTTAACATTAGAAACTATGGCTTTAACATTTCAAATTTCATGAACTTTGAGCTTTTGTGGAAGGAAATGTGCTTCAAGTTGTAGACATTTAGGGTCAATAGTTTTTATTGTTGTGTTGCATGATGTCACTTGCAAAATCTCAAATCAAATCAAATGGAGTCATTTAAAAATACAAATTTATCCAAGCTGCTGCCAACACAGAAATTGGAAAAATAAATCTGCATAGAATACCACTACTGCTATTGTTTCTGCAGCAATTGACTAAAAACTAGTCGCAATCGACCTTAAACATCACCTTTTCTCTCTAGATTTTAACAGACAGTATCAAAAACTAGTCGCTTTTGCAAAATAGAACACAATTAACCTCAAAATTAATGTAGTTAATCCTTTTTCTATTGCACTTGACATATTTTCCTAGCTGTAGTTGACTAAAAACTAGCCGCTCTTGACCAAGAAGTTTTCTTTTTCCTGCATTGTTTACCAGACAAAAAAACTTGAAACAAAAGCCATTCTTGAAAATTCTTGTCGCAGTTGACTTTCAAAACTGGTCATAGTCAACCAAAAGTTGGCTGCTTTTGACAAATATTACCACTTTTTCTCTAAAATTTCTACTTTTTCCCTACTTTTTGGTGAAAATCAAAATCTAATCATAAACTGGTTACAAAATCTTGTGAGAAAAAAAAAGTCAGACTCCCAAAACACATCACAATTTACATCAATCCATCATCCATTTTGCAAAGTCAAACACCTCATCCTACTTTTAGAAATTCAAAATCAAAACACATAACTTGGAACATTCCTTCACTCAAACTTCTAAGATATCAACATTTACTTGAACCTCAAGGCTAGTTCAAGTAAATTTATTGCAACATATCCTCTAGAAAAGGAAGTGAAATATTGCTCCAAGTCTTTCAACATTTTGAGTTCCAAAAATAGCGTCATCCCAACACATCACTCAAACTTTAGGGTCTTGAGTATCACGAAAAAACCATATCAAACACTAACACTTTCATCATTTCACTTTATGACCATTTGGCATCTAATTTCTCCAGTTTAACAACCAAATCTTACGACACCTATCATACAACCAAGTATCACACAAATTGAAGATGAAAAAGCATACATCATCAAAAGTTTGAGAAGCTTCATATTTTAGAGAAATGAAACACCCACTTAGTTGAGAAACACAACTAACATCCTAGATAAAGAGGAAAAAAGAGAAGATCTTATGGCTGGAAGGCCCATATTACCACCTCTTGCATGGTAATAGACACCATCCTTAAAAAACAAAAAGTATCAAAACACTCAAAAAATAGAAAATTCCCAAAAACAAAGCATTCTTTTATTCTATAGTTAGGAATCACCAAACTTCCACAAAATTTTGATGCTTGTTTATGACAACCACACATTCACAATATAGAAAAAATATGGAAGCAAACAAAGGTAGCACTAGCATGCCCCCAACTAACACCACAAACAATGGAAGTGACCCATCAGGTTATAGACCAAGTGACCTTGTAACTCCTCAAGGAACCTACATTTAAGGCAACATCAAACCAATCACCAAGTGAGGAAGAGGTAATCCCTAGAAAACAAGAAGTAATGGATAGATTTGTGATATAAGAGGGATTCATTGCACATGGGTCTCTTCATTCTCAAGAGATCACCAAGGAACGAACTACCCTTATACACCTCAATTTAAGCAAGCCAATGAAAATGTAGAAAAGTATACTTCAAGTTGTGTTTATGAGAAAGTTGCCTTAGATCCCGAGAGAGTGAAACCTCAATATTTCTGCCTCAGATGAGCGAGCTCTTGGCCAAAAGACAGTAACACAGTTTCAGGATTCCAGCACGGTGCGTTGTCATCTAAAAGGAGCACTGGCATCCTAAGCAACAAAGGGCTCATGAGCTAGAGTAGACATAACCGAGTTCCACTTCTAAGCTCAGGTTTGGAATGTACTAAGCAAAATAAATGAATAAGAAGCCAAAAGCTTGTAATAACACAAGGGGACTTGGAGAGAGCTTACCTTTCATTGAACATTCAACTCTTCACTCCAAGCTCCACTTTGCACCTACAAACAAAAGAACAAGGGGGAAAGGTTGGGGCCGTATAGGGGCCTGCCTTAGTCAGACCCCTATTTTGGTGTTCCCACCTCCACAGACAGCCAAGTTGGAAAGGGGTATAAATGAAGTAAACAAAGCATGTGGTTAAAGCAAAACTCACTTAGGAGTAAAACCCGCACCACAAGATAGTAAATGAGCAAGTAAGGAAGGAAAGTGAGAGAGAGGGAGAGAACGTTACCCACAAGCCTAGACCCTCTCCAAAGCACATGAATGCATCATTGAGTGCTTGCTTGAGAGCTATTGCTGCTAGAGGGACCTTAGTCCAGCATGGATTCACTTGTGAGAGTACTGCTATCAGGGATGAAGAGAACACAAGACTGGAGCAAGTAGTAAGAGATCTTGAATGAATGACTTCCAACCCCAAATGAGAGGAGGAAAGGGGTTTTTAATGCATGCAAGGGTGGCAAAGAGTTGTTACATCCAAAATACAACTGCTAGGAAACGTGTTAAAGAGTCAGGATTTTAGATTACCTATTTCAAACTCATAAAACTGTTAGGATGCTAGCATGCCATGTAGACGTTCGCGCACTGCGCAGGCATCCAAAGCCTAGATTTTAGGGAAATGTGTCATCAGGCTTTTGTTGCTCTGCCACAAGTCCACATGGAGACATAATCTCGAAATTCCAACTCATGAGAATTTTGTCATTAATGCTCTAAGGTGTCATAAATACTAGGAAAAAATGCAAAAATGTGGAATTTCCCCTAGGTGCAATTCTATGAAATTACATTTTTCCCCAATTTAGTGGGCTTGATTTTGGAAAAAATTAGCCTCACTAAAGTAGAGAAGATAAATTTCACCTGTATTTTGAATTTTATGGATTTTTGTGCTAAGAAAAAGGGACCACAGAGGCCACCGAAGTTGAGCTAACTGGTGCCAAAGGTGTCCCTAGCATCCGAGCTCAACAAACAGTGACAAAATGTTCATGAAAAATCATTCAAGACTTTGACCTACAAAACTCAAATTTTGGGTCAGCCTCAAAAAATCAGAAGAAGCTATAATGGAGAGAGGAATGATCAAGAAAAATTAATTGATTTAGAAGAAAAATATGATCAAGAGCTGATTATATGCCCCCTCTCGAGTTTTCCCCCAACTTGGGGGGGTAAATTTAGGAGAAATTGAGGAGCCATAAACTCTAGGAAAAATGGGTCTTAGGGGGCCTATATATACCTAGGTGGGCCCCTAGAAGGGTCATTTCCACTATTCACTACGAGCAAATTGTTGAATTTTGTGAGAGTAAAGTTAGCAAAATGCCTAGCAAAAGGGAGTACAAGGTGCTGAGATTGGAGTAGTTGTGTGAGGATATCACCGAGGGTCACGAGGTGGACCAAGTAGGCCTCTAAGCCTCATTTTTTTTAATTTTAGCTTATTTTTGACACTTTTTTAGTCAACGAGATGTGCAAGCATCCTTTTTTGGCACTCTCATCCAAAAGACGTGCTTCCATCCATAGTTTGAACTATAGTCTCAAGGATGCACTGGCATCCTTGAGGTGGCCATGGCAGTCAAGGATGCATGCGCAACATGCAAACATCTGTGCAACACGCATAGGTCTTAAGTAATTTTTTGTTTTTATAATGAAATTCAATGTTCTGACTTAAAAATTTTCACTTTTGGTAGGAGTACCTAGAGATTCAGGAGCATCTGGGAGGGTGGGCATTCCAACTCATTCGTGAGTAGAGGGACCATCTGTCAGATGACGAGGTCACACATATGGAGCAGGTCGGTCTCTGGCATGTATTCACCATGCTAGAGATGAGATATCACAAGAGGATGCTCACAACCTTGATGGAGCGGTGGGATGCCATCACGTCATCTTTCTAGTTTCCTTGTGGGGAGATGACCATCATGCTCAAGGACGTCTATCAGATCCTCATACTACCCATCTATGAACGGCGGGTGGCCCTAGACGATACTTGATCGACACGAGAGCAAAGGGAGAAAGTCCTCTACTGTTTAGGGAGGACAAATGATAGCGATGACATGGGACACATATATACACATTTGTACGACCAGGCGAGGATGACTGCACCATTGTTGTGCCAGGTTATGGTCATGATCATGACATTCTGAATCACGATAGATGAGTGAGGCTTGCACCTACATGGGGGCCTCGTCCATACTATTAGAGAGATGGTCAAGCATCAGATATTTTTTTCCTTGGGGCACATGTTGGTGCACCTGTACCAGGAGTTAGGCCGGTATGTTCACTATGAGTATCGTAGCCATACTACGGTGGTGGGAGAGGTATTATCCTGCTCCTATGTTTGGCGAGGGTGATCCAAGAGGGGACCCTGGTCCATAGGAGAATTTTCCTCCTCATCCCCTGTAGGACAAATAGAGAGGGAACTAGCAGGTCAGCAGGGAGGAGAGGGCACATGAGGAGGAGGCGGCACCTTAGAGACCGAGGAAATAGAGGAGATTGAACTCCCCTAGGGCTAATCCTGTCTCTTTAGCACCACCAGCTCCTACTATTCTAGCGGTAGCAGCCTTGGCATTACCGGGATTGGCTACTGATACTAACGACGCGGGCCCTAGCACCGCTCCTCACCCTAACCCTACATGGCAGCAAGGGGATCTAGGTATACATAGTACATTGCTTATGTTTCTATGCTTTTTTTTTTTTTTTATGATATATATACATACCATGTGATACTGATTTCTCTTTCTTTCTCTATGGTTGCAGAGGATGCATAGGGATGGACTGAGCTGATGGCTCAGTGTATTTCAGAGGTAGACCCTGACGTGCCGATCCAAGGGACGGTTCTTGAGGCTTTCTGGCCGGTATCCATGAGATGATATTCCCCCACTTTTGAGCTAGTAACACACCTAAGGACCGCCTACGAGGAGTGGGGCGCGAAGATCATCTAGCTAACTATGAAGTTGACTACCGTTCAAGGATAGTGTAACTAGCTATCAGGGGAGCTGTGGACGATGCTCAATGAGTGAGACGTGGCAATGAGGAGGGCCAATGTTGCTGAGTAGGCACATGATTCCCTCCAGAGCCATGTTGATGACCTCGATAGGTAGCTGGTAGTTGTGACCCTGACAAAGGTTCAACATCTACGAGGTGAGCTGAGGCAAGAAAAGATGGCTATAGTCTCCTTACAAGGAGAGATCGGGGGGATGTAGGCAGCTTTGTCTGTATCATGCTTGCACCAATCCTACTCCATGAACACTGTACAACCTCTCTTGAGGGTACCAGAGTAGTAGCTAGAGCCGAAGGGCTCTGGGAGCCATGCGCCACAGTGATAGGGGCTCATCATTTTGTACATCATTTTTGTAGTGAGATATATACACATACATAAATACTTGTAGATCTTTTGTATACACATGTATTCAACAACCACTCATTTTTTTATAGTAGTGGCCCAATACATTTACATGATATTTGATACATACATACATATAGACATACATACATATATATATATATATTTATGGACATATCGGGTATGATATCATGACATTGTTTATGTGTATGCTTTTTACTTTCATGTATGTTTATGCTATGGATGTTATATTTTCATATGGATGTATGTTTATATTAAATGCTAACATGATTTAAGAAAAAAAAATGATTGTATGTTAATTAAATACAATGGTGATCTAATTGCCTTAAAAGATGTAATGTGATGCATGGACACATAGTGTAGCGAAATACATGTCTATATGTCACACACACATGTGGTCATATCATAAAACAAAAAAATTCATAATGTGTTAATGAATAATGTCAATACATGTAGTTCTACTACCCTTTCATAGAGAGAACACCACACAGATGACACATGAAACACTACACATTGTATTGATGAAGATGCATTGCATTAATGGGCTCTTTTAGAGGCATCCCATCCATAGATGATAATCCATAGGCACCTGAACCATACAAAAAGATCACAATGTAAGGGCCTAAGTAGTTAGGACTAAATTTCCCTCCCTGATTAGGCAACACATTTACATTTTGTTGGTTTTCACAAAGAACTATGTCTCCTAGCTTAAAGGTCCTAGGCAGTACACTCTGATTATATTGTCTTGATAATGACCATTGATAAGCTTTAAGATGATTGAGGGCCTGTAAATGGCACTCGTTGAGCATCTCTAGCTAATGCAAGTGGTTAACTCGGTAGGTTTCATCATCAATTAACCCTTTAAGGGAAACTTGTAAGGACAAAATTTCCAACTCGAAAGGCATGATAGCTTCAACACCATACATGAGGTTGTAAGGCGTTGTTCCTATCACCGTACATAAACTCGTGTGATAGACCCACAAAGCATACATTAATTGAATATACCTATCATTACTATGCTTATTTACTATTTTATGAAGGATAAGTTCAAGAGTCTTGTTAGACACTTATGCTTGACCATTGGACTCTTGATAATATGGTGTAAAAAACCTATGTTGGATATGAAATTTCTCCAAGAACTGCTTTACTTCCTTGTTCTTTAATGGTGTACCATTGTCAGAAACAAGTGTCACAGGCAATCCAAAATGAGAAATAATGTTGTTCATGAGAAAATTACAGATAGCTTCAGCATTTGTGGATCAGAGTGGAATAGCTTCAACCCATTTTTAAGGTAATCTATAGTGGTAATAATAAAGGTATGTACCTTGGAAGAAGGAGGTGATATCTTTCCAATAATATCCAACCCCCATTTTGTGAACTGCCAAGGAAGGTTTGATTTTGTAGCTCTTGAGCAGGTGCATGAATAAGACAACTATGCTATTGACATTGAAGGCACTTTTTGACAAAATCGAAGGAATCTTGTTCCATTGTTTGCTAGTAGTACCCCATGTGTATCAATCTTCTCGGTAGGGATCTACCACCAAAAATTTTGACCCCCGGAGCTTGAATGGGATTCCCTAAGGGCAAGGCGTATTTTCGCTTTAGTGAGACACTTGAGAAGCAATCCATTATAGGATTTTTGATAAAGAAGATCAGATAAAATGACATAACATGTTGAAAGCTTTCATATACGAGTGCAATTAGTTTTTGTTGCATCATCAGGGAAGTTTCTAGTCTTTAAGTAATTATAGATACTAGAAAACCATTCTCCCAAGTCTATGTGAGAACACAAAAAAGACTCAGATTTAGGTTGATCAGAAACTGCAGGGGTTTGCAAGACCTAAACTACAAAGTGGTATTCTTTTGTATCCTCTTCTGAAGGTACCAAGGAAGTAGCGCTTGCCATGGCATTGGCATCTCTATTTTCTCTCCTAGGGACACTGTCTATTGTGGAAGAGGAAAATTGATTGATCAAGGAAAAAGCAAGGTCTTGGTACTGGGACATATTACTTTGTTTAGCTTGATAGGTTCCCATAATATGATTAACAATAAGCTTAGAATTTCCTAGTATACAAAGATGTTTGATTTTTAGTGTAATCGCAGTATGCAGGCTAGCAATGAGGGATTTGTACTCAGTGATGTTATTGGTGCAACGAAAATATAATTGAAATGATAGAGGGACTGGTTTACCTTCGGGGGATATCAAGACCACACCTGCTCCAGAACCAGTTTGAAACCTCGATCCATCGAAATACATCTTCCATTGAAGGTCATAGTTAATTGTGAAAATATTTTTGTTAGGAAACAAATCCAACCCAGGAAAGGAGCAAGATGAGGGAGCGCCTGCCAATTGATCGGCAACTGCTTGACCCTTTATTGATTTTTGAGTAAAAAAATTATATCGAACTCAGAAAGCAACATAACCCACTTCGCTAATCTCCCAACAAGGTCAGTGCTAGAGAACAAATTCTTAGAGAGATCCATTTTTACTATGATGTGTGTTTTGACATGGAGAAGGTATTTTCTCATCTTTTGCATAGCAAATACAAGAGCGAGGAATTACTTCTCCATGGAGGAATAATGAGTTTCATAATCGAATAGGACATGACTAATGTAGTAGACTACTCTCTCTTTCCCCATGTCATCATATCGAGCCAACAAAGCTGCCAAAGCATATGGTGATGCAGCAAGGTAGAGCAAAAAGGGCCTATCTTGCATAGCCGACATCAACGCAAGAGGATTGGCCAAATAAGCTTTGATTGACTCAAAGGATTTCTGACACTCCTCATCCCATATGAAGCGAACATCCTTTTTCAATAAATGAGTTTAAGGAAGGGTACGATCATCCAACTGAGATATAAATCTATGAATTGCATGAATCTTCCCTTGTAAACTTTTCAACTTAGTGATATTCCTTGGTGGAGGCATGTTAACGATGGCATCAATTTCTATTTGTTTTAACTTCGATTCCACGGTGAGAGACTATGAACCCTAGAAGCTTTTCGACATCCATGCCAAAGAGGCACTTATGGGGATTGAGTCTCATCTTGTAGAGTAAAGCCTTTTGAAGATAAGTCGAAGGTTCTTCACATGATCTTGATGAGTTATCAACTTTTCCAAGATGTCATCAACATAATCTTCTAAGATCTTATGAATAAAATCATGAAATATCAGGGTCATTTCTCGTTGGTAAGTCGCTCCTGCATTCTCTAAACCAAAGGGCATGACTACATAGCAAAAAATACCCCAAGGGGTAGTGAAGGCTATCTTGTATTGGTCATCCAGGTTAATATGAATCTGATTGTAACCCGAGAAGCCATCCATAAAAGATAACAATGCATGGCCTGCAGTCGATTCCAAAATCATATCTATATTAGGTAATGGAAAATCATCCTTAAGAGAAGCCTTATTAAGATCTTGAAAGTCAATACATATTTGACTACGGTTGTCAGGCTTAGTAACGATGACTATATTCCAAATCCAAGGGAAGTAGTCAATCAGACGGATAAAGCCTGCTTTCAACATCTTCTCTATCTCAGTCTTGACCATCAACGCCACCTTGGGATTGATCCTTCAGATTTTTTTCTCAACCGGCTTGGTGTCGGGACATAGGACAATAGTGTGAACCACTATAGACTCATCAATACTAGGCATATCCTCATATGTCCAAGCAAAGATATTAGGATGAGAATGCAAGAGACCAAAGTGTTCATCTGCTTCCTTCGAAGAGAGACACCTCCCAATCTTGATTACTTTTTCTGAAGATTTAGAATCCATAGGGACCTCAACAGTATCTCCTTTAAGGAGAAAACTACGGTCTTTGGGATGAGATATCAAAACGTCATCACTGACATTAGATAGAGGGTCTTCCTTGTCAATACTCAAAATGGATTCTCCAAAGTATGCTTGTTTATGTGGTGATATGAGAAGAATCATTTCTTGTGATGATAAGAGGGCAACGGGGAATTGTTAGCTTATGGCTTCTAGTGTTGTCATTGATGGCAACCTAAGTCATTCTTCCGGTCCATAGATCATAATTTTTTCATACTGGCAGGCAGGGTAAAGAACATAGTTTTACCAGAAGTGAGAATGAAGAACAGGGTATCCGGTTAGTATGTCGATTTGTATGCTTATCTTTTTGAGTTGTGGATCTCAGAGAAATTTGTTAAGAATCTATATTATCTTATTGTTAAGTTTTGTGATGTTGCATTAATCGGTGTATGAGTTAGGAGATCTAGTAGGATGATTTTTATGTTTATTTGTTCATGAAGGCCGATTTGATGTATGTAGCATGTTGCGGATGTATAAGGAGTAATTGTTTAAATGTTTTTTGTGTTTGCACATTTTGTTTTGGGTCCTAGCCATGGTTTTTCTGAATTATATGGGTGTGCATTAAAGATTACTCATGATCTGAGCTAACATTTGAAAAGATATTTTCTATTCCATTGAAGCTGACATATAGCAATTGAATTCTTGGAAGCGGATATGATAATGAGGTCAGAAAATTCATTTTGTATGGATGTATGCAAGCATGTTTGCGAGATGGTAGTGTGTATGTGAATATTAGAAAATTAGTTGAAAGATTTCCATTTAAGCAGAAGAGGATTGTTGTGAATTAAGGTAGAGCAGAGTAGGGCGAATTGCAGAATTAGACAAAAGGTCCAAAATTTGTTATATGAGCTTCACCAGAACTGAAACTAGGCATTTGTAGATGCTACTTTCTCAGTTCAACCTTTTGTAGTAATCCAAACATATTGTAAGGAAATGAGCCTTCTTGTTTTTGAGTAGTGAGCTCTAGGAAGTGTGCCTAAATGCATGTGCATTCCTCTTTTTTCTTTATACTTTTATCAAGGTATAATATTGTGGATTAACCTCCACCGTGGTTTTTCCCCTAACAGGGTTTCCACATAAAAATCTTGGAGTTATGGTGTTTTGATTGTTTCCTTCATGTGCTTGCATCTTTACTTCTGTTTAAATTCTGTGAATGGTTTATGATTTGGATTGTAATTTAAATATTGTTGAACATTGATTCACCCCCCTCTCAGTGTTCCTTGAGTCCAACAATTGGTATCAGAGCAAGGTTTCTCTAAAGAAGTTTAATAGCTTGAGGTGAATCTTGGAATGCAATGGAATCTGGTGCTCTTCAACAGTAGATTTTGGTGGCACTTGTTGATCTTGACCAGTCTAAAGTAGAAGCCTTGGAATTAAAAGCAAATCTTAAGGATGCTAAAAAATTAATTCAATCATTGAAGGATAAAATCAATGAGTCAAGAGAAAAGAGGAAGGAACTATGTGATTAGCTGAAGAAAAAAGAAAGTAAAAGTTTGGAAGATGTTCACCTGAATCAAACATTAAAAGAAATAACTGAAGAATGTTAAAAGATTGCTAGAGACAATGTTGCACTAAAGCTTGAGATGGAATCTAGGGTGATGAGGCAAACTAAGGAGATTGAAGAAAGAAAGAAGAATGAGGAGAATCTAGCCCGATCCTTAAAAGAAAAATCTGAAGAATGCAACAGAGTTAATGGTGGATTCATTCAGCTACAAATTGAACTGTAACAATCCAAAAATAATGAACAAGAACTTGAAAGATAGATAGTTATTCTCAGAGATGAACTCACTACTACAAATGAATACAAGGAGAAGTTTAGGATTAGTTTCGATAAGCTTGATGACTTGACTAAAGGATAGAAGGATGCAAATGCAAAGCGAGGTCTTGGATATGAGAAGGGAGAAAGCTCCAGATCAAAACATAAGGACTCTAGACAAAGAAATTAGATGAACAGAGGCAAAAGGTATCCGGTAAGACAACCCAATGCTCAAAAGTTTAATGGCTATTGTTTTGCTTGTAATAAATTTGGTCATATGGCTTCTCATTGTAGAAGTAAAATGAATTCAAGCAGTCCATCATTTCTCGGTCAGTGTTTCAATTGTAACAAGTTTGGTCATAAATCAATTGAATGCAAAAGTATATTTGTCAATATAAGGAATGTTAAATGCTACACCTGTGGAAGATTTGGGAACATTGCTAATCAATGCAGATCAAGAGGAAATCAATGGAATGAGTGGTCTAGACAAATAAATCCTTTGTGTTACAACTGCAATAGATTTGGTCACATTGCAAGATTTTGCAGGAACAAAAACATCGATAGAAGAGGTCCGATATACAAAGGAAAAATTTCACAGAAAGATGATAAAGGAAAAGGGAAAGTGATTGTGGAAGAAATAAGAGATCAGATGAAGAAAACATGGGTAAGGAAGAGTGAATCTAATGAAGGAAATAAGTATGCACCTAAAGCAGCTTCCGGTAATTCCTCCAGAAATTGATCTTAGGCCATAGCCTAGGGGAAGTTTTTCAAGGAAATCCTTTGTCCCCCTATCAGTAGTTGGCACCAGAATGTAGGAAATTGTGAGTAGTTGTGCTATTAGTCTACAAATGTATCTATGATTGCTTGTGTAGAAGTTTGAGAAGTGAAAGGTCTGTAGATGAATTCTTCTTTTGTTGTTTAAGAAAATAGAGTATCCAGAACACCCAGGGAAAAAAATTTAATTCGGTAAAAGGTTAGGTGTGCAAGTTATAAAAAGGTATTTGGAACCCTCATTTGTCACCTTGCATTGAAGAAGAATAGAAGGAGAGCCTCTGCAACAGAATTTCGAAGGAGTAAAGTCAATTCGGTGGCGAATTCATCATGTATTTCAGTTGCTTGTAGAATTCTCACTTAATTTGGGGCTCGATAGAAACTTGTTCGGTACAGAAAAGAAAATGAAGCAAATCAAAGGAATGGTAAATTTGGATGAATACAACAATGAAAAAATTAGGCATGTGAGAGATCTATTGCCAGTCGATGAATTGAAATGGCTTGAAGGTGTGAAACACAAAAGTTTGGACATTTGGAGTGAGTTTCCCTATTTTGATAACATGGAAGTCATTAGGTTTATCTTGAATAGATTGAATGATGACATTGTAACTCTAGATAAACCCTATCTCATTTTGAAAGAGGTGATTAAGAATCTAACTAGATTATGCAATGTCGGGGATATACCGAAAAAGAAGTCAATTCAGAACAAGTTGAAACCCTAACTAGAATAACTAGAGATTAGAGGGATTTGATAATTTTGACTATCAAAGATCCAATAACAACGTACATTGCGCATGGAATCTCATACAAAATATTTTTCAGAAATAGGGAAGGCACAACTTCAGTAGGTACAGTTTACATCTCTCATAAGATGATAATGGAGGATCAAGATTTTTACCTGTGTAGATTTTTAAAAGATCAATTGATGGAAAATGTGCAACTAACATAGGAGGCAGATTACCCCTTCAAGTTTGGTACCTTGGTCATTTTTCTTGTGATGTATTTTCTGAATTTCTTGCCACATATCAATGATGTTGTATGGAAAGAGAATGAACTGGTTTGTAAGCAGATTTTTGAACATTCTAATACTTTGGAAAATTGTGAGCAAGAGTATGCAAATTTCTTTAAAGAATTGCTAGGGAAGTTTCGTGCAATTAGCCTTTCCATTCTGGTAAAAACACTTGAAGTTGGATCTTCTTCCAATGAGATGGAGAGAAAGAAGAAAAGAGCTCAAGAGATTGTTGATTACATTCCTCTGACACACAAGACTCCAAAAATTGAAGGAAAAGGTAAAGATCTAGTGATTGTGGACATACCAGATGAAAAATATGATGAGTACACTCCAAGGGATGAACCAGATGTAGTAATGGCAGAAGGAAGCAAAGAAGAAGGTGTTTTATCCAAAGAAAAAATACTATAGCTTGTTCAGGAGAAAGATGGGATGCAAAAAATTGCTGACATATGGTCTGATAGACCCTCATATGAGTAGGATCTGATTGAGAGCATTCTAAGTACTTATTTTGTGCACAATAACATTGGTTTGGAAAATTTTCTGAATGTGTTTCCTGAAGAGATGATCAAATGCATTAAGGAAGCCATGGTCTCTAAGTTCGAGGATATGAAAGAGAAAGAAATAATTCTACATCTGAAAGAGCAGCTCAGGGTATCTCTCACCAAACTAAAAAGGAAAATGAATGTGTTGAGGCAATACATAAATACAAACAATAACATCTACAACTATTGTCTTCATTGGCCTCATGTAGTTGGGAGATGCAAAGAGAAATTGGAGCAAATTGAATATGAGCTAAACAAGATTGGTCAAGATTATAACATGTTTCAGGATCAGGATGGCGTAGTCAAGAAAAGGATTCAAGAATTACAGTATGAGCATACAAAATTTCTTTTCACCAAAAACAACCTTGTGGACACCTTTTGGAAAGTGAAGGATTTAATCGAATGCAGATTGGAGCAATTGATTGAGGTTATGAGGAAAGGAGAGAAATTAGAAGAGGCAATTGCAATTCTAGAATCTCTCATCCAGATTATCAACCAGACATCTGAGAACAACAACTTGATCTTAATCATTGGGATTTCAGTAGAAGCCTGTAGAAAATTTATTTCAAAAATGAAAGAGAAGTACAAGATAATTTTTTGACTCGAGTAGTGGGTGTATTTCTTCAAATTCTTATCCAATTTCGAATTAGCAAAGGGGGAGATCAATTTTTTTTTCATTGATTTCAAAAGGGGAGAGAGAGAAGTGAAAAATTCTTTATCATTCTAAGGGGGAGTTGTGTTTTGAAATTTTGAAATTTTGAACTTTGGCAGCATAATCATATTGGTTCCAACACTTAGTCATTTTTCACTAAGTGTTGCCATCAATGCCAAAGGGGGAGATTGTTGGCTTATGGCTTCTAGTTTTTCCATTGATGGCAACCTAAGTCATTATTCCAGTCCGTAGATCATAATTTGTTCATACCGGTAGGCAGGATAAAGAACAAAGTTTTACCATAAGTGAGAATGAAGAATAGGGTATCCGGTTAGTATGTCAATCTGTATGCTTCACCGGATTATCTTTTTGAGTTTTGGATCTTGGAGAAAGATGTTAAGCATCTATATTATCTTATTGTTAAGTTTTTTGATGTTGCATTAATCAGTGTACGAGTTAGGAGATCCGACAGGATGATTTTTATGTTTATTTGTTCATGAAGGCTGATTTGATGTATGTAGCATGTCGCAGATGTATAAGGAGTAATTGTTTAAATGTTTTTTGTGTTCGATCATTTTTCTTTGAGTCCTAGCCATGGTTTGGCCGACTTATATGGGTGTGCATGAAAGATTACTCATGATCTGAGCCAACATTTGAAAAGATATTTTCTATTCAATTGAAGCCGACATATAGCGATTGAATTCTTGGTAGCAGATATAAATATGAGGTCGGAAAATTAATTTTTTATGGATGTATGTAAGCATGTTTGTGAGATGGTAGTGTGTATGTGAATATCAGAAAATTAGTTGAGAGATTTCCATTTGAGTAGAAGAGGATTGTTGTGAATTAAGGTAGAGTAGAGCAGGGCGAATTGTAGAATTAGACAGAAGGTCCAAAAATTATTATATGAGCTTCATTGGAACTGAAACAAAGCATTTGTAGATGCTACTTTTTGAGTTCAACCTTTTTTTGTAATCCAAACATATTGTAAGGCAATGAGCCTTCTTGTTTTTGAGTAGTGAGCTCTAGGCAGTGTGCATGAATGCATGTGAATTCCCCTTTTTTCTTTATACTTTTAATAGGGTTTAATATTTTGGATTAACCTCCACTATGGTTTTTCCCCTAACAAGGTTTCCATGTAAAAATCTTGGTGTTATGGTTTTTTTTTTGTTTCCTTCATGTGCTTCCATCTTTACTTCTATTTAAATGTTGTGAATGGTTTAAGATCTGGATTGTAATTTAAATATTGTTGAACACTGATTCACCCCCCCTCTTAGTGTTCTTTGAGTCCAATAGGAATAAGCACCTAGAAATTCCTCTAGTGCTTCATCTAAAGAGAAGACATCTAAATGGACTTTCTCGACCTGCTCCCTTTCTTCTATAACCTCAAGATGAAACAAGCTCAATGGCTCAGCTGAAATCATGTTAACACTCCACCAGGGTTTTTGTTTAGACTATTCAACAAAGCATCCCAAACCCAAATAGCGCTGTCATGGCTTAAAATCAATAGGGACTTGAATTCCTTGTTCGATATGCCTCGAGAATTTCTTCCCATAGCTGTACAAAGAGGCGAGGTCATATATGAATCGGTAACAAGTTTGCAAAACTTCAGGAGGTGGCAATTCTACATAGAGCATTTTAGTCCACCAATGAATGTCGAATGTCTCTATGGGAGGGCTCTCACCTTCTTTGTAGGAGTGGGATTACTCTCCTAAGCAAAGGAGTGGTGTCCTGAATAGGATCACACTTCTCTTCTTGAGCAAGAGTGTCATCCACCTTTGCATTAGCAACACCTAGAAATTCTATACTAGAGGGGCTTGCCTTGTATTTCGCATTGAAGAATTCAGAGAAATCTAAGGAGCCCTAATCATTACCAAGGAAAGAATTTGATTGAGAGGACGAAGGGGAAGATGGGGGAGACTTCGAAACTTCTGCTTTAGGTGGTTCATCTTTGTCGACACTCGCTCTAGGAATGATTTCCGTAGATGGTATCGATGAAGAACATGCCATAGCATCAATGGTTAAGGATGGAATACAATTCTTGAGAGTGGATATAACTGAACCATGACTAACAACTGCTAGCTCACAAAGGTGAACAACTTCTAGATTTGCTTTAACTATAACCACCTAATTATTTGTGACAAACTTTAAAGAACAGTGTAAATTAGAAGTCACAACACCCATAGCATGAATCCAGGGTCTCCCCAAGAGAAGGTTGTACAGTAACAGGCCAAGCATCACATAAACCAATGTAGGCAAGGTAACCTAGCCTAGCTGCAAAGGTAGTATTATCATACCTAGAGCTTGGCAGCCATTGTTATCAAACCCACAAATATACAAGGAAGAGGCTGCTAAAGAAGATGAATCAACTTTAATTTTAGGCAATAGGTCCATACCGCAAACATTGAGAGTCGAACCTGTGCCAATGAGAGTATTCCTAATACCGATATTATTAACATTAATTATAATCATCAAGGAACCACTTGCTTCTGCACATCCGTAGGTGGGAGTTCTTGCGGGTGGAAAGTAATATTCAGTGAATCTGCTCGAATATGAGCCAACAATGCATTAACATCCATAGGCCTAGTAGATGGAGGCAAGAGAATCTTTTGCAAGGATTCCTGCAGCATCTTTTGGTAAACCGGAATGGTTTGAAGCAAGTCCCAAAGTGATATCTTAGCCAGAGTAACACAAAGTTGCTTGACAAGATTGTAATAACCCGATGCTTTGATCACAAGTTTAGGTGCTAAAGGAAGGCTTGGTTGAGAAGGTGGTAAAGAAGTAGGAACTTGAGTGGGTTCTGATGTAAGAACGAAAGGTTGTTGATCCAAGTTCTGTTTATTTCTCCTTGTATTGTACGTATGCCCAACAACATTATAGGAAGTAAAGTTTGTAGCTTTCACGAACCTTGAATATGGGTCTAATGAATCACTATGACATGAAATCCCATAGACAAAATAGTTCTTCCTGGGGGGTGGTTCATCTGGGGTCACGTAAATGATGGGTTTATGAGGGCTCAGAGGAGCCATAGAGACCATAATCACATTTACCAACTCATTAGCTCGTGAGGGGAGAGATTGTTCAAAAGATTTACAAATAGGGGAGAGTGCTTCTAAGAAATCATTTAGAGCATCTTCTAACATATCAAAATCTTCTTTAGAAAAGGGATTATCATAAGCATGTGACATCGCGAAAATAGATCTGATGCATTCACATCAGGTTCACCAAAATGTGATATAAGAGGGATTCATTGCACACGAGTCTCTTAATTCTCAAGAGATCACTAGGGAACGAACTTCCCTTGTACACCTCAATTTAAGCAAGCCAATGAAAATTTAGAAAAGTATACTTCAAGTTGTGTTTCAGAGAAAGTTTCCCTAGATCCTGAGAGAGTGAAACCCCAAGATTTCTGCCTCAGATGAGTGAGTTCTTAGCCAAAAGACAGCAGTGCAGTTTCAGAACGCCAGTGTGACGCGTTGTCATCTAAAAGGTGTGTTGGCATCCTAAGCAATAAAGGGCTCAAGAGGCTCAAGCGGACAAACCAGGTTCCACTTCTAAGATTAGGTTTGGAATGTACTAAGTGAAATAAATGAACACGAAGCTGAAAGCTTGTAATAAACGCAAGGGGACTTGGAGAGAGCTTACCTTTCACTGAGTGTTCAACTCTTCACTCCAAGCTCCACTTTGCACCTACACAAAAGAACAAGGGGGAAAGGTTGGGACTATATAGGGGCCTACCTTAGTTAGACCCTCATTTTGGTGTTCCCACCTCCATGGATAGCCAAGTTGGAAAGGAGTATAAATGAAGTAAACAAAGTGTGTGGTGAAAGCAAAACCCGCTCAGGAGTAGAGCTCGCACCATGAGATAGTAAATGAGCAAGTAAGGAAGGAAAGTGTGTGTGAGAGAGAGAGTGTTACCCACAGGCCTAGACCCTCTTTGGAGCACATGAACACACCATTAAGTGCTTTCTTGAGAGCTATTGCAGCTGGAGGGACCTTAGTCTAGCATGGCTTCGCTTGTGAGAGTGCTACTATCAAGGATGAAGAAAACTCAAGATTGGAGCAAGTAGTAAGAGAGCTTGAATGAATGACTTCCAACACTAAATGAGAGCAAGAAAGGGGTTTTTAATGCATGCAAGGGAAGAAAAGATCCATTACATCTAAAATCCAATTGCTAGGACACATGTCAAAAGAGTTAGGATTCCATACTCCATGTTTCAAACTCGGAAAACCGCCAGGAAGCTAGTGCGCCACAGAAATGTCCACGTGCCGCGTAGGTGTCCAAAGCCTAGATTTTTGTTGAATGTGTTGTCAAGCATCTGTTTCTCTACCACAAGTCTACATGGAGTCAGAATTGCAAAATTTTGACTAATGGGAATTTTTTCATTAATACTCTAAGGTGTCATAAATGCTAGGAAAATATGCAAAAATATGGAATTGCCCCTAGGTGCAATTCTGTGACATTACAAGATCAAACCAAAACCCAAAGTGCATGGTCATAGAAGAAGTGGATAGTGAGGAAGAAATAAATGATGAAGAATTCATTCAACACTCTAATAATCCCAAGGTGCTTAAACTGATGGAAAAATTCTTAAGAAAGGATCCAAATACCTACTTCAAATTAGCACAAAGTGGTGGTAAGTTACCTATAGAATTTAATGTGGAAGGTCTTAAAGATCCTCACCTCATTCCCTTAGGGGATAACATAGTTCTGAGAGAAATACCCAAACCATTGGAGATTCCAAACATGCCACCAATCTTCTCACAAGGCAATGATCAACCAATGGACAACCCTTTGTTTAGGAAATCATCCCAAATCAAACAAGCAGCAATAGTACAATAATATCAAGGGGATCCATCTCAGTACATGCCACAAGGTAACAACCCACCACCAGATCAATACATGCCCCAAAACACTTCATTTATTAACCCTTCCCAAAATGTACAAAATAAACAAGGGTAATTTTCACAATAGTACCAACAACAAGGTGGGTCACATGGTCCCCTTCCTAATCAAGAGTACCAACAATAAGGTATCCTACAAGGTACCCTTTCTAATGAACAACAATAAGTTGGGCCACATGGTCCCCTTCCTAATCAATAGTACCAACAATAAGGTGTGCCACGGGGTACCCTTTCCATTCAACATCAACAAGGTGGGCCACATGGTCCAATTCCCACTCAATAGTAAAATCAACAAGGTGGGACACATTGTCCCTTCCTAATCAACAATACCAATAACAAGGTGTGTCAAAGGATACCCTTTCCAATCAACATCAATAAGGTGAGCCGCATGGTCCCCTTCTTAATCAACAGAACCAACAACAAGGTGTGCCATAGGGTAACCTTTCCAATCAACATAAAAAAGGTGGGCCACATAGTCCCCTTCCCAATCAAAATCAACAAGGTGGGCCATATGGTCCCCTACCCAATCAACATCCACAAGGTGTGCCATGTGGTACCCTTTCCAATCAATAGTACCATCAACAAGGTGTACTGCCAATGTACTATTAGGGTAACCTTCAAAATAGTTCATGCCAACAACAAGGTGTACCACATGGCACACTTTCCAATCAATAGTCCCATCAACAAGGTGTACTACCAACACACTACCAAGGTAATGTTCAAAACAATTCATCCCAACAACAAGGTGTACCGCCAATGTAGTACTAGGGTAACCTTCAAAATAATTCATCCCAACAATAAGGTGTACCACCAATGCACTACCAGGGTGCCCTTTAGTAGAATAAACCATAGCAAGGAGTACCACCAACGCACTATCAAGGTACCCCTCTTCAACAAAATGAACAAGAACCTGACCCTCCTTCCACACAACAAGGAACTAACCCTCCTTACAATCAACAAGGACTTAACCATCCTTACAATCATCAAGGACCTAACCTTTCTTTCATTTAATAAGGACTTAATCCTCATTCCATACAACAAGGACTTAACCCTCCTTCCACCCAACATAGTTACCAAGGTCCTATAACTCCATAATAGCCAACCTATGACCAAATAAACATGGTAGGACAACAAGGTTACTACACAAAAGATCCACGAACAAATATACCAAACACAGAGATAGGAATGCAACTACAAGCCCTAAATTAGAGGATATTTGGCATGAAGATTAAAAAACCCAAGAAGACCTACACTCTATAGGATATATGTCCATTTCCTTTTGATTGCTCTATTACAATGGTTTATATTTGATCTTTGTTTTGGTTTGTCTTATTGTGAATCCATTGAAAAGAGCCCCATATTTGCACTCCTTAAGGATATCTTAAAACAATACCCCTAATGGTTTCTACATATTTAGGTTCACATTTCAAGTCACATTAAGAATGAAGTTAAAATTGGAAACTATGGCTTTAACATTTCAACTTCCATGAACTTTGAGCTTTTCTAGAAGGAAACGTGCTTAAAGTTGTAGACATTTAGGGTCAAATAGTTTTGATTGTTGTGTTGCATGATATCACTTGCAAAATCTCAAATCAGATCAAACAGAGTCATTCAAAACTATAAATTTATCCAAGCTACTGCCAATACAAAAATTGGAAAAAAATATGCACAGAATACCTCTATTGTTGTTGTTTTAGCCGCACTTAACTTAAAACTAGTCATAGTAGACCTAAAACAACTGGCTTTTTCTCTCTAGATTTTAACAGATAGTATCAAAAAATGGTCGCTTTTGCAAAATAAAATGCAATTGACCTCAAAAATATCATAGTTGTCCATTTTTTGTTGCGCTTGACATATTTTACTAGCCGCAATTGACTAAAAAATTGGCCACTCTTGACCAAGAAGTTTTCTTTTTCCTTCACTATTTACCAGAAAAAAAAACTTGAAAAATAAGCTTCTCTTGAAAAATCTTACCATAGTTGAATTTCAGAACTGGCCACAGTCGACCAAAAGTTTGCCGCTTTTCACAAATATTACCGCTTTTGCTCTAAAATTATTGCTTTTGCCCTGCTTTCTGGTAAGAACAAAAATAGTTAGACTCCCAAAACACATCATAATTACATCATTCCATCATCCCTTTTGCAAAATCAAATACCTCATCCTAATTTTAGAAATTCAAATTCAAAACAAACAACTTGGAAGATTCCTTCAGTCAAATTTATAAGATATCAACATTTGCTCTAACCTCAAGACTAGTTCAAGTAAAGTTCTTGCAACCTATCCTCTAGAAAAAGAAGTGAAATATTGATCCAAGTCTTTCAACATTTTGAGTTCCAAAAATAGCATCATCCCAAAACATCACTCAAACTTTAGGGTCTTGAGTATCAAAAAAATGATATCAAAACACCAAATCATATCACTTTATGACCATTTGGCATCCAATTTCTCTAGTTCAACAACCAAACCTTATGAAACCTATCATACAACCAAGTCTCATACAAATTGAAGGTGAAGAAAAATACATAATTAGTAGTTTAAGCTTCATATTTTAGAGAAATGAAACACCCACTCAGTGGAGAAACGTGGCCAACATCCTAGATAAATAGGAACAAAAAGAAAATATTGTGGTCAGAAGGCCCGTATTACCGCCTCCCATGTGGCAATAGACACCATCCTTTAGAAATAAAAAATCCCCCAAAAAAAATTATTTTATTCCATAGTTAGAAATCACCAACTTCCACAAAATCTTGATGCTTGTTTATGACAACCACGCGATCACAACATAGAAAAAATAAGGAAGCAAAAAAAGTAGTTCTAGTGTGCCCCCAACAAACATCATGAACAACGGAAGTGACCCATGGGGGTATAGACCAAGTAACCTTGTAACTCCTCAAAAGGAACCCACATTTAAGGAAACATCAAACCAATCACCTAGTGAGGAAAAAGTAATTCATAGACAAAGAAAAGTGATGGATAGGTCAAACCAAAACCCAAAGGGAATGGTCATAGAATAAGTGGATAATGAGGAAGAAATAAATGATGAATAATTCTTTCAAAATTCCAACAATCCCAAGGTGCTTAAACTAATGGAAAAACTCCTAAGAAAGGATCCAAATACCCACTTCTTCAAATTAGCACAAATTGGTGCTAAGTTACTTATAGAATTTAACATGGAAGGTATTAAATATGCTCACCATATTCCCTTAGGGGATAACTCAGTTGTGATAGAAATGCCCAAACCATTGGAGATTCCAAACATACCACCAATCTTCACACAAGGCAAGGATCAACCAATGGACAACCCTTTGTTTAGGAAACCGTCCCAAATTGAACAAGCAAAAGTAGCCCAACAATATCAAGGGGGTCCACCTCAATACATGCCACAAGGTTACAACCCACCACCAGGATAATACATGCCCCAAAACACTTCATATATCAACCTTTCCCAAAATGCACAAAATGAACAAGGGAAATTTCCATAACAGTACCAACAACAAGGTGGGTCACATGGTCACCTTCCTAATCAACAGTACCATCAACAAGGTGGGCCACATGGTCCCCTTCTGAATCAACAGTATCAACAACAAGGTGGGCCACATGGTCCCCTTCCTAATCAATAGTACCAACAACAAGGTGTTCCATAGGGTACCCTTTCTAATCAACATCAACAACAAGGTGGGCCACATGGTCCCCTTCTCAATCATTAGTACCAACAACAAGGTGTGCCATAGGGTACCCTTTCCAATCAACATCAACAACAAGGTTGGCTATGTGTTCCCCTTCTCAATCAACAATACCAAAAACATGGTGTGCCACAGGGTACCCTTTCCAATCAACATCAACAAGGTGTCCCACATGGTACCCTTTCTAATCAACATTACCATCAATAAGGTGTACCACCAACACACTATCAATGTAACCTTCAAAAGAGTTCATCCCAACAACATGGTGTGCCACATGGTACTCTTTCCAATCAACAATACCATCAACAAGGTGTGCTTCCAATGCACTATCAGGGTAACCTTCAATACAATTCATCCCAACAACAAGGTGTAATGCCAATGCACTACTAGGGTAGCCTTCAAAACAATTCATGCAAACAACAAGGTACCACCAACACACTACTAGGGTACCCTTCAGCATAATCAACCATAACAAAGAGTACCACCAATGCACTATCAAGGTACCCCTCTTCAACAAAGTCAACAAGGACCTAACCTTCTATACAATCAAGGAAATAACCCTCCTTATAATCAAGGTACCCTCCTTCCACACAACAAGGATCTAACCTTCCTTACAATCAAGGAGATAACCCTCCTTATAATCAACAAGGACCTAACCCTCCTTTCATTCAAAAATGACTTAATCCTCCTTTAGTACAACAAAGACTTACCCCTCCTTCCACCCAACATGGTTACCAAGGTCCTATAACTCCACAATACCCAACCTAGGACCAAACAAACATGGTAGGACAACAAGGTTACTATGCACAAGATCCACAAAAAAATACCAAACACAGAGGTAGGCATGCAACTACAAGAACTAAATAAAAAGATATTGGACATCTAGATTGGAAAACCCAAGAAGACCTACACTCTATAGGATATATGTCCATTCCATTTTGGTTTCTCTATTACTATGCTTCACTTCCCGAAATTTTTTGAAATACAAAAGGTTAACAAGTACAAGGGAAAGGGAGTTCTAGTAGAACATGTGAGACATTTATCGATAGCTTGCATGGAAGTGCAAAATAATGATTCCTACCTAATGAGACCTTTTTCCACGTAGTCTTACTGGTCATGCTATGGAATGAATCTCCCATCTACCACTAGGTATTAGGAATTTTGATGAATTGTATAACAAATTTGTAAACCACTTTTCATTCAACATAGAACAAGATGTCGCCACCGTTGACCTCTACAAGATTAAATAGAGTCAAGGAGAATCCTTTACATCCTACCTACAAAGATGGAGACATAAAGCTAGTAGGTGTAAGTGGCCTATTCTTGACAAAGAATTGGTGGATATCTTTGTTTCAAATGTACAAGCTGAAATCAATTACTAACTCACCATGTTGTGCCTCATGAAATTTGAAGAGACTATTGAAAAGGGGCTACACATTGAGAGCTCTCTCATAGCAAGGGGAGTCCTTAAATTGAATAGCTCAAAAGACAACTCTTCTAGTTTGAATGAGAAACCTAAGATTTGGGCCAAGAATAAAAATGTTACCAAAAATGGAGTAGTTGATGTTAGAGCTGTATGGAATTTACAAAATCCCAATGTACTTCAAAACAAACCTCAAGTTGCACAAATGAGCTATGCTCCCAACAACGTACCAAAAAACCAACTCACCTATCCCCAAAACAATCAAGCGGTTTACCAATAGACAAATTAGGGAGGAAAAAAAAGGCAATATGATCAACCAAGGAATAAATTTACTACCTTAGGAGAACCACTTGAGACAATCATGTGCAAATTGGTTCAACAAAACCTCATCAAGGTCAACGATCACCTAAACTATGAAGAGCCAAGTTTTAAAACACCATGGTACAATAAAAATGACTTATGTGAGTTTCAAAAAATCAAAGGGCATATGACGAACAATTGCATGAGACTCAAGTATATAATACAATACTTAATCAGAAAAGGAGAAGTGGATATCAAACACTGTCCTGGAAACAAAGACCTCCAAATCTACAAAAATATAATTTTGAACCATGCTAAGAAGAATGAAAAATGGAAATACAAGAATATCATAGTGCTAACTACACCTATGGTGAGACCATCCTAGGTACCATCTCCCAAGTAGATGACACTAGGGTCAATGTGTTAACTATATGAGGAAGGGACCCCAAATGCAATGTATCTACCTGTCGAGGGAATGTCACAATACAAGGAGCCCCACCTAGACCCACAACTAAGTCATCCAATGACTATAATATTGTGGAACATCTGAAGAAGACTCCCACTTTGATCTCCATCCTAGAGCTACTAAAATTATCACCCACACATGGGGAAATACTAGAGAAAGCTTTAGAAACGATGGTCCCTAATGACCTCAATCCTAACCAGTTTCAAACCATGGTTGGAAAAATCATGACCAATCATCATTTAGTATTTTTTGAAAAAAACATTTCATAGAAGTTGTTCCACAACTAAGCCCTCTATATAGAGGTTGGTGTCCACAAACATATGGTCAAAAGAGTATTGATAGATAACGGTGTAGGTTTAAACATCTATACCTTGAAATTTGTTAAATAGCTGGGGTATTTTGATGATGTGATTGAAAAAGGAAAAAGGATCGCTATAAGGGCTTATGACATCCTAAAAAGAAATTCAGAAGGGATAATCAGGCTACCTGTACAAATAGGACCAACAACAATAGAACCCACATGTCAAGTACTAAACCTTGAGCTACCATATAACCTTCTTCTAGAATGCCCATGGATACATGCACTACAAGCGATTCCTTTGACATTCCACCAATGTCTAAAATTTCCTCATGAAGGAAAGGAGGTCACATTATATGTCAATCCTGAACCCTTCCACTATTGTTCAAAATTGGAGGAGAAATATAAAAAAATCCAACGTATACCTAGTAATGATATATCATTTCACTCCTCATATGTTGACCCATCAACACTACCATCAACCTCAGCAAAACCCTCATCAAGTGAGAAACCAAAATTTGAGTCCAAGATTCAAGTACTTGACAAAGGTATCAAGAACTATCATTTCAATCAATCCTTTTGCATTGGAATGCTTTCCCCAACACCAAAGGTTTATGGAGGGCATAAAGAGATCAAACATGTTCAAGCAGTAAAAATGGTAGCCAAACCCATGATCTTTACCAAGTGGGGAGATATGAAGGATGAGGAAATATTCAAAGAAGACCTCTCGTCAATGATCTATAAGGAAGAAAAAAAAGAACCAAAACAAATACAAATCCTTCTCATTGATCCTAGTAGTAAAGGGTACCAAATGGCTAAAAAAATTAGATACACTAGAAAAGGTGGCCTTGGGTAACATAAACAAGGCATACAGGAACCTATTATAGTGGAACAAAGAAAGAACATGGGACTAGGCTATGGTTCAATTGACATGGTTACTCCAAACACTAGACATACCTCTTGTAAGAAAGGAGCTCCTTCTACTAACGTTAAGACATTGGATATTTACCATCTTATGGACAATGATTTACCCATTGATGACTTATTTGAAAGCTTTAGCATAAGTATATTCCCTATCTGAACTAGCAAACCTATATTCAAATACTGTACTTATGAAATAGGCTCTAACAAGTATGGATGAGATTCTCCTTCCTTTTTCACCTCTAGCAATGATGACCTAGATACCCAATGGGAGAATGATTCCAAAGCCATATTTACCATTTCCACAACTTCTGTAAGATTTTTAGATAATGATGAAAATCTATGCCTTTGTTACCCACAACTAATATATTGGGACCAACAACACCATACGCATGTTTTGGATCAATTCTAAAATGATGAAGCTATTACAAAGTTTATGGGACTTCAAACCAATATACCATTAGGAGATCATAAAGCATGGTTTGTCATGGAACTCGAATAGAAAGCATATTTTAGAGGGGATATTGTGTCTTCTAGTCACAAAATTAAAAAAGATAATGTAAAAATCAACATGAGATCCCCTAGGGAAAACCATGATGTGGCTCTATTGGATCTTGAAAAGAGAAAAATAAAGGATAAATCTAAGGGTGAAAAACTCTCCGAGGCACTTGAAGATGGAGAATTCAATTTCCCTAATTCTGAATATCAAGAAAAGTCGACACTCCTATTTGAAGAAACATAATCTATCAATGTTGGCACAACAAAAGAACCCAAGATCACATACCATGCAGTGTCACTTGATCCTGAAGAGAAAGTGAACTTCTGAGCATTCATCAATAAAAGAAAGATAAACTTTGCATGGACACATGTAGACATGCTAGGGCTAGATCCAACATTGGTCATACACCATCTAGTCATATTCTCAGGAGATAAACCTATCAAGCAAAAACTATGAAAGATGAATCCCCAGATATCACTTTTGGTAAGATTAGAATTGAAGAAATTGCTAGAGGTCAGCTTCATCATACCAATTGATTATCCAGAATGGATATCAAACCTAGTACCAAAATTAAAGCCCACTAGGGGCATAAGAATCTACATAGATTTTTGAGATCTAAACAAAGCTTGTCCAAAAGATGACTTCCCTCTTCTGAGCATTGGTATGATTGTAGATCTCACAACAAGGCATGAAATGTCACTGATGGATGGCTTCTTAGGCTATAATTAGATTAAGATATCCCCTAACGATCAACATAAAATAGCGTTTACTTGTGCATTGGGGACCTTCTACTGGAATGCCATGCCATTCGGTCTAAAGAATGCAGGAGCGACCTATCAGTGCACAATGACTACAATCTTTCATGATATGCTGCATATAATTATGGAGGCATATGTAGATGAAATAATATTAAATTCCCTCAAAAGAAAAGACCACTTGACCAACACTGAAAAGGTTTTTGATAGACTCAAATAGTATAACTTGAGACTCAATCTGAAAAAGTGTGTATTTGGAGTAACATCCGAAAAAATACTAGGGTACATAGTATCAAGAAGAGGCATCAAAGTAGATTCTGCAAAAGTAAAAGCTATATAAGAGATGCCCCTTCCAAAGACATTAGAACATCAAAAAAATTTATAGGGGAAAATAAAGTCCATCAGGAGATTCATAGCACAACTAGCAAACAAGTGTCATCTGTTCATCCATCTCCTACATAAAGACATCACATTCAAGTGGGATGGTAGATGTGATCAAGAATTCTAGCAAGTCAAGGAGTATTTATTCACTCCTCCTATACTAATGCCGCCTATTACAAATAAAAAAATGATACTCTATGTGTCTACAACACAAGCAACATTAGGAGCTCTCTTAGCATAGCTAGATGATAATAACAAAGAAAGAGCAGTCTACTACATTAGTTTAACAGTGGTGGGATAGGAATTGAACTATTTTCCCATAGAAAGAACATGTATCTTTGTTGTCTTTGGGGGAAAAAATTTGAGACCCTATATCCTAAATAGAAAATTAAAGCTAATCTCAATAGTAGATCCACTAAAGTACCTATTAGCAAAGCAGCTCTAACAAGAAATATTGCTAAATGGGTGATGATCCTGAGTGAGTTCGACATAGAGTAAGATAGGAGAGCTATCAAAGGAAAGATCATAGCGGACCAAGTCACCGAAGAATCGATGGAAGATCACTAGCCTCTCATAACAAACTTCCCAAATGAAATCATATTGCTAATAGAATAGACACACAGTTGGACCTTATATTTTGATGGGTCCCACACTCAACACGGCTCAGGAGTGGGTATATTATTTCTCACACCACAGGGAGATAGTATACCTATGGCCTACAAAATTTCTTTCCCATGTACAAATAATACCTTAGAGTATGAAGCACTAATCACAAGACTCAAAATGGCCATCGACTGGAGGATTAGAGAACTAGAGGTTTATGGAGATTCTCAACTAGTAATCAGGCAAGTAAACAATGAGTATCAAACAAAAGATGAAAAGATGAAGCCATATAAAAGGATGGTGGATAGTTTCAAGAAAAAATTATTTACTATCACCTTTGAACAAGTTATTTGGATCAACAACAAAGTAGTTAATGTAATGGAAATGATAGGTTTGCTTCTTGATATCCCACATAACATCTCTAAGTATGAATTCCTTGTAGAGAAACTACTTGTACCAGCATTCAATATATTGGAATGAGAACTAGTGTGTGTTGTTGTTGGTTCCAACTCACCATGGTACCATGATACATTTGACTATATACAACATGGTATCATACCCCCTCATATAACAACCACCCAAAAGAAAACCTTTGCTCATAGGACTTATCGATTCACAGTCCTAGGAGACACCTTATATCGTTAAAGTTTAGAGGGTACTTTACTTCGATGTCTTGATGTAGAAGAAGCACAAATCACCTTACAAGAGGTAGATGAAGGTATTTGTTGGTCCCACTAGGGGACCTAACCTAGCACAAAATTTACTAAGAGTAGGATATTATTGTCCCTCTATGGAACAAGAAGCTATTGCCTACACAAGAAATGTCACCAATGTCAACAACACAATGACCTCATTCATGCACTAACACAAGAGCTAAGGCCTATCATGACACTATGGAATTTTTTGCAATGGGGATTAGAATTGGTAGGTAAGATCTCTCCTGCATCCTCAGATGGACATAAGTTCATTATTACCATAACTGAATACTTCATGAAGTGGATAGAAGCAATTCCAATAACCTACATCACCAGTAAATATATATCAAAGTTCATCCTGAATTATTTGATATGTTGATATGGAATTCCCCAAACCATCATAACAGATAATGGAACCTCGTTAAAAAACAAAGATGCCAAAGATCTTTGTTCCAAGTTCTCTATCCACCATAGATTCTCCACACCCTACTACCTCCAAGGAAATGATCAGGCTGAAGCATCTAACAAAACTATGGACTAAAAATACTAAAGAAGATTGTTAATGATGTCAACCGTGATTGGAATTTGCAACTGAACCTAGCCTTATAGGCTTATCAAACTAGTATTCATACACCCATAGGTGCCACACCATTTTCCTTGGTCTATGAATCTAAAGATATTTTTCCTATCTAAGTCAAAATCCCTTCACTACGAATATCACTAAAAGGCATTGTCAGCAATGAAGAGTATTGGGTGTCTAGATTAAATGAGTTGGAACTCCTAGATGAAAGGCGTTTGAGCACGTTAAACCATCTTCAGGTTTATCAGAATCGGCCCAAACAAAGCTACAATAAAAGGATAAAAAACAAAACCTTTTGGATTGGATACTCCTGAAGGAGAACCCTTAGCTGAACCACTGAACAACAACCACCTCAAGAAGTTCTTCACATAAGCACTTCAAAATACCCCAAGAAAAAGGGTAAAAACCCAAAAAATCAAAATTAAAGAAAAATAGTAAAGAGAAATAAAATGTTCTTTAAGTGAAAACCACTTTGTGGCACTTCTAGAATAGGTAACATAGTGAAAACCAACAAAAATGTGCTACTTTTGAATAAAACTTGAATCATTATCTATCAGTACTATTTGAAGAATCCACCCATTTGTCCCATAATAAAACATGTGTCCAAGCATGGCTTGATGACTAATTCAGTATTGAACCTTGCTGCACTACCAACATTCATCTCCTCTAAAGAAAACAATCTTATCTTGAATTGGGGGAATCTTCTTGAAATAGATAGCAAATTAGATCCTTGTGCATTCCATCATAGTTGAAAAATTCAAAATCCAAAAACATTTGAAAAATTCAAAATCCAAAAAACATTCAAAAATTCAAAATCCAAAAAACATTCAGTATTGAACCTTGCTGCACCACCAACATTCATCTCCTCTAAAGAAAACAGTCTTATCTTGAATTGGGGGAATCTTCTTGAAATAGATAGCAAATTAGATCCTTGTGCATTCCATCATAGTTGAAAAATTCAAAATCCAAAAACATTTGAAAAATTCAAAATCCAAAAAACATTCAAAAATTCAAAATCCAAAAAACTTTCACAAAACATCAAAAAATCAAAAACATTTGGAAAACAAACAAAATCAAAACAAAGTTATACAACATCAAAATCCTAAAAACATGTTATGCTTTGAGTCAACACAAGTTGAACGACTTGGTCTCTACATGTACAACTTAGGCAAGGCTTATCAACCCTTGAGGCCTTAGGTCAGTCCCCTTAGGTGTCTATCGTGCTTTCTTTTAACTTACTAAAAAAATTTAAAATTTAAAAATATTCACAAAATAAAAAGGATCAAAAACATGTTCTTATAAGGCCAAGTGAACTACGAGCCTCTGCATGTACATCATAGGAAAATCTTATCTTTGATGAGCCCATGAGGCCCTAGGTTAGTCCCTTGAAAACAACAAAAAACAACATCATATAAACTTAGAAAGAAAGAAAAAAATTCCTACCTCCATCATCACCAAACACAATAAAATTTTCATCCATAATAAAAAAATCATCACACTCACCCTTTGAAAAAATAGACCAATAAATAAAGAAAACATCAAAAGCGAGAACTTTCAAGCTAACAATCAAAAAGCTTTGATTACAAACATACAAAAACAATGACAAAAGTGTTAACTACTTATCTATTGACAACTCACCAACAACATCTTGAGATATATCTTAATGGATCCATTCATACAATAGACATCATCAACACCGGATAATAGCCTGGAACCTCAAAATAGATATGGAAAGTGATATTGCAGCATTGTTTTATCTTTTTATAGTCTTATCTTTCTAATTTATTTTATTGACTAATTCCTAGGATCTCTTGAGGATGTCCATAAGGATTTAGAGAAGAAGGAAGGGGGTAAATTGGGTATCATTTTAGTTTTTTGTTTGTAATATGTTTTTGTGATACTACCATGGTGAATACTTGCTTTCTTTGATGTATGGAAGTTGTTTTGAGACAATTCGTGTAGCAGTTGCATGTTAGGTATTTCATACCTCTCTATGTAATTGGTCCAATTTTTTTTAGCACAACTCCACCATATATCCTAACAAGTTTTTGTATGTTTGGTATGAGCAAGAATATTCTTTGTATGTTGAGTCAAAGACCACTCAATGGATACAAAGCAACTTTGGTTATCAATACCCTGGTGCATCATGTCTATTTTCTATATCAAAAAGGATTGTTAAAATACGAAGCCTCTATACAAAGCAAAAGCAACTCATCAGTAACTAGCAACATAAAATTTATATACATCATCCAACATTTCTTCTAACTAACATCCATCTTGCATCACAATATCATTAGTACCACATGCATCCTACATCCATCATATATCAACCATCATATACATAATAAAACATCATATATCATATAGATATATCGATCATCCATCTATCCACATCATATGCATACATCAAAAAAGTACAAAACATAAACATAAGCATATATATATATCATCATCTATAATCATCACATAACACATAATGAAGCGAAATCAAAGCATGTATATCTCATATATATCATCATAAAAAATGAGAATGTCAAGTACATCATCATATAAACATGTGTGATATCATAATATAAAAAAATACATATATATATGAGGCCTCAGCTGGATCAATGAATGTATATAACAAATCATGTCTACAATATGAGTCTGTGAACAATAAAAACATAAAGATCAAAAACATATAGTCCTACTGCTCGGCCGGAGGTGGGGATCTAGACTAATGCTCGCTCTGATGAGGAGATGGTTGAGGCATGACAGGAGAATGTCTAACTGAGTTCCCACCTGACTCGACACCCATCACAGTACTAGGATCTCCAAAGTACATCTGTTATTGAGCTCTAGGTACAAAGGCATCATACAAAGTCTGATAATATGTAGCCTCTCTCATGTATTGATCTCGCTCTGCTCGGAGGGCATCACACTATGCTCTAAGGATATCCCTCTCAGCTATAATCACTTGTACCTAGGCCTCTGTAGTATGACATAACTTTCTCTCGGTGTCTCGCTCTACCCTAAGTTTGTCCCTCTTTCTTGTTAGTGTAACAACCTGAGCCTCCATGGCCTATCGTTGTACTACCACTATGTCTTTGGAAACTGTCATATGAGCTAGTTGCACTATTGCATCACCAGGTGGTGGAGGAGGACCCAGAACCTATCCCTAATCCTGCTACATAGGATCATCATGCTCATCCTACCGCCCATCTTGTCGAGCTCTCTCTAGTTGCTTGATAACAATATAAATGCACTATCACTCACCACAATGACTAGTAATCCCTACTCTCCCAAGAACTACCACACCAATAGGATCTGTAAACCTCAACGAGATAGAGTGAGCTCAACACTGATCAAAATTTGGGGTAGTATCAAGATCTATGAGACCAACTAGCCACCCCCATCCAAAGGGGACAAGTGCTCTAAACTCTACAATAATAGCATCACAATCGGCCTATAAACCCCATACATGGACCTCTCTAGTAGTCCTTCTAAAATGAATCTCATAAGAATCCACAAAATGACCCTATCTCTCACCGAACTACTGACAAACACGATCAGGAAGATATCTCTCTAACAAGGAATGAACATGACCAATTAGCCACCAAGTCTATCTACAATATGGCAACTACTCTAGTCATCATTCCATGCCTCACATCCCAACCATAGTCTCTAACAAAACCAGGCATGTCATCTAGCACGCAGTGCCAGTAAGGTAGTTGCTTGAGCTAAGTGTAGTGATGGAAGTCACCATATTTGTACAAATACGAATCCTTTAGATCTTGATCCAAAATGCTATTAGGTCTAGTAATTGGGATGTGTTCCCAGGCCCATACATGAAGTAAACTCATGCCAGAAGAAATTGATCTACCTCCTCGATACGTAACCTCATGCATATCTCTATATAAATGTGAAAGGAGACACGAGCCCCATGCATATCTATTGCCATTCTCAAAAATATGCTCAATGCATACACCCAAAACAATAGGAAACTTCCTCCCTCGCTGATCAAGAACGACGAGCCCCAAAACCAAAGCACAAAGAACCAAGGAAACATGATTGAAACTACCCACAAATGGAGACAAGTCTATCTCTGCCTCCCAAACCTGAAGATGCCTGACACCAAATACTTGGTGCATAACATGTGTACCCCGTCGTACAAAATAAGTCACAATCTCTCCATGAATAGGCGCATAAAGAATCCTCCACACTTCCTCCAGGGTGATGGTGGGCTCCCTAGTAGGTAAGTAAAAATATGAAGTCTCTGAATGCCACCTCTCAATAAGAGCAGTCATCATTTCTTGGTGGCATTTAATAGTCGACATGTAGAAAATGTGTCATAGCCCTACAACATCTAGAACATCTCTCTCTAACTTGTCGAACCTAATGATTAAGTCAAATAGCTCTCACATTGAAAACCACTTACAACCATTCAACCCACGATGGTAAGGATTTACTATGAAAATGTGACATGAACCTCAAATTGAAAATAGACTAACTCAAGATTCTATACAAAGAAAAAGTGGTCACTATTTGTCAAAAGCATTAAAGACAACCAAAAGTGAACAATGTTTTGTCAAAAGTGACAAATAAAATCAAAAGTGCAAATGTCAAATGCAAACATATATCTCAAGAGCGAAACATTTTCACAAAAGTAGTTATTTTAAATGGAAAAAGTCAAAAGTAAACATTTCAATCAAATGTGAACTCAAAAGTGCTCTAGTTATAAACAAAAAAAGCGCTAAAAATGATGCAAAAGAAAAGAAAACAAAATATTACCGCTATCGACTACTTTGACTTCATGCATTAGTTACTCAAAAATGGAAAGTCAAAAATAAAAAAGGAAAGAGTACATACTAGGGAATCAATTCTTGTAGGCTACCTGAACTTGTGAACTACATCCATGCAGTGTGGGGCTCCTCGAATCCTCACCATAGCTCCTAAAAAATTGACAAATCATGAAATCTAGAGGCAAGAATTTTCTATAAGCTCAAAATACAAATAAGGAGAATTAAGCCCTAATTACCTATTTTAACCCCCCAAACCCTAATTTTTTAACCTAGGAAACCTTCCTAGGTTGAAATTGGGACCTCCCGAGAACATTTGAACTATCAACAAGAGCCCTATAGGCTTAATTTTTCATTCTCTACACATCAGAATTGAAATAAGACATTGTCACAAGCTCAACTTGAAAAATTGATATTTTCGGCCAACCTCTCGAGGGGGTAGCCTAGAGTCCTACCATCATTCCATTGACCATTGGGGCATAGTGGGGCATATAAATTTTTTTAAATCTTGATCTTAACATAAAATTATTTTAAAAAAAGGGGCGGCGGGCCTAGCTCGATTGGCTAAAGCATCCTATTACAGGCAAGAGGTCACGAGGTCTAGTCTCCCCACTGTCCCCATTGTACTAGAGGGCATGTCATGCCAGCCCCACTAGTCACGTGAAATTTTTTTTACCAGGTTCACTGCAGTTTATAGGGGGACAGATACCCGACTGATTCCTGTAGTCTAAAAAAAAGTCTTTGAAAAAAAGCAACCAGTACTTTGTCTCAAAGAGGGGCAAAATGTAGACATGTAAAAATGACCTAACACTTATCACACATCATAAATAAAATTTTCTCATCATCAACATCATTATCACCTAATATCACTGCATTTCACATCAATTACATAAACAAAAACTTAATTTCCTCTATTAATTGAATTATATATATATATATCTATATAAGTGGCAAGCCACAAACTTTTATTGATAGAATAAAGAGAGATACATAATGGGTTTACAACAAGATCAAATACAAAACAAAAATGTGCCAAGGGGGATACATAATGAGACTTACATCAAGAACAAATACTAAATTATGAGGAAAGAGGCATCTATTAGGAAGATAGGTAAACCATTTAAACATATACTTCCCAAATTAGGGTTTACAGTGAATAAGAAACCAATTGTTTATCGACAAGAGAGTCGTGTGAACAACATTTGTAGATTCTTCAAAAAAATGAACAAAACCAGTAGATATCTAAAGATAGCAGATCCAAAAGAAATACAAGTTCCATACAAAGAAGGGGAAACCATGTAGAAGATGGCGGGAGTTGAAGCCACAAGGAAAAAAATAGAGTCATGCACCAACACCAGAGAGTGAAAACCAAGAACATGAGCTAGATTAAACACCAATTTCAGCCAAAGATTCTAGGTTAGTAGGAGGAGAAAAGTAAGGAGTGGAATGGGGTTCCACAAGAGCATGCCTTATCAAAAATTGCACTACATCAACAAAGTTTAGTAACATATTGGAGATCATATGCCCCAGTCACAGCACAAGCCTGTGAAGGCATCTTATGAATTCATGAGAGCAATCATCTAAAATACCATGTGCCATTACACTTAGAAGATCAGAGAGTGAGCAAACAGAAAGAACAAATTGTTGACATAAAACACCACCCACCAAGTTAGAACCATTCAAAATATTGTATTCTTCCAAAGCATTGTGCAACGAAGAAAGTGGGAAAACATATGGGAGGAGATAAGTACTAGCCAAGAATTTTACCATTTCACCACACTAGAGCATGTCCATAAGGTTGGAAACAAAATGGGAGGAAATTTCATGCACAAGAGACATTGCATGGTAGTCCAGCCAGTCTTGACCCAGCACTGTTATGATCATGTCTTCCATTGGTTTGCATTCTAGAATGCAAGAACACCTGAGTTTTTCAGAAGTAAATGGTCTGGCGTCCCTTAATTCATGAAACCTTGGTGGGATGAAGACTTTGAAAGAAGTTTGCATGATGCTTTAGACAAGTAGCAAAGTTGCAGTGAGATGAATACCAAATGCAACCCATTAATAACAATTTCTCATGACTAAATCCAAACAATTAAGGTGAAACGATTCATGCAACTATAAGCTCATTGCACCAAAAGATGGTGCGAATTAAAATCCATGTACAAAGAATGTTTGGCTGTAAGGCATGAAATAAAATTGTAGCCATGTGTCACCAAATTGTGACCATATTACCACGAGGTACCATTTGAAATGCTTTCTAAAATTAGTGCTAGAGATATGGAGATCACTAGAAAAGGGTTATCACATGCCAAACTTAAATCTAGAAAAATCCCAATAGAAATGATGACCCAGATACTTCATTCCATTCCCAATTGTCATGGGATTAGGTCATGAATCATTGATAGTCGTACGAGGAACTTTGTGTGAGATCATATGACATTATTAACAACTAATCTAGTAGATTTGTGAATGCAAGTATTATCATTAGCAACCAATCTAGCAACATTGCTAGAAATAGAAAGATGCCAAAGAGCCTTATAAGAATTGCGCCCCAAAATTGGAGCCACCAAATGAAATCAAAAACCTCTCAAAAGTATAGACTTTGGAAAAGACAAGTGTTAGGAGTACTGATTTCCATACTATTGTTGTACAAGGGATTTTTAAATATGTGCTGCCAGGACTGCTCCCCATTAACCATCCATGAGGAAAGAATCCCCAAGGATGATTAATAAAGAGTAGGGGCTTGCAAGTGGTAGCATCCTTCCCAAGAGACAAATATGTGCCACATAATACGTTTGTGAAGCCCCGTTGGACTGTTGGGGGAAAATTCAATTTTTTTTGAACTCAACCAATAACAACCAGACAAAGAAAGATCATTTCTTACACAATATATTTTCAAAGAAAAATATTAAAGGGCCTAAGCCTTAGGCCGAAGATTTCCTAGCAAACAATAGAATCAAGAGCCGATATAACCAACTTGCAATGCCCATAATATGAAAGAAAATTTGTTGTTAGTTACTCAAAATTTTTAGAGTATTCTTTCCTCGAAAGAATTTTGCAAGAAAATTTTCCATCAATTGCTTTATTTTCTAACCGGTTCACGTGGCTATTAGCCTCTCTATAACAGTGCATAACTTGATATGAATAAATTTTTCTTAGAAGACATCAAATGTGGGATAGAAGATAGTTCAGATGCCATGAGTTTGAATGACCATTCAAAATTATAGACACCACCACCATAGAGTCCCCTTCAATTAGAATTTGGGGAATAAATAATTTTATATTTCCAGTTCGAAATGAAGTTTGAGTGCATTAAATTCTACGATATTGTTAGACCCATCTGGAAGAATGGAGCATATTGCTCCAAAAAATTGCCTTGCCAATCCTTGAGAATTAAAGTGACACTTGATTTTCCAGGGTTACCCCTAGATGCTCCATCAGAATTTAATTTAGTAAAGTCCTTGGGAGGAGGTAGCCATTTGATGATTGCTTTGTTCATTGAATAATATTACATTATTTAATTAATTCACTTTTTCATCATTTTTGACTAATTGAATAAATTTCATTTATTTAATAAAGTCCTAATCTAACTTTATTCCTCCTAATTAATTAAATAACATCATTTATTTAATTATGTCGCTAATTTACCCTATTCCCCTTAGTCAATTGAATTATTATCACTTTATAGTTTAATAAAATCACTTTCCCCTAAACTTGAATAATTAAATAAATTATTCAAAGCATCATTCAAAAAGGTTAAAAAAAAAAAATACAACTTTGTTTGTAAAAGTCAAACATAATTTTCAAGTTCAACTCAAAAATATTAATTAATTAAATGAATTAATTAATTGTCCTACTTTCATGATTGAACAAATTACGATCCCCTAATTTCTCACTCTATTCCTAACCGATTCATCTATTCTTCAATCCCACTGAAGGCTCAATCTATTTCCTCAATCCCACTGAAGGCTCAATATATTTTCTCAATTCCAATGAACACTCAAATTGATTTCATCAATCACACCGATTACGTAATCAAAATCCACTAATTCTTCCTATCTAATTCCTCAACGATTTTCAACCGTTGATTAGGATGTTCTACTACACAATCTTGATCATTCATTACAAAACATAAATTCTATATAAAAATCATCTTCTTCCTAAAAAATGATCAGAGAACTGACATATTTTGCACAACGAAGTAATGTTGAAATCATAATCAATCTTTTGACAAAGCTTTACACATATCTTCGATCAACACACACAAAAATTTGAAGCTTTTGCTACACACAAATAGAGGCTTCGCATTGATACAACAATGATCCAACATCATTGTGATTGCAATTCAACACATGATCGTAACGATATAGTATTTGAATTCATTTTATATTGTTTTGTTTCAATTGCTTCCTTGAATTCATTGTTCTCATAGTTTCATTTTGTGAGTAATGGGCATGAATCATGATCTTTATTTTGAATTAGATTAGTTTCAATTCATTAATATTTGATCTTATTGCACACTCAATTTCCCCCATTACACATACTAATGGGATGGGCTTGGAAAAGAAGCTTCGTAGAACTGGTTACTATTGGCCAAGAATGGAACATGATGCTTGTGATTTTATCAAGAAATGTGTACCATTCCAACAACATGCAAATTTGATATATGCTCCTGCACAAGATCTACAAATGATTACCTCACCATGTCCCTTTTCACATTGGGGTTTAGAATTAATTGAAAAGATTTATCCTCCATCTTCCAATGGCCATACATTTATCATTGTAACATGCCCAACTAGATTTTCCTCAATTAAATTAAAAATTGACATTATGAATATAAAATTTGACATAAATCCCATAGCTATTTCTATTTAGCAATTTCATGTCCATAAATAAACAAAATAAAATTGAATATATATTCATTTCCAAATGTCAATAGTTAATTTACAAATTTGACTTGGCACTCAATACCTCAAGTCAATACATCAAATACATCAATTGCATCTATTACAACAATCTCATCAGTTACATCAATGATACATTTACATAAATAGAATTTTGATATGATTCCTTTATAATAGCTCACCTCCACTAGTGGATGAGAACATGGTTGACGTACTTTTCCACCCAACCATGAAGCAATGTTTCCCCAAAATTCTTCATTGAATTGAAGAATACCCGATCCTACATGAAACATTTAGCAAGAGATACAATTTGCAAGGTGGAATATGTGCATGCCTAACTTCATGCATTTATATCTATAGCTATAATATGCAAGTTCCATGTTAAGTAAGTAAGGAAGTAAAATAGAGAGGATAAATAATAACATTGTGTTCCATAAATAAAAATGACTACAAAGCTTGGCCAAGCTCATGTTGCATAAAATACAACTCAGGTCAGATTTGGAAAAGAAAATCTACACTCTCTAGCACCCATTCTTGGAAGAAAAGCTCATCGTATCAAAGGGGTATCGCTCCCTTTTAGACCATCTATTAGCATCATATTCTAGTGTGCTATAGTCTACCATTGAATTCTTATATCATTCCATTTCAATATTATCAACCAATATTCCATTTAAATCTTGTATAACCATTCATCTATTCATCGTACGTCTATCTTCTATTTAGTCTCATATTGTAATTCAACACTATTTCATTTCTATAGTTTGTTCCATTTGCAAATGAAGTTTAATAGTCTTAATCAATGAGTAATTAAAGATGAATCAAAAGGTATACCACATGTATGTGCATGTGCATAAATGGGACATTTATGCATGTACACATAAATGCCTGGAAATGAACATAATTGAAATATGCGTATGTGCATAAATGGGACATTTATGCATGTACACAAAAATGCCTGGAAATGAATTCATAATAATGAAATATGCGTATATATTCTAAATAATAAAAGAAAATATTACAAATAGGTTTTTCATATTCAAAAAAGAAAACATCATTTCATTCAAATAATCCATTTAATTTATCTATAACATCTAGTCTCAGTTAAATATAAATGAAAAATTTATTCCACAGTCACTTGTCTTTCATAAGGACTAAGAACAACTCAAATGAAACATAGTTGATTTATAACATCTAGAGTAATCAATTTCAAAGAAATAACATATTAAACAGAATCTATGTACCCTTCTATCTAATACAATTCAACTCCCATATTCACTCTATTTCTGGCCAATATGTCCATTTTTTGTTCTGTTTAGGTTCATTACATATATATTTATTTTAAAATAAAATCATAACACCGTGAAATGGATGCTCTGCTCCATCAGTAATGAGATTTCACATAAGGGTGTCGATAGGAAGGTTATCATGACATTGATAGCATGCTATCATTTTTCTTATAGATTCTTCATTGTAACCGATAGTTACTGTTCCATGGTTTGACCCACAATAAAATGAAAGCACCCTTCAAATACTTTTATAAGAGAACAGAGTATAGTTGTCCTTGAAATCTAATTATAACATTGGAATTTTTGATAGTGACTATGTATATGTGTATATACATATTTATATATATTTGTATATTTATATACACATGCATTAAAGCACTCTCATGATGATTCAAATGGTTTACATACCCGTGGCCAGAGATGGATGAGTATTTTTTTTCATAGAATAACATCAACATTTATAACATGCATCGAATGATAGCAATGTTCATCTAATAGTTTCCATTGAATGATAACATTGTTTGGTCATGGGTTTCCATAGAATGATAGCATCATTCTTACCTTTCTATCTCTTATAGAGTATGATGAAAGTGTACAAATTTAAGGAATGATGAGAATCTTAGTTCAACCTTGCATTAATAGGGTTCAATGTCGCCACATCTTACCACACCAAGATGGTGGGTGCAACATGTATAAATCTAGATGAATGATGCATGCCATTCATTGTTTGGAAAAGTATCAAAGAGATGTAAATCAGTTAGCTAGCTTAAGCTCGACACCCACAGGGTGTTGTTGAAACATTATATGCTGAACACATAAAGTTGTCATCCTAAACAATACAAAATCAACAAATTTTTGTGATAAAGGAAACACATTAAAACTGGTTGGGCCGAACAACCACGACTTCTAGAAAGAAAAACATACAGGTGAGAACCCGTCATGGGGATCTAACCGATACCCATGCATGCTAAGTATAAAAAATAACAAGATCACTATGGTGGCTCGGCCCCAACAGAGCTAACATGAGTTGACATGGGTTGACTAACAAAGGTAGATACATGAATACCAAACCAAAAAAAATGCATAAAAAAGCCTCATGAATAACACGATATTTTCCAAAATAACACATATGAAAGAGTACTCATTCAACTCAAAAGGAAACATCAGTGAGGGGTTTGAATTACCTCTCCTTTTGTGATTTTGGTGATTTTTCCCTGATGGTTTAGCAGCAACTTCTCAACCCTTTTCTTTTTCCTCCTCTATCGATCGTCTACCTTGATCTCCTCTCTTTTTTTTCTAAATTATCTACTCAAATCCCCTTTTGACCACAAATATCTCCTTGCTATATTTGGGGATAGTGGTCTTTAATTTTTGGGTTTCATATTCTTTTACTTGGCCACCCACTTCCCTCTATTTTCTGGGCACTGTTTGCTACTTTCTAACATGCAAGGGGGGTCAGCCCCTATCCCATTCATCATGGGAGTTGCAATTTAAGCACGAATTCATAAAAAAATAAAACCCATGGTAATACATTTATATATGTATATACATTTATATACTTATATATATATATATATATGATTTCACCCATATATGTATTTAGATGTATACGTATATTCATGTATATATATACATGTCTTTATTTGTATGAAGGGATTCACAAACATATTTTATTTTATTGATCCCATTTCTTATTCAAATTCCTATTTTCAAGTTCATAAAAAAATAGATATTACAATTGTTTTTCATATGATAATTATATATATGATAGAATGCATTTCTAATATCATTCAATATCAAATTTGAAATAGATAGGGTAAGACAAGAATGCACTGAATTTGATTCTATCACAAGATTTCTTCTTTCATCAATTATGATTTCTCACAATATAAAATGTTATTTGTCAATTACAAACAAATGCATAAATCATGGTCTATTGTGGTGTGTGAGATTCCAGATTCCATTCTTGCTTACAGTGATCATCTAGCTAAGCACTCCTACCTCAATCAAGTTCTCATACTTCAACCTGCCCCTACACACACATTCTTACACTTTCCCACTTATCAGTAACCTTTAATTGATAATCTTATGGAATAATTTTCTTAAATCATAAAATTGCAAGATATTCATTTTCAATTATGTCATTGCATTTTATCAAATCCATAAATAATAAATGATCAATTCCATTTTTCAAATATTTGAATTTACTCAACAATATTTAATGCAAGCAATAAAATTGAGATATGACAATAATTACCATTATCGAATACCTTACCAAGTTGGTGGAAGCAATTCCATTCTCCCTCATTACCAACACCCAAATATTCAAACTTATCCTATACCATATTCTCTATAGATATGGTATCCCCTCCACCATCATAACCGATAATGGAAAGCCATTCAAAAAACAACATGTGAGACAATTATGTAAAACATTCCATATTCAACATCATTGTTCCATGCCTTATTACCCTCAAGGGTTAGGCTGAAGCAACCAATAAAACCTTGATCAAAATCTTGAAGAAAGTTATCAATTCAACTAGTCTTGATTGGTACCTACACCTAAATCCCACACTTTGGGCTTACCACACCTCCATTCGTAGCCCAACCAATCCTACTCCATATTACCTTGTATATGGAATTGAAGCCATCTTACCAATTGAAGTTGAACTCCCATAACTTCACATTTCCTTGAAGAATCTAGTAAATGATGAGGAGTATCATGTTTCCTATCTAACTCAATTGGAGCTTCTTGATGAACAAAAACTCAATGATTATAATTACCTTGAGGCTTATCAACATAGACTCAAGATAATCTATAATAATAAATTATATTCTCACCAATTTTATATATGTGATCTTGTGCTTAAGGAGAATCAACATACCCAACAAGATCAAGAAAAGAAAGGAAAATTTGAGGCTAATTGATTGGGTCCATATGTCATAACAAAAAATATGGTTCAGGTCCTATCAGCTTGCTACACTTGAAGGAGAACCCTTGGATGAGCCTATCAACATTGTTCATCTCAAGCGACTTCATACCTAGGTTAGTTGAGTTACCCCACCTTTGAAAAATTAAAAAAAAGTCAAAAAATACCAATAAATACAAAAAAATAAAAGAATTCAAAAGTAAAAAGATATTGTCAATAGTAAAGAGAAATAAATCATCCTATGGTGAAAACGACCCTTGGTGGTGCCTTAGATAAGTACATTTGGTAAAAACCTAGAAACAAGTGCCATTTGTAAAGGGCTTAATCATTATCTACCTTGCATACCATTTAATTTGCATGTTTACACATCCTCCTATTCATCCCATAAATCCTATTCTCACTATCCATGTTGCATTTTCTATTCATCTCTATCTTATTACCTATTGCATGGTATATCGTGATTGAGCACTCGAAGGATTAGCTTTAGTATCCTGATTCCTGAGCTTTATCTATTTGTTTTGGAATGTACCTACAAAATCGTAATTTTTTTTCCCATCCACTATCTTCATATCAATTAATATTTTTTTGGTTCTCATCGCTTGTATATAGTGTACATATGGTTGGTCTTGTATCCCCATATAGGTTCCATCGTCGTATATAATCATTATTAGATCCTTCATTGCATCGTCAATCGTCCATTGTCATGGTTAGTCAAACTATATTGTGTCTACACTTTGACATAGGAAAATACATCATCGATGAGCCCCCAAGGCCCGGGTCTATCCTTTAGGGTCTGTCTTTGTGTTTGTTGCATCACCAAGAGTCCCTATCCAACTAGTTTTTATAATAAAATCCACTAGCCCCTTGAGGTTTCAATTCATCTTAACTATCCTGTGTCATGTTGATCTTATAATCTAACCCATCCATATTTGGTCTTCGTAGGATATATCATTCCTCACATTAGACCACATCAATCCATCCACCTATCATCCTCATGGAAAAGGATATTTGACATTTATTGTGATTTCTTGGTGCTTTTGGAATTTTGTTTAATTTTGAGCTTCCTAATATACCTACTCAAGGTCATCATCATCCATCATATCACGGTGTGCTTTGAATGGTAGAAATATTGGCATATCTTGGTTTAAAGTGATCATTTTTTCCTAGTTGTCCTGCGTAGTACCCACCAAGATCCTTTGTGGTCTTGTGTTATGCTAGGGAATCCTTTATGTTTGTGGTTTTCTAGCATCAACCCCATTAAATCCCTTCATGAATTTGTGAGATGTTGGACTAACCTTTTATTTGTTGTGTCAATCCTATGCATGTGATACGACATCACCTTGGTTCCTCATACCTTGGTGCATAGTATCACATGCTATATCAAATTAAGTTCTCATTACATGGCAACATAATGCATAGCAATTAAATTGATTGATTTGGTCACTATCCTATCATTTCCCTCATCTACCATCCATCATTTTCCCTACCATTTTCATCCCCATTTCTACTGTTTCCTTTCCTAATCATCAGATTTTGGTTGTGCAAATGAAATCCCTCCATTCATTTCCCTATCAGGTTGATTCAGTTTTGACGAGTTCACTATGATTACCCCTATCATTCATTCATCATTCATATTTTATTATTATTACATTATCATTTCATAATCATTTAAGTTATTAGAATAATATAGATTTTTTATTCTAAGCATCTTTTTCGCTTTGCATTATCATTTAAGTTTTTTAGAATGATATAGATTTTTTATTCTAAGCATCTTTTCCATTTTGAATTATCATTTCATTATCATTTAAGTTGTTTAGAATAATATAGATTTTTTATTCTAAGCATCTTTTAGATTTTTCATTATCATTTCGTCCTCATTTAAGTATTTTAGTATAATATAGATGGGAGAAATCACAATACTGTGTCTCACTTTTTGCCCAAGATGGATATTTACATCAATATTTTTAACTAAATCTTCATCTTCTGAGACCTATAGCAGCTAAACTGTTAAGAATTTGAAGATGATGTGAACTAGTGATTTGTGACAATTTGTGTGTAGATTCTAAAAATATTTTTTAAAATTATGTTTGAATTAAATTATGAATCTTTCAACATCTTCTTTAATAACTAGTTTTAAACAAAAAAATATTTTTAGAAAGTAATGTTTGTGTCGTACAACATAACTTTTTTTCTATAGAGGATAAAATTCTAATTTTTGGAATATAGATTCTCAACATCAATATCTTGGGAAAGGATATTTTTTCATAATTTTTTATTAAATATATATGTTTTTTAAATTAATTTTTGAAGTCACTGTAACTATAATTTGGACATGAGTGTGTGTTGTACAACCTAACTTCTTGTGTATATATTGAAATCCAATTTTTCTTTCTTTTAGTGAAACAAGGACATCAATACCTAGGGAAAGGGTATTTTTTGAATTTTTTTATGTTTGGAGAAAAACCTATGTTCAGTAAAAATTGAAAATTAAATACAAGATAAAATGAAAACATATCAAAACTATACTTGTTGGAAAACTCATTTCGAGGGCTACAATATTGTAAAAGATCATATTAAATGACGTTATTTAATCCCTCAAAAGATAAAGTAAATGTGTTTTTTTGCCAACATTTTGATAGGTGCAAAGGAGACTCCATTGTGGGTATGATTTAATACTAGAGGGGTATTATCCAAGGGGGTTTGATCTAAGGGGGTCTTATCTATCCCTCTTCAATTAAAACCCTTTAGAGGAAACCTCTCAAGGCTAAAATCATTAGTTTTTTCTAAAAAAGTGATTTTAGGCAAGAGTCAGCATGTCCCCAAAGTGATTTCATATTTTATTATTATTACATTATCATTTCATAATCATTTAAGTTATTTATAATAATATAGATTTGTTATTCAAAGCATCTTTTTCACTTTACATTATCATTTAAGTTTTTTAGAATGATATAGATTTGTTATTATAAGCATCTTTTCCATTTTGAATTATCATTTCATTATCATTTAAGTTGTTTAGAATAATATAGATTTGTTATTCTAAGCATCTTTTCCATTTTGCATTATCATTTCATCATTGTTTAAGTATTTTAGAATAATATAGATTTGTTATTTTAAGCATCTTTCTCACTTTGCATTATCATTACATCATCGTTTAAGTTGTTTAGAATAATATATATTTATTATTCTAAGCATCGTTCTTGCATTTAATTATAATATTTTATTCATTAAATTGTTTAAAGTCTCTGATTTTAAACATCATGCATTGAATTCATTATCCATTAGATTGTAGTAATTTGTATTAGGCTCATTTACCATCCATTTTATTATATTGCATTAGGTTCATTTCATTGCATTCCACATACATCCATTTTCATTTCATTATGCATCCATAACATGTCATAATAAATATCAATAAACATTCATTACATAATAAAAAACTATCACATATAAGTATATACATCCATCCTACATCACAAGTAGTTAGTATCACATGTCATAATCATCATCATCCATAACATATGCATCAACATAAAACATGAATCATATCATATATCATTGCCACCATCATCCATACATTATCCATATATCAATCAAAAATGCAAAAACATATCATAAACATCCATAATCATTGCCCATATCATATATAACAACAGAGTCCATAATAATGTTGTTGGAAAAATATGTCTCAACCTTGCAATTATATAAAGGTTATTGTTGATAGGATATATATGAATATATATATATATATATATATATATTTCCTAGTTACACCGATAGGCGTAATATACAATGGTAGCAAGGGGAGGTGTGATATGTGTGTAAAGAATTTTTTGTTAACTTTTTCAGGAAACTCCTAAAATGGCCGACATACATTAAATAAATGATACATTATATATCTATACTATTAATTATTAGGTTTTAGATCTAATGGTGGATATTTTTTTGGCCTGTCTTGGCCTAGAAAGTAACCCTATTTTATGAGGGTGTTGTACTACAATTGTAGATGATGATGTATTGTGAGAGTCTGATAGTAGTCATGCTGTCTCTAGATCTTTGGTGGTGATACTCCTATGAGAATCTTGCTTTGCAAGTATATTGTAATATTTGTGATTTCTAGATAATATATTGGGTGGCTTTTGGAGTGTGGGGTTTTTCTTACGAAAGGGTTTTCTGAATGTAAATCACTATTTCGTGGTACATGCATGGTATTTATGTTTCTTTCTATTTAAGTTTCTGTAACTATTAAATATTTGTAAATTTTTGCATTATTCTCCTCTCAAGATTAGTGTAGGAAGTTGTTCCACTACCTTAGCTTCCTTACAAGTGGTATCAAAATCTAATCATCTTTGGTTTCAGTTGTGGGTTGTTCGGTTTTTTGGACTAATCCAAGTGTGAGTGGGAGCTTTTGTAGAAGATACTTTGTGATCTTTTTGTAGGAATTTTCAAATGGAAAATTCTTTAGGGAGAATAGAGGTGGATTAATTTTCTAGAAATAATTTTGAAATGTGGAAGTTGAATATGGAGGATCTATTGATAGATAGAGATTTGTGGGATGTTGTTGATGAGAATGTTTTAAGGCCTCTAAATCCTACTAAGGCTACTCAATATGATGTTATCGATCGTAAAACTAAGGGTCTAATCAGATATATTGTGTTTGATAGACTCTGTTTTAATTAATGTCCATGAGGAGACCTCTGCATTGAAACTATGGAAGAATTTTGGTGAGATGTATCGGGCCAAAGCTTTAGTGAAAAATATTTTCTTGAGGAAGAAGTTGTATTCCTTGAGAGTGGAAGAAGGTGGATGAATCATAGACCTCTTGGAATCATTCAATATGGTGGTGGATCAATTGGCATCAATTGGTGTCAAAATGTATGAAGAGGAGAAATGTCAGATCTTTCTTTGTTCTTCACCTCATTTCTGGGATTCTCTTGTTATGGCTATTTGGAGTACTTCCATTATTTTGGAGAATGAAGATGTGGTGGGTTCTTTTCTTTTTGAAGAGATGAGAAGGAAGGTATCCATCATTGTCAAGGAGGCCCTAAATGTTCATGAAAGACCTAAGAAAAAAGGAAAGAAGAATGAGAAGCGTGAAAAATCCAAGTCCAAGGGGAGATATAAATCTCTTGGAAAGTCCAAAGTTATTTGCTAGAATTGAAGTAAGCCTAGACATGTTCATAAGGAATGCAAAGAAGAAAATAAGAAGAAAAAAAAGAAATTTGATTATGATTCTGAGTCCAGGAAGGAAGATGGCGATGCATTCATTACAACTTTGGAAACTCATGCAGGTAATGATATATGGTTAATTGACTCAGGTGCATCTTTCCATTTGAACTTTAATAGATATTGATTTTTTGAATATAAAAAATTTGATGGAGGTAAGGTGTACTTGGGTGATGATTCTCATTTAGACATTGTTGGTCGTGGTGAAGTTAAAATCAAGTTTCTTGATGGAAGAATAAAAAGGATTAATGGTGTGTTGCATATCCTTGGATTATCATAAAATCTATTATCTATAAGCAAACTAATAGATGCGAGTGTGCAGGTAGTATTTTATGATGTAGGATGAAAGATAGTTAGAGGTGCTATGGTGATTGCTAGAGGTGTCAAATATGGAACATTGTATAAGCTTGATGCATGCATTATTGAGTGAAATAGTAATTTTATGAAAAGAAATTTTGTGGAAGAAGTGAGGGTTTCACCTTTAGTAGATGGTCATGGCTTTTGGGTACCCAAGGCTTCTTTTTCTTATAAATAAAATTTACCTGGAGAGAAAACTATGTTATGGCACCAGAGACTTGGCCAAATTGGAGAAAAGGGTCTAAGGACCTTGAAAAATAAAAACTTTGTTGAAGGTTTGTTTGATTGTAATCTTGAATTCGATTTCTGTGAGCATTGCATTATGGAAAAAAAACTACATTGAGTTTTACTCGAGTTCTCATAAATCTTGTGGTCTATTGGATCTTATTTATTCTAATGTGTTTGGTCCTCTAGATGTTCCTTCGATTGGTAAATCCACATATTATGTTTCATTTATCGATGAATATAGTAGAAGGAGATGGGTATATTTTCTAAAGAGTAAATATGAAGTTTTTAGTCGATTTAAAGATTTAAAACCAATGGTTGAGTTGTAGACTAGAAAGAAAATAAAATGCTTGAGGATTGATAATGGTGGTGATTTTTTCTCTAATGATTTTGATAGATTTTGTAAAGATTGTGGTATTCATAGATAGAAGTCAACTTCATTTCTCCACAAAAGAATGGAGTTATAGAAAGAATGAATAGGACACTAATGGAGAAGGCTAGGAGTATGTTAAGTGGTGTTGGCCTAGAATAAAGGTTTTGGGCTGAAGCTATTGCCACTTCCTGTTACTTGATTAATAGGTTGCCTACATCAACTTTTTTTGATAAGATGCCTATAGAGGCATGGTTGGGTCGCAAGCCTTCATTAATACATCTTAGAGTTTTTGGTTGTGAGGCATATGCACATGTACCAAAAGAGAAGAAAAAATTGTTGGAGAACAAGGGTATGAAAAGATACAAGCTTTGGGATCCTATTGCACAAAAGGTAATATATAGGAGAAGTGTTTATTTTAGAGAAACTAAGCCTTCTTTTGTTACATTGCAACCAAAACAAAGTAAACAGGAAGATGTGATTCAATTTCCTTCTACACCCGAGAAAGTTGAATCAAGGCCCATGGATAGACAAGAAGTTGAGGAGAGCTAATCTAGCTTTGAATCTTCAAAAGAGGAGGAAGAACCTCCAACTCAACTTGTTTGTAGGTTTAAAAGGAATATACAACCACCTGAAAGGTATACACCTAATGATTGGAGATTTATTTTTGCTTTTAATACTAACATGGATGAACTCAAATTTATGGAAGAGGCATTAGGTATGAATGATGTAGAATCCTGGAAGATTGCTATGGATGAAGAAATGACATCTTTGAAAAAGAATGATAGATGAGATCTTGTACCATTTATTTAAGGATGGAAACCTATTGGTTGCAAATGGGTGTTCAAGAAAAAGATTGGTTTAGATGGAGGTATTGAGAAGTACAAAGTAATGCTGGTTGTGAAAGGTTACTCTTAAGATGAGGGTGTTGATTATGGTGAGATATTTTCTCCTGCTGTAAAAATGATATCCATTAGATTTTTTCTTGCTATTGCCACTACTTATGATTTAGAGGTTGAGCAAATGGATTTGAAAACTGCTTTCCTTCATGGTGACTTTGAGGAGGATATTTATATAACCCAGCCATAGCACTACATGGTGAAAGGTAAAAGTAAATTGGTTTTCAAATTGAAGAAATCTTTGTATGGCTTAAAAAAAAGTCCTAGGATGTGGTACTGTAAATTTGATACATATGTGTTGAGCTTGGGTTTTGAGCATCCTAAATCAGATCATTGTGTTTATTATAAAACTAAAGGTGATCATTTCCTGTTTATTGCATTATATGTTGATGATATGTTATTTATTGGCAAAGGGAAAGCTATGATTTCAAAATTGAAATCTCAACTTGCTACTAAATTTGAAATGAAAGACCTTGGTGTAGCTAGACACATTTTTGGAATGGAAATTAAAAGAGATAGAGTGAATAGAAAGCTATGGGTCTGCAAAAGTAAGTATGCCAATTCAATTTTATAGAGATTTAACATGCAAAATTATAGACCATTGTGTGTTCCCCTTTCTATTGGAACAAAATTATCTATTTAAAATTGTCCAACATCTCCATCAGATATGGAAGACATGGGCAGAGTGCCTTACTAGAGTGTAGTTGGAAGTTTGATGTATGCTATGGTTTGTACTAGACTAAACATTTCTTAAGCAGCGAGAGTTCTCTCTAGATATATATCTAATCCTGGTAGAGTTCATTGGAATACAATTAAAAGAGTCTTCAGATATTTTCATGAAACCTCAGATTATTCCTTATGTTATCATAGTAATTGTAAGAGAGGGGGTCCAACCACACCAAGGTTCTAGGTCATGGAGATCCGAGAGCAGAGGGATTCCCTAACCTACCTCTAACAAATATTTGGGATGAGGATCGAGAATGAAGAGCACTCTCAAGTGCTTTTGTCACTCTTCAAACTCAGAAATCTGGTTGGGGTTAGACGAGCTAGTTTTTGGAGTCCAAATTGCACCTTAGAAAACTCTCTATTTGAGGATGATAGCACGGGTTTGGGATGACAATGTGGCATGTTGGCATCTCTCTAGAGCACTGGTGTCTGTACAGCTAGAAGACGTGAAATGCAATAAGAAAAGCACCAAAAGCCTACTAACAAAATGAACAAAATGATAAAGTATGAAAAGAAAGTACGTAAATGATAAAGTAAGCAAATAAAAGCAAGTGTGGTAAAGACCAACTCACTAAAGCTCCAGTTCGCCAATGAGCTCCACGCACGCTTTCACCTACACACAAGTAAGAGGGGAAAATTGTTGGGGTTGTATAGGGGTTTGCCTCAGTCAAACCCCCGCTTTGGTGTTTCCACCTCCACAGACAACCAAAAAATCCATATAAAAGAAAGTATGATAAAGGAAATAGAAGAGAAATAGAGATTGTTGAACACTACAAAAGAATGCTATGCTACTCTATCAAACCACAAAAGGAAAAGTGAAGCATTACCACCTCCACCCAAAGGATCTCAAGGCCAATCAAGGGAGAATGCAAGCAACAAACTTGAAAAATTCACCACAACCACAACGGTGATGAAGGGAGGTCACGCAAGACCCCAAGCTTGCAACTTATATGGTAGCACCACATCTACAAAGATGGAGTGAATGGAGTAACAAGCTTCTGTAATGCTTAATGGAGTTGTGAAAGCTACTAGAATTAAGAATAGAATGCTCAAGAGAATGTTGAAGATGGAGAATTTTCTTAGAGATGAAGTGAGTGTGAAAATGAATGCCTTTTGAGGCCAAAATGAGAGGGAATGAAGCCATTTGTAGGTCGGTTGGTCACACAGATGCATTACAATTCAACCTCAATGACATGTGTAACGTCCCTGTAGACTCCAAATGTAGGAATTTTTTAGGGATGAAAAAACGTTGCACATACATCCACGCACCGCACTCACATTCCTAACAAAAATTCCCTCACTAATGCATAAAACACGTGCCAAGTAGATGGAAGGTAGGTGGGTGATGTGGAATTTCACCTTCAGGTTTGATTTTCTAAGGTGAGGGTATGCAAAAGGGGAATTTACACAAAGGGTGCAAATTCCATCCTATACATTTTCCCCCCACTTTAGTGAGCATGCGTATCGATGAGTATTCAGTAAAGTAAATCGAAGAGTTAGAAATGTATACCTAAATTGTCAAGGAAGTAGAACACGATTTGGAAAACTTGAAATTGTATGGAGGAAAAGAAATCCATAGGTCCTCTCTCCTGAGGAGGTTTAAACAAAAGGGCTTCGTAGCTCCACAAAACTATGAAGTTGCACAAAGTACACTGAAGGTCTGTAGACCAATGATGGGAAAATATTGCAGGATGCAAGCACTTCATAGGCCCTTGGACCTACAAAGAAGGCATTCCCCCAAGTAATCTCTCATGAAGGAAGCCCAATGTAAGGGGACTGCACATTTTCAGATTGAAAAGTGGCTTCACAGGCACACCCGCAAAGCAACATGTTCATCTGCAAATAAAACATGTCAGAAATCAAAAAGTAGCCACACAAGCATATAAGAAAACAATTAGGTAGATAGTCAACAAATTGAAGGAAGAGATTTGAAAGGGGTCCCTTCAAAAGAAAATGGGTCCACTCAAGGGAAACACTATTTGAAAGTGTAAAAATGCTTTTCGAAAATTGATTCAATCATCAAGGAATCCTTTCGAAAGATGCTCACTTCATCAAGGAATTCAAAAGGAAGAAAATGCCCCCTCACGAGGGGAAGATCAAGGCTTCTCATGTAGGAAAATTTCCTCCCACCTCAAAGGAAAGTTCTCAAGTTTTTTCTTTGTGAACCCATGACAAAGGAAACATGCTCCACTAGGGGTCTAGGTTGAGAATGAAATTTTTGAAAAATATTACAAAGATTTATGAGAAAAGATTCGTTAGCAACAAATGCATTTTCTAAAAATCAAAGTATAATGATAGTGACGTTGTTGCACAAATGAGGGACAACTCATGAAAAGAAGAGAGAAAGATGACAAAAGTATAAAAGAAACATTAACATCACAAATAAAGGGCACAGGGGCGATCTAATATTTTGGGGTCAAAGCTGCTCATAAATATATATAAGTATAGTAATAGTATATAGATGAACTGTCATCAACCCCCTACTATATCAAACTATGTGAAGAATGCACGAGAAAAAAAATAAAAAATAAAAAATTGGGTCAACATGGAAGGGAAGCCTAAATGCCCCCAACACTTTGCATCATCCCCAATTTGATGAAAACCAATACACATAACAGAGGAAGAATGATGGAACAAATAAAGGAACTTTTATGACACATAACCACTCCTGTATCCAAGCACCTACAAGGGTGACAAGGGTCATCTAGGAACACATAACACAAGCACATGGGAACACATCAAATCAAACACGCATCTAATCTAAAGGTAAAGAAGAGGTTCCCCCTAACACTCATCGACCAAGAGGTCATCTGCTTCCCAATCTAGATCATTGTATGAGGAAGGAAGATGAAATTTTAGTGGTGGAATATTAAGGGGGGAGCGCTCTGACCCTCCTTCAATAAGAGCCAAGGAAGGAGACTCTTCGAGGTCTCCTCCACTTGGTTCTTGTGGAGCAATGTTCAACAACTTTGTGAAGATGGCTAACAAGGCTAGGACCTTGTTGAAAGAGTTAAACAAGAACTTCATAGGAGTGCCATGTGTTACCTCAACAAACAAGGGAGGCGACACCTGAGATTCACTGTTGGGCTCACTGAGTGACTCGGGAGCAGTGACGAACTCAGGGGACACCAAAAATTGCTTTGTCACTAGGATGACACATGCTAGCATAGGATCACCCTATAAAGAAGGTAGAATCCTATTATGCCCCCAATTGTTGGAAGGGCTAACCTCCACCTTCTACTTCATTTGAGGATCTAAACTCCCCACGGACAAGGCAAGAGGTGTGAAGGAGGAGGAGAAAACCACGGCGGACACCACCAAGTTGTTCAGCATATCCACGAGCTTCAGGGATGGTGGGATTTTTGGAAGGGACATCAAAAGAGGTGGCTTGACCGAAGGAGCGATAAAAACATGCACCTTTTTAGGGTCAAGGGCGTTCATGCTCACAACAGGAATCGAAAGCAGAACCAAATTTGATTGAATTGAGGCAGAGGGGATGACAGAGGAGGACACATCAAGAGGCCTTGAAATAGGGGCGATCATCTCCCCTTCCTTCCTCTGCAAAGTAGCTTACTTAGCCAACAGAGCCTTTCACTGATGCTTGTATTCACGTGGAAGGTAGTTTCTATGACTCTGGGAGGTAGAGACTAGAAGCTGAGACAAAATAGAAGCCTCTTGCTTAGCTATAGGAGTGTCCATCATGACTATCTATGGCAGAGGGAGAGATTTCTAGATAGGAGTAGGAGGGAGAGACTGAGAATATTTTGGAACGACGACGAGGGGAGTTTCCTCTAATGCCTCGACAGTGGGCCTCTTCCCATTCACTTCTTTGGGAGCAGGAGTGGTAGGAGGCCGTAGAGGCCAAGCCATAGAGGATTCCCCATGAGGACCCTACCTTCTACCATATCGAATGAGCCTAGGCTCCATGGGTAGAATGGGAAGTTCAAATGCAGGCCACTTGGGTTTTCACCAAGCGGGCACCATAGGGTTCTCTTGCAAATGTAGAGTAGAATCCGACGACGCCACAACAGGGCGAGAGGAAGCAGTAGACTAGACAGTGGAAGAGGAGGAAGAGGAACCTCAAGAATGCTTCTCTTCTTCCCTTCTCTGGGCCATGGTGGTGATGAGTCTAGTTTATGACTCAATTTTGATAGAGTTTATTATCTATTTTCTTTAGTTGTCATAGGCTTTGATACTTGGATGCTGACCTTTCTGTGATATTTCCTCAAAACCATAGACATTGGGCATAAGCTATTTTTGTAACCTTTATATGACATTAACATGCTATATGAACCATCTATGTTAATTTTACATGTGTATTAATGAATGTTACTTTAAGATAGTTATGGATATGTAATATTTGTGTGCACTAATTTTGTTATGCATATATCAATAGTAGCCTATAAAATTGAGGAACATTCTGCCAGCTGGTCATTTTCCATGAAGGTCAACAAGGTGATTGTTTGAAGGTCAATGGAGGGAAGACTCTCAATGGAGGGAGATTCCTACTTTAAATCAAATATTTGTAATCGCCTTGTAAATGATCTTAATTGTTTGTTGAGTGAATATAGGAGTTACTGTTGTGCTAGATCTGCATTAAGGCAAACATGCTTGACTAGATTCCACACATGCATAACCTCCTCTCCACTTTTCATGCTTTCCATAAAGTGGTGTCCTCCTAATCTGTTGGAGTTGACTGCCTTGCTAGGTAGTTAGTTACTACTTTTCTTCCTATAAATAAGACTCAAATGCTCCTTCTCAAAAGGTTGATTAATCTAATGATGTACTCACATTCTTAGTTTTTCAAGTAATACAGTTATGTTGCTCTATTTACTTGTGTTTTCCAATGAATAAAATGAAGTTATAAGTTCACGCATCTAAGTTTACATTTGTCTTAAGGGATACTCATCCAAGGGGGTCCACTTGGTGAGAATTCCATCCTTTAGCTTAATTGTTACTTTTTGTTTCGTAATTAGTTAAGAATCTGGCACGGTTTGTTCCTCCAGCTACTAGAATTCCATTATGTGATTGTTCCTGCAGCCAAAGTAGACAGAGTAGTTTCTTATTTTTTTGCTAATATTTTTATTTTTGTCATGCATTTTAGCTTAGTATAGTTATTGGTTGATGCTCAACACTCATTTTATTTCTTTTCAAGCAATTTACTTTCAGCATTGTGTCTTTCTTAGCCATAGAATGAAGATGGCTACTTTGGATTCCTAGTGCACATACTATGTTGACCCATTTCAATTCTACGTCCCTGGGTTGACAAGTTAAATGCACCTTCATGATGGTTGAGATAACTATTCAAATTAGATGCCCAATCTCTGAATCATAGTTATAAGGGATTAGTTGTTAGATCATTGTAGGAGGCCAACATTTTTGGCGTCATTGCCAGGGATGGTGTCAAACTAGGGAGTTCTTTGGAGTCATTGATAGTTTTTCTTGCTATAGTATTTCTAAAAGTTTGTTCTTAGTATACCCCTCATTTAGGAAAGTAGCGATCTACCATTCTTTTTCCAAATCTTTATGTGAGTTGGCTGATAGTGAGTTGATATTGTATGCATAGAGGAAGGAGGAGAGATGCTCATGGGATATTCCTTTCTAATAACCCTGTTCCATTCCAGCTAGATGAGCATTTGAATCTACCAAGAGAAGAAGAAGAAGAGTTGCACCCCTTTGCTGATACATTTCATGATCTGACCAGTTCTAAAATTTCCTCTAAAGACTAAAACCAACTTGAAAATCGCTTTGCTTTGGAACTACATCAGGCAAGCATGGGTGATGCAAATAGAAATATACCTAAAAAACCCACTTTTCCTTTCCCCATTCCTCATCAAAATGAAGTCGACAACCTCAAAAATATCCCTGCTTCAGTCCTTCCTAAGTTCTATTGACTTGTCACAGAAGATCATGATAATTTCTTGTTCGAGTTTGACATACTCTATAGGAGTTATGACTATACCACCGATGCCCATAGACTCAAGCTATTCCCTACCACCTTGAAAAAGGATGCATTAAGATGGTTCATGAGCCTAGGCAGAAATACTATGGAGACTTTGGAGGAAATGAAGACAAAGTTCCTTGAGAAGTACAAGGAATATTGTAGGGGCAGTGACATGAGGGGGGATGACATTTTTAGGATGCAACAAAAGGAAGATGAGAGCCTGGAGGATTACATTGCAAGGTTTCTATTTTTTCTACAAAAATCTCCACACCATACACTCAATGAAGAATAATGATAGTTGCACTGATGCCTTGGACCTAACGAGAGGAGGAGATATCACCCAAGTTCCTTGGGAGGATATCAAGAAGATATGTTAGAACTACTCTAAGGAAGCTTCAAAGAAAGGGAGAGCTTACCAATCCTCTATGGGTAAGTCATCTACTAATTACTCACTTGTTGGAAGACTTCAAGCAAGACATTATAAATAATCTAGCTACTCATCTAGATACACTTTAGGCTAAGAAGAAACAAGAAGAGGTAGAGGAAATGTTGGCAAAGTATTGCCCCCATTGCAGACAAAAGAAGAAGGACTGCAAATGCAAGATGGTAGCTAATATTGAAAGTAAGTAGATTCCACCTGAGTTCAATCCAATCCAAGGTGAAGATGAAAAAGTCTACTACATTTCACAAAGGAGGCCATGGGATCCAAGACAAGGTATTCAACTAGATCCACTCTCTTTTGCTCGACCATATTTCAATTCTTATTCATTTGATAACCAATGGAAGCCCCCATATCCATCCAATTATGGGGGATATCCACCAACACCTTGGAATAACCCTTCAAATGTCTGGCCCAATCACCAAAACTCTCCACCCCAGTAGTAGCAACCTCAAGGGAATTGCAGTAGTTTCAAGGAAATTGGCAACAAATATCTCAATGGAGAGGAGGGCAACAATGGCCAAACTAGATACCTAGCTACATGTAGCCACCTTCTCAGCCCCAAAAACCTACTATAATTCCTCCTCTTGCTAGCTCAAGTTCAAATACACCTAAACCTACTCAGCTACCAGCTCAGCCCACACCTAACCCAAATAGCAAACCACAATAGAAGCCAATATACTCTGTTGATCCAAATCAATTCCCTACATATGTTATGAGTGTAAGTGACATCCACTTGCATTCAAGAACTACCTTGCTAGCTCCTTCAACACCCATTATCACTTAGCTTCATGTGGAAGAAGATGAGCATCTGAATGACCCCATTCAGCCAAATGCACCTAAAAATCCTGAACCAATCCCAGTTAAGTAGACTGAACAAGAATCACCATTTCCTCAGAGGTTGGAAATTGCTAAACAAAAAGAAGAGAAGGAAGAACCAACCTTTGACATTCTAGACCAATTGAAGCATGTATGTGTCAAGATCCCTCTATTTCAAGCCATAAAAGATGTTCCAATCTATGGTAAGGCAATTAAGGAAGCATGCCTTAAGAAGCCAGGCAGGAAAAAGAAAGACCCCACTATGGTTTGTGTGGTGGGATAGCTGGCTAACATCATGCTTGGGAAAGTGAATGTTCCCAAATATAATGACCCAGGGAGTCCTGTGGTAGGAGTTGTCATAAATGGGATTCACATAAAGAATTCTCTGATTGATTTGGGAGTAGCAATAAACGTAATGACCAAGGATATCCTGCAACAACTAAATGTTGCAAGCATGATACCTACTCTTACTATCATGCAGCTTGCTGATAGTTCAATTGTTAAACCCAATGGTATAGTAGAGGACCTTGTGGTAGCTCTAGACTCATGGGAGTACCTAGTAGATTTCATGGTTCTTTCTCCTAAAGCTACACTAGGTGGGTACCCTATCATTCTAGGAAGGCCATGCTTAGCAACAATAGATGCTTATATTAGATGCCAAATAGGAGACATGACCATTTTAGATGGAAAGAGCACCAAAAAGCTTGTTCTCTACCCTCTTGCTCAGCCATCCCATGATATGGATAATCCAATATGGCCACATGTTGGTGAAGAGGTCAAGGAAGTTAATTCTGTGGCATAGCTTATGATGTTAGACACAATATTTTTCCTGTAGCTCCAAGAGGAAGATGAAGTATTGTCTAACATAATTCAGAATCATTGTGAAGTAGAAGAAGAATCATCCTCTCATTCTGCTGATCTAGTAAAGACACTTCTACCCACTCTTCCTACAACAGAACTTCCTGAAGCAACAAGTATGTCTCATACATTTCTACCACATGAACTCAAGGTACCAAGCATTAGTGAAACAACTATGGTAGAGATAACTACACAAGTGCAAGTGACTAAATGAAAATATCTAAACATCGACAACAAATTGAGTGAAGAACAACAGTTGCCATTGACAAACTTACTGAGGACCCATCAACATGCATTTTCATGGGACTATCATGATATGAAGGGATTGGACCCTAAGATTTACACTCATAGGATTTACATCAAAGATGATTGTACACCAGTGAGGTAGCCACAAAGAAGAATTAACCCTACATTAAGAGAAATTGTAAAAGGAGAACTACATAAATTGTTGGATGCAGGATTCATCTACCCCATTTCAGATAGCCAGTGGGTGTCTCCATTGGTGATTATTCCCAAAAGGGAGGGAAGAGGTGAGTTTGTGTTGATTACAAGGAACTTAATGTTGCCACCAAAAAGGACCATTTTCCTCTACCTTTCATAGATCAAGTTCTACATCCACTTGCAGGAAAGTAGTACTTTTCTTTTCTAGATGGATTCAGCAGCTATAACTAGATCCAAATTGCATCTGAGGACCAGGAGAAGACCACCTTTACCTATCCATGGGGAACTTATTCCTACTTAGTCCTTCCATTTGGCTTATGCAATGCACCTGCAACTTTTCAGAGGGCAGTCATTAGCATATTTTTAGATATCTCTCATGATTGCATGAAAATTTATATGGATGATTTTACCACCTATGGTACTGATTTCAATGAAGAATTGGAGAATCTTAGGAGAGTCCTACAGAGATGTGAAGACCACAATCTATCTCTAAACAGTGAAAAGTGCTTCATGATGATGCAAGAAGGTGTAGTCCTTGGCCACTACATCTCTCACAAAGGAATTCAAGTAGATCCTACAAAGATTGAGGTGATCACAAATCTTCCTACACATGCAAAACAAAAATATGTTAGGATTTTCTTGGGCCATACAGGCTACTATAGGTGTTTCATCAAGGATTTCAGCAAAATAGCAGCACCATTGTATACTCTTCTCACTAAAGATGTTGAGTTTCAGTGGACTGAAGACTATAACAAGGCATTTTTTTATTTGAAGGTAGCTTTGAATCATGCTCCTGTACTCAAAGGCCCCAATTGGGTGCTTTCTTTCCACATCCATATAGATACATCATACTATTCCATAGCAGTAGTCCTGGGATAGGAAGAAGGAGCTATTGAAAATGCTATTTATTTTGTCAACAAAAACTTGCAAGGAGTTGAATTCAATTATACAGTGATAGAAAGGAAATGCTGGCAGTAATCTATGCCATTAAAAAATTTAGGCACTACATAATAGGCTATCAAATCTTTGTGCACACAGATTATGCAGCCATTAGGTATCTCATGAATAAACCCCTGATATCAAGTAGGTTAGCAAGGTGGTTGTTGTTGATGCAAGAGTTTGACATAACCATTTTGGATAAGCCAAGGAAGGCCAATGTTGTTGCAAACTTTCTTTCAAGGATAACTACATCAAAGGATAATCAAGTCATTTATGACTCTTTCCCTGATGAAAATCTATTCTCTATCAATGTGCACACACCCTGGTATGCTATCATAGCTAACTATCTGGTCACAGGGAGAGTTCCTTCTTACTTCTCTCCAAAAGAGAGAAGGGTGCTCATTGAAAAATTATTTCCTTTTTCATGGATTGCAGGATATTTGTTTTACATTGGGTCAGACCATGTCATGAGGAGATGTGTGAGAGAAGATGAGACATATGATATTTTTCATGCATGCCACAATGAACCATGTGGAGGAAATTTTGTAGCCAAGAGGATAGCGATGAAGATTCTAAATACATGATATTACTGGCCATCACTCCACAAGGATGCAAGGAGATATACAAGAAAGTGTGATAGATGCCAGAGGATGGGAAAGCCAACCAAATCTGATGAGATGCCCCTTTACCCTCAGGTAGTGATTACTCCATTTGAAAAATGGGGATTGGATTTTGTAGGACCCATTGATCCTCCATCAAATGGTAAATCCTATATCTTAGTATGCATTGATTATATAACCAAGTGGGTAGAAGTTAAGGCCATGAAGCTTGCAAAAGATAATAAGGTTGTTGAATTTCTTTATGAGGAGATTTTCACATGGTATGGGGTTCCAAGAGAGATAGTGACTGATTAAGGGGCTCAATTCACCTCAACCCTTGTTGTAGCACTGGTCAATGAGTACAACATAAGGCACGAAAAGTCTACTCCTTATCACCCTTAGGCCAATGGACAAGTTGAGGTGACTAATAGGGAAATTGAAACCATTCTAACCAAAACAGTGGCTATTCATGGGAAGGATTGGGAAAATAGGTTGCCAGAAGCTATCTGGGCCTATAGGAAAACCTGGAAAACAACCACAGGCTTTACCCATTTTGAGTTGTTGTATGGAAAGATAGCTATGATGCCCATTGAATTTGAGCATAAGACTCTTAGGACTACAATAGACTTGGGGATGGGTATCTCTGAGGCACAAAGGGACAAAATCATGCATATCAATGCTTTGGATGAGATGAGGAAGGTAGCCTTGCATCACACAGAGGTAGCACAAAATCAAAGAATAAAGTGGCATGAAAAATTTATTAAGGACAAGAAATTACAGCCAGGTCACTGGGCACTGCTCTATGACTCAAGGTATCAGGATAATGTAGGAAAATTGCAGACATGGTGGCTAGGACCATATGAGGTTACTGAAGTCTTCCCCAATGGTGTTGTTCAGCTCATTACCATTGACCCAGTCAGATTTAAGTTGCTTGTCAATGGTCATTGCCTCAGGTTATATCACAAGCGAACTTCCAAGGAGGAATTCCTACAACAATTCACTCAACATGTAACACCCAAACTTCTTGCAGCCAAAGGAAGTGGACCTAGTGTCCCTCCTAGCTAGCTAAGGTATGCCACTTTTCATAATAAATACTTCCACTTTTGTGGGAGTCCACTTCTTCATTCATTCACCCATCCATCCATCCATATCCACCTTTCTCTCTCTTCCATCACACCGCCATAACTTCACTTCATTCCACTCCATTTTCATTAATTGTTGAACTAACTTTTTAAAAAGTGACCAATACTTTCTCCATAATCTTTGCAACATATCTTCCAAGAATTGAGGTACGTGCACATCAATTTATTATCTCTTAATTATCTTTTAGTACATTCATTTAATTGCTATAAATTAATATAGACATTCTCCATAGCATGTACTTATCCCTTGCCCTATCAAATCATCATAACTATTGCACATGCGAAGACACATGCTCAAATTTAGGTTGGGGGGGAATTGTGAATACCATGTCCATGTGTTAGTCCATGTTGGTTCACATCAGCAAAGTTTAAATTGAACCAATTTGAATTCTGAGTGAGATGACGACTCGCATGTGTGAGATGACATCTACTGCCACCATTTTTCTTAATCATAGCCTTCATTTATTACTCCTTTACTTCCCTTTTTGCTCCTATCATAATCCTAAGTTGCCAAAAAGGTAAAATTTAGATGACACTAGTGTTAGGAATTTAGCAGCATTGCATGAAGGAGAAGCTTAACTTTCAGACGAAGATTGTAGGAAGGGAAACCTTGCAGAGTAATTGATTAATTGCGGAAAACTGAACAATGGGAGGTGGGTTAATTCGAAATGAACCCACAGTTCATGATGTATTACTGTAGGATGCACCTTGTCAGGCCGAGTTTAGAAATTGCGGGTGGTTAGATTATTTCCTAAAGTTGAATGGTTTTAATGAAGACATTGCGTTGGAATTTTCCTTGACATTGTCTGAAGGAAAGGCCATGGTAAAAGGGTTGGAAGTAATGGCTACTGAAGAAAGGATTGTAGAAGTTACAGGGTTGCCTACTGATGGTGAAAATTACCCTACTTTCAAAGATGATAGGTCAACTAGGGTTGAATTTATAGAACCTGGTGACCCTCCATTGAGTGTGGACAAGCAAGGTGCAAAGAGAACCTCTTTTCTTGAGCCATGGAAGCAAGTAGCTATTTATGTTGTGAAGCATATTACCTGTGAAGGTCGTCATTTGAATTTACATTATGTACACTTCAAACTCCTGAATCATATGAGGCATGAGAGAAGAATGAATGTGCCAAATGTGCTATACCACCTTCTCTCAATCATGACAGCCAAGACCCAAAAAGGTAGGGTCGATAATTATGTTTCCCACTATTGTCTAATCAAATTGTTAGTTGAAAAATATTTGCATGGTGTGTCTGAAATGACTTGGGAAGAATTCTTAAAAATTGATCAAATTAGACCAGAGCATTTGCAACCTAGGTTTTTGCCTCAACCTCATAGGGCTAGGAGGAGAGTGAGTTTTGTTGAAGTCACTTCTAAAACTTCAACTTTTGGCGCATGCCCTAGTGTAAACCCTCTTGCAACTGAACAAACCATAGAGATTAGTTCTTCCGAGGTAGAGCATTCAGACAAAGAAAGTTCCTCTTTAGATTCTGATGATGGTGTTCCTCTTGGAATCCTAATTTGAACTAGGGCATAGAAGAAAGAGGCAGAAATAAGGAAGGGTAAAGCTAAAAGGAAAACTACAGGAAAGGAAGTGCCAAGCTCTAAGAAATGGAAGGCTGACATTGTTCTTCCCGCAGCCGAAGAAAAACATGAGAGCCCTCCTAGAAAGTCAAGACCAGCTGGGCCAACCTTTGTTGTGTCTCCGCAAGGAACTAGAGAAACATCACAAGAGGACACAAAGGCCCCAATGGGTTAGGTGAACATTAGAGAAAAGGACATGTTTGAGGAAGCAACAAATGTAACATTGGCAAACCTTGCTGCCATCGCAGAACAAGTTGAGAGTCAAGAGTTTGAGGAAAATCAGTAGCTCCTGTAGCAAGAGCAGAAGCAACTGTTCCTACAGCAAGAGCAAGTGAAAGAACAAGAAAAAGAGGCCCTGTAGCTAGAACTAGGAGAACAGTCAACACTCTTGCAGCTAAAATTGGTTGAACATTCAAAAACCCTACAACCAGTGATACATGATGAGCAAGCATCGGTGCCAAGAAATTTTTTGGTAGGAATACATAGGCCCTCTAATTTTTTAATGCACATGGTAGCTATGAATTTTGAGATACAGAAGAGGGAAGAAGAATAGAAAGAGGAGAAACATAGGCTGAAGAAGGAAATTCAAAAGAGAGATGAAGAGATTGAAGATAAGAATGCATAAATTACTTCTTTAAAGGAAAGGTGGACAATATGGCAGCCTTAGTACCTCATATATTAGAATGCAGGACTCCTCCAAGGGTCTATGCTTTGTATTTGAAGGAGAATCATCTTTCTTTTAAACTAGCAAGGATTATCTCAGGTTTGAATCCTTCCAATGAGACTCCTCTTGAATTTTTCAATGCTTATCAGATTGCACCTCCTGAAATGAAGAATTGATTATGTGAATTCTATTTGTATAATTATGTTGTGACCTAAGACCATGATTGGAATCCATTGTTGTATGTTGGGGATGTCGAATTAAGGGCATTTATGTCTTGGATACAAAATGAGATTAGTTGGGGACAATAGTTTAGGACTTATAGGAAAATAGAATCCAACACTCCCCTGCCCATCAGGGTTGAATTTAGAAATCCAGGAGACATTTTCAGTGATTGGCATAGAATTCTTTACAGACCAAGCTATGGTGGGAGGATCTTTCCTAAGAGAGAAGAAGTTTATAAAGAATATGAGAAGATAGAAAAAACCACAAGGGAATTTGTAATAGGAAATTTGTCACAAAGGTGGAATAGTATGACTGATGAATTAAAACAAGTTGAGCCTCACTCTCTACAGAACTATGTTGTAGCATGCAAGAGGGTTGATGGATATATAGATTGGAAGGACAAATGGAAAATTTTGACTTCCATTAAATTTTCAGCCACCTACCCTATTTGGCCTGTGCCAAATTTCAAGTATTATCAGTATGATATAGCTGCAGAGAGATAGAGATGGAGTAGGTTGGAAAAACAACAAGGGTTCTATTGGGACCCTAATTCACATACTGCAAGAACTGATGTAGGAAAGCTAGAAATTGCAAACTTCAGGGCATTAACTATGCAAAAGAACAACCCTTCTTCTACTAGAGGACCAACAAAGTCTTAGGTTGGGGAGAGTGATGAGTCCAGTTTATGACTCAATTTTGATAGAGTTTATTATCTATTTGTTGTAGTTGTCATAGGATTTGATACTTGGATGCTAACCTTTTTGTGATATCTCCTCAAAACCATAGAAATTGGGCATAAGCTATTTTTGTAACCTTTAAATGACATTAACATGCTATATGGACCATCTATGTTAATTTTACATGTGGATTAATGAATGTTACTTTAAGATAGTTATGGATATGTAATTGTTGTGCACACTAATATTGTTATGCGGATATCATTAGCATCCTATAAAATTGAGGAAGATTCTACCAGCTGGTCATTCATCATGAAGGTCAACAAGGCGATTGTTCGAAGGTCAATGGAGGGAAGAATCTCAATGAACGAAGATTCCTAGTTTAAATCAAAGATTTGTAACCGCCTTGTAAATGATCTTAATTGTTTGTTGAGTGAATATAGGAGTTACCGTTGTGCTAGATCTGTGTTAAGGAAAACATGCTTAAACAGATTCCACGCATGCATAACCTCCTCTCCACTTTTCATTCTTTCCCTAAAGTAGTGTCCTCCTAATCTATTGGAGTTTACCACCTTGCTAGGTAGTTAGTAGTTTTCTTCCTATAAATAAGAATCAAATGCTCCTTCTTAAAAGGTTGATTAATCTGATGATGTACTCGCATTCTTAGTTTTTCAAGTAATACAATTATGCTGCTCTATTGTACTTGTGTTTTCCAATGAATAAAATGAAGTAATAAGTTCGTGCATCTGAGTTTACATTTGTCTTAAGGGATACTCATACAACGGGTACCACTTGGTGATAATTCCATCCTTTAGCTTAATTGTTACTTTTTGTTTAGTAATTAGTTAAGAATTTGGCACGGTATGTTCTTGTAGCTACTAGAATTACATTCTGTGACTATTCCTGCAGCCAAAGCAGACAAAGTAGTTTCCTATTTTTTTGCTCAGATTTTCATTTTTGTCATGCATTTCAGCTTAGTATAGTTATTGGTTGATGCTCAACACTCATTTTATTTCCTTTCAAGTAATTTACTTTTAGCACTATGTATTTGTTAGCCATAGAATGAAGATGGCTACTTTGGATTCCTATTGCACATACTGTGCTGACCCATTTCAAGTCTACTCCTTGGGTTGAAAATTTAAATGCACCTTCATGATGGTTGAGATAGCTATTCGGATTAGATGTCCAATCTTTGAATAACATTTGTAATGGCTTAGTTGTTAGATCATTGTAGGAGGCCAACAGGTGGCATCACTGTCAGATTTCAAATAGGCCCTATGCGAAACAACATAATGAGATGGAGGGTACCTAATTCTAGGCGTTAAGTACCCTTTCTTGTACCTCTCATAGGTTTGGTACAAGAGGTCTATCCTAGGTAGAAGTGGACCAATGGGTGCAAGCCAAAAGTGGTCTAAAGAATAGCTTCCACACATAAACGGTGGTTTATAATTGGTGTGATGGATCACATGTACTAAACCCTCATGAATAAGTTTTAGACATTTATACTTGACCAAGGGAACTACATTCATAGCAACCAACTAGGGAATACCTAGTTTCACTTTGAAGAGTTCCGACCTCGAGATTATGTCAAAAAGAAAGTTTATAGACTTAGGTCCAATAAGGACCAACAAGGTGATGCTACCCAAGGGAGGTATGGAGAGTACATTATGTGTACAAACAGTAATTTCAAGTGCGTTGTACACATATTTATGCAATAAATTGATTAACATGATCCCCTTAGTTATGATATTCACCCAACACACTGGGTCAACAAGAACACCTGTCACAATGTTTTTGTTGATTCATGCAAGGATGTAAAGAGGAGATGGCTCTCTATTATGACCCATCGATAGGTCCTACAAAGTAAAAGTTATGCCAGGAGAAGTATTCGTAGGCTGCATGAAGGGGATAGGCAGATGCAAAAAGGAAGTCATCACGTACACTAAACAACACCTTCATAGAGCGCCTAAAGGTTTTGTAGTCAAATAGTGACCTAATTAAGGCTTCATTTTGCAATGCCTACGAAACCTTCCAACTACACTTGCTAGGGGTCGCAGGTTGGGTTGTAAGGTGAAATTCCTCACAACACTCACATCTACAAAGCTCCTAGGACATGAGGAAATGAGTCTTCAACACCACTAAATAGAACCAAAAAGTTTCACGTTAGGTTCACCAAAAATGTAAGAGAGAGGGACCAACCACACCAAGGCTCCAAGTCATGGAGAGCCGAGAGTGGAGGGCTACCCTAGCTTACCTCACTCTAATGGATATTTGGGATGAGGATCGAGAATGAAGAGCACTCTCAAGTGCTTAGGTCACTCTTTAGACCTAAAAATTTGGTTGATACTAGAAAAGCTAATTTTTGGAGTCCAAACTATACCTCAAATAGCTCTCTATTTGACGACGGCAGCACAAGTCTAGGATGACAACATGACGTGTTGACATCTTTCTGGCATGCTGATGTCCATATGGCCAGAAGACATGAAATGGAGCGAGAAAAGCACCAGAATCCTCCTAACAGCCTAGCTAACTAATCTTAATGAAATGTACAAAATGATGAAGTATGAAAATAAAGTGCATAAATGATAAAGTAAGTAGATAAAAACAATGGTGGTAAAGATCAACTCACTAAAGCTCTAGTTCACCAACGAGCTCCATGTGCATGTTCACCTACACACAAGCAAGAGGGAAAAAAAATTGGGGATGTATAGGGATTTTCCTCAGTCAAAACCCGCTTTGGTATTTCCACCTCCATAGACAACCATAAAAGCCATGAAGAAGAAAGTATGATAAAGGAAATAGAAGAGAAATAGAGATTGTTGAACACAAAAAAGAATGATATGCTACTCTATCAAACCACAAAAGGATAAGTGAAGCATTACCACCTCCACCCAAAGGCTCTCAAGGCCAATGAAAGGAGAATGGAGCAATGAACTTGGCAAAGTCACCACAACTGTAGCGGTGATGAAGGGTGGTCTCATAAGAATACAAGCTCACAACTTGTATGGTAGCACCACATGTACAAAGATGGAGTTAATGGAGTAACAAGCTATTGCAATGCTCAATGGAGTTGTGAAAGGTGCTAGAATTGTGAATAGAATGCTCAAGAGAATGTTGAAGATGGAAAATTTGCTCAAAGATGAAGTGAGTGAAAATGAATGCCTTTTGAGGCCAAAATGAGAGGGAATGAAGTTGTTTTTGGGTCAGTTGGTCACACAGAGGTGTTACAATTAGACCCCAATGAGGTGTGTAACATCCCTGCAGACTCTAGACCTAGGAATCTGTTAGGGATGATAGCGCATCATGCTCATGTCCCTAATGAAAATTCCCTCACCGACGCACAAAACATGCACTGGGTGGATGGAAGGTAGGTGGGTGATGTGGAATTTTTCCTTCAGGTTTGATTTTCTAAGGAGGGGGTATGCAAAAGGGTAATTTACACAAGGGGTACAAATTTTCTCCTATATAGTAATATGACTGAAGATGATATTTCCCTTGATATTCATTGTTATGTGGATTCAGAATAGGTAGGTGATTTTGATAGTAGATGATCCACCTGTGCTTATGTGTTTACATTATTCGGTGGTGCAATTAGTTCAATGAGTAAGTGATAGGTTGTGGTTGCTTTGTCCACTACTGAAGTAGAGTATATGGCAGCTACTCATGCTTGTAAATAAGCCATTTGGCTTAAGAGACTATGTTATGATATTGGAATAAAATAAGATGCATTGAAAATTTATTGTGATAGTTAGAGTGCGATATGTCTAGGCAAGAACTCAACATTTCATGCTAGGACCAAGAACATTGATGTATAGTATCATTTTGTTCAAGATATGGTCGAAGATGGTAGGGTGAAGTTGGTTAAAGTAGAGACTTTGATGAATGTTGTTGATTGTTTAACTAAGCCTATGAGAATAGAGAAGTTCAGATGGTGTTTAGAGACTATGGTCCTTTCGGCCCCTAGTAATTAAGAGACAATGTTTACTCCCTCCCATTTCTCTTGCATGGTGTTCGACAAGTGGGATATTTTTTGGGAAAATATGTCTCAACCTTGCAATTATATAAAGGTTATTGTTTATAGGATCTATATATATCCTAGTTACACCGATAGGTGTAATATACAATGGCAACAAGGGGAGGAGTGGGATTCGTGTAAATAATTTTTTGTTCAACTTTTTTATGAAACACCTCAAATGGCTGACATACATTAAGTAAATGATACATTGTATATCTAGACCATTAATTATTATGTTTTAGATCTAATGGTGGATATTTTGTTGGTCTATCTTTCCCTAGAAAGTAACCCTATTTTATGACGACATTATACTACGATTGTAGATGATGATGTATTTTTAGAGTTTGATAGCAGTCATGTTGTCTTTGGATCTCTAGTGGTGATACTCTTGTGAGAAGCTTGCTTTGCAAGTATATTGTAATATTTGTGATTTTTGAATAATATATTATGTGGCTTTTGGAGTGTGCAATTTTTCTCCTTAAAGGGTTTTCCCCATGTAAATCACTGTGTCATGGTATGCATGATATTTATGTTTATTTTTGTTTAAGTTTCTATAACTATTAAAGATTTGTAAAGTTTTGCATTATTCCCCTATCAAGATTAGTGCAAGAATTTGTTATGCTACCTTATCTTCCTTACAAATAATAACCATCAAACATGTCATAATATCTGTGAAATAATACAAGAGTCCATGTACACGTATATCAAAGTATAACAGTTAATATACATGTGAAACCTCATGTGTCATGAATAATTATAAGTACAATCAATGACTGAATCATAAAAAATATGTACATGGAGAATACATCTCTACTATACCATAACCTGTGCATTTGTCAAAACTGGATCCCTGTGTCCATCCCTCTCCCACCTAGATGTTTCTACCTACATCTGACTATTGAGGTGATAGTGGAATTGATCCCACTGATCCCTCTCCTCTACCTCCTCCTTTGTCTCAAGGTGACCTCATGGATCCACTCCTTAGTGCACTACCCAACCTCCCCAATATCCCCCTCCTTATAATCTCTACCTCTAAGATGAGGGTTGCCTCAACTCTACTGGAGCATCCTGAAAGTAAAAAGTTCTGTAGTAATCTACCTCCTTGATCACTTGAATCATGGCATATCTATCTCCTCTTGAGGCCCTCACATGATCTCACTCTTTGTGATACCTATCTCTGTTGGCCTGTATCCTCACCCTATCTCTCTCCCATGCCTCTCAATCCATTTGTACGTTGTCCCTCTTTTCCATCATGGTGTCTAATAAACCCTATATCCTATCTACTTGTGCCCGTAAGCTATCCCTCTTGATTGTCAAAGTGTCTACCACCCCCTGCAGTCTCTATAATTCAGCCTATGAATTATCCCACTTTACCATGATAGTGCTCACATCCCCCTACTATGCTCTCTACAACCCCTTCACCTATCCCTATAAGTTGTCACTTTCCATAGTCATCATTTGGAGGTCATCCTCCACTTGCCATAATAGCCTCTGGAGATGAGATATTTAGGCTTGTGCCTCTACAAAGCTCTATACATAATCATCACCAAATATGGAACATGAAGAACCATATCCTATCATGGCCCCTCCTCATCAACCTCAATCTTGTCTCTCCCATCCTTTTCATGCACCTCATCCCCTATATCCACCTTGACCTCCTCGACCACCTCTACCTATACCTCCTCCTCCTCCTCTCCCTCTTGTTGGGCCCCCCTCCTCACCCTGCATCCCTAGGCCTCTCCCTTGCCTCTTGTCGATGTGTCTCATGGGGCATCTGCTCACCTCTCTAGTGTTATCACTCTATCGGTCCTCCTCTCCCTTCATCACATTATATATTAGTCGATCACCCTAAGATCATCCAATCCCCATTTATAATCCCATTTGAACTCCTCCAATTGGTCCCATGATGCCCTCACCACATCTGGAGTCACCTTCCTCCGCAACACACTTTTCTCCCAATTCACCCATGCATATCTCTCCTCAAGATCTAGAATATCTTGACAGACCCCAAACTACCTAGTCACTTTGTTAGGTTGGTACATCTCCACAATATACCTCTACCTCTCAATCAAGTAGCATCTAGTGAACATGAAGCTCATGTACACCTTATCCCATTTCACCCATACCTAGAAGTCATAACCCCTATATGACCTCCATACTATCTTCTCCTCTCGTAGGTAATCCATTTGTTTCCTCCATGCAACGAGGCTCCTAATCTCCTCATAGTGTAGGGTCCCAATCCATTTGAACACAATGAGATCATCTATTTCTCTCTTGTGTTTTCCCTCTCACACTAGCCATGTCACCTGAATACACTCCCAATCCCATACCAGTAGGAATGTCATGTGAGTCAAGGTAATGACCTTTCTGTAACAGATCAAGTGCATGTCTCTATACAACTATGCTAATAGGCACACATCCTAGGCATGTCTAGTCTCCTAACCCACCATACTTAGTACCACATCCACCAATATAAAATATCTCCCTCTCGTATCCAATAGTAGGAACCAACTCACCACACCACATAGATACAATCACAATAGAGGAACCATACCCAGACATTTGTCTATGTCCAACATCATCCCTCTATATGGGAGGTCTGTCCTCCCAAACAATGCCTATAGTAGTGGTTGTACTGATCCTATCATTTCACCCTCCATTATCTCACCTCGAATCCCCAAATGTATAATCCTCCACACATCCTCTAGTTTCACAATCATCTCCCCCATGGGGAGGAGGAAGGTGCAGGTATTCAAACTCCACCTCTTGGTCAATGCAGTGAGCATGGGCTTGTGTGCCCTCAATGGTGGTAGCAACAACATGTATGATAGCCTAATAAAATCCAACATGAGCCACTCATCCCCTTCAAACCCCTCTGCTAACCATAGGACTACAGATCTACTATCCTATTTCCTCATGCTATCTATTCTCTACATTGATCACATCCACCTGCCAGATCTTTATCATCTATTGCTCTCTTTCTTTTGTTTTTCATTATTCCCATGGATTTTACTTTTTCACATATCTGCCCATCCATAGGGTAGATTCAACTTTTGGAAAATCCACCCATGTATTTTGTGCATTCACCCCTTTCTCCTAGCCATTCACATCCACTCCTATGTGTGAGGCATATTTTCTCATCGAACATGGCTCCACACATCAACCCTTGTGAGTAGATGCTCATTCATCTTTCCACCATTTCCCCTTCACATCCAACCCTATGTATAAGGTGTATTCACCTATTCTTCCATGGATACACCCCTAAATATTTTGGGGTAGGGCCACCTATCCTTTAGCGCATTCACCTCCATGGGCCCTATGCATTCACCCCTCTTGGCATGCATCTACCTTTATGGAAGATTCCCTACCAAATCGTATCCACCCATCACAAATATGCCATCCCTTTCACACATCTTCCCATTGGATCATGTAGCTACCCCTGCCCACCCATTAGCAGATATGCCTATAAAAAGTGCATCCACCTAAGCTCTTGATGGGTGGATCTATTGCCTTGTAATAGGTGGATCCACGCCATCGTCGACTTTCACCCAAAATTAAATGTAAAAATTCAAAGTTTTTGGGTGTACTTGGATAACTAGTCTTTGCTCTGATACCACGCTCGCCCCATGTCCAATCGACATGGAATATCTCCTCCACACGATATTTTTCTCTCCTCTCTCTCTATTTTCTCTCAAGTGGTTAGGGTAAAAATGAATAGTAAATTACCTAATTTACTATTTATAGTCCCCCTAACACTATTTTTCTTCTTTTAATTCCCATTTAGACCTTGTAGCTCCTTTTTTCTTCATTCCTTCATTGTTGTTCATCATTTTTCATCATGGTCCTTATAGTACCCTCTTTTTTCCTCTATCGAGAAGTTTCTTGGGGACCCTTTTCCCCATCTGCCCTCTTGAGGGGGAATTATCCTTCCATATTCCACCTTTTCTTCACACTATCCTTCCCTCCATTTTGGGCCATCTCATCACTTATTTTCTTCCATCGAGTTGCCTATATTTTATTTTTCTTTGAAATATTGTTATTTTAACGATATTTAGAAGAGGGGCAAAATACAAACATCCAAATTTGACCATTCTCATTTGGTCAAATTTATCCTTGTTTTTCATATTCTTATATCGCCAATCGATGTTAATTAGATAATACCCTTACTATTTAATTATTTTTTTCCATTTTCCTAAGGTTTCCTAAAGTATTTAATTATTTAATTAAATGATTTACCCCTTTTTAACATTTCTTCTCTATATTAAATACATAGAATAATTTATTTAATCTAGTCATTTATCCATGTGGATTAAAATTAATTTTTAATTCAATCCCCCTTTTTCTCTCCAAACATCACATCCTCCATAATTTTCCTCTAATCCTTGATTAGGGTGTGCACACCCTTAATTGGGATTAATGTCACATCCTCCATAAAGTGCAAGTGGGTCACTAATCAACATTAACCCCTAATCAATTCCATAATCTTATATTTTCACAACAAAAATCATGATTGAAGACTTAATGCCATTTATGGTATGTACCTAAGTTAACCTTCATTCAAGAACTTCTTCATTTGGAGAAGTCATCCCCACAACTCTTTGGAATTTCAAATTCCAATTTATTTCACACATTTTGAGGAATTTTTAATTCCTCACCTCTTCTACCAAGGAATATTAAATTCATTTTTCTCTTCCCCATGAGGATTTAAGGGAATTCTAAATTTCTTCTTGTCCTCTCATCCCATGATTTGGGACAAATGGACAAGAAAATCCTTTATCAGATCTATCCCATTCCCTAGGTACATCAAGCACCTCCACCTCATTGCCACTTCACCTCCATCTCACTTCCTCACCTTTCCCTAGGATGACACATGTCATCCTCACATGGGTTGAAATAACTCAAGGCATCTCAACCCTTGATCCTCACCCAAGAATTAATCTTGGCCATTCATTTCATCTCCTCTCCTAAATGACTAAGAAATGCCTTAGTCATTTTTCACTCTAACACATGCAATCAATCCTACACACACTCTCAAGATCTCACACTTATGCCATAGCTAAACTCTTACAAAATTGCCATTTGCGACCATAAATCAAGCTAAAATCAAGTGCTACACTACTATATTGAAGAAAGGAGCACACAAAGAAAAAAAATCGTTGGGGAAAATGCATCAACAAGTTCAACCTTGAAGGTATTTTGGTGTCTTCATTTGTAGGTTTGATCTTTAATCTTTAGCCCTATTCTTGAGTGTTTTGTTGTGTTTTTAGTTTTTCTTGGTTTATATTTCCTTGCATTTTTATTGACTAGAAAACACTACACACACCTACAACTTTAATTCAAAAAAACTTTGTAGTAAAAGGAAAAGTATCCCTTTTCACACTTAATTTGGGAATAATTAGTAATAAAATAAGCCTAATGTTGCCTTGATTTAGTGTTGTAATGTGTTTTACACATTCACATTAAGTTTAGGACCCTTTTAAACTAAATGTACTTAATTGTGCCTTATTTAGGGTGTTGTAAAGTGTATCTTTACACTTTCACATTAATCTAGGGCTTTATTAATTGATTGAGGTTAATTTTCCTTAATTGGCCCCTTTAATTTAAATCCAAGCCTTACTAATTGCAAATTCTAAGGGATAAAACCCAACATTCATAAATTTCATTTGACAATACTTAATTTTAGAAGGTGTGTGTCCTAGGTAGGCGACCCATGACCCATTTTCCACATGGCGAATGGGTCCTAGGACCCTATTTTTACATAACATTTCACATTGTCTGAAGTGTGTCCTAGGTGAGTGACCTAAGATCCATTCACCACATGGAAAATGGGTCCTCACTTAGACCTAGGACCCCTCCTTGAAATATATTTTTGGTGGTATTTTAATGATTTGAAATCCATGATTCAATGTCGGCTGGTGATATTTTAATTTCGGGAATTAATGTTAAGATTGCATAAATAAAAGGTTATTTCACTAAGTTCATCCTAGAATTTCCAAGCTAAGAAATCTTAGAAAGTTTTCATGAGTACCTAGAGCATTTAAGTGAGCATTATCAAGAGCATTCAAGAGCATTTTCAAGGCATTCAAGGGAAGATTTGAAGAAGAATATTCCAACAATCAAGATTCATATTGTCATGTCAAAGATGGATTGCATCATGCATGTTGTTGAGCTAATGTGTTGATGTAGCATTGAAGATCAAGTCAAGAATTTCAAAGGAATTATTTCATATCAAGTTTCATGATCAAGATCTATATCCATTAAGGCCACTTCATGCTATATTGTAGATTTATCCAAGGTTCAATTAAGGTGTGGTGAGTTGTGACATTGCATTTATTCATTCATCATTCCTTTATGCATTGTTTCATTACAAGGTTTAATTACCAAAATGGGGTTTGACCAAGGAAAACCCCTATTCCCTAACAAAACAACATTTTTCTCTCCTTTGATGTGTGATTGTAAGCTTTAGGTTGATGATGTATAAGAGAGAAAAATTGGAGAAAGTTGCAAAGTTTTCAAAGTTGCAAAGAAAGTTGTCAAATCATGGTAATTGAGCTACAAGATTTATTTATGGCTTTCTGATAGTGTCTCACTAGAATCTGGAAATGTAGACACTGAAGAATAGAACCCAAAAACAATTTTTTCAGAGCCCTAGTCTGGACCCATTCACTTTAGGGAAAATGAATCCTTAGTGAGATTCGGAAAAACACTTTTGGTGAAAGGTACACAACATTTGACCCTTTTAAAACTTTCCTTTTGACTACTATATCTGTGTGAGTAAAATATGCGTAAATGAATAACAAACACACCTAATAAGACATTATATCAAGAGATTTAAACAACAATTAATCTAAGTAAAGCAGGAAATCTCTTAAAAGCCTCTTATTGCTCTCTATCTCCAAAGATTTATTAAATCATTGTGGCTCTCAAATTGTGTAAGCACTGTGACTATTAAAATGACAATCTAGAGAATGAGATATTGTTAAATGCAGGAATCTAATCCTATGTAATGATTGCTAAATGGTATGGTGATGATATTGTAGATGAAAATGACATGAAAATGATAAAACAAACTACAATAAACTAAGATGCGGCTAAATGAAAAGTCATGATTATGATTGCTATTCTAAAATGATTGTTTAATCACTATTTGTTGTTTTCTCAATGCTCAAATGCTTAATTGCTCTAATGCTATTTCTATAGAGTAAGAGTGCACAAATTTGGGATCCATTTCCTATAGAAAGAAGCTGTATTTATAGATTCCCAGGGGCATATTTGTGATGTGGCAGCAAAACAAAGGTCTGGATTTGATTTGAAAGAATCAATGGTGAATGATGAAGAAATCTGAGAAGATTATGGAGATTGTTCCTCCCCACAAAAAACATTCAGCCAACCAAAAGATAGGAAGAATCAATGGAAGAAGATGAAGAAGTTTGCCTGTAATTTGTCTCAAATTTGTCTCCAAATTTGTCTGTGAAGGCTGAGTTGAATTAGTTAGATATAAAATATCTAATTTGCTAGGTGGATATGATGAGTGAAAAGAGGAAATAGTTGTAGAAATATGGTCTAATTGAATATTTGGATTTATTCAAATTAGCAAAAGAGGATATTTAATTTAATAAAACAAACTATAGAAATTTGTTTATTAAATAAACATGGAATAAATTGGAAATATTCAATTTAGAGGAAGTTGAAATATTTGGAAGAAATACCAATTATTAAACAAGTGATGCAAGCGTCAAGTTCTTGCCGAGAGGTAAAAAGCATTTAGATAGGAGTACTAATGATTGAAAGTATAGATAGATACATGGATGCATGTAGACATAGATACATGGATACATGTATAGATAGATGCATCAAATATAGTTAGAAATGTTTGGAACAATATGCATTTGAAACATACATGAGTAGCATTAATAATTGAAGCAAATTAATAATACATATGTATTCATAGATGCATGCACATGCATACATGCATATATACATATATGCATATGTACATGTGCACATAAATACATCCATACATGCATGGATGCATGCATAGATGCATCTATGCATCGTATCCATATATGCATATGTACATGCATTCATGGATACATGCATGCATAGGTACATAGATGCATATATACATACATGCATGTATACATATATTCATACATGCATTATACATATATGCATGGATGCATCCATAGATACATGTATACATAGATACATAATTACATGCATACATAGATACATGGATATATGTATACATATATACATGCATGTATACACATATGCATAGGTTGCCTATAAGGATGCATAGACACATATATGCATGAATGCATGCATACATGCATACATGCATGCATGGATATATGCATGCATGCATATACATCTATATCATGCATGGATATATATGCATGTACATGCATATATTGCATACATGGGTGCATATATACATACATGTATGCATGCACACATATAGGCATTCATGGATATGTGCATGAGCACATATATACCTACATACAGGGACGCATAGACCCATATATGCATATAAAGATGCATCCATGCATGGTATCCATAGATGCATGTTTACATGCATCCATGGATGCTATGTATACATAGATACATGTATACATACATGCATATATGCATAGATACATATATGTATGGATGCATATACAGATACATGTTTCCATACATAATTACATGAACACAGGTACATGGACACATGGATGCATGGATGCATATATACATGCATGCATACATAAATGCATATATTGCATGGATACAAGAATACATAGATACATGCACACATAGATACATACATACATGCATGTATGCATACATGCATACATATATGCATGTGGATGCAAGCATACATAGATACATGGACACGAAGGTACATACATACATACATGCATGTATGCATACATGCATACATATATACATAAACACATGCATAGAATACTTATGCATTTTCCCTGAATGCTTTAAAAGGGCAGCATCGGCCAATCACATAGCAGCATTCAAACATATTACTTTTTATTTGTATAGTCAAAATTTTGAAAGCTATTATTTATATTGGAAAATTAGCATTTATCTATTTTTCTATTCGTCGAAGTAGGTTTATAAATCATTTTTTGATTAAAAAAGTCAAGAAAATGCGAACGCATAGACTGATTAAATAAATTTAAGCAAAGGCATAGTTTATAAAGCTAGCGGCCAGAGGTACGCAATGCATGAGTGCAAATTAAATGCATTAAAATATCAAGAAAATGCGAATGCATAGATTGATTGAATTGATCCAGGTGAAGGCATAGTTTGCAAAACTGGATATATCTAGGCATATATGTATCTATGCATGTATGTATATATGTGTGGATGCATATATGTGTATATGTATGCATGGATGAATGTATACATATACACATAAAAACATATGTGGCTAAATGCATTGATGCAAATAGCTATACATAGACATATGCATGCATGGATGCATGTATACATAGATACATGGATACATGTATACATAGATGCATCAAATATAGTTAGAAATGTTTGAAATAATTTTCATTTTAAACATATATGGGTAGCATTAATAATTGAAGCCAAATAATAATACATTATTGTTTTTTAAACAAGTACATGTACACATGGATGAATGTATACATAGAAACATGGGTGCATGGAAACATAAATGGATTGAGCATAGTTTGAAATGTTTGAAACAATTTGCATTTTAAACATATACAAATAACATTTATATTCATAACAAAAAAAGAATACATAATTGTTTTTTAGAACAAGATTATAAAGGATAGTTGTTGATGCATGTGTGTACATAGATACATGAATAGATTTATGCAAATCGACAATACATTTTAGCCTTTAGGAAAGTGTCAAGTGTGCTTTTAGGAATCTATAGAAAACATGATTTAGAAAAGACATTTTTGGAAAAGAACTCTTGAATACAATTTTATGTTATGATATTTATCTTTGAAGCCCTCGGTGTTTGATTGCATAACCCTGATATTTTCTTCATATGTTTCTTTGTTCAATATGGTGTGAATCTTGTTATGATGGATGGAGGTATGTTTGAGCTACAGATAGATAAACATATATGAGATGAAAGAACATGAATGACCTATGTGAGTGCAATAAAGAGAGGAAATTGACAGAATGATGAGATGCAGGTAAGGGATTTGAATGGCCTATGAAAAGTATTTGATAGGGGAGGGAACGATATGGAAGGCTGCTTATGAAAAGGAATGGAATGCAAATGGTGTGAATTTATCATTGTTGAGTTGAATGCAGAAAATTAAATGCAAAATATAAAAATATGAATGAGCTAGGTGGATTGAAAGAACAAAGGAAAGAAACGTATTGATATGATGCATGGAAACCATATTATAGGATTTTGAAATGTATTTGATATTGGAAGGAAGGATGTGAAAGTGTGGAAATAGCACTAAATGGAATAGGAATGTGATGAAGTGATCATTTGTCAAATTGTAGGGTGCAACAGTTTCCAGTTTCTTATTGGTTATGCTTTTTGAAATCATCATAGGGCTTATTGTTCAGATACATATACAAAAGAAAAACTCATATCCCATTCTCACTCTCCCTCTCACACAACAAGGTGTGAGATCCTTGAGCTTCCTCGAAGTGTGACAAGAGAGGAATAGATATAAAAATATAATGATATTGGAGGATACAAGAGTGAAAAGATAAGACAAAGCAAACGTTGAAATGCATATAGTATAAAAACAAAAAATACAGTAGATCAAGAAAACGTGAAAATGCAAATGCTGATGCATGTGAGAATGATAAATACATGGATACATAATAACCAATAACCACACATAGATATATGCATGTATAAGACACATAAAAACATGTATACATGGATGCATTCACAAGTGGATACAAAAAGAAAAGCATATTTTGCACAGAAGAATGCATTCAAATACACATGCATATATGCATGATGGCATATATGCATATATGCATGTATGGAAAATATGCATCCATGTATTTGAACAGAGTACTTTTTATTTGCATATTTGTCTTTCAATTCCTCGAAGTAGCTTTATAAATCATTTTTTTGATTAAAAAAGTCAGGAAAATGTGAGTGCATAGATCGATCAAATAAATTTAAGCAAAGGCATAGTTTATAAAACTGGCAGGCAGAGGTACATAATCCATGAATGCAAATTAAATGCATTAAATGGCATCTGGCTGTAGGTGGAGGCATTGGAATGGCTTGGTGGCCACATGTGGCCAGTTTACTTTGGCCATTTAATATAGATTTAAGCCACTTGCAATGCATCGATATTGCTTTGTGAATGTTGACAAGTAGTTATTTATCATAGTTTTTTTCCATATAACTATAAATGCATGTACAAATGTATATATGCATGAGGAGCATGCACACATGTACACATGGATGAATAGGCACATATATTGCATATACAGGTGTGCAAATGTAGAAAGTTGCATAAATGCATTTATAGATGGGTGTACAGAAAGACATAAACATGGGTGCATACATCCAGATGTACATATATACATGTATACATGCATAGTATCCATAGATACATACATGCATGTATCCATAGATATATCCACACATATATAGGTAGATGCATGCACACATAATTAGATATATGCATAAATCAATATATGCATGGTTGCATCTGTGGATACATAGATACATAATGACATGTCCAAAAAGAGGCATGGACATATGCATGGTGGAAGCATATAATATTGAAATGTTTCTAGCAAATTTTTATCAATGAGTATTTAGGTTTTTGTTTTCATTTATCCTTGTATCATGTCATATCTAATTAAGCTTTCTTGTTCCAATCAGAAACACTGTATCGTGTAATAAGCTTTAATTAGAAATCAAAGAACATTTGTTTGGTTTTCTAAAAGAATAGCAATAAAGCTCAAGGAAATTACGAAAATGCAAACAACTTGTTAGAATTATAATTATCCTTCTGCACATTATACTTATCAATCAAAGCCAATTAACAAAGTGGCAATAGAAAACCATGTGCATGTTAATATGTTCGGCAGCATGTATTTGTGCATAAGTCTATAAGTGTCCCATGGGTTGTGATTTCTCCTTGCATGTAGTTGGATTAAACAATTAATAATTACTGCTAGATAATGGAATGAAATAAACTTAAGCAAATGGAAATAGAATGACCCTATCACTTTGGAAGATGGAAAATGAATATTTTTGTGGCTTTTACATGATAGGAGGTGTGCAGCCACTAGATTTCTTTGAAGCTCAAATGTCACAAATGTCACAGTATCTGTAGCGTATCAGCCAATAGCTCTATTTGGCATTTTTCTGATGTCAGTTTAGTTGATTCCATATTTGTCATTTACCCTTGTATCATCTCATATCTAATTAATTAGGTAGCTGCTAACAGGTCTTTAAATACATAATAATTTTAAAAAATAAATAATTACAATTATCCTTGTGTACATTTCAGCTATCAATCAAAGCCAATTAATAGAGTAGCAGTAGAAAACCATGTGCATTTTAATATATTAGATAACATGTATTTGTGCATTTTAATGTGTTATGTAACATGTATTTTAATATGTTAGATAACACGTGTTTGTGTATTTGTACAGTAGAACACAATCTTTCTCAACATTTTGCGTGCCTTGAATAAAATAAGAGCTTTAGAATAGGATATGTATATTCATCCAAGCATAGGAGGAGGTGGATTCCTAACAGATATTATGGTTTGAAATGTTGTGGTGAGTATGCAAGTGCTTAATCTACAAAGGCCTTCATTTCTAAGGGCATTGTCAATATTTGATATTTGAGGATGCTTTGCGGCAGGTTTTTTAATGTCATCTAAACACAGGGACTGTTTTGAAGTAATGTTTTGTGTTTCAATTCTTAGCAATGGTTCAAAGTGCCCACTTAGAGGTTTTTTGTCATGGAATAGTATAGAAATTGATTTTGTGTAATCAGAATTGTTGAAGTCTAAGTACCTTCTTGCCATTGTTTTTGACCAAAGGCATATTTGTATATTCAACCATTTGGATATCCAGTGAATGCAGAATAAGTCACCCCGCAATCCACATTCACTTGAATCTGTGTGTGGCTTTGCAGATAATTGCATTCAGTGGAAATATGTCTGTGGGTCATGTACTTTGTGCAATGTATACAAAGTATCGGGATCCAGTTCATCGTTATATGATTTTAATGCTTCATTGTCCTTGTTTTGAAGGCAATTCAAAAAGTAATCTATCGCTCCATTTCGTAGTTGAATCGATGTGTACCGATTGTTAAGTAGTACTTGTAACGAGTCAAATAAACAATCGCCAACATTATATGTAAATGTACCTAGTCTACAAAGCCCCTCGCTCTTAAGTACATTGTCAATGTTTGATATTTGCGGGTGCTTTGTGAATTCATAGGTTTCAATGTCTATCATTTTCTTTGTTCCCTTTGTACCCTAATGTGTTTGAGGATAACAGATGGTATGTATCTGTTGTATCAAAAGCTATTTACCAGATTACTAGATCTATAGTTTTTCCCTATGTCGCCTATTTGCCTTCACTGAATAGCATTCTATAGTATTAAACACATTGTGGAGTTTCTTGGAAGATGATAATTTATATATGTGATGGAAAATGGAACTCGAGCAATAGCACAAGTCTATGTGGCATACTATATAGCAAACAATTTTTTAGAAGCACAAAGAAAGAAAAGTATTAATTCTTTAATCTAACCTTCTCATTTAGTGTCTCCCACTGGGATTGTGTGTACTTATTCTTGTCACATAGAAAAATTGGACAAATGAGTACAATGCATGATGTATACTTTTCATGCCACAAACACAAAACAATATTTCCATGTAGCTTTCTTTTCATGCAAGAAATGGTGGATAAGAATCTTTTTTGCTCACATTGTCAATCCCAGTCTATGGTCTTTAAATGTTTTTTTTAATTTGTTTGCTTTGCTTCTATGCACTTTTATTTGGCTGATTTTCCAAAACAAAAAAAAATGATTTTAAATGCTATTGACATGAAGAAGAATCAAGCAATATGTGGACAATAGCTATATATATCATTTTTGTTTCAAAAGAAACAGGTCAATGCAGAGGGATTGATTGATCAAAAAAATTGTATGTCTTTTGTTATTTGTGGAAATAGCTTCAAAAATCATTAGTGTTTTAAAAATTTGAGGAAAATGCAAAGGCATAGATTCATTGAGAACAAGTGAAAGCAAAGGTTGATTAAATAATAAAAATAAGAGATAAAGACTGATGGCTAGAGGCACAGAATGCATAAAAGCAAACTAAATGCATTAAATGGCATGTGGCTCGATGAGAAGCTGCTGGAATGGCTTAGTGGTCATGCATAGGTACGTTACTTTGTTCGTTTAAAACAAATTTAAGTCACTTGCTATGCATGACCATTACTTTGTGCACCTTGTTTTTTTGTTCTACAAGTCTTTGTTCTAGAAGAGTTTATAGTGATTGAGCAGACTTTGTTATAGTTACAGCATCCAGAACCAGAAACGAGTTACTTGAGGCGATAAATAGTTATTTCTCTTAGTTTTCTTTTAGTTTAGGAATTTAAAGTACACAGTGAGATTGGCAGCGTGAGCAAAAAAATTGTAATTAAGGCCATTTCGCATGCAAACAAACCCATGAGAAAATATTGTTTCATGTTTGTGAGCAACGTAGTACACCATTCACTGTACTCATGTGCCATGTCAGCTTTTGAAATTAACTTTCTGGTTTTTTTTGCAATGCAGTAAGAATAATCCTATAATCACTTGCACAATGCATAAGAACTTGCCACACATACAATTAGTCTTTTGAACAAAATTAGCTTTAATGCATATAGGTAGAAACCAATTGACGTAAAACGAAGACCTATGACTTTAAAAGTTGTTTGAAACTGCAAACAGAGTTTGAAAGTTGCATTCTAACAGTTCATTCCATTCTATGGATATTGTATACAGGTAGTATAATTGATTATCATATAAGCAAAATTTGTTCTATTTTCGAACACAAATTACTATTGCAATTATGGAAAATGCATCTATCTCTTTTCCTATATGTGCTATCAGCCTTATAAATCATTTGTGTTCATAGAAATTAGGAATATAAGATGACAAAATGAAAACATGAAATAGAACCTTATGCAATGTTTAAATAAAAGAATTTCAATTGCATTTCAAGAAAAGCAGGAAGGCAATTTGCAAAGCTGACCTTGCAATCTACTGCTGAATGATTAAATAGGCTTGGAGCAATGTGGGAATTTAGGCTGGTATCACAGTTACTAGTATTTTCCCTTGGTACAATGACAAAATTGAGACATGAGCAATGCAAAAAAACATATACTATCACATTTTTAAACACAAGAATTTTTTCCAGACACACATATTTGCAAAATTCTGCATTGCATTTCAAAAAAAAAAAGAAGGTTAATAGTGTTAACTGACACTGCAATTTGTCCTTGAATGTTTAAATAGACTTGAAAGTATGAAGCCCTGTTACAAGGACAATATACACAAATGAGTACAGTGAGTGACATATACTATTTAATTCATAAATCTGTTTTCTTTCATTTAATAGTGAAAATGCAAATTAGGTTTCATAGTGCTTTAACGCGTTTCTATAGTTTGATTGTAAATTTGTATTTTAAGTTGGGTTGAAAGGGCTTTAGAGACTATGAAGAAACGAGTTACTTGAGGTGATAATTTGTTATTTTTTGCAGTTTCGTGCCATTTAATTGCATAAGGAAGTTGTGTTGCATAGTGCTTTGCTTTGTAGCTGAGTAGGAGATCTTGTGGTTGCAGAGTTGCAGACTGGAGGCCAAGAAACAAGTTGCTTGAGGTGATGACAAGTTAGTTTTTTCTGTTTTCTTTCATTTAATAGCGAAAATGCAAGTTGGGTTTTGTAGTGCTTTAACGCATTTATATAGTTTGATTGTAAATTCATATTTTAAACCAATTTAAGTTGGGTTGAAAGGGCTTTAGCGACTGTCAAGAAACTGCAATTTATAGATTGAAACTGAAAGTGCACAATTGTTTTGAGCTTTGTAGCCATCATTATTTTGCACAACATAGACATGGTCTAGGACTGTCGAGTTCTAACAAAAACAAGTGCTAGTTACTATTTAATGCCAGACGAGCTCTCATTTTATAGTAAAAGCCTGCAAAGTCTCATATATCATGTTAAAGCTACATAAATGTTGCCTTTGTAACTAGATAGGCGCATTCTATTTCCATTTGCCTAGGTTTATTTTGTACCATTCTGTAGCACTCACTATTAATTATGTAATCGAGCCACATGCAAATAGAATTCTTAACTCATGGTGTCCATATACACGTAAGCACAAATACATGCTTTATAACATATTAACATGTACATGGTTTTCTACCGCTACTTTGTTAATTGACTTTGATCGATGGATAAAATGTGTAGAAGGATAATTATAATTATTTCTTTCTTTTAATTATTATGTATTTAAAGACTAAGTAAAAATTATCTAATTAATTAGATACGAGATGATAGAAGAGTAAATAAGATTATATGTGCGCATGAAAACAATAACTATGACATTTGAAACAATTCCCCTGTCCTTTAAGCTTTGGTGACAGCAAAAAAGCTGAAAGAAATTGTGGAGTCTAGGTTAATATCTATAAATTGCATTTGCTTGACAGTTTCCAAAGCCTTTTGAACACATTGCCCACACATTGTTCCCAAGGTCTCATTATGGCATAGGTTGACAGTACACTGGTTCTAAAGCTTTTATTATGGAACAGTTTTGCAATAATTGAAGATATGTAATCTTTACAGGACTCAAATGGACCAAGTACTTGTCAAACGTGTACACTGTACACCAGGAAAAAGACAATTCTGCATCCGAGGAACCAGCCTAGGAAGATTACCATAAGCTGAGCACTATGAAACCCAATTTGGCTATGCACTGTATAATGAAAGGAAACCGAGGAAAACAACTATTTATTGTCCCAAGCAACTTGTCTGTGAGTGTGCACTTTGCAATTATGACAACCTTTGCTCTGTCGCTGCAAACTGCTCCCTAGGTTTCTATGAAGATTACCATAAGCTGAGCACTGTGAAACCCAATTTGGCTATGCACTATATAATGAAAGGAAACTGAGGAAAACAACTATTTATTGTCCCAAGCAACTTGTTTACGAGTGTGAACTTTGCAACTATGACAACCTTTGCTCTCTCGCTGCAAACTGTTCCCTAGGAAAGACATATAGATGCACACACATATATATGCACATATGTACACACATGCATAGATACATATATGCATAGACACATGAATGCATGTTTGCATATATACATCCATGCATACATGCATATACACATATATGCATCGACACATATATACATACATGCATAAATACATATATGCCTAGATATATTGAGACATATGCATCTATGCATATATGCATCTATACATATTTACATACATATGCATATAGATACATGCAAGTGTACATAGAAACATGGATACATACATACATGCAGTTAGAGAGAGCGAAACTGCAAAAAATAACAAATTATCACCTCAAGTAACTCATTTCTGGGTCTAGACTCTGCAACTACAACATCTCCTGCTCTACAACTACAAACTGTTCCTTAAAACATGGGCCTACAAAACTGGAAAACAACATTCACAAATCAATAACGATGCATAGCAAGTGGCTCAAATCTATATTAAATGACCAAAGTACCCTGGCCATGCGTGAACACCAAGCCATTCCAGCGCCTTCACCTCGAGCCAGATGTCGTTCAATGCATTTAATTTGCATTCATGGATTGCATACGTCTACCCACCAGTTTTATAAACTATGCCTTCATGTAGATCAATTCAATCAATGTATGCGTTCACATTTTCTTGATATTTTAATGCATTTAATTTGCACCCATGCATTGCGTACCTCTGGCCGCCAGCTTTATAAACTATGCCTTTGCTTAAATTTATTTAATTAGTCTATGCGTTCGCATTTTCCTGACTTTTTTAATCAAAAAATGATTTATAAACCTACTCCGGCAAATAGAAAAACAGATAAATGCTAATTTTCCAATATAAATAATATCTTTCAAAATTTTGACTATACAAATAAAAAGTAATATGTTTGAATGCCGCTATGTGATTGGCCGATGCTACCCTTTTAAAGCATTCAGGGCAAATGCATAAGTATTCCTGCTTGGCGGCAGGAACTAATAATAGCATGAATAACAAGCAATAAATAATGATTGTTTGATTAATAATGATTTACAATTTTAACCAGGGGAGCTACTGGAAAACACTTTGCAATTTGGCCGCTTCATACCTATGAATTGGATTTGCTTCAAAGTCTCTAAAGCATTTTCAAGAAATTCATTTTTTGCATAGAGATGGCCAAAATTGATTTAATTGATTTGGATGATAAAGATGATTTGGAGAATAAGGATGATTTATAACTATCTATGATTAACTATTCAAAATAAGTGATTAATTAGTAGAGTAGCTTGATTGATCAGTGAAGTAGGTTAATTAATAATTACCATGATCAACTAAGTAGTTAACTTGAGTGACAAATGACTCATGGAATTCACTTGCTTGACAAGAGTGAAATGAATTATTGAGTCATTTGTTAAATCACTTAGATTTATGTGTCAAAGAGAAAGATAGAATTCCCTGAATTCACATGACAAGAATGTGAGATTGATTAGGTCACACAAAGCGTAAGATATAAGGTGAACAGCTTTATAAATCGTTTCAGTTTTAAAACAAAAAACAAAAAAATCAGAAAAAAGTAAAAGCATAAATTGATTTAAAAAATTTAAGCAAAGGCATAGATTTTAAAACTGGCAGGTAGAAGCATGCAATCCATGAATGCAAAGAGAAATTTTATAGTGACAAAGCATTAGTTGTTGTCCTTCTAGAATCGACACCAGGAGACAAGTTACTCAAGGCAACAAACAACTACTTTTTTTTATTTTGTTTCATTTTATACCAAAAATGCAAGCTGGGTTTCACAATGCATCAACACACACCTATGGAATCAACTTTGAAAATTATAATTGCAATGTATGATGCTGACAGTGTATTGGATACTCATAGTCAAAACAAAAAAAAAACACTAGCAAGTCTTTTTTTAGATTAAATAGAACCATGTATGAATGGAAAAAAGATTAAGCTTTCTTGCTCTCATCAAAGCATAAAGGAAAGAGGAATTTTTTCAAATGTCATAGTTATTGTCGTCATAGGCACATATGTAACATATGGATGCATACACAATGCAAGGACACTGTTTGACAAAAATTCTCAAAGAATTGTAGTCTCTTGAATCATTCCAACCAATCAATTATCTCATAGGTTCCTGTACTTTGAATGTTCAAGACTTACCATGATTCTCTAGAGGCTTTGGCTATGCACATCAACCATGTTGCTTTCTGCATATTCAAAATTTAAACAAAGGCATAGACTTTAAAATTGGCAGGTAGAAGCGTGCAATCCATGAATGCAAAGGGAAAGTTTACAGTGACAGAGCATTAGTTGTTGTCCTTCTAGAATCGACACCAGGAGACAAGTTACTCAAGGCAACAAATAGCTACTTTTTTTTATTTTGTTTCATTTTATACCAGAAATGCAAGTTGGGTTTCACAATGCATCAACACACACCTATGGAATCAACTTCGAAAATTATAATTGCAATGTATGATGCTGACAGTGTATTGGATACTCATAGTCAAAACAGAAAAAATACTAACAAGTCTTTTTTTAGATTAAATAGAACCATGTATGAATGGAAAAAAGATTAATCTTTCTTGCTCTCATCAAAGCATAAAGGAAAGAGGAATTTTTTCAAATGTCATAGTTATTGTCGTCATAGGCACATATGTAACATATGGATGCATACACAATGCAAGGACACTGTTTGACAAAACTTCTCAAAGAATTGTAATCTCTTGAATCATTCCAACCAATCAATTATCTCATAGGTTCCTGTACTTTGACTGTTCAAGACTTACCATGATTCTCTAGAGGCTTTGGCTATGCACATCAACCATATTGCTTTCTGCATATTTAAGAAACGCGTTTTTTGCAGACCTTAGCAAATATTCTACCTACACTCCTGAGATCATTGATACCAAGGTGATACATACATGGAAACATAGATACATGCATACATATATACATAACTACATGCATACATATATACATGCATACTTGTATGCATGGATGCATACAAAGACTATATTTCATGGGATTGTTAAAGAGTTCACTTGCTTTCTATATGCTTGCATATTTTGCATGTGTGCCTATGAGGACAATAACCATGATATTTGACAATATTCCTCTATCCTTTATGATAGCACATTGGTTCCAAACTTCATTCTATGGGACAGCTGCATAGCAATTGGAGCCATGCAATCTTTATAGGTCTCACATGCATCAAGCAGAATTGACAAAAGGGTTTTTACATAATGCCTGCGAGGCTCAAATGAATCCTTCGTGTTTGAAGGAAACATTTGAATCAATAATACCTAAAATGATTTTAACTATGATTTTATAATCAAAGTACACAAATGCATCTAAGAAATGCAAAACCCAACTTGCATTTGCAGTGTAAAATGAACGAAATCAGAAGAGAAAATGCATTTGCTTGAGAGTTTCCAAAGCATTTTCAACACATTGTCCACCCATTGTTCACAATATGGTTTTCTATTAGCACACTCCTTGAACCTTGTTGGAATCTACTTGCATTTATAGTGAAAAATGAGAGAAATCAGAAGGAAAAATGCATTTTCTTGACAGTCTAAAGCATCTTCAACACATTGTCTACCCATTGTTCAAAGTATGGTTTTCTATCGGCATACTCCTTGAACCTTGTTTAGGTCCAATTGCTAATTTGTTATTTGACTTTGTTTAAAAGGGAAAGTGTGGCAAAGGATTTTTATAATTATTTCTCTCTTTTTATTGTTATATATTCAAAGACTAAAAAGGGCAAATGTGGCCAAGGATTTTTATAAATATTTCTCCCTTTTAATTTTTATATATTCAAAGATTAATTTTGCCTTGATGAACTATGTGCCTTCAGCCACTTGTTTTTATGAAAGTATGCATATGGATTTTGAATCAAACTCTAGAAATAACAATAAATATGTTCCAATTATACAGTACAATCAGTCAACAAAGAAATCCATTGGAAAGTAATTGCATTTCTGATATCTACGTTTAAACCCCAACTACTTGATTTTTATGAACCACATAGCATATGCCACTCACAATACTCATTTGTCAAGATTGTCCTTCTAACAAGAAGCAAGAATATGAATTCAAGTACAATCAATAAAGTGAGAATCTTGAATTAACCTTTTTCTTTGTCTACTTTATGCAATTGTAAACAAAGGAGAAGGTTGATTCTAGAAACCCACCCTCTAATGCTTTCTTGAAGTCTTCGCCACAACTGCACCGCTACACCAACTCTCTTCTTCCAATCAGAAACATTGGATCCTGTAGTAAGCTTTAATTAGAAATCAAAGAACATTTGTTTGGTTCCCTAAAAGAATAGCAATAAAGCTCAAGGAAATTGCGAAAATGCAAACAACTCCCAAAATTGCAATTGCAAAGGTAAAAAAGAAATATGGAATTGACTAAATTGACATAATGCAGTCACTCTATATCCATTTGCCTAAGTTTATTTCATTTCATTGTCCAACACTTATTATTAATTGTTTAATCGAACTACATGCAAGTAGAAATCACAACTCATGGTATCCATACACACCTATGCACACATACATGTCTAAAATATCAACATGCACATGGTCATCTACTGTCACTTTGTTAAATGGCTTTGATTAATAAGTCAAATGTGCACAAGGATATTTATAATTGTTTCTTTCTTTTAATTATTATGTATTTAAAGACTAATTAGCACCTACCTAATTAATTAGATATGAGATGATAGAAGGGTAAATGAAAAATGAAACTGGATAAAAATGTCAAAGTTCACTTGTCTTGCATATGCTTCCATATTTTGCATGTTTCACAGTTCCCAAAGTAGCACATTGGTTCCAAACCTCTCATTATGAGACAAATCTGCAGCAATTGAAGATATGTAATCTTTACAGGACTCATATGCACCAAGAAGAATGGAGGAAAGGGTTTCTACATAACGCCTATGAACACAAATTTCATGGGACCACATTTCTTTGAGGGGTTTTGTTAAACAGTTTACTTGTCTTGTGTATGCTCCCATATATTGCATGTATGCCTATGAGGACATTAACCACAACATCTGACAAAATTCCTCTTTCCTTTTTGCTTTAATGACAGTGACAAAGCTCAAAGCAATTGCGTGCTTTCAGTTCCCATCTGTAAATTGCATTTGCTTGACAGTCTCTAAAGCCCTACCGATTTAAAATATGAATTTACAATCAAGCTATACAAATGCGTTAAAGCACTACAAAACCCAACTTGCATTTTCACTATTAAATGAAATAAATTATGTAAATTGCATTTGCTTGACAATCTCTAAAGCCCTATCGATTTAAAATACGAATTTACAATCAAGCTATACAAACGCGTTAAAGCACTACAGAACCCAACTTGCATTTTCACTATTAAATGAAATAAATTGCATTTGCTTGACAGTCTCTAAAGCCCTTTTAACTCAACCTAAACTGATTTAAAATACGAATTTACAATCAAGCTATACAAACACGTTGAAGCACAAGGAAACCCAACTTGCATTTTCACTATTAAATGAAAGAAAACAGGATAAACGAGCTTCTCATCACCTCAAGCAACTCATTTTTCGACCTCTAGTCTGCGACTTTGCAACCACAAGATCTCATGCTCAGCCACAAAGCAAAGCACTATGCAATACAGCTTCCTTCTGTAATTAAATAGCGCAAAACTGCAAAAAATAATAAATTATCACCTCAAGTATCTCGTTTCTTGACAGTCTCTAAAGCCCTTTCAACCCAACTTAAACTGATTTAAAACAAAAATTTACAATCAAACTATACAAACGCATTAAAGCACTATGAAACCCAACTTGCATTTTCACTATTAAATGAAAGAAAACAGAAAAAACCAACTTCTCGTCACCTCAAGCAACTCGTTTATCGGCCTCCAGCCCGTGACTCTGCAAGTACAAGATCTCTAGCTCAGCCACAAAGCAAAGCACGATGTAACACAACTTCCTTATGCAGTTAAACGACGCGAAACTGCAAAATATAACAAATTATCACCTCAAGTAACTCGTTTCTGGGTCTGGACTCTGCAACTACAACATCTCCTACTCTACAACTACAAACTCTTCCTTAGAACACGGGCCTGCAGAACAAGAAAACAACATTCACAAAGCAATAACGATGCATAGCAAGTGGCTCAAATCTATATTAAATGACCAAAGTACCCTGGCCATGCGTGAACACCAAGCCATTCTAGCACCTTCACCTCGAGCCAGATGTCGTTTAATGCATTTAATTTGCATTCATGAACTGCGTACGTGTACTCGCCAGTTTTATAAACTATGCCTTCACGTAGATCAATTCAATCAATCTATGCATTTGCATTTTCTTGATATTTTAATGCATTTAATTTGCACTCATGCATTGCGTACCTCTAGCTGCCAACTTTATAAACTATGCCTTTGCTTAAATTTATTTAATCATTCTATGCGTTCGCATTTTCTTGACTTTTTTAATCAAAAAATGATTTATAAACTTACTCCGACGAATAGAAAAATAGATAAATGCTAATTTTCCAATATGAATAATAGCTTTCAAAATTTCGACAATACAAATAAAAAGTAATATGTTTGAATGCCGCTATGTGATTGGCCGATGCTGCCCTTTTAAAGCATTCAGGGCGAATGCATAAGTATTCCTGCCTGGCGGCATAAACTAATAAAACAAATATTTAAAAACATTTATTTAATAAAAGAGGGATAATGATAATTAAATAAGACTATATGATTTAGTTTATTTAATTAAGAGGGAATAAATAATTAAATAATACAAACTATGGAAGTTGATTATTTAATTAATATGAAAGAGAATAGATAATTAAATAAAACAAGGTATTTGAATTTGTTTATTTAATTAAGATAGGATGATGTGATTAAGATATAATTATAGAAGAATTCGATAATAATAATTAAATAAAACAAAGTATGTGATTTGTTTATTTAATTAAGATTAAATAATATGATTAAGATAGAAGAATTAAATGTGAATTATATAAATAAATATTTCTATTTATTTATAAGTAGATGAAAATAGAAGGGTTAATTAATCAAATAAATCGTATTTAATTAATTAGATTATCCAGACCATTTTTAGGTGTATACATTTTGCCCCTCTTTGAAGTGATGTGTTTACGCATTGCTTCAAAGAAAATTTTGTTGCTGCTGCCAGTATTGACAAAATAATTTTTGGTATGCCCCAGATGTTGATTTTCAGGTGATGATGGATATATGCCACCTCGAGAGATAAATCGATAATTTTTATTTTTTTTGTAAATTTTCAAATTTTTTATGATTTTTTGATGATTTGATAAAGATTTTCAATTTCAATGATGCAAAATTGATTTATCTCCTGAAAAATGATGTTTACTCCGCTAGATGTGAAATTGATGAATTTAGCCCCCTGGAAAATAAAATAAATAAATCCCACCAAAATCCTTCTTAATCACTCTTTTAAAAGCTAAAAGGGTGGATTTAGAATTCATTTGTGCATTGTGAGTTTGAAAATTTGGAGTGAGAGTGATTTTGAGAAAAATGGTTATTCCATACCACACTCATCGTTTCAAGCGTGTGCGATGACACAACTGCCCGACTACGTATGGACCTCCAGTATGTACCCTAAAAAGCTCCTCGTGATTTGTGCTTTTCAATTTTCGTGTGTTTATGTTGTTTGAATTCAGTATTTGAATTTTATAGCACTTTGACAACCCGATGTAGCACATTCATCTTCTGTTTTAGCACATTCGCCATTTTAGCGCAGAGATCAGATTTTGTGGCGCATAGATAGGTAGTTGTAGTGCATATGATAGATGAAGTGACACATGGACCTCCTAGATTAGTGCAAAGATAGAAATGGTGCATAGGTGATCTAGATTAGCGCATAGGGACCCTGAAATGGTGCATCCATCGAATCAACAGGTTGGTCTCTTGAAATAGCACATCAAGGTCTTGAAATGGTGCATACGCTGATTTAGTGCAATGACTATCTATTTTGGCGCATTGATGAGTTTTAATAGTGCATTTGACTTCTCTAGTGCATTGAATCAGTTTTTTAGCACTTTGAAGTTAGAATGATAGAGTTTTTCAATTAACTCCTTGATTTTGATGATTTTCGATTACATAAGCCTTTGAGTTGATTTTGATTGATGATCTTGATAGGTTAGATTTTTATTGATCTCATGATAGGTGAAATGAAATAATTGATTAATGATAATTGACCTCGTGATAGGTGAGGGTCAATGATAAACTAATTGATTGACCTCATGATAGGTGAGGTGCAATGATAGTTTGATGATTGTCCTCATGATAGGCGAGGATCAATGATGGGTTCTCATGAGATTTGATCAAAGTCTCACTAGAGCATATTAGATTTGATAGGCTGATTGATGTTTGATTAATTGACAAAGATTATTGACTTTCAGTATTCTATAATGATAGGAGCCTTTGACGAACTTACAAATCCGAGAGCAGTTTCCTAGGACATTTGATTTGATACCGCAGCTAGTGTCGCCTGAGACAACAGTTATCACATGATGTGGTTTGTCCTCTCTTCTAGATATTCCCCAGATTAGGATTAGTCGGACACTATTGAGAGCCTTAGCAGAGAGATGGCATAGTGAGCACAATACCTTCCACCTTCGTACCGGCGAGATGATAGTGACTCCAGAGGATGTATGGCAGATCTTGCAGATACCTATTGTTGGGGAGCTGGTAGTTTATGATTCTACTGAGCAGGGTGGGACTGATGCACTACACTAAATTTTTTAGGATGATATGATTTGTGGATATGAGATTCCATGGAGAGAGATGGTTGATTCTTATGCTACCTTTCCATTGGTACTTGCTAGTTTCATTGGAGGGTTCCTTTGTCCTGATTGCGGGTCAAAGGAACTTTCAATTGGGTGGGGTCAGATTCTGGAGAGTATGATCATCCATGGTACTAGATATGCATGGGGTATGTGCATGCTTTCCCATCTATACCATGATTTTCATTAGGTGGTCTACCTCCGAGGGGCCAATTTGTCTTCAGGAGTTACATTACTTCAGGTGTGGGCGTGGGAGCATACAGCGGTTACTTGTCTAGTTGGAGACAGATAGTGACCCACCATGAGGCCATAAGTTCATGCATATGCAGGTCCAGTTACTTAGCCTAGAATGGGAAAACTGGAGCATTGGAGGAGAGTCCTTGATGATGTAGAGATAGCTACATGGTGGACCTATCTGGATTGCAAGCACTAGTCAGAGGATGATACATAGATGCCATACTTATTCCAGTCCATTTACCTGATTGGTCGGAAACGTTTCATCATTGAGATATTTTTGGTGAGGAGGGTGCTTAGATAGTATGGCAGAGTATAGGGTATGCCCTAAGGTGTTGCACATTATGCATGATGTCAGATACATGTCACGAGTGGGGACCCTGCTTATCATATGATGTTGCAGTACAGGAGTACCAGGGTCTACAGGCCATTATTTGGGAGATTCATCTTGAGATCATTGAGGCTCCAATTTCTAAGGAGTATGCATAGCATCTCATTTTACATCCATTCCCATGGATTTCCATCCCAGATGAGCCAATGCTAATACCAGGTGAGGAGGAGATGGCAGTTGCACACGAGCATCAACGAAGGAGAGATGAGGGAGATGAGGAGGAGGAGGAGGAGGATGTGGAGAGCAGTGATGATGAGGAGGGACATGGAGATGGAGATGTTGATGGAGATGGGGGTGGAGGAGATGAGGGTGGAGGAGGCCCAATGTTTGAGGTTAGAGACTTCATGGTGCCTCATAAGAGGCGATCACTAGTAGCTGCAGCAGAGCAGCATGTGCAAATTGGAGTACCCTCCCAACAGTAGCAGACCCAAATTTCCAGCCTATAGGTTCAAGTGCAGACACTACAGGGTCAGCTAGCACAGGCCTAGGGGTTGCTATTCTAGACATAGGAATAGATACAGAAACATGCATAGACTCATGCACATGCTCTCTCACAGGTACAAGAACAATTGACAGTTGCACAAGTATAGATAGCCCCTCTAATAGTAGAGAGAGATGCAACTAGATAGACTACAAAGCAGTCATAGGGATTGGCTGATAGACTACATATATTAGCTGAGGGTACCTCCATAGCTGATTATATGAGAGAGGTTCTTTGTGTGGGTCAAGAGGCCGAGTACTATAGAGGTCGATACCATGATGCAGTTCCTACAGATCAGAGAGTTAGTTATGCTCAGTCTTGATTTGGCAGGACTCATTCCAGGACTATCAATAGGGGTGTGACACATCCTCATTTGAGAGATCGGAGAGATCCTGGTACGTCTGGTGGGGGAGGCACCGGTCCAAAGATTCTGACACCGTCTGGTGCTAGCAACACATAGTTTCATGATTGTATTCCTTAATGTATTTTGAGACATGATGTATACTCCGATTTTTTATTCATGACCATTTTTTGATGTTGTATCTCTTTATATTTCAGACATCATTATATACTTGACATTATAATTTTTGAGATTTATATGATATGCGGCAGATTTATCGATCTATATGTGTTCTATATGGTTCTATGATGGATGCCTATGATGAATTCCCATGATGGATGTATTTAATTTCCTACTCTACATGCCATGTGATGATTTATACGATGATGTTATGGATGCATTTTACAATCATGATAACGTGCTATGATTTTATGATGTTTTATTTGTGATGTTAAATGTGATTATACTTATAATGATGATGTATGGATGCATGGTTCCCATAGTATTTACATGGAATGATAGATGTATGATAATGTATACACATGAATGATATGATAATGCAACTATATTTGTGATTTTTTTTTTATATTTCTATGATATATGACATGATGATGCAAATGGAATACGATGCACTTTATTTTTGGTCTTTCAAATGCAAATATTTGATGTAATAAATGGATGAATGAATGATCAATATGATGATATTTCTAATGTATGATGTATGATATGATAATGTTAATGAAAATGTAACTATGTGGATGATTTTTTTTTGATATTTTTCTTATGCAATTATATGATGTGATGCACAAATGAAAAATATGATATGATAAATGAAAATATATGATCGAATGTATGAATGATCAAATGATATAATAATGCCTCCAATGTATGCAATGCAAATGATTATGCAACTACATAAGAATGATAATTTTTTTATTAATGTCAAGTATACTCAATCCATTAATGATAAAAGATAACATCATTTTTTAATTCTCCATCAACCTTTGGAATAAACTACTCCGTAGATGCAGAACTAACATAAATGCAATCTAATTTAACCATGCAAATCTACATATGTTAAATTTGTCACCTTAACAGTCCATTTATTGTGATTTTTATCATCATTGAGCCTTTAAAATGTTGAAAGTGAGTACAAGCATCAATGGTATAATTTAGACCAATGATGACCTGAGTACTACCTTCATGATTTTTGATATTGCAAGTTAACACAATTATCTAGGTATAATTAAATCAAGATGTGCTGAACATTTCTTGTGTAAATAGACAAGAATTAATCATTTTGTTATGTGAATTCTGAATGTCATCAGTGATACTTTTTAGAGCACATCTTGTGACAATTCACACAAAAATAATGATCAACTCACAGACAGTAGACAAAGAAAAATACCATTCTCCTTCCTAGCTTCTCTAGTTCAATACATCACTGAGTTTCTCTAAAGAAATGATAACATAAATCAAAGTATAAAATTTGAACATTCAAGCTAAAGCGATAAAATCATGATTCAAAAGAATATCATACATCTAAAGTTGTTTTGATTGATTTGATTTCAGCTGTTTGATATGGATGGTTGAGTTTTGGAAAAAAATTGATGTTTGATGTATGTTTAATGTTGAGTTTCCCTATGATCATTGTGTTTGACTCATTGTCATATTATTGTTTTTCCATTTTATTAAGCTCAAAGTTTATTCCCCCCAGTGAGTTCAAGATTTTTCCCCCAAGCTAGGGTAAGACATGACCACAAATTGCCAGGATATGTACATGAGGTTTTCCTTCTCAATGATAGGTAGAAAGATGGAAAAAGTAAATGACCAAGACATGCATCTAATAGATGAAAAAGCTAGTTTAAATCACAAGTAGCACCTATTTCTAGATTTTCACTACGTGTTTTTATTGCACTTTTTTTTTCCATATTTTATGATTTTTCTGTATTTTTGTATTTTCTCAATTTTTTTGTATTTTTTTGTCACCAAGACACCTGTTTGCTAGGTTTTCATCAAGGTGACCATTTTCCTAGGACTTTAACCATGCACTAAATGATTCAGGTGTAGAATTTCCTAAGATGGAGACTATTGATAGGTCCATCGAACAAATCTCCTTCAGGTGTAGATAACTGATAGGCTCCAGATCCATAGACTAATATCAAAACAAAGGGACCTAGCCAGTTAGGTTCAAACTTCCCTTTCTTTTCTTTGTCTTGTTGATTTCAAGGGTTTTCCTTTGAGACCAAGTCACCAATCTGAAATGCTCTAGGTTTTGCTCTGTGATTGTAGCTTCTAGAAATTATCTTTTGATATGCCTGCAAATGGTCCACAGCTTGTTGACGACGTTCATCCAACAATTCCAACTCTTGAAGTCTAGACACTCTATAATCATGTTCTGAAATAATTCCCTTTAGTGACACAAAAAGTGATGGTATCTCAACCTCAATAGGTATGATGGTCTCTGATCCATATACCAAGGCATATGGTGTCGCTCCTATAGGTGTTCTGATGCTAGTTTGGTATTCCCACAAAGCAGGGTTTAGTTGAGTGTGCCAATCACATCCAACATCATTGACTATTTTCTTTAGTATTTTCAGAATAGTTTTTTTTGAGGCCTCTGCTTGGCCATTTCCTTGAGGATAGTATGGGGTTGAAAAATGATTTTGGATATGAAACCTCTCACATAGTTCATGAACATCCTAATTCTTAAAAGGTCTACCATTATCTGTGACAATGGACTGAGGAATGCCATACCGACAGATGAGGTAGTTCAGTATGAAAGAAGAAATCTGCTTTCCAGTGATTGTTGTCAAGGGAACAACTTCTATCCACTTTGTAAAGTACTATGCGGCTGTGATTATAAATTTATGTCCATTGGATGAAGATGGATTATTTTTTCCTACCAGGTCTAGTCCCCACTAATAAAAAGGCTATGTTGACATGAACGGTTTCAATTCTTGTGTTGGTGCATGGATTAGGTTACCATGGATTTGACATTTTTGGCACTTCTTGACAAATTAAAAAGACTCCTTCTCCATATTCAACTAGTAATACCCCAAATGAAGGAGTTTCTTCACTAAGTTTAGTCTGCTTCAATGAGTTCCACAAATACCTTCATGAATGTCATGTAAAGTTGTCTCAGACTCGTTATGTTCTAGACACCGAAGAAGAGTACCATCCAGACCTCGACGGTAAAGTATGTTGGCAATAAGGTATGTCGTGTGGTTTGGCGGATGAAGGTGCATTTTTGGTTTCTGGAAAGATCAAGAGGAAGGATATTGTCTTTTAGTTAAGTGTAGATCTTTCCATAAATTGAGGATTCAACATCAACTAAATGGCATATGGTTTGAGATTTAGGATTATCATAAGCAGGATTAGACCCTTGTTCCACCATAAACTCATAATGATCTCACTTTTTTGTTATCTGTAAGAGAGAAGCAATTGTCGCCATAGCATCAACAACTTTGTTTTCTGCCCTTGGAATCTATTCAAATTTGATATCCACAAAGTAATTTTTGAAATCATCCACCCTTTTCTTATATGGCATCAACTTCTCATCTCTCATTTGATATACATCATTTAACTGATTAATGACTAGTTGTGAATCTCCATATACTTGTAGCTCTGTGATCTTCCATTCAACTGCCACTTTGATGCCAATGATTAATGCCTCATATTCAACTACGTTATTTGTACATAGAAACATGAGTCTCCAGGACTTTGGGATGGTATGTCCTTGAGGTGTAACAAACAAAATTCCTGCACCTAACCCATGTTGTGTGTAGGACCCATCAAAATAAATCATCCATTGTTGTGTTGTCATAGTAAGAATGTCTGCATCAGGAAACTCAATGCTCATTGGATGATCATCTAGTAGTGGAGCTTTGGCTAACTAATTGGCTATCACCTGACCCTTGATGGCTCTTTGATCTACATACTAGATGTCAAATTCACTCAAGATCATGATTCACTTGGCTAGTATTCCTGTTAGGGTAGCCTTGTTGAGTAAATACTTTAATGGTTCAATATTTACTATGAGTTTCACTATGTGGGTTAACATGTAATGCCACAACTGCTGAGTAGCAAATACCACTACCAAACAAGATTTCTTGATGAAGGTGTAATTTATCTCGTAACCATTCAAAGTCCTATTGATATAATAGATACCATGTTCCTTTCCCATAGAATCTTCCTATGCTAATAAAGCACCCAAAGAAATCTCAGTTGTTACAATGTATAGTAATAATGGTATCTCTTCTATAGGTGGCATTAGTATGGGTGGTGACATCAGATATTGCTTTATTTGATTGAAATTTGTTTCACATCCTTGATCCCATTTGAAAGAGACATTCTTATGTAGAAAATGATTGAGGGGATGACTTTTGTCTACTAATTGGGAGATAAATCTCCTGATTGATTGTAGCCTACCCTATAGAGACCATAGTTGAATGATATTCTTTGGTGGTAGCATTTCCATTATGGCCTTGACTTTGGCGGGATCCACTTCGATACCCTTTTCTGAAACTATGTATCCTAGAAGCTTCGTTGATGTAACACTAAACACACATTTCTTAGGATTTAATCTGACATTGAACTTCTCTAATTTGGTAAATATTTTTTCCAAGATCTCTATATGTCGTTCTTTGGTATATGAATTTGATAATATATCATCCACGTAATCCTCCATAAAGGTATACATCATGTCATGGAAAATGGTGGTCATTGCTCGCTGATATGTAGCCCCTGCATTTTTCAACCCAAAGGGAATGATGTTCCAATAGAATGTTCCCCATGGACATGTGAATGTTGTTTTCTCCTGATCTTCTGGTGCTATTTTGATTTGGTTGTAACCTAAGAAACCATCCATTAGTGATAACATGGTGTGTCTTGTTGTTAAGTCTACATAATGTCAATTTTTGGCAAAGGAAAATTGTTCTTTGGGCATGCCTTGTTGAGATCTATGAAGTCAACACATATTATGATACTACTATCTAGTTTAGAAACATGCACAATATTAGAAATCCACTCAGCATAATCAATAGATCTAATGAATCTTGCATCTAACAACTTCTTTAGCTCTGCTTTTACCAACAAGGCAATATGAGAATGCATTTTCCTTAGTTTTTGCTGCACAAGTTTTATTCCAGATGGTAGAGATAAATGATGTATTAGAATATCTATGTCTAAACCTAGCATATTAGAATAAGACCAAGCAAAGTTAATGTGTCTGTCCTCAAAGAACTTGGTGAATTCGGGATTTTCTTGTTCAGTCATAGATTCTACCATATGTAGAGTTTTTTCTTTTTCTGTTGTGCCAAGATTGATAGACTGTGTAGGCTCCACCAATATTGATGATCTTTCATGATAGTGTTTTGGAAGGGTGTCAAATCTCCCATCTTTTGGTGCCTCAGAGAGGTTTTCACTGTCAGATGTGTTCTTTATTTTTACTTTTTCGAGATCTAATGCTGTCATTAAATGGTTTTCACCATTAGATCCATTATTCCTATTTTCAATTTTGCAACTAGAAGATTTGACACCCTCCTGAATCAAAGCGTTATTATGAGATTTATGATTAGAACTTGTGTCAGGTTTGTCACAATAAAGGAATTTAATGATAGCATCATCATTCATAAAGATAGGTACATTGATAGGTTCAGTTGGTTCCCAATTTTGATAAGTTCAGGATGTATTAAGGGTAAAAGGTCATCAGATTGGATAAGGTCAACGAAAATGAGGGTTCTGATAGCCATGTTGTCAAGGTTGTTAGTAGCAATGTCAAGGTCTATGATATTACTCTCCTCCAAGTCATCTATCTCACTCGATATCTGTCCATCCTCACTTGAGTCATCGATATTTTGTGATCCAAATACAAGGGATCTAGTCCCTGAGCTTTGTCCATCCTCACATGTGGGTGCATACTCTTTTATGAAATCAATTTGTATGTTTGTGTATTATGCTTCAAATAAAGAATCCCACTCATACTCATTGGAATTTGCCTCAAAACTATCCCGCATTTGAAGGATTCTTTCAACAACTCTATTAGTGATTTCTTCTTTTGTTTCCTCTGTATAACCCAGTCCTAATTTTTCATTTGACTGAAGTGTGGGCAGTTGGATGGGTTCTACAATGCCCTCTTTTCTTTTTCCAATAGGTCCTTTTCCTTCATACCCCATTTTCTCTAATATTGTTTTTCCCTTTCCATATTGGTTTGTCTTTGTGCTGATAGTTGTTGATGTAGATGTTTCCTCATCTTTGTAGAGCCAATTGAGGATGGCCTTATCTTCGGATTCATCTTCTAAAGTACCTACCTTTACAAATCTATCATCCAAAACCATGGTAGGTTGTGATGATTGTTGTGTTAATGTTGATGGATGCCCATATGATTTTGGAGATGGCAGCAGTTGTGAAAGACAAAGATTGTTCAATGGAATACTCTCCCATGCCTTTGTCTTTTAACAATATATTTTCTTTGAATTGTTGTGATAGAGAATTCAGTTGACCTTCATTGTTTGATGGAGTGGAGTTAGCAACACTTGTATCTTTTGACTGGTCCTTTTTCTCAACACATTTAGATACAATGTTTGGTTTCCTTTCACTGTTGGATGGACTAGAAGTGTTTGCTTCCCTATTATGGGGCACACAAGTGTCTTGAGCTGTTTTAAGTGTGTTACAACATTGGGGATTGTTGTAGTCAGATGAAATAGTGACTTCTTGTCCATTGACAGGAAACTTTAAGCACTGATGATAAGTTGAAGGCACTGCTTGCATTTTGTGAATCCAAGGATGTCCCAAGAGTATATTATATGTCAACTCTTTTTCTAACACTTGGTAAACTATATTCTTCACAATTGGTCCTACTTGAATAGGCAACATGATCAATCCCTTGGAGGATCTCTCTTCTTTTTCATAGGATTTTATTATGATTTTCCTTTTGGTATCAATAGAATTATCATAATATTCTAGTGCATGGACTAGTTTTAAATTGAAAATTTTTAAACCAGCTCCACCATCTATTAGGACGTGTTTAACATGGTGTTTGTGGACTAATACTTCAATGTGAAGGGTGGAATTGTGCAGATGAGTTAGTGATATGTCATCTTGTTTGAAAAATGATAGCCAGTGAGGCATGGTTAAGTGTCCCACCATAGCCTTGAATTGGAAAACTTCCAGATTATTGGGTATTGTGGTGGCCACAAGAACTTGTTCCAAAACCTCCTTATGAGATGGTGAGATTTTAAGGAGTTCTAATATTGATATTTGGGCTGGTATTTTCTATAGTTGATCAACTATGTTGTACTGATTTGAAGGGGCAGCAGTGGTTTTAGATGTAACTCCTTTCAATATTACTTTGGATTGCCCCCTTGTTGTCACATTGATTGGTTGGTAATCTTGCTTTTCCCTAATTTTTATGAAATTAATTTTATTGTTGGATGTGACCATGTTTGGGATCAGATTTAATGGTATGATTTCATTGATTCCAACATTATCAATTTGATTATCAGTGGCACCATTATTCTCAACCGTAGAAAGACAATGAATAGTGTTGTCATAAATGTAATTTACAATTTTACCTTTACTATTTGTAGAAGAAGATTCTCCCTTTTCATAATTTGGTAAAGGATTTTTAAATGCACTATGATCATTGTTCGTTTGATGTCCTTCTATGAATACTTTCTTGTTATCAATGAAATCTTGTACTAGATGTTTCAACTGCATACAATCATTTATTGTGTCCTTTATTTTTATGAAAGTCACAGTAGTCTGTATCATTCCACCAAGATGGATTTACTCTTGGTTCCCAATCTCTTGCTTCAGGTAATGTGATAAGTCCATGTATAAGTTCTCTCATGGTTGATTCTAATGTTTGTCCCAATGGTGTGAATCTTCTTTGATTTGATGGTTTTTGATATGATTGTGGTTTAGATTCACCATTGTTTGGATTGTTGTTTTGATTGACACTTTAATTGATGTTTTGATCATTTTTTTGATTGGTCTTTGCAGTAGTTGTCAAATTAAATACCGGTTTCACATTTTGTGTTTCATTTCCAGCATCATTGTTACCAGTATTTCTATTATTTTGCCAAAACTTTGGTTTATCATTGTTATTATAGTGGTTCAAGGAGTTTGTATTATTTGATCCTTCATTGTATATTTTTATTACCCCTCTCTTGACCAAGGCTTCTTCGATCTTGAGCCCATTTTCAATCACTTTCTCAAATGTAGGTGGGCATTATAGTTCAAGCTTGTAGCTCATCTCATCAATTAGGTTGTCAATGAATAGTTCCATATTTTCCTCTTCAGGTATGGAACCAGGATACCTATCAAACAACCTTCGCCATCATTATAGAAATGAGAGGAATGTTTCACCTTTCTTTTCTTTTGTATTGTAAAGATCCTTTATTGTTATCTCAAGTTGGATATTATATGAGTATTGTGAGATAAACTTGTTGACTAGTTCCTCAAAAGATTGAATTATTGGTTGTAGTTTAGAGAGCCATTCCATACATTGGCCTCCTAAGCTTCTTGGAAATGACCTCATCAAATAAGTTTCCTCTTGTGAAAATTCTAAACTCATGGTTCTAAATTCCCTCACATGATCTATTGGATCAGTTTTACCATTGTATTTGTCATATTTTGGGAATTCACAATGTCCAGGAAATGGTATCATGTCCACACTTGGATCAAAAGGATAGGGACAAATGTCCTGTAACGAGTACCTTCTTGTGGTCCCTTTTTGCATTTCTTGAAGTTGTTACAATTTTTGAATTTGATTTGTTAGGGAAATCACTTGATCTATGTTTTGTGGTTTAGTTTCATCTCCTATAGGTGCTTCTTTGAGTCGATTAACGTCAAAGTCCTTTGGAAGTTTTGCACCTAATTCAGCTAGCATTAAAAGGTATTTTTCTCCATCCTTTTCCAAAACTTTTTCCATGAATTGGTGGAAGTTAGGATCTTGTTGTGCAGTTTGTATGTCCTCTGCAGTGATTTCCTTAGGTTCAGATCGATGGAATCTATGAAATGGATTTTCTTCAGCCATGATATTTAGAGATTCAATCTCTTTTTCTATGAGTTTTTGTCTTTGTAACCTTGTTAAAATGGGCATACAAGTGTTAGGGTGTTCACTAAATTTTTATCTTTTTGTGGAGTAGTGCCAAAGATAATAACTAGGTCAAATAGAATGATAAATTCTATTGATGAGACTAAGTTATATTTTTCTCTTTTTTATACCATTTTGTTTCATGATTGTATGATGACTGATCCTGATAATGAAACTTATCTTAATAATCAAGAGTTGTGTTTAATGATAAGGCACTTTAAAAGTGTAAGATCTTGGTTTAATTTGGAAAACTTTGGCTTGTAAGGTCCAATTTTTCCCAAGTTTAAGACACTGGTTTGATTGGGAAAATGCTTTTATTCTAATAAAGATCTGAATTCTGATGTCAACTATTTGATAGGAGGTAAAAATAGCTCTCTATTTTTTTTTATTTTGTGGATGTGCTATAACATACCTCAGATGCGCTAAAGTGTGAATGCACTAGTAAATTGATAGAATGCGCTAACAAATTGGGTAGATGCATTGTAAAATAGAGTGTATGCGCTAACAAACTAGGTATGTGCACTAAAACAAAAGTTGGTTGTGCTAAAATACTGGGTAAATGCACTATAAAACAAGACATATGCACTGAAATAGAGTTTTAATGCATTGTTTAAATAAGGTAGATGTGCTAATAGACTGGGTAAATGTGCTAAAACAGAGGTTGGTTGCACTAATCTGGAAGTGGTCAATATTTTCATAGTTTTGTCTGTTTGTTCTACTTTTTCTCAGTAAAAAAGATTGATTCCAGGGTGTAATTTTCTAACCAATGAAGATTTGGAGGGGTATTTTGCTTGTAAATCTTGGAATTTGATGATCTAATTGGATGATACCTTTAGAAATGACCTTACACACACAACAACAAATTTGTAAACATTGGTTTCTACACTACGTATTAAACAAAGTGTGTATTCTAGAATCAAGTTTGATTCTTTCAATTTCCACGGGTTTAACACAAGAAAATACAGTTCAAACACTCTTCTAATCTCAAGGGTCACTAAGAATGTCACATCCCATAGCTTGCAACTATTTCAGCTCACACAGCCTTGTCACCCCCTAGAGGGCATCCGTGTTTTTTCCTTTCCTGAGTCTTAACCAAAGTTGGATCCTCCACTTTTGGCCAGGGTCTCTGATAGTTATATGGTGAGTGTCTTGGGGGTAGATTCTTCCCTCCCCTTGCATTGTGATATAAAAAGTGTTCAAAAACTAACACAGTTGGATTCTACACTAAATTTCATAGAAAGGGTTTCCATTTGGCGTGGCACAGATAAACTCCCTCAGGAGACCTCCCGACCTTTAGAATAAAGGTTTTGGGGTCGTTGAATGTGGGTTTCCCCAGATTCACTTTTGTTTAGAGTGGGTTGGAAAACCTGGCTTTGGTTGTTCGGTTGTTCCCATAGGATGAGTACTTTTTCCCACTACGGCAGGCCTTCTAAAGGTGTTAATAAAGTAGGATAGCAAGTCTAGCATTTTGATCACCCAATTAAGGGGAGAGCATAAGCCTATTGCTTTCAAAACACAGTGGACATGGGGGTTCAAACTAAATCTTTAATTAATCTAGATTCACTATCTTAACTAAAGGAAAAGCAATGAAATAAACTTGAAACCCTACAAAAACCATTAGTAGTTTGTGATATTTTTTCTTTGACTGGCGTAAGTGTTTTTTAGCAAACTATCTTTGACCAGCGAATTTTGTGCCTGTAGGATAGAAAACAAGGATTAATTCTAGGAATTTTTAAAATTCTGCAAAAATAGTCAGATGCGCCATAACAATCATTAGATGCACTAAAACAATATTTAGTTGTGCTAAATTAAGAGTTCTATGCGCTATAGAATTTGGTAAATGCACTAAAAGAAAAGATAGATGCGTTGCAAAAAAAACCCCTGACTATGGTGAAACTGATAATGGATGTGCCAGAACAGTTTTTAGACATGCTAGAATATCCTCTAGATGCTCCAGAATAGTGATTGGATGTGTTGATCTAGAAATCGTATGCGTCATAAGAAGTTTTGATCGTGCTAAAACAAAATACGTCAAAAAAATTATGGACACACTTTTCAAGAAAAGATGTTAAAAAATGGGGTTTTTGGCCCCATGGTGGGTGCCAATTTATGTGTGAGTAAAATATGCGTAAATGAATAACAAACACACCTAATAAGACATTATATCAAGATATTTAAATAAAAATTAATCTAATTAAAGCAATAAATCTCTTAAAAGCATCTTATTGCTCTCTATCTCCAAAGATTTATTAAATCACTATGGCTCTCAGATTGTGTAAGCACTATGACTGTTAAAATGACAATCTAGAGAATGGGATATTGTTAAATGTAGGAATCTAATCCTATGTAATGATTGTTAAATGATATGGTGATGATATTGTAGATGAAAATGACATGAAAATGATAAAATAAACTACAGTAAACTAAGATGCAACTAAATGAATAGCCATGATTATGATTGCTATTCTAAAATGATTGTTTAATCACTATTTGTTGTTTTCTCAATGCTCAAATGCTTAATTTCTCTAATGCTATTTATGCATAGTAAGATTGCACAAAGTTGGGATCCATTTCCTATAGAAAGAAGTTGTATTTATAGATTCCCGAGAGCATATTTGTGATGTGGCAGCAAAACAAAGGTCTGGCTTTGATTTGAAAGAATCAATGGTGAAGGATGAAGAAATCTAAGAAGATTATGGAGATTGTTCCTCCCCACAAAAACATTCAGCCAGAGGATAGGAAGAATCAATGGAAGAAGATGAAGAATTTTGCATGTAATTTGTCTCAAATTTGTCTCCAAATTTGTCCATGAAGGCTGAGTTGAATTAATTAGATATAAAATATATAATTTGGTAGGTGGATATGATGAGTGAAAAGAGGAAATAGCTATAGAAATATGCTCTAATTGAATATTTGGAATTATTCAAATTAGCAAAAGATGATATTTAATTTTGTAAAAAAAACTATAGAAATCTGCTTATTAAATAAACATGGAAGAAATTGGAAATATTCAATTTAGAGGAAATTGGAATATTTGGAAGAAATAACAATTATTAAATAAAACAAATATTTGAAAATGTTTATTTAATAAAGAGGGATAATGATAATTAAATAAGACTAAATGATTTAGTTTATTTAATTAAGAGGGAATAAATGATTAAATAATACAAACTATTGAAAGTTGATTATTTAATTAAGATGAAAGAAAATAGATAATTAAATAAAACAAGGTATTTGAATTTGTTTATTTAATTAAGATAGGATGATGTGATTAAGATATAATTATAGAAGAATTCGATAATAATAATTAAATAAAACAAAGTATGTGATTTGTTTATTTAATTAAGATGAAATAATATGATTAAGATAGAAGAATTAAATGTGAACTATATAAATAAATATTTCTATTTATTTATAAGTGGATGAAAATAGAAGGGTTAATTAATCAAATAAATCGTATTTAATTAATTAGATTATCCAGACCATTTTTAGGTGTATACAATATCAATTAGATTTAATTTTTGTTATTCATTTGCACACTATAGCACACATATTGAATGAAATATAGAAGAATAGGAGGTTCATCATTTGGTTTCCTTTTGGTGAACACCCCACCATTTTTTTATATGTTTCATTATGGTGAACTCGAGCTTTTGAGCATTGTAGTTTTCTAATTTTGGATTTTTTTCATCCTAGATTTATATCTTGCATTCATTTGCATTGAATTAGGTCTCATTTAGGGTGCCTAATTTTCATTTAACTTTGCATTGCATCTAGGGTTTTAGGATTGCATATTTTGCATTCTTTAAATCTTGAAAATACAAAAAAATTGGTCATCTTGCATATCATTTACATCATATTAACTTGCATTTGAAAATTGAAACAAAATTTCATATCAAACTAGGTCTTCTAAGTTGTCATTTTATCATAAATTGCACTTGCATTTAACATTGCATTTGCAGAAAACTGAAACTAAAACTTGCTGTAACATACCTAAATCTGAAAACCACTAGAAAACACTTGAAAATATATAAAAATAAGTTTCAAAACCTTAATCTAGGACCCATTTTCCCTAGGGAAAATGAAACCTTGATCAGTTCATATTCCAAATTTTTAGGAATTAAAATATTCATTTATGTGCTTCTATTTGCTACTTTCATATTTTTGTTATTATTTGTTGAGTTCATGTTTCATCAATTTAATCATATTTAGCTTAATTTGGTACATTTAGTGGATTGTGTGATTTCAAAATTGCATTTACAAGACTTCATTTTTAGATTATTGCATAGTATAATCAGAAAATTACCTTGTTTAAATCTAAAAATCTGAAAATGGATTAAGTGTCTTAGCAATGTGTGGAAGTCCTTGTTCTCCTTGGTTGATGTTTCAAGTTATGTTTTTTGCAATGATCCCAATGCAATTAAACCTACTCATGCTCACCCAACTCCTAACAAGTGTCCTCATGAATTTGAAATCATTGGAGAAGATGATGCTAGCATGCATGAGTTCATAAATGATTGCCCTAATAATCTTGAGAATAATGCATCCTTTTATCCTTCCATGAAAAAACCAACACAACTTGAGATGTTTGGTCTTTTACATCCTAAAATTGAGTCAAAAACTAAGCATAAACTCCCAACAATGAGCGAACCTAGCTCCTCTCATCAAGTGCATACCCATCCATCTTACATCAACCTTGAAGAGACTTATGACCAAGAATTTAAGATTTTAACTAAATAAGGATGTGACATTACTAATGAGCATGAAATTCACAAAATTTTAGAGAAAATTCCCATTGAAGAAACCAAAGGATTAGGATATCAAGATTCTCCTCCCAACATAAGTGTCTTACTTCCTAAGGAACAACCAATGGCTCACAAGGATGATAGGATCATCTTAGGTCTTCCTCCTCAATAGATCTACCTCAACATGTTGGTGAATCAAGTAAGAAAAAAAAGCCTTACAAAATTAAGAAACTCAAATTTCCTTGTCTTATGTTTGAAAATGAAAGATTCTTACACACGCTTCTAAATCAGGGACTCATAACATTACCACCAATTAGAGAAAATCCAAATCCTAATCCTAAGAATACAAACAAGTCTCATTGTCAATATCATAGAACTCTTGGGCATAGTACGGATGAGTCTTGTACTTTAAAAATAATATTTAAGAAGTTTGATATCATAAAAATAATCCCTTAAAACATTCATCTTGCTCATTACTATGTAATAGTTGTAGGGTCTAAGCATTCTCACTATTACATGTTATACATCCATTGCAAATCATTCTCTTTATTGCAAGGAGCTCATTCTCATCACCTATCTTAGCTTACCCTTTTCCTACACTTAGTGTGGGCAAGGGGTTAGATATCATTGCCCTAGTTTTGGAATTTGATGTTGTCCCTTTGGCTAGTTGTTAACCTTTTGTATATATTGACCGAGATTGGGATGTGGATGACCTGCTATAGGTTGACTCGCATGTGCCTTACCAGTCTTTTGCATTGTTTTCTTTCTCATGTTTCTTTATGTGATTGTATGTGCTTAATGTGATCCCCCATGATGTTTCATTTGATGTATCTCTCTTTTTGTACATTCTTCTATATGCATCTACATTCTTTTATATGCCGTAAACATTTTATCCTTTTCATTTGTCTTATGTTTTCCTTTTGGGGATGATGCAAGGCATCGAGACATTTAGGTCTCTTCCATGTTGACCCAAAAAGATTTTTCTTTGATTTCACTCTGTATGTGTCATTCTTCCAGTTCTATGAGTATTTTTGTAATGATGACGTTTTCGATCTCTATAACAATATTGTGGCAAAGATATACTGACCTTGAATCCATAGATTCCTTATGTATTTTTGGGGACAAACCCTCTTTCCTTTTCCATGGCATAGCTTTATTTCAGAAACATATGACTTGGCATAGGGATTTTTGAGGAAGCTCTCATGTCTTAGGAGTAAACATTGGCTACTTTAAAGTAGTTTCTCATAGCAACAGTGTTAGAAACTGCTTTAAAGTGGGGGCATACATCAATGATATCTTTCAAAAATTTGCATGTTTCATGGTGCAATTTTATTTTTTCTTGTGATGCATCCTTTTCTTGGTGGTTTCATTGGGTTTGATGTCCTCCAAGAGTGTGATATTTCTTAGCGTACTACTTTCCTCTTAGTGGTGACGCGACACACTACATTCCATAAGTTGTAAACCTTTTACTCTTGATTTGTCTACTCTTGGAGACATTAGGCATGATGTTCCCTAAGAATAAGACCTTACATGAATGAAGCAAGATCCCCTTGAAAAAAAACCTATATATAATGTTCATAAATGTTTTTCATAACACAACTTGTTGACCTTGTGAAGCTTGAAACCCTAATTCAGGACCACCTAGCATAACACACCATGGTTGCCTATGGAGCCTTGCCTTGCATTGTGGTGCCTTATTGAAGTTTTAAGGAGGATAAATTTGATATGGTATGGGAGCCTAATATGATTCTCTCATTTTCCACCACCCCCTTTTTTTTTGTTTTGTTTTGTGGCACTCTATTGAAGTTATCATAGGGATAGCTTTGGTATGGTTAGTATGATGAGAGTTGACACAGAGGCATGAATTTCTCATTGTATGGTGAGAAGCCAAAACATAGGCATGAATTTATCACTAATCCACTTTATTGGAAGACTCACCTAGTGGACAACCTAAAGTTTTGCTACCTTGGAGTGAGCGTAAATTGATAGCTTAGATGTGTTCCACATCGTGTTGGACAATCTAGGCTTGATCTTCCTAGTCTTTGCTGTTGTATGATTGTGTATTTTTTTCATTGTTGCATACATAAGTGTCTTGAATGTCTACTTTAGTGTGAGTTTGACATGGGGTCATACTCTCACTAAAGTGGGGAAAAATGTAGTAACGAAAAAAATATCCCTTTTTCACACTTAATTTGGGAATAATTAGTAATAAAATAATCCTAATGTTTCCTTGATTTAGTGTTGTGATGTTTTTCACAAATTCACATTTAGGGACCTTTTTAACTAAATGGACTTAATTGTGCCTTATTTAGGGTGTTGTAAAGTGTATCTTTACAATTTCACACTAATCTAGGGATTCATTAATTGATTGAGGTTAATTTTCCTTAATTGGCCTCTTTAATTCAAATCCAAGCCTAATTAATTGTAAATTCTAAGAGATAAAAATGAGATTCATAAATTGCATTTCACAACAATTAATTTTAGGTGTGTGTCCTAGGTAGGTGACCTAGGACCCATTAACCACATGGTGAATGGGTCCTCACTAGGTCCTAGGACCCTATTTTTACATAACATCTCACATTGTCTGAAGTGTGTCCAAGGTGAGTGACCTAGGACCCATTCACCACATGGCAAATGGGTCCTCACTTAGGCCTAGTACCCCTCCTTGAAATATTTTTTTGGTGGTATATAATGATTTAAAATCCATGATTCAATGTTGGCTTGTGATATTTGAATTTTGGGAATTAATGTTAAGATATGTATAAATACAAGGTTGTTTCACTAAGTTCATCCTAGAATTTTCAATCTAAGCAATACTAGAAAGTTTTCATGAGCACCTAGAGCATTCAAGTGAGAATTATCAAGAGCATTCAAGAGCATTTTCAAGGAATTCAAGGGAAGATTTGAAGAAGAATATTTCAACAATCAAGATTCATATTGTCATTTCAAAGATGGATTGCATCATGCATTTTTTTGAGCTAATGTGTTGATGTAACATTGAAGATCAAGTCAAGCATTTCAAAGGCATTATTTCATATCAAGCTTCATGATCAAGATCTATATCCATTGAGGCCACTTCTCACTAGATTGCAGATTTATCCAAGGTTCAATTAAGGTGTGGTGAGTTCTGACATTGCATTTTTTCATTCATCATTCCTTTATGCATTATTGCATTACAAGGTTTAATTACCAAAATGGGGTTTGACCAAGGAAAACCCTTATTCCTTAACAAAACAACAATTTTCTCTCCTTTGATGTGTGATTTTAGGTTAGGTTAAAGATCTATAAGAGAGAAAGATTGGAGAATGTTGAAAAGTTATCAAAGTTACAAAGAAAGTTTCCAAATCATAGAAATTGAGTTATAGGATTTATTTTTAGCTTTCCAACAGTGTTTGACTAGAATATGGGAGTATAGACATTGAAGAATATAACCCAAAAATTGATTTTACGGAGCCCTATCTAGGACTCATTTGCCATAGGGCGAATGAGTCCTCAGTGAGATCCAAGAAAACACTTTTGGTGAAAGGTACACAACATTTGACCCTTTTAAAACCTTCTTTTTGACTGCTATATCAGTTAGATTTAATTTATGTTATTCATTTACACATTATAGCACATATATATTGAATGAAATATAGAAGAATAGGAGGTTCATCATTTGGTTTCCTTTTGGTAACACCCCACCATATTTATTATATGTTTCAACCATAATTCTTTATCTTACTAACCCTTTATTTCTTGATCTTGTTTTGACAATGTTTCTCCCTTCATTTATATCCCACTCTTCTCAGTCATGTTCATTGGTTTTTCCAATAGTTATTTCAAAAAAATGATTCTCGCAACTCCTTGTGACCTTCTTGTATTCTTGTCCATATTTGTGCCCCTATAAGGAATAGGTTTTAGTGAACTATTGAATTTGTATTGTAGTTGCAGCTAACATCATCCTTGATTTCTGAAACCACCACCAATCTCCACCATAGCTAAATTTTTTTGCATCTCCTCCCTCCACTTTTCCAATACATACTTTTCCATTATTCTATATATTCATTTTCCTCAAGCTCTAGGATCCAAGCCATGAAAGTCAACTCAATGTCTAAATTTGTGTGGTATTTGTGATTCACTCCAAATATTCCTCTCCTAGTACCATTTTTCATATCCTATAGCATCATCTATGTGTGACACCAAAATACTTTCTTCAGTTATCCATTTGTGATCCACACTTTAAATACCATCTATCACTCCCATCCACTCAAACCAAAGGAGGCATCCATGTTTTATGACATCTACCTAGTCTTGGCATTTGAATAAATAAGCCACTCCCTTGAGCTACATATTTATTGTATGTTCTCATCATGCATTAGTGTGTTTGGGAGTCCCATTAAGTAGCTTACATTATTATTGTTGAATACCTGAAATACTAAGGGGGGGTGAATTAGTATTACACTAAACCATTTAACTGCTAAACATTCAATCATTAAAACATATCTTATAGCAATTGTAAACAAAAACATGAAAAGAATCATAACATCACATGACACATGAACACCAATATTTTTACGTGGAAAACCCAAAGTGGGAAAAACCATTGTGAGTATTAGCTCACAATATATTATGACCGGTCATAAGATATTATAGGGAACACTACCAAGACACACTATCCTTGAAAGTCTCACAACTTGAAAATGATTACAAAAGAGTGTGGATTAGTGCCAAAATTTGAACTAATTGAATACACCTTTTGTGTGTTGAGTTTAGTTCCAATTAATCTCTAGAAAACAAAAATACTACTTCATTTTGTAGGTATACAACAACTACCAACAAGTATCAGCAATTTCACATCACACTATCACATATTTCACACTATCACTTTTTTTGTATATAAATAATATAAGGATGTTCCATATATATACATGGTTACATCTCCATACATCAATTAGGTTGGCCTAATTAGACGTAAGCATCCTCAACTCAAAATTTCATGTTGACTTAAAAAAAAAATGCTAAGCATAAGTTGGGTTGGCCCGGACCAAAATAAAAGCACTTTGAGCATCCATGAAATGTATACCACTTGATTAAGTCAGCCAAATGAAGACCAACCTGAAACCTATAAGTTGAACAATTGTCATTTACAACTTTCAACTTATTCATCCAAAATTGTTGAATCCCTAACCACAACAACAACTAAGAGTCCTCAATAACATACTAAAATCATATGAGCTGATATTCTACTAATAGTGATTCTGAACAAAATTATCAAATTGATGTAGCACATATAGTTTATTGGATGAGCATAAAATCAGTCACTAAACAATGTTGGCATTAATGACAACATACCATAGGTCTCCTTCTTCATTCTTCCAACAATCTCCCCCTTTTTCATTCATGGAAACATGTACCAAAAATGAAGCTTACCTGAAAACCAAAATTTTGTGACATCAATTCATTCAACTCCCCCTTTCAAATATACAAAAACACAAAACTATTTTTAAGACCAAAACATTATTTACACGGAACCTTCCTCCATATAGAACCTTCTCCCCCTTTGACGTCAAGGACAAAGGGTAAGGAAAAATTAAAGAAATATTTTTAATCAAGAACTAGGGGCACCTTGTAATTCCTTGAGAATTGCTTCCCAAGTAAGCTTTCCATCATCCCAAATCCCTTTTTCTCTGGTAAGGGATTTATGCAGTGATTTGAGTTCCACTAAACATTCTTCTCCTTCTTCTGGAGTGGATGAAATGATGTTCATCTTCTCTAATTTTTCTACATCTACCAAGGAACTTGATATGGGAATATGTCTGGACATTACTAGATCTCCAAGTTGTCCAAATCGCCTTATTGCATCTTCTTTTTGCCTCTTTAGAATGAGAAATTTGTTTTGAAGGTCTACAATAGAAGTCCAACCAATGTAGTTTTTGTCATTTGCAATCTTGTATTCTCTGGAGGCATCAGCAAGTTGAGTCTCTATTGAGTCCATTAATTCCTTAGTGCCTCAAGTGGCATTAGGCCACCACATACAGTCTACAAGCAATATTTGAGCTTCCTCATCACAGTCCCTTACCTCTTTCAGACTTTGTAGTACTTTTCCATGCGCAATTGCACACTTATCTTGTAGAATGAGTAACCTTTTCTCTAGAAGACTTGAATCTACCTCTTTCACAATTTGTACCTTAAGGTTAGAGGTATATTCCTTGGCAGAATCAACTATGAACTTTATGTTCTTAATCGGTGCTAAGGAATCATCGATTGTGACATTGGGGGTTTTCTCTTGTAAAGCCCTAATAGCTTCATTTATCAATTCATTTCCTTTCTGATATGTTTCAATAGTTTCCTATGTAACAAAGTTGAGAAAAGTACCACACATCTTTATTCTTTCACCTGGTACAATCTTAGTCAAATCTACATAGCTCAGATGTGATGGAAGCTTAATTAACTAAGGTGGTAGCATAGGCTAAAGTCTTGTTTGCGTTGTCAATAGACCTTTGAGAGTGCTTCCAAAAGATTCTCCAATTGGCTTTGATAGCTTAGTAGTCTTGAGGTTTTCTTCTTTACTTCTTTCAGCCTGAGTTGCTTTCTTGTCTTCCTCTTCCTTCTTTTCTTCTTTTTCCTCTTCTTTTTCTTCTTTGAAGGATTTTCCAGAAGATTTATCTTTGTTTTCCTTCTCCTTCTTATCCCCATCATCCTTATCATCATTTTTCTTATTATCCTTGCTCCCTTCATCTTCATCTTTATCTTTCTCACCAATGTTTCTGGTAGATTCATGATGTTCTTCTAGTTCATTACTAGCATCATCTTTATGTTGATCTTCAGTCTGTTTGCTGATTGTCTCCTCTGTATCATTCAGAGGGGAACGTGTCTCCAAAATATCATGTATTTCACCAACACTTTCCAAAATTGGATGATCCATTACCTTTGTGATATTAACATGCTCCTGTGCTTGAGTTGTATGGGATGAAGAACTGGTTCTTGTCCAATAATTACTTGCCAAATTTCTGATTATGTCCAAAGTTTCTTGCCTTACCTTTTCTATACTATCTTTCTCCTCATTCATAAGAATATTGACTCTCTGTTTGACCCTAAAAAATGTAGAACATTCTTTTAACAAATTAGTAGCCTCTTCCTTAGATAAGGAGGATCCATAAGAATTCAAGGCATCAAATTTCATCTTATTATCAACATCTATAGCTTTGTGCCTTCTTTGTACTAATGCTTCCCAAACATTGTTAGTCACTTTGTTCCAGATAGTTTCCATACTCGCATTGAAAATAACTATATGTTGAATGAAAGCATTAATAATGGTTTCCTTATCTTCATTATTGACTTCCTCAAACAACTCATCATTTGGAAAAATATTTTCAGAGCCTATCATATTATTCACAAAGGCTTCCAGATTTAGAGATGGTCAATCACTTACCAAAGGAGAGCCAAGCATGTCCTCCTTTGGATCTGACATGCCTTCTTCATTCTTCTCATGCACATGAATTTTCAAAGCATTCTCTTCTTCCTCTATCTATTCATCTATTGAGATATTGACTCTAGTTTTTTCTTCTTCAATGCTAGTGGAAGTATTGCTCCTTTTATTCATTTTCAAATGTTGCTCTTCTTGTAAGCCAAGATCTATTTCTTCCTATACAACATCACTTAGGTTTTTTTTCCTACTTTCATTTTTCTTTACTCTTCTTCTTTTAGGAGTAACAGATGGTGCAGTAGGGGGTATGTTCTTTCTTTTAGAAGCACGAGTACTAGGACAGGTGGAAGTAGTTACATTGACTGATGTAGGAGTATTGTGTTCTTTCTTCTTTCCCTTCTCTATTGCAGCAACACTGGAAGTAGGTGTAGTAGCAGAAGATGTTCTTCCTAATTTTCTAGGTCTGGAGGACTGTTCAAATAATCTAGTCTTCTTCTCATCAAGAGCTTCCCTTAAAAGATCAATATCATCCTTAAAGAATGAATTTCCTTGGAAGAATGCCTCAATATTCTTTCCTTTCATTTTTTTCTCTTTGGGATGCAAAAGTTTCTAAGTGCAATTCACTAGATTTTTCTTCATATGTTCCATGTTGGGGCAAAGAGGGATCCCTAGGACTACTTAACAATATTTCAATGAACCTCTCGGCAATTTTTTCATCAACCTCATATCCTAAAGGTTATATCTAGAGAGTTATGGGTTCTACTACTTCTATGATGCATTCATTAGTGGTTACGAGAAAAGTTATTTCCTTGGAATACTTCTTCACTAGGCTTCTAGGAATCCTATCTCTCTCATACATATCATTCTGGAAGACTGAAAAGAATGTAGTCAAAGCATTATTTTGTGCTCTAAAATCTCCAAGACTGTGCAGGTGTTCAAAGATTTGATGTGCAACTAGCCTGTTGTGCTCCCATCTAATGTTTTTCCTTCCCAATAACTCCCTCCTAAAGTAGAACAACAGACAAACTACCAATGTACCAAACTTGAAAGAGTGTTTCTTTAACTTAATCAAGCTCATATTCTCCATAAGTTGTAGTCAAAGCAACTCACATAGATCATAATCTCTCCCATTACTACCATTTCATATGCAGTATAAATTGTTGTAGTAGACACATAATTGCCTCAATTGGTAAAGTGTATTTTCTGTCCGATCATAACAACATATCTCATGACTAGGTTTGTCATGGGTTTGGTAGTTAGAGCTCTCCCATCATATGTGGCTCTAGTTAGCTTATGACCACATCATTTTTTATAGCTTTTAGCATTGGTATGAGTCTAGTGGCATAGAGACCAGTTATGGCTTGGATTACTTCCTTGATGTAATTTGAATTAGTTTCTTGCTTTATGTCTGACAGATTTTTCCCTAATTTTGCATTAAATGCATTCCAACTTCAAAAGCTGATAAACACTTTGTAGAATACACCATGAACCCTAAAATGCTCTACAAACCTTCAGTTCTTCATATTTTCTACCAAAAACTTCTTCAACATCTTCAGAATGACTCGTTACATCATATATCCTCGTGTCACTTCTTGAAACCTCTTATATCGAGGGTTAGTTATATTTCTCTATCACTGCTCCCCCTAAAACCATTGATGGGTTTAGTTTTTAGAAGTATTTGCACCAGATGTAGATACAGATGCATTTGATTCATCCTTATTCTCAAATTCTTCCTTTTCTTCCAAATTTTCTCCATTTCCTTTTTAACCTCAGCAAGATCAATTTTATTCATGTTTTATTCCTTTGATCTGGATTGGCTTTCTTCTCATTTTTACTTCTACAAAATTTTGAAATGTGTCCCAGTTTATTGTAGGTGTAACATAAAACATGTTTCTGACCAAACTAATTTGCATTTAACCTTGATCTTTATTGAATAGCTTTATGTCTGAAGGCATTACATGTATAATAGTAACCTTGAAAAGACCGAATCATTCTACCAGTATTGAATTTATTCATCATTATCTAACTTCTACACTCAGTAGCTCTATGTCCAAACTTATTGCAAGAAAATCATTGTCCAACAAAGAATCCAACATTCTGATTCATTCTACTTCTACATTTTGTTGTCCTATGACCAAATTTATTCCATGAAAAACAAACACCATTGAAAGATAGGTACATTTGAGCATTAGGTTCTCGAATAGGAATCCTTCTGGTATTGCTTCTTTGGTTCTTTAATAGTTTATTATTTCCTTGATTCCTCCTTTGATTGTCAAATTTGTTGGGAATCTGATTTTCCTTTGAACTTTTTCCTTCTTCAAGTCTTAAACAACATTTATCCTTAGTTGGTTTCTGAAATGTGATCAAATCATCAAGCATTGTAGTACTTTTTTTGAATTTTTCTTCATGGGATCTTACCTTTTTCAAGTTAGATCTTAGGGTTACCACTTCTTGTTCAAGCTTTGTACATTCATTAATCTTGCTCCCGATTTCAGCTTTCTAACATTCTTCAATTCTTTTCTTTTCTTCCACTTACACTTTCAGTCTAGTGATGTCTTCATTAGCTTTCTTCAACTAATCACTAACTTCTCTATGCCTTTCTTTGAACTTATTGATTTGGTCTTCTAGCTTTCTGATCCATTTATTTTCTTCTTTCAAGTTTTCCTTCATAGTTTCTTTCTCACTTTCACTTTTATCTAGATCTTCAAGAGCAGCACATAGTTCTTTAGTTGCAGAGATATTTTCTAGAGGAACAGGGTACTTTTTGTCATCCATTTGTTCAAACATCAAGATCTTCCTTAAGTTTTTAAGCTTCTCAAAAGGAACCAAGCTCTGATACCAATTTTTGAAGACCCAGAATACTAAGAGGAGGGGTGAATCAATATTCCACTAAATCATTTAACTACTAACCATTCAATAATTAAAACATATCTTCTAGCAACTGGAAATAGAAACATGAAAGGAATCATAACATCACATGACACATGAACACTAGGATTTTTACGTGGAAAACCCAAAGTGGGAAAGATCACAGTGAGGATTAGATTGCAATATATTATAATTGGTCATAAGATATTACATGGCATACTGTGAGGACACACTATCCTTGAAAGGCTCATAGCCTAAAAATGATTACAAAAGAGTGTGGCTCACTGCCAAAATGTGAATTGATTGAATACACCTTCTCTATGTTGAGTTTAGTTCCATTTAAGCTCTGGAAAATGAAAATCCTACTCTGATTTGTAGGTATACAACAACTACCAACAACTATCAGTAATTTCACATTACACTGTCACATATTTCGCATTATCACTTTTTCTATATATAAAAAATATAAGGATGTCCCATATATATACACGGTTACATCTCCATACATCAATTAGGTCAGCCTAATTAGATGTAAGCATCCTCAACTCAAAATGTCTTGTCAACTTCAAAACAAAAACATCTTTGGTGCTCAAAACAAAATGTGCTAAGCATAAGTTGGGTCAGCCCAAACCAAACTAAAAGCACTTTGAGCATCTATGAAACATATACCACTTGATTAAGTCGGCCAGATGAAGACCAACCTAAGACCTATATGCTAAATAATTATCATTTATAACTTTCAACTTATTCAACCAAAATTGTTGAATCCCTGACCACGGTAGCAGCTAACAGTCTTGAATAACATACTAAAATCATATGATCCGATATTCTATTGAGAGTGATTCTAGACCAAATTACCAGATCGATGTAGCACATACACAATTTATCGAATGAGAAAAAAATCATTCACCAAATAGTTTATCCTCTTCCTCTCTTTCAATCACCCAAATTTCCAAATTTGTAATGATTGTATTTCCCTCTTGATATATATGTGACACTCAAAATTCTTCACACTTCTCCAATAGTTTCCAAATTTTCCAAAGAAACTTATTTAATTTCTAGTTAGGTGTTTCCCCCCTTCAAATCACATTTTTATGATGATTCGGGAATCACCTTCCAAGTGAATTTGTCGATAATCTATATATCAAAATGTTCTTAGTGTGAGCTAGGACACTTGAAACTCAACCTCATTATTGATCTCATTCAATAGTTTTTAGTGTTTAATGTGAAAATTTCCCTTCCAGATCTCTTACCACACAACAATTAGGTTTGATGGGCATGGGGCATTATAGCATAAGTAATTCATGACATTCTTACAACATCTTGTTGCCAAATCATAGTGTAGTAGTAAGTGATCTATTGTCTCTTTGTCATTCTTACATAGGGGACACCAATGGGGTCCCATAAAACATATTTTCTTCACTCTATCCTCGATGAGTATTTTGTTCTAAATGGCCACCCAGACAAAGACTCCCACTTTGGGTAGACAATTCTTATGCCAACAAAGGCATAGTGCCCAATTTGAATTTTTTCACAACCTCCTCCTAGAACTTGTATCCCAGTTTCACAATGTAATTTCATGTCTTCGAGCCACACCATCACACCTCATCTTCTCCCTTTAACAAAATTATTTATCTTTCCTTGAAAATATTTGTGATGGTTATTCTATTTTCTTCATTTAAATTCAACTCATGTGTTGATGTATATTGCCACACCACCCTTCCATTGAATTATTTCCTATCTACATAATCTCCATCTTTTATCTTCTCATTCCCTAACTAAAATTTCTCTCACTTGATCCATGTGATTCTTAGAAAGAACTTCATGCCCATTGCACAAGTCTTGTCAGAAGGAGGCACATTGTCTCTTTTTTATGTCCCAAGTGGCATGCTTTATTAGAATGTTCATGTATGCCATCATGAAATTCTAAATTTCTGACATTGGAGGGGGATTTTGGATTGCAAAAATCCTTGTTCAATCTAGGGAGTCTAAATATTTATTCTATAATATATTTACCCACTTTTATTCAAATTTGTTATACATATTCCATACTCGCTTTGTTCCCAATGCCTAATTTAGTATAGACCATTGTCTCAACTCCAATTCCCTTGCTTCTTTTGGAAAGAAAATCTTATCCCAAGAAATCAGTGGGATCTTGTTTTGTTTTGATCTCCCATTCCAAAAAAAATCCCCATCTTTTAGACTATTTGGCTGTTTATTTTATGTAGAATTTTCATGCAAGACATCAAATAAATTGGAATGGTCGATATCACTATTTTTAACATCATGATTCTACCCATAAATGTTAGCCATTTCCATTTCCAACATTTTAGTTTTGTGTTGCAATTTTTTATGATGATATTCCATAGATTAATTTTGTTTGTTCTAGAAAATAGAGGTAAATGAATAAAAATTCCCTAGCAATTTTCCTACCTTGAAGCCCAAAACTCTAGAAATCTCTCTTTGCTTTCTCACATCTATGAAAAAAGAAAATGTTTGATTTATGAAAAGTTTATCATCTATCTAGAGGTAACCCAATATTTTTCTAGAGTTTATTTTATTGTTCTTTCCTTTCTCTATTTTTCCACTCCAAAGAGCATTGTGTCATCTATAAATTGCTAATGAGTTACCTCTTCCACTATAGGAGAAATCTTAATACCCCTGCATTTCCCAAGAATCTTGGCCTTAGTAATGCTCCTACCTAAAGCTTCTACCATTATTATAAAGAGAAAGGGCAACAAATGATACCTTTGTCAGATTCTTCTATCAATTTTAAAAAAGCCCTATGGGCTTCTATTTACTAGCATTGAAAACTTGGGGCTCATTATACAATTTTTTACCCGACTTATCCAAGTGTTGTAGAATCTAAATTTCTTCATCATCTCCAGAATAAATTTTCTATCTACTTGATGATAGGATTTTCTTATATCTAGTTTCACAATCACTATCTCCACCTTAGCTTTTCTAATAGTAATAATTTCCTTGTGGGCCATAATGATTCCTTCCATGATTGATCTTCCCTAGAAAAACCCACTTTGTTCCTCTAGCATGATGTCTAGGAGAAGCAACTTCAATCTATCTGCCATTACTTTGGTTATTATTGTGTACACTATATTGCATAAGGATATTGGTTTGAAGTCTTCAAAATTTTCAAACATACTCTTCTTAGGGATTAGGGCTAGGGAAGTATTATTCATATCCTTTAATATTATTTCCTTTTTCCTAGATTCTTCCACTTCCTTTAGTGGGTTTATCTGAATGATCCCCCAAAATAACTGGAAAAAAACTAGTTAGGAATCCATTTGGTCCAAGGGCCTTATCTAGTCCAATCTAAAATGTGGCATTTTTCACCTCTACCACAGTAACTGGATAGCTTAATCTGCCTTTTTATTCTTGTTCCATTTTCTGAGGAATGTTGTTTATAATTTGATTTATGGTTGTCTCCTTCACTTCATTAACCCAATTCAATAGTTATTTAAAATATCTAACTGCCTTTGCATTAATTTACTCCAGTGTAGAGGTATTATGTCTCTATTTTTAATCTCCAATATTTTATTTCTATTACATTTCATCTTAGTCAAATTATGGAATTTTTTTGTGTTTTTATCTCCATCTTTTAGCCATCATTCATGTGATTTATAACTCCAAAATATATCTTCTCTTGTTAGTACCTCCATATATTCTCTATTTAGATTTTTTTCCCACACAAAATCTTCTTCATGCATGTCTTGCCTTATTATCCTTTCATTCAAATTTGTTAGTTCATCCTCTATTATGTTCTTCTCCTCCAATATATTTTTGAAATGTTTTATGTTCCACTCTTTCAGCTAAAACTTTATAAATTGAAGCTTTTTGAAGAACTAAAAAAGTATTGAATCCCCACCTTTGTGAGCTTTCCTCCACCAATCTATAATATCTTTATTAAATCTTATCTCTTAGCCACATGTTTTTAAATTTAAAGTTACTTGTATCTAGGGATTTGTCTAAATGCAGTTGAATTAGCAAGGGCCAATGGTCTAATCCTATAAATGGAAGGATGAAAGTTTCAAAAGTCACTGAGGTGTTCACCCAACTTCTAACCACCATGAATCTATCTAATTTCTTTTCTATACCTATGAATCCTCTTCTCCTATTTGTATTTAATTATTTTAATGCTTCCTTCTCTTTGTTGCCACTAATTCCTCCAATTCGTGCCAAAAATATTTTAAAATTATTCCTCTATCCTCCTCCTCTCTTTCAATTTCCCAATTTTCATTTTTTTTAATGATTGTATTTCCCTCTTGATATATATGTGACACTCAAAATTCTTCACACTTCAACAATTTCCAAATTCACTAAAGAAACTTATTTAATTTCTAGTTAGGCATCTCCCCCCTTCAAATCACATTTATGATGGTTTGAGAATCGCATTCCAAGTGAATATGTTGGAAATCTATATATTGGTATGTTCTTAGTGTGAGCTAGCACTAGTAGAATTTGGAAAATAAGTGTCTGTATGTGACAAAATTTTAGTCACAACAAATAAAAATGACTAAATTCTACTATTTTTTTGCAACTCAGCTATAAATGAGTAAATAAATGACTAACTTGGTCATCAACTAAAAAATTATTTAGTCATACAAATAAAAATGACTAAAAATTTAGTCACACAAATAAAAATGGGTAATTAATAAAATATTTTGAATTGAAAAATTATTGGCGAGATGCTAAGCATTTCCTCTCCATTGCTACAATTGAGAAATTATTGGCAGGATGCAAATATTTCCTCCACTATCCTTTCGTTAGTTTGAGAGTCAAGAGCCTCACAAAGGAATGTAAGATCAATCTGATATCTTTAGTATGGAAAATCCTTCATCTTGTTCTCACCAGATGCTCATTAATGAACGAGTTTGCCATGTATGAAGAGGATTAGGGTTTGAAGCTTGAGCCTTTTTACAAAAAATTGATGGAGGATAGAGGACTTATTCAGAAAGTATCACTTTAGGACACAAGGATATCGATAATGTAGTATGAATCAGTGTAGATTTCTTCCCGTATTTTGGTGTTTTTTGAGCATGTTGCTTTTTGTTGTGGATGCAGTGTTTTGTCATTGGTCATTCTACAAAAGATTTAACTATCATCCTCTGCATCTGGTTGTGTTTAAAGATTAATTTTTTAGAGAAGATTCAATGTAAAATGAAACTTCAAAAATTTATTTTGCCATATCTTTTTTTGTCTACTTCCTTATATGGAAGAATGCTTTTACCAAGCTTCTAGCCACTGTGACATAACACACAAATATCAACAAGATTAGAAGAAATACAATTTTTAGCTACATAGATGTAAATGAATACCATTCAATATATTGAAAATCTATACCTACCACATAGAGAAAACACCTACCTGAAGATGTATGTCCTTCATACATGTGCATTTTTGAAGGATTTCTATCTCAAAATTTATTGTTCTGAAGTTTCTATATTTTATAGTATGACAATTTTTATCTATTGTCGTATATTGCATATTTTATTTTTATCAAGTTGTCATATCTATTTTAGATATCATACCTGTATTAGTATTCATATCTGCATCAACTACACTTAGTTATATAGAAAGGTTAATATATCTTGATTACTTTTAAATTGGCCGATTGACTCTGTCTACTTATTGTGGGTTTTGTGGTGTACTTGTATTCGAAGTATGCATTACAATACTAATTATGCATTGTGATTATAATCGGTGACTCAAAACCATGACTTACCGAATGGAAATTTACTAATGTATTGATTTTTGAACGACAACTCTGTAGATTTTAATTTCACTGAATTTAGGTGTTGGGATTATTAGACATCTTTTGAATTGCTTATTTTGTGTTTTTAAAAATCTTGAATTTGGTTATGGATCATACCATACATGCAAACACAATGGAATTTAAGAAAATGGTGTTGAAGGATACAGTGGTTGAAAGTCCCTCAATAGCTTTAACATTTGATATGAGCCATAGATTTAATGTTTTGAGTATGATAGGATCAAGTCTATTCTTGGGCTTGTGCTTTCTTGTGCATATTGAAATTAGACTTCCCAATATCCTCATGTATAATTACTTCCATTCTTTATATCCTCAAAGTAGCTTTAGAATACAATGATAAAATAGTCACCAAGCATTAAAGGTTTTGGTGAATGATGATTATATTTATTATAGTCAGAGACTATCCTTACTCCTCATGATAGTCATTAAGACTGCCTTTCTTTAAAACCTTGACTATTTAATTTGACTATCCTCAATTATCTTTATCACTACCTTTTCAAGGTCTCAAATGCTCATGGATAAGATTGTCCTTTTTGCCTTCCTTCATCAATGACCTTTATGACAATCCTCCTCAGTTGGTTGTGGCTTTAAAACTTATGTCGATCCATGGCCATCTTTGTGATTTTCATCATAGAAAGTTACCTTATCTTCATGCTTTTAGATTTTCATTTCAATCCTAAAAAAAAATGACATGGGTCTAGAGGAAGAGGTAGTTCTTGTCATTATTTTTATATAGCTATAAAAGAGCATTTTATTGTTCATATATACTAATATAGCTATTCCTTGTGAAAAAATTGTCAATCATCACTTTGTTTTGCATTTCCCTTTTTCTCATCCTCCTGGCCCAATCATGTACTCCCCATTCCCATGGTAATTTCATATTCAAATTATATTCCTTGCATTTTAGGGGAGCTTCCAAGAATTCACTTTTTAGATTTGAACATACTCCCTCTCCCCTGCATCCACAAAAAATAGAATTGGAGGGCTCAATGAAACATTGAACCATAGAGAGATGTTTAAATGTGTTTGAATGTGAAGCTACTTCCCAATTCAATGTATTAGTACTTGAAAATATAAAGAGAAAATAATGCAAAATGTCTCTTCATTGGCTGTAAATTGTTCATATCTAGGTTTTCTTAGTGCTTTTTTCTTTGCTTTATGTTTAGGAAAAATTATATTTTAAATTTCCCCAAATCTAGGAAGCATGCTCTGTAATCAAGGCATGTACCAACCCTGCACTAGTAGCATATGGGGTACATACAAGTAAATACCTAATTCAGCAATTTTTTACCTGATGCAAATGCCCATATAATGGTTATTGAGAGAGATCTACATATATAATTTACTCTATACATATATGCATACATTTGTATATCTATGTTTATGTGTATACACATATACATGTACTTGTGTGTTTATATATATATACACATAGACACATATATGCATATAAAAATGTGTAGATTTTTATATATAATGAGATGAGTGCAAAAATGATAGCTCATTGAAAGAATCACTTGAGTATTAAATATTCCAAGTGGTTAATCCTAAAAGAAAAGATATCTAATAGAGTGTATATATGCATGTACATAAGTGTATATGAATATGGATGTAAATGTATGTAACAAATACATATTGAAACATATCAGCTATCAATGTGCAGACTCTATCTCTACCACATAAGACATCCTTTATATAATGGTGTGTATATAACCGAACAATCAATATGCTAGGTGACCAAGCAACCAACTCAATAACATATCAGAAAAATTCCATGCTTAGATTATCAGGGGTTTAGGAGTTTACATTACCTCCAATATACATATTCTATTTACAAATTTACATAAAATTCTAGACATTTTTCTTTTCATGCTCCCATATTTTTGCATCCTCCAATACATTCAAATATAGACTGATTGGGTTTGAAACAACCTTTATTTGTTTATGATTTTATTCAAGTATTAGAATTAAATTTTACCCTTGATTAGCTTTTCTTGGTGCTTTGTATTTGATCTACTGAATATATTAGATAAGATTTGTGTTTTTGTCATTTAAATGAAGAAATGTACCCATTTTCCATGTATTTTTAAACATGATTGTAGGGATTGAAGGATAAGTTTGTATATTTTTAAGAACATAATTGTAGACATTGAAGGATGAATTTGTCTATCTCTTTTCAATCTTTTAATGGATATTTTTTGATATTGTAATGTACCAAGACACTTGAGGTTTATAAAGTGTTTTAATAGTAATGTTGGTTTCTTTATATCCAATTTTATATACGCTCACTCTTGGAAAGAATGTGTGCAAGCAATTCTGACCCATCTTTCTCATTCTCTGCAGGTTTGACTGTTCATGACTTGTAATTTACTATGGAAGTGTATGTTTCAACAAGCCCTTTAATATCTGAATATGCTACTTTGTTTTAAGGATACTTTTAAAATTTTGGTACAAGGATTTTTTTGAATTATTGCATGTGAAGTTGCCTAGATCTATGTGACAACTTCACAGTAATTATGGAACAAACATTTTTTCAAGTATTCATCTTGAACATGTGTTTGCACATTTTTAGCCCTATAAGGTTTCATGGGGAAACATGTTTTATCTTTAACACATATAATTTATTTATCTTTGATCAAATCTCATAAGATTCTAATTTATTTATCTTTGATCAAAGCTCATTTTTGGGAAACTATTTAATTAATTATCAAAAACATTTGGAACTTTCTCTCCTTTCATCTTATATCTTTGAATGATGTAATTGAGAGGGTTAACATGTTTCTGTAGTTGTTATTCGTTTAAAATGAGACATGCTTAAAGGTGGACCTCTTAGTAATAATCTACAAATTTTATTATTGGATAACATATATAATCAATATTTTCCCATGATGTGAGTAGGGAAATTGAATTGGGGACCTATCTTAAATCTATTTTGTTTGGCTAGTAATGGAACATGTTAAATAGGTCAAAATAATTGGCAATAATTTCTAGCATAAAAAACTATTTTACTTATAAATAAATTGCAGTTTTGTTTAAGCTAAAACCTTCCACATGTCTTTGGCATACCCATTGCACAAGAAGGTGTGATTGCTAGTAATATTCCTAAAGCAAAGCAAGGTGCAATAATGAATTTGAATGGAATTTTATTTTTTTGTACTCATACAAAACTTGTTTTCTATTGTCGATGTGCTTTCTTCTATTTTTTCTTTCTTTATAACATGTCAAATTATTGGGGCATACAAGGAATTTTGAACCTATCTAAATGTTTGAGTGAATGACCAATTTAACAAGAAACCAGATAATAAATTATCAATGTGATCCTACTGAAAAAGTGGCTTTTTTTTATTGGAATTGCTCCAAGAGCACCTGAGGTGTGTACTATCTAATGGTTGTGATATTATTATATTCCTTAATTGATGGGGTTTACGATTGTTATTGACAGTAACAAAATTCTATGGAGAAAGGCCACAACTTGTCAAGGGGAACATGCAATTTTTTCTATAGAGCAGTAGCGAAGTCAATCTCTAAAAGCCCATGCAGTTGCATTTGCATCATTTAAGGTAAAACTCTCTTCCACTCTTTAAGATTATTTTCTCTACCATATCAAATTCTTCTTTCTTGTTGTGCTTCCATTTTCATCTTGTCTCTACAATATGTGGAGTGTTTCTTAATGTTGATTTTGTTTTTATGTAGGTTGCAGGCAATGAAAATCCTTCCATCCTTATTTCCTTTGCTTTAAAAACAATCACTGGAGGGTAGCTCACTTCAAAGTTACACGTGATTGAGCTAGGTTTTATCAAAGTATTAGGCCAACCTAGATAGGGTTATCTCTTAAAATTGCTATGTAGTGCTCTCTGAAGTTACATGATTAAACTCTATATCACTTCTCTGCATTTTCTGATAAAGAGTTTTTGAGAACTATGGAGAAATTCTTGCTTTGTATGTTGGAAGGCCAAGTAAATTTGCTTGTAGATTTTACTAAGATTTGGTGTATATCTTAAGCAATCAATTTTCTAAATCAAGCTTCCATAGTATGCAAGTGATTCATAGATCCTTATGCATGTATCTTGCAGATATATCTTCAACTGCATTTATTGAGCCATTACCTGTGATTCAATTTGTTACAAATCTATTGGGTAAGGATGTGATAGTTAGACTTTAGTTTGATACTGACTATGTAAAGGTATCAACTTTCTCATCTTTTAGGCCAACTTTTTATTTTCTGAGATATACTGATTTCCTGGTTTGTTTGTCATCATATCAAATGGAATAACTAATGGTGATTAAAAACAACTGCTCAGTGAATGGAAGTACATATGCTAGTTAATTACTTTTAAATCTATTTGTGGATTCTCACTATTGTTTAAATTCAACAAAATAGGTTATGATAGAATATTGAACTTATGTCTCTTAGCTTGCTACTTTGTCTGTTTAAGGAAACTTGTTATATTCTCTTCAATGTTGATGAGAATCTTCTAAGGATTTATAGATGATTTCATGGAATGCTTTGATTTAGATTTAACATGACACAATTTTTAAAATTTCAGATATGCTTGATTTTTATCCTTTCTCTTCCTTCCATATCTCAATATTTCTTATTTTCCTGTCACTATTTTTCACAGTAGATATATCTATACTTTTTGATGAAGATAATTACCCCTATCATTTCAAGTTAGGATTTTAGCCCTTTCTAAAGGCCTATCTATGATTCCATGGTCTTTGTCAGAAATAATTTATTGCCATTTATTTATTGATTGTTGTTGGATCTTATTTTTCTCAAAATGAATATTGCAACCAGTCATGTGACACATGCTTTGTAGCCTCCTCTTTCACCTTATGATTTTGATTTTAGCCTATTTGGAAGGTCCATGATTTGATAGAATTATTTGTTATCAAAAAATATATTTTTATTTTCTCTATAAATCTTTGGGTGACTTTAACATGGCATGGGGTAAGCTTGGGCCCCATTCTAAATATTTATTAACATTGATCATCCTTGAATTTACCCAAAATCATTCAATAAAAGCCTCGCTATTTCTATTGGATTAATGGGCAGTTTATTGCAGTGAGGAAGGTTTGAACATGGGTCGGACTTTTTAGATGCTTCCCAATGTCTCATTATTATTGTTAGTCCACAACTCTTTAATAATCATTTTTGAAATTATGTATTTCCTATTAATGCCTTTTATTCACATTGATTGACATCAAGTTCATCTGAAGGACATCATTGAATTATTTATTATTTAAATCTTTCTTAGTATATTGTGTAAATGCAACATATTCAACTCTTTGTTAGTATATTGTGGGTAGTGCTTTTTTTTGTAGTTAATGTAGTACTATTTACTTTTTTAAGTTGGTAGAAGATGTTAGTTCATAATTATTAGGTTAGTGTAGTAGATGAGCTTCAATACAAGTATTGCATCGAGTTATTATAAACATATCCATATCCTTTAACTTCTAAGACATACACATGTACTTTCATCTATGAAATGAGTTGATAGGATCTTAGGGTTAGGAGGATCTACATAGCATGCAAAATGTGAAGGGCCCTTTAAAATATGCAATGATGCAAATCTCTTGGTAATTTAGTATTTTTAGTTGATAGTTTGCAAAAGTTGTCAAGGGAATTAACTTGGTAAACATGATACAACGTGTGCTTCCTTCTATGGTTAATCAAAGGCCTTGGAAAATTTGTAAGGTCTTTATAGAGGCTTGATATTTAGTTGAACTGAGTTAATTATTAAGAAAATAAATATCTACATTTGAGTAATTGTGGCTTATGCATGTGGGAGACTAACTATTTTCGATTTTTGTTCTCTATTTTCTCCTTTCTAGTTGATTTCATTCTCCAATAATCACAAGAGATTTAATCATAATATGTCAGAAACATGGAAAATGAATCTTACCAATTGCAAGCTAGTCATGACTAACAACTATGTTAGGGCTATTCCTGGTGCAGGGGCACCTAGTCTACATTTTGTAAATAGGGTCCAATGTTGGATTTTTGTGCTTCAATTATGTTTGATTTGTAATAAGGTCTAATTAGACCATGGGTCATGTCTTTTTTCATGTGGGGTTGGTTGTGTTAAGAGATGTTAAGTTTTGTAAATGTTGCAAATGTTGCATCAACAAATTTGCATTTTTGGATGTATTTGGAAGTTGAACAATCATTCATTCAAAAGGTAGTTTAGGACCATTGGTTTTTGGTTGAACATGTTTAAATATTCCTTGAAAGGCTTGAGGAAAACTTCTGGAGATAGTTTTGTGATCAAACAATAAAGAAATTCACCGTTTTCTACAATTTCTTGTGTGTCTTTGTTGCTACAGACTTTTGTACGGCTTTGTACAGTCTACAAATGATATAAGTTGTGTTGGAACTAATGTAAGGTTGAATCTATTTTTGTTTGGATTTGGTTTCACTTGATTTCATTGAGTTTGAAGGATTTTAGAAGTAATTTACTGAAAGTAGCTAGAAAACTATAGCTTTGAGGGTTTGAGAGGGAAATCACGGATTAGGAGACCATTCCACTGGTGGAAAATTTTGGAAATCAGTGGAATGGGGTTATTTAGGATTCTTTTCATGTTGGTAGGGTTTCTAGATGTAGGGGATGGAGGTAGGGCAATGTTTGATCAAGCCCTAGCCTAATATCTCAATGTATTATGCTTGGAAGTAGTGGTTAGATATAGGGCTTTGTAAAAAGGTGATTGAGCAATTGTTTTAGTTAATGAAATCTATATTTTCAGACCCCATGTGACCTAGTTGAAGCCATGGAATGAATTTTTATAGATTGGAGGAAGGATTTCTCATAGTTGCTTTGGAAAACAAGGCTAATTTGAACTAGTTCCAGTGTAGCAACCAATTTTAGAGGGTGTTGTTACAAAACAAACCTATCTACAAATTTGATATGTTATAAAAGAGCATAAAGGGTACCATGAATGGTAATTCAATTGGATTTGAGATATTCTTTGAAAGATATGGTGGAAATTCACTGTTTGGAGTGTTAAAGGAAATATGAAGGATTTGTGAGATAAATACCAAGTTAGGGTTTCCAAGTTAAAAATTTTGTTCAATTGTGACTGAATTGTAAACCTCCACCCTGCTTTGCATCAATTGGTATCAAAGCATAGGTTTTGATTATTTGAAGAAAAGAGGTTGAAGTTTGAAGAAGGAAAAATGCCTCCTAAGAAGAACCCAATAGCCAGAGAAGTTAGAGAATTGAAAGAGAAGCATGCCAAGGAGTTGAGAAAAGTGAAGGATTCTCAAGAAGTTGTCCTAGCTAGACTTGCATCACTATAGTCAAATCAAAAGAGAGGTGTGGTCACTAGAGACCAGAGTGATGAAGAATCTATACTTATTTTCCTGTCACTATTTTGCACACTAGATATATCTATACTTATAAATAAATTGCAGTTTTGTTTAAACTAAATCCTTCCACATGTCTTTGGCATACCCATTGCACAAGAAGGTGTGATTGCTAGTAATATTCCTAAAGCAAAGCAAGGTGCAATAATGAATTTGACTGGAATTTTATTTTTGTGTACTCATACAAAACTTGTTTTCTATTGTCGATGTGCTTTCTTCTATTTTTTCTTTCTTTTTAACATGTCAAATTATTGGGGCATACATGGAATTCTAAACCTATCTAAATGTTTGAGTGAATGACCAATTTAACAAGAAACCAGATAATAAATTATCAATGTGATCCTACTAAAAAAGTGGATTTTTTTATTGGAATTGCTCCAAGAGCACCTGAGGTGTGCACTATCTAATGGCTGTGATATTATTATATTCCTTAATTGATGGGGTTTACGATTGTTATTGACAGTAACAAAATTCTATGGAGAAAGGCCACAACTTGTCAAGGGGAACATGCAATTTTTTCTATAGAGCAGTAGCGAAGTCAATCTCTAAAAGCCCATGCAGCTGCATTTGCATCATTTAAGGTAAAACTCTCTTCCACTCTTTAAGATTATTTTCTCTACCATATCAAATTCTTCTTTCTTGTTGTGCTTCCATTTTCATCTTGTCTCTAAAATCTATGGAGTGTTTCCTAATGTTGATTTTGTTTTTATGTAGGTTGCAGGCAATGAAAATCCTTCCATCCTTATTTCCTTTGCTTTAAAAACAATCACTGGAGGGTAGCTCACTTCAAAGTTACACATAATTGAGCTAGGTTTTATCAAAGTATTAGGCCAACCCAGATGGGGTTATCTCTTAAAATTGCTATGTAGTGCTCTCTGAAGTTACATGATTAAACTCTATATCACTTCTCTGCATTTTCTGATAAAGATTTTTTGAGCACTATGGAGAAATTCTTGCTTTGTATGTTGGAAGGTCAAGTAAATTTTCTTGTAGATTTTACTAAGATTTGGTGTATATCTTAAGCAATCAATTTTCTAAATCAAGCTTCCATAGTATGCAAGTGATTCATAGATCCTTATGCATGTATCTTGCAGATATATCTTCAACTGCATTTATTGAGCCATTACCTGTGATTCAATTTGTTACAAATCTATTGGGTAAGGATGTGATAGTTAGACTTCAGTCTAATACTGACTATGTAAAGGTATCAACTTTCTCATCTTTTAGGCCAACTTTTTATTTTCTGAGATATACTGATTTCCTGGTTTGTTTGTCATCATATCAAATGGAATAACTAATGGTGATTAAAAACAACTGCTCAGTGAATGGAAGTACATATGCTAGCTAATTACTTTTAAATCTATTTGTGGATTCTCACTATTGTTTAAATTCAACAAAATAGGTTATGATAGAATATTGAACTTATGTCTCTTAGCTTGCTACTTTATATGTTTAAGGAAACTTGTTATATTCTCTTCAATGTTGATGAGAATCTTCTAAGGATTTATAGATGATTTCATGGAATGCTTTGATTTAGATTTAACATGACACAATTTTTAAAATTTCAGATATGCTTGATTTTTATCCTTTCTCTTCCTTCCATATCTCAATATTTCTTATTTTCCTGTCACTATTTTGCACACTAGATATGAATCTCAAGAAGGATTTTTGTTTAAGGGTGCTTAGTTATGTATTCCTAAATTCTCTATGAGGGCTAATCTGATTAAGGAGAAGCATTGTGGCAGCTTAGGGGGCCATTTGGAGGTGGAAAAAACCTTGGAGCAGGTAAGAAGGTATTACTATTGGCCCAAGATGCACAGTGATATTAGAAAATTTGTTGAGAAGTGTGTTGTTTTCCAAATAGTAAAGGGATGTAGTACAAATGTAGGTCTTTACTAGCCATTGCCAATTCCAAATAGGCCATGGGAATCCATCAACATGGATTTTGTGTTGGGGTTTCCCAAAACTCAAAGGGGATTTGATAGTGTGTTTGTTGTTGTAGACCGGTTTAGCGAAATGGCACATTTCATACCATGTAAAACCACAAGTGATGCCTCTTACATTGCAGGGTTATTTTTCAAGGAGGTGGTTAAGATTCATGGATTGCCATTAATAATTGTTTCTGAAAGGGATAGTAAGTTTGTGGGTCACTTTTGGAGAACCCTTTGGAAGAAGTTGGGAACAAACATGACCTTTAGCTCTGCCTATCATCCACAAACAGATGGGAAGACTGAAGTTGTCAATAGGAGCCTTGGGAATCTTCTCAGATGTTTGACAAAAGAGCATTCACAAAAATGGGATCTCATTCTTCTCCAAGCTGAGTTTGCATATAATGACTCTGTCAATAGAAGTGTTGGGAAAAGCCCATTTGAAATTATATATGGATTGAAGCCTAGGGGAGTGTTTGAGCTCATAGATTTGAGTAGTATGGAGAGGAGTGTTGAAGGAGAAGAGTTTGTAGTGGTAATGAAGGATATACATCAACAAGTGAAAGAGAATCTTCAAAAGAGTGGATAAGTACAAGCAACATGCAGACTTGAAAAGAAGAGAGGTTTAGTTTAAAGTGGGGGACTTGGTGTTGGCTCATTTGAGGAAAGAAAGGCTGCCAAAGGGGAAGTATTCAAATTAAGCTACAAATGAAGAACATTGGGCCATGTAGGGTGGTCCACAAATTTGGAGCAAATGCCTATGAGATAGAACTCCCTCCTAGAGTGGCTATCTCTCCAATTTTCAATGTTTTCGACCCATATCCTTTTAAATGATCTATGATTGCAGGTGAAGATGCAAGTACATCAAGAGTTCTAGATGAAGATTGGGTCAAGGACTTACCACCAAGTCATCCATTGAAGCTTGAATGCATTTTGGACACAAAGGAAGCTAAAAGGACAAGGTACAAGGTGTACAATGAGTACCTAGTGAAGTGGAAAGTCCTTCCAATGGAGGATGCCACCTAGATGATAGAGGAGGACATCAAGAAATATGGTACCATAGTGCAAGATCTGATCTCAAGTGGAACTTGAGATTTTGTTCTCCTCGAGTATATGGTGCAGGGGCACCTAGTCTACATTTTGTAAATAGGGTCCAATGTTGGATTTTTGTGCTTCAATTATGTTTGATTTGTAATAAGGTCTAATTAGACCATGGGTCATGTCTTTTGTCATGTGGGGTTGGTTGTGTTAAGAGATGTTAAGTTTTGTAAATGTTGCAAATGTTGCATCAACAACTTTGCATTTTTGGATGTATTTGGAAGTTGAATGGTCATTCATTCAAAAGGTGGTTTAGGACCATTGGTTTTTGGTTGAACATGTTTAAATATTCCTTGAAAGGCTTGTGGAAAAATTCTAGAGATAGTTTTGTGATCAAATAATAAACAAATTCACTATTTTTTGTAATTTGTTGTGTGTTTTTGCTGCTATAGACTTTTGTACGGCTTCGTACAGTCTACAGATGATATAAGTTGTGTTGGAACTGATGTAAGGTTGAATCTATTGTTGTTTGGCTTTGGTTTCACTTGATTTCATTGTGTTTGAAGGATTTTAAAAGTAATTTACTAAAAGTAGTTAGAAAACCCTAGCTTTGAGGGTTTGAGAGGAAAATCATGGATTAGGAGACCATTCCATTGGTGGAAAATTTTGGAAATCAGTGGAATGGGGTTAGTTAGGATGATTTTCATGTTGGTAGGGTTTTTAGATGCAAGAGATGGAGGTAGGGAAATGTTTGATCAAGCCCTAGCCTAATATCTCAATGTATTAGGCTTGGAAGTAGTGGTTAGATATATGGTTTGGTAAAAAGGTGATTGAAAAATTGTTTCAGTTGATGAAATCTATATTTCTAGACCCCATGTGACCTAGTTGAAGTCATGGAATGAAGTTTGATAGATTGGAGGAAGGATTTCTCATAGTTGCTTTGGAAACAGGGCTAATTTCACCTAGTTCCAATGTAGCAGTCAATTTTAGAGGGTGTTGTTACAAAACAAACCTATCTACAAATTTGATATGTTATAGAAGAGCATAAAGGGTGTCAGGAATGGTAATTCAATTGTGGGTTTGAGATCTTCTTTGAAAGATATGGTGGAAATTCACTGTTTGGAGTGCTACAAGGAAATATGAAGGATTTGTGAGATAAATACCAAGTTAGGGTTTCCAAGTTGAAAATTTTGTTCAGTTATGACTGAATTGTAAACCTCCACCTTGCTCTACATCAATTCCACATTGCTCATCAGCTAGAAATACTTTAGTAATTACAAATGGACCTATTCTAATTGCTAAATGTGTTATTATAGGATCAAACAAAACAAGTTATGATCTTGAAAGCTAAGTCACCTGGATTGAGTTCTACAAGGATATAAACTTCACATGCATGTTATATCCTATGAACCAAGCATATACATTATAGTATAGAAACATCACATTATGTAGACAACACAAAACAATATAAGAAGTCTTTTTCATTTATTCATGACGCACAATGCATCTCTAGTCTATAATGAAAAACACATAATCATGCCTGTTATAGAACTAGACATTCTTTCTATTTTTATACTAGTCAATATATTTTATAGTATATGTTGTAATTTATAATCAATTATCAGGAATTAATTACTTTAATATCAAGTCAATCTTAATGATCCATTTTCCTGATTAGCAGTTTAGATGATCCCATCTCTCATGGGTATAAATGCTCCACTTGGAACTCATTTCATATAGTTGATGCTCACTCCTAGCATGAGGACTCCCCTGGAGATCACTCATCCTTTTAGTATTTTGTCCCAAGCATTCTTCAATGTGTAATTCACCATGTAATCAGGCCTTCTTAGCTTGCTACCCCTTTTGCAAAACCTTAAGCAAATATTATGCCTTATGAACAATTCAACAAGTATAGGTTGTAGTTTGATATCAAATATTTTTTTGGAGTTAACAATGAAGATTACATTTTTCAAATGTAAGAATTTAACTTTTATTTTTCAAGGATGATATCAACTCTCTTTTATTTTTGGATAAGGCTCTACTGGAAAGTTTGGGTTGTACAAGTTTAGTAGTTGCTCTCATCTATTATGCAGATGAACTATTATTAGTTATGTAGGTGTGCTTAAATTTTTGTTTCATAAATGCCTAAATATGTTACTTGCTCTTACAATGAAATTCATGGTTTTTAATGTTAAATCAATGGGAAAATATCTAAGGAAAGGAGAAAATCGCATATACTAAGGAATGGTTGGGCTGACTATTAAATGCTATATGATGAGTATGTGAATGAAGTGAGATGATTTTCATTATGCAGGTTGCAAACTATCATAGTTTAGAACTCCAATTTAGGCATAATTGATTTGAAATAATTTATTTTTTAGCATGATTCCTAATTAAAATAAATCTCAATCTTTTTTATGGTTAGCTTTATGTCCTCCTTGTTTGTCCATAGTAATTAGAGGTTAGAATTTACATCTAAACTAAAAATAAATAAACATCTTGCTTAGGACTTGCATGTTAGATATGCAATGGATTTGATTGGACAAGAATACAAGCTTTTGAAGTTTAATTTTTACCTAGTTGGGTTATAATTTTCTTTGAGCTTTTAATTTTGAAACTCAAGGCTCAATATCATGAATGTGATGGCCTTTTTGCATTATAGAGTAATTTTTTTTTGTACAAGTTACAAGTTTTGTGTAAAATTCCTATAGCATTCTACTTGTATACCTCTTTAACTTTTTTATATAAAAAATATGTAATTGTAGTCATATCATTGGTGTGGATCTTACAAACTCAAAAGAATATTTCTAGTGTTTAGAGCATGCAAGCCTTCTGATTAAAAATTAAATTAGTGAGTGGACTAAAATCCCAAATTATGCAGTGAGATTTCAATTGGATTATAATTGGATTATAATGACTATCAACTTCCTTATATTTTATCGCAATATCTCAATGATTCTTAGGTTTCTAATTTTGGTTTTGCGAGGATTCGGGAGAAATACTGCAATACCACACTTTACTTGCTTGGTCTCTATGGGAGTGCAAGGAATGTCACCCACCTTCCCGCACACTTCTTAGGGTATGCCCGCGGTGAAGTGGCAAACACTGCATCCTTTTGTCCTAAACTCTAGCCATTTCAAGCCTCTATTGAATTCTACTCAACCAATCATGCTTACCCTATTCCCATTTAATCTTTCCACCAATCGGATCAATCTCTTTCAATGTTCTCCTATCGCTTCGACACAATCATTTCATTATTGAAGCCAAGGATTTAGTAGATTTCAATTGAATCTGAATGCATCAATCATAACTTCAATTCATATAATTTAAATTGAAGTTCATTGAATGCTCTTGGTAGTCATATTTATTTTCATGGCTTCATCTTTTGTTTCAATGCATTGATACTTACATGAGAATAAGTTAGAATGGTAAGTCAATGCAGTAGAATAAATGCCTCTTAATCATGCATGAAACTAATCGCTAGAATCTTACAAGAATATGTAATGGTTATTATAATAGTCTAGAAGGTATTATTCTATGATCCCTCACCTAGCATGAGATAAACTTATAGGACAACCTGGTCGATGTATAACTGGATATACATTGTTCATTATGTTGAGCTAGAGCTGAAATAGATAAGGGTTGTCTTACATGGCAATATATAAGGATGAGTTGGGGAAAATTTGAGGGAAAGGGTAGAGGACATGTTATCTAATATATGTAGCATGTTCTCATCATAAGATGATTACCATATTAGTAAATCCTATGGCTCATTTAGTAGATAAGTTTATTGTTACTTTTGGAAAGATAAAAGCTCAGGAGTATGCTTTGTGAATAGAAACTATCTAAGTGTATCAAGAGAAATATTCCAACTTTCACCAATATCATGTAAGCAATGGATACCGAGAGCTACCTGCTACAGTACACTTGCATTGACTTTCACCAATGTCATGCAGGTGATAGATGCCAAGATCTACCCATCTCAAGGTTCAATAGGCTATGGTGAAACTAAGTGTAAGCTTCTTGAATCAAGTCATGTGTATTAGATTATGGCTTCATGTATTTTTTGTACTAAGCAACTTTGTTGTTGCCAATGATGAAAACAATTAGTATAAGATGTTTTTCTTGACATCATAATTAGCAATGAACCAAAAAAGAGAGAAATATAGTGTAGTATAGGATGTACTACATTTTTTCTTTTCAATTGATCATGTTTTTAAATAGATCCATAATATTAGTAAATTAGATAATGGAATGTTGGTTAATGCAATAAGATTTCATTTGCTTCCTATTGCTAATTGGTCACTAAGTATATGTGTGGCATGGTGATTCTGTGTGTATTAAGATTGTGTGGTTACTCTTGTATTATTGGAGATTAACATTGTAAAGTTCATTTGGCTGGGGTGGGTAATAATTCCTTAAGAATTTTTTGAAACCCTTTGACATATAAATGTTTGTGTAGGATAATTTTTTAATATATTTTTACCATTCCATATATAAGGTTTTCTCTCCTTTTGTAGTTGATCTGCTTGGCATAGATTGTTGTTAAATCGTTCCCTCTTATACTTTCTAATTTTTAATTTCCCTATATGATCATTATATTGAAATTAAATAATATATATGCTTACATTATCTTGTAGTATGGCCTTTAGCTACTATTGGCATTGAACCAAAATTTAGTATTCCTAAATCTGCTAAACAAGATGAAGTTATAAATACAAATGGATTCATTGGAAGTTTCCTATCTGATTACATTTGGTATGTAGCTTATAAAGTAATTCTTATTTGGATACATTAAGTTTGGAATTTGATTCTAGAACTAAGTTGGAATCATATTTTCACTAATAATTGTAGGGCACTATCTGTGGTATGGACAACACCTCTTGTTGCAACTCTTGGCATGTCCCTCACTATTCCTCTTGCAATGACAGTTGACATGGTGATTTATAGGTGCCACTATTCAAAAATCTATATGCTTGGTTCAACTTAGGTATATCACCATATCATTTTTTTTTAATGGCTCTTGTGAATATAGACTTTGTGCTTGAACATGTATTTAACTGATAAGTTATAATCTTGCATGAAATTTGCATGGCATCATTTACAAGTATCTGCAGGATTTGTGATTGCAAATATTTTAGATAAATATTCACGGAAAATGGGTCTATGATATTATGATGCATTGAGGATTATTTGTATTCTTATTCAAGAAACAAAATATTCTTTTCGTCCTATATCAAAGTTAGTAAAATATAAAATTGGAAAAATTGCAAATGAGACAATACATGAACCAGGGTTGAAATTTTTTTTTTCTAAGTCTGATGGCATTCTTGGGCTTGGTTTCTAGGAAATCTATGTTGATAATGTTGTTCCAGTCTAGTTAGTGTTAATAGCCTTCATTCTATAATGTCAACTTCATACTATAATCTAAGCATATCACCTTTCTTAACCTTTGAACAAGGTTCTGAAATCAAGGGTTTAATATGCATATTTTAGGCCTATGTTGAACACTCTGTTTAAGGCATTTGTTGACAAGGCTATACTTTTTTAATTGATTTATCTTTCTGTTGTGTTTGGACTTACTTTTGTAAACTTGCAATATATAATGCACTTTTATTCTTTCTTAATTGAGACTAATAGTAATTTTGTTGGTTGTATTGAGGCACAACTCCATTCATGGCAGAAACGACAACACCATGTTGCTCATATGAGATAGCACATTGCATATAAAGGAGGAAATATTCCAGGGTTATTGTTGACTACATTGAAGGAGAGAGCTTGATATATGGGACATGATCAAGACATTACAACTTGCTCTAGGAAGATTGCCCATGTTGTAGAAGTTTTCAGAGATGAAAGGGGCATGTACTCGCATTGAAGGACTCCAAGCATGTGTTTCCATCATTACAAAAGTTTTTTGGAGAAGTTTCTTTCTTGTCATTTCTATGCATTGTAACTCAAATTTTCAGTCTTGTGATTGAAAATAAAAATTGTATACTGTATTTTTAAGCATTTTTCAAGCAAGATAGATATTTTAGACTTGTACAATTTGTAAGAACACCTTTCTTTTAATAAATTTCAGCGATTTTTCCTTCTCAATGGCCGTCTTATTGTGTGTAATTGATGATTGATGTGTATATTTGTGTTTTATTTTTAAATCCTCAAATATCAGTCAATTAAAATGACTAAATATACTACTAATTGACATCAATTAATAATTAAATTGACTAAATATACTACCAATTGATAGAAATCAGTGAATAGTGAATAAATATGACTAAATATATGACCAGTGAAATTAGTGAATAAAAATCACTAAATATACTACCAAATTGATCAAAATGATGATTAAAATTAATGACTAAATACACTACCAATGGACAAAAATTAGTGAATAAAAATGACTAATCAAGTGACCATTTAACAACAATCAATGACTAAATATATCAGTGAATAAAAAATGACTAAATAAGTGACCAAATTACAACAATCAATGACTAAATATACTACCAAATCGATCAATCAAAACAACAAATAAATGGTTTAGTCATCAATTTGGTCACATTATAAATGACTCGAAATAAACTACTAATGGTCACATGACCATGTTTAGTCATTCATAAGCAGTTTTTAGTAGTTTTTTCAGTCATATATTGTTGTTTTTATACTACTATAGGCCGCTTGAAACTCAACCTCATTATTGATCCCATTTGATAGTTTTTGGTGTTTATTTCAAAAATTTCCCTTCCTAATCTCTCACCACATAGCTTACACATAATGGTCCCAAGTTTCCTCAGGATTCTCCATCAAAGTTTACTTTGACCCATCATTCCTTTGGTGGGATCCAAACAACCTCACCTTTGTTGTCAATGAATAGATTAACCTATTCAACCCCATAAAAAGGGGGAACCATCAATCTCATCCACCTTAATCTGATATTTTCATCCCAAGCAGTGAAAGCATTGAGCTTCAAACTTTTATTTTTTATTGCATTATTTACTACTTCTATAACTACATTCTTTATCTTTTTGAACAACATTTGTACTGATATCTTGATACCTTGAAAAATTATTTATTTTCTTTCTTTCCACAATTCTTATATCACAATCGATGGATTCACCATCCATATACATGAAAACGCTGATCTCTACCTCTAGCTCGACCACCCATTGAACATTGTAATCAAGCTTGATGGGCATGGGCATTCCGACTTAAGAAATTCATGGTATTATTATAGCATCTTGTTACCAAATCATAGTGTAGTAGTAAGTTATCTATTGTCTCTTCCTCTTTCTCACATAGGAGACATCAATGGGGTCCCTTAAAACCTATTTTCTTTAGTCTGTCCTCGATGAGTATTCTATTTTGAATGGTCACCCAAACAAAGACTCTCACTTTGGGTAGGAAATTCTTATGCTAACAAAGTAATAGTGCCCAATTTGAATTTTTCACAACCTCCTCCTTGAACTTGTATTCCAATTTCACAATGTGATTTCATGTATTTGAGTTGCACCATCACATCTTGTCTTCTTCCTCTGACAAAATTATTTGTCTTTCCTTGAATATTCGTGATGGCTATTTTATTTTCTTAATTTAAATTCAACTCCTATGTTGATTTCTATTTCCACACCTCCCTTCCATTGAATTCTCTCCTCTCCACATAATCTCCAACTTTCTCTCCTCATTCCCTAACTAAAATTTCTCTCACTTGATCCACAACATGATTCTTAGAAAGAAATTCATGCCCATCACATAAGTCTTGTTAGAAGGAGGCACATTGTCCATTTTTTATGTCCCAAGTGGAATGCTCTATTATAATGTTCCTGCATGCCATCATGAAATTCCAAATTATGGACCTTAGAGGGGGAATTTGGATTGTGAAAATAATTATTCAATTTGGGGACTCTAAATATTTATTCTATAATATCTTTACCTAATTTAGTTTAGCTTTATTATACATATTAAACACTAGCTTTTCTCCCAATGCCTCATTTAATATAAACCATTGTCTCAGCCCCAATCCCCCTACTTATTTTGGAAAGTGAATCTTATCCCTAGAAATTAGTGGGATCTTATTTTGTTTTGATCTCCCATTCCAAAAAAAATCCTGATCTTCTATACTATCTAGTTGTTTACTTTATGTAGAATTTTTATGCAAGACATCAAATAAATTGGAATGAATGATATCACTATTTTGAACATCATGGTTCTACCCACAAATATTAGCCATTTCCCTTTCTAGGATTCTAGTTTTGTGTTGCAGTTTTTAATGATGTTATTCCATAGATTAATTTTGTTTAGTCCAACAAATAGAGGTAAATACAAAAGTTTCCCTAATAGTTTTCTTACCTTGAAGCCCAAAATTTTGGAAATCTCTCTCTACTTTCTCACATCGCTATTGAAAAAGTTTCCCTAATAGTTTTCTTACCTTGAAGCCCTAATAGTTTTGTTTATCGTTTATCTAGTGACAACAAAATATTTGTGTAGAGTTGATTTTATTATTCTTTTCCCTCTTCATTTTTCCACTCTAAAGAGCATTATGTCATCCATAAATTGCTAATGAGTTACCGCTTCCACTCCAGGAGCAATCTTAATACCCCATGGATTTCCAAAGCATCATGGCCTTAGTAATGCTCCTACCTATAGCTTCTACCATTATTATAAAGATAAAGGGAACAAAGGGTCCCCTAGTCAGATTACTCTATCAATTTGAAAAATCCTTATGGGCTACCATTGACTAGCATTGAAAACCTGGGGCTTATTATACAACTTTTAACCCAATTTATCAAAGAATTGCACAATCCAAATTTCTTCATCACCTCTAGAATAATTTGTGTATCTACTTGATCATAGGATTTCCTTATATCTAGTTTCACAATTATTCTCTCCACCTTATCTTTTCTAACAATGTGAATTGCCTCATGGGCCACAATGATGCCTTTCATGATTGATCTTCCCTAGAAAACCCCACTTTGTTCCTTTGGCATGAGGTCTAGGAGAAGCTGCTTCAATATATTAGCCATTACTTTGGTTATAATTGTGTACACTATATTGCATAAGGATATTTGTTTGAAGTATTCAAAAGTTTCAAGCATACTATTCTTAGGGATTAGGGCTAGGAACATATTATTCATATCCTTTAACATTGTTTCCTTTTTCCTAGATTCTTCCACCATCTTTACCAGGTTTGTCTGAATGATCTCCCATAATGATTGGAAGAAAATAGATGGGAATCCATCTTGTCTAGGGACCTAATCCAGTCCAATCTAAAATGTGGCCCATTTCACCATCGTCATTATAACTAGATAGCTTAATCTATCATTTTGTCCTTGTTTGATGTTTTGATAAATGTTGTTTAGAATTTCATTTATGGTTGTCTCCTTCACTTCATTAACCCCATTGAGTAGTTATTTAAAATATTTGATCGCCATTACATTAATTGAACCTCCATTTTTTGTAGACGAATTCCATCTTTGTTTTTAATCTCCAATAATTATGTTTTTATTAAATTTCATCTTATTCAAATTATGGAAAAAAAATGATATTATCTCCACCTTTTAGCCATCATTCACGTGTTTTTTAGTCCAAAATATTTCTTCTCTTGCCATTACCTTCATGTATTCTCCATTTAGAGTTTTTCCCACACAAAATCTTATTCATCCATGCCTTTCCTTTTTATCCTTTCATTAAACTCTGTTAGCTCATCCTCTATTGTGTTCTTCTCCTCAAATATATTTTGAGATGTTCTTATAGACACTGAAAAATGTCTCAAGCTTGCAAGTGACATTTTATCACTAATTTGTCTTCTTCCATACATAATTAAATAATTTTAATTATTTAATTATTCTCTAATGTCATTTTTCTCTATTATTTAAATATTTTTTAATTATTTAATTAATTCACTTGATCTCATTCCCCTTTTGATTAATTTAAATAAATGTCAATTTTTTTAAAATTGCGTCAATAATTTATCTTTTCTTTCCATAATTAAATAAAATTTCTTTATTTAATTATTTATTTCCATCTTCCTCTATAATTAAATAATTATTTTAATTATTTAATTATTCATTAGGCTTTTCCCTCCCTAATTAAATAAATTTTATTTATTTAATTATTTTATCGTTTTCCCTCTTCTATAATTAAATAATTGTTTTTAATTATTTAATTATTTATCATTTCCCTCTTTCTCTTATTAAATAATTATTTTTAATTATTTAATATTGCCAACCCACCTTCTTCTATAATTAAATAATTATTTTAATTATTTAATTATTCATTTTCCCTCCTTTAAATTAAATAATTGTCATTATTTAATTTGAATTTCACTTAGCTAAGCCCTAAATCTCAACTAATTTCTTGAGTTTTGGTCCATCCTTCCTTATATTTATCTCAATTAACCTCATTCATTGATCTTGATACCTCATCATCCAATCCTAGCCCTTCATTTGAATTGGATTTATATAAAAGCAAGCCATCACCTTCATTTCAACCCTACAACCACAATCTTTGAATTTTTTCTACCTTGAGATCTAGCTATCTTGCATCAACATCAAACTCATTGTAAAAGTTGCATACTACATATCTGATAACAAACAAAGAAAAATGGAGAAGAGCAATGGAGATGAATCAACTTTGGCATAGATATTGAGTATTATTGCTTCATTATTATGATTTTTATTATCATTTGTGCTTCATTTTTGGATTAGGTTCTTTATTAACTTAGATTAGACAATTTTGTGGTTGCTATTATTGATTTATTTTTATTCCCCCAAATTCTAACCTCGATCTACATTTGGTGAACCTAACATGAGCTAATCATTTTTTTTGAAATTTTTTATTTTTGTTTATTTTTTTAGGAGTGCATAGCAATTGATCTATGTAGTGATGCAATTGACCCTTCAAATGCCGCAATCATCATATGAGGCAACACAATTTAGTTTTAGAATGATGCATTTGACTTTCACTTTGCAAAAATCAAGATCTTTCAATCATTATTATTTCTGATCATTTTATGGGATTCTGGTTATTATTCTTACATTCTAATAGTCTACTTACATCATCTACATCATCATTTTTTCTATTTTTATTAGATCTAGTTGTTTTTATAGATTTTAGGTCTTGCGTCATAATCATCACCCAAACACTGTAATTGTTGACCCATGCAATGTAGTTTCCTTTTTGTTCACCATAGTCATAATTCCATAAGCTATAATCATTTGTTTTTGAAATACCTTTGTTAGCTGCATCTGAGCCTTTGTACGCCACAATTGACTGTTGTAACAAAAGAGGGTATGCATTTTAGATTTTCACTTTCTTCTTTTTTCATTAGGGTAAAGGTTTTTTGGGTTATTAATATCTAATTTACAGCTGCATGGCAATTTCTAGGAGAAGAACTTTTGTTTTAGACTACTAATACAATTTCTTGTAGGAAACTATTGGGTTTTTGCAATTTTTAAATTAGGAACATTTAGAATTGGTGATTAAAAAGAACAAGTATCTTCTGTGTCTTCTGCACTTTCATTTTTGGTTAAATCCCAAATTGGCGTGTGTGTATCCTCTACCCTTGCGCTTTGTGTGATCTTGGGTGCGTGAGAAACAAATATCTATCTCTTTTTCTTTTAGTAGGAAGCATGCCTTAGGATTTCATCACCCAAGGGTTTGACCTCAATCATATTTCCTGACGGGCTATATCAAAGGTGTGAAGGTGAAAGTTAGTAGCAAGATCTCATGATGTATACCTCACATGTCAATTCAAATTTGGGTGTATAGACCACATTAGGATTGAATAGAGGCTTTAGTGTCTCACATTTTATGTTATACCACTAGTGTTCACGATAGTCCCCTACTATGAACCACTATTTTACAATCCTAAGACCTATTTTTTCCATCTACTATTGTTGGTGCATCAGGATAGCATCATCCCAAGAAGTTACTTACCATGTCCTATTCATGGTTGAGGTGGCATGGTTCCTTGTTTGGAGTTACTACTTTCAAGGAGAGAGGTGTCAAGGTGGTACATGACCTTGGAATACTCAAGCTTCACCCACTCCTCATTCACGGATTTAAAATAACTCTTTTGGGGGTGAGGTAAGCCAAATGTTAGTAGATAACCCTATTGCTACTAGCTAGGTTGTGCTTGTTTGTATTGTTTGTGAACCAAGGCCAAGCAATTTTTGTGGAAGAAAACTTGTGAAATACTTGCTTACCTTAAAGTCAAAGAGTCAAAAACAACCAAATCTACATCTGAGTGTTTGCTATGTTTCATGATCAAATATGGGAATTTCCAAAAACATAAAACCATTTAGAAAACATCAATTTGAGTCCAAAAAACTAGAACATTGTAACTATCACATAGAAAACCAGAATCATGAGTTAGAACACCACATGTATCAAAAACCCTAGGAATCTAGAATACTGCATTTGTTTGTGTACCATAATTGACTGATTCTACACCACAATTGATTAGCTTTGCACTGCATATATGGCCTAAAACACTACATCTGTTAGTTTCAAAAAAATTTGGGAAATATTTGTACATCCAACTTCTAGTTCCTTACAAACAATGACTCTACACTCAAGCCTAAGACTTTTTTAGGTTCAGTAAATCCATTCATTGCATTTGATCATTTAACCTAGGTTAATCTTGCATAGTCCTAGTTCATTTACACCTCATTCCATCAACATCTTTGTGTCTTAATATTAGGAGGCTTGTCATACTATTGGGCAGACCATAGTTTCATATTTAGGTGTCTTGACCTTATCATATATTTATCTCGTCCTTAGGTTGGGTCTACAACTCATGTGTCTAGTTTAGGCTCACCTTTTATCCAATCATCATCATCATCATCTTGGATTTTTTACTCTTGAAGTCTTGACATTTAGATTTGTTACTTTAGTCCATCATAGTTGGTTTAGCATTCTCTTTTAAGGTTCAAAATTGCATATCTAAATCCAATCATAGTCATAGTCTTAGTCCTATCACCATCTTGCATCCCATCCAAGCATAAGCATAGTCATAGTCTCATTGTACTTTGCATACCAAGCTTATTCATTGTTGCATTCCCCATATTGCATTCTTATATTCCAAAAATTCCAAAAAGCATAGTATAGTGTCATTGTCATCTTCCATTTCTTTAGCTTGCATCTCCATATTTAGTTTCATTCATTCCAAAAGTCTCAAAATCACAAGTCTTATATGGTCTTCACTAGGTCACAAAGGAAACAAAAAAGACATGGATTCCTCATATGACCCCTATGTTAATCCAAGTAGCAACGTGAACTTTGGGTCATCCTCAAACCAACCTCAAACATCACAAGATGAAATTCCAAATCTATTTGCTAATTTTATGTCGAATGAGGTTAACAAAAATCTAACACCCGAAGAGATTGAATAAGCTTCTCAAGATCCTAAGAGAGTGTGTATCATAGAAGAGATGGTCAAAGTAGATCCTAATAAGTAATTCCTAACACTTGCTCAAAATGGTCCCAAGATTCCCTTTGGTTTTGATACTTCCACAATCGTAGGGTGAAAAACACAAACACAAGCTCAAAGTCAAGGTCATAACACATTTTCACAAGGTCATCCCTCCTCACAACAAATGCACACTAGTATCCCACTTGGGGGAACAACACATAAAATAATACATGTTAACTACCCCCCACTCCAAAATTTGGGACTAAAAGGACACATGTAACATCTCAAGGACCAAGTCCCACATTTTCTAATTTATTTGGATCATCCTCTATCTCTATGGGTATAACTTTTACAAATCCATTTTCCACAACATCCACCCAAAATATTGCACCATCAACCAACACAAACATAAAATTAAATCCAAACCCACCAAACATGACAAGAAGGATTCATATTGCCACATCAAGAGTGCAAACCCAAACTACCAACACCACACCAAACACCAACATGTCTTTGGGTCAAATCTAAACACCAACCAATTCCCATCACAACAACATGTCAACCCAAACCTCAACTTCATACCACAACACCAACACACTAATCAAACTCCACCCCAATATAATACCAGTACCCATACCAGTACCAACACTATGTTTACATCCCACTTCCAACAAGGCAATCAAAATCCTTCTCAACAAAACATCAATCCAAACCTAACATTCAAATATAAATTTTAAAACCAAAATCCTTCAATACAAAATTACCTCAACAAATTTGACACCAACACCAAAATTTTCATGCAAAGTCAACCAAACATACCACCATCACCCATGGAAACTTTGATGCAACAAATGCAATCAATGCAACAATATATGGAAAACATACAATTGAGAATAAACAATAAAATATACTCAATGGAGGAACTATGTCCTTATCCTTTTGATAGAAGCATATACATGCCACCTTTTCCTCCACACTTTAATGTTCCAAACTTCAACAAATACAAGGGAAAGATAGATCTAGTAGATCAAGCCTACATACTTAATGATATTATTCCCATGTAACCTTTTGGGTCAAGCTCTTGAGTGGTTCACACACCTATTCTACACATTTTCACACACACCCCACCAGAGGTAGGGACCCTCTCTTCGCTTGCCTTTGTTTCCCGCTTTGCTTTAGCTTTCACCTTTTCCCCTTAAGGGATAGGTTCCTTGGAATTTTGGTATTTTTCTTCACTTGGATAAATTAAGGCTTTATCTGAACTTAGAAGGCTTTGCTTGCAACTCTTTGATCTCAAGTCATCCTTTTAAATTTCATCCCTCCACCTAAAATTCGTCTTGCAGGAAAAATTGGAAAAGTCCTAACAAAGTTCGAAGATTCTTCCTTGGCTCAGATTTCTCGAGTGATGGGTCATCTCGGAAAATCTGAGGTAGCTCAAAATTTTCGTGGCTTAATCCTTTGAGGAATCCGGCCTTGCTTGGATTCTCTGAGTCCTTCTTTAGGTCGCATCCCCAAATCTTCAAATATATCTTCATTACACTTAAGGTGGGTAGGTGGTGCATTTAATGTGGTATTTATGGATTATTTAGAGGGCTATTCAAATATCATTTGTATCATTTCAAATTCTTCAATCTTGTGGCATTCGACAAGTTGATTCTTCCTCCTAGACTGGTGACCTCACTTGGTGATTGCAACCCTACTCATGGCTTTGGGATTCCATTTGAAGGTGAAATTGTCTACTTGTCTTCCAACTTTCATTCTTCGAAGGTAGGGTTTTTCCCTTCTTTGGTTTTACATATGAATTTTATGGGGCACTTTGCATTTCCATTGTGTTTTCATGATGAATCAAGATTGTTGTATATGCTCTTGATTGATTATATGAATCATTTTTGAGTTTTTTGGGAGTGATTGGTGGTATTCATAGGTTCTTTTCAAGGTTAATTCCTCATTTCACACACTAGGGTTTGTCCCATCACCATTTTCTAATAGGGATTCCTATGTCATGTGATTGAGAATCTAGGGAAGGGTGTCTTGTTGAATCTAGTGCTAGTTTTGAATCCGGGAAAATGTGCCTATCAATGGTATGATGACCTAGCATAGGTAATAAAGCCTAAACCCTAACCATCCTTGTCGTTCCCTAACTGGTCTTTAGTTCCAAAATCGATAGAGGATATATGGTACATTAGTGTAATATTTTGATCGATGTTATGGGGTTAATAAGTGGGCTTTGATTTGTAGACGTAAATGATGAACCCTAAGTTGGATCAAATGAGGGGGGCAACTTTCAATTTCACACTTAAATGGGCAGCATAACGAAAATCTCAATGAATGATCAAAATTAGAGCTTCCCGAAGAATTTTTTGACCCTTGGATTTTTCGAGGATCATCCATTTAGAAAATCCAAGGCATCTCGGATTTTCCAAACCTAGCCACTATATGAGTGTTTGAAGGTCATTTAGGTGTCAATTTGACTAAGTCAGGATTTGAGTTGAGTTTGATGCTTGGTGTTGACTTTAGAAAGGTTTCAGAATATTTCATCACCTTCAAAGATTCTACCATACTGTGGATTTCCTGAAGGAATTCCCTTAAGAAAATCCACTCAACCTCGAACTCTCTGAATCTGTGCAAGTATGGAAATCCTAAAGGCATGGTGAGGAAAGAAGAAAAGTTTGAATGAAATACCACTTGGTGATGGTGAAGCAATCATAAGTATGAAATTTGAAACTTAATGGATATTGAAGTGAACCTATCAGGAATTTCATCCTAGCTTAGAATTTTTGAGCCTTAATCTATTCGAAAAATCTAAGTCACCTTGGGATTTCTACAATTTCTCTTGGATCCCCAAAAAACCCTAAGTCTTGAAAGAGTAATTTTGTAACTTGGCATTTTGTGTGAAGCATGACTCTCAGGGATTCCTTCCCCCCTTGAATTTTTTGAGCTTTGGTTCCTGTAGGGAATCCGCCAAACCTCAAAATTTTCAATCCTTATTTCCTGCGAAGAATCTGCCTCAGATCGAATTTCCCAAAATTCCTCCAGTCCCTTGAAATCCCAAAATGCATTAACTTTTGAGCAATTATCTTTGTATTTTAAGATGAATGATGAGCATTAAGGATTAATTAAGAGAAATTTATGTATATGCTTTTAATAATGATTTTATTAATGATTAGTATCATGGTGATCATTATGTTTTCTAAAAGATGCAAGAAGATATGAGTCCAGGAAAGACTTCTAAGCCAAAGGCTTCACTTGTGCAAGAGGAATTCAAGAGGAGAGTTGATAGAATGAAGTATGATTTCAAAGGGATATGGCCAAAGCCAAGGATCTCCTCTATATGGTCAAAGATAGTTGAGACAAATATGGGGCATGTTGATTATGATTATTTCTAGCAGAGGATGTTTGGTAATGCACCTACTCCACAGACACAAATCATTACACATACTGGTTTTGCTCAGGCAGTAGGGTTTCCACCCACATTGTTGTTCCCTGAACTAGTTTTAGAGTGTTCAAAACACTATGATGCTGACAAGAGGATAATAGTGGGTCTGTAGGGAAGATTCATGGCTAACCTAATTGAAGAGTCAATTGCTGAAACTTTCAATATTGCTTCTCACCAAAATATCATTAAGGAGATCAACATCTAGGAGGCAGAGCAATTCTATGCCAAGGATCCCTCTCGAGCTTTGGACATCATGAATAGTTCTTGGATAGCTAAGCCAAAGCTGCATTATTCCAAGCTCCCAAAATAGTTACATAGGAGTGACTTCAAAATGGATTACCATGATATTATCAAACTCTTACGCAGCGTAATGGGATTGGAGGAAGAATTTACTTTCAGAACTTGGATGTTATAACAAGTCACTCAAATTATGGGAGGAAATCACTATCACTAGGCAGGTATCTTGAGTGACAATTTGGATAGACAACTGAGAAGCGTACAAGATACTAATATGTTCACGATGACATCTTATCTTGTCTATATGTTGGAAAGTAAGAACAAATACAAGGGTCTAAGTGGCAAAGGGGTTCCTAGAAAGGAAAAAATATGGGATATTTACCCTCAGATCTAGTTTAAGACATCAAATTATAGGAGAGAAAATGATGCTTTCTTATGTATATCCCCAGATTGCTGCAAGGTGATCTTCATGTAAGGATCTCCAAAGAGGCAATGGAGCTGATCAAGAGGTATGGGTAATGGTTCATACAATTTCAAAGGTTCTCTTACATTAGGATACAAGGATCTCCTGAAGTGATAATTAGAATGCCAAAGTACCCCACCAACAAACTCATTTTGTTGGAATTAAGAAGGAAAATGGTTTCCTTTGAGACAATATTATAGGATATGCATAGGAAGGGGCTTAGCTATGAATTTCCATTGAGGATAGGTAGTCTGGAAGCTTTCCCTTCTCTCCAAAGTGCCCAACATTCAGAGAAATAAATGGTGCAATATGAGTTATATTCACACACTAACAGGGACAATTTTGATCCCTATGGAAAAGCATAGAAACAAGCTAGTAGAGAATATAAACACAAGGATCACATAGAAGATTAATAGGCTAATTGTAGAGATGAGTTTGAGGTTATAAAGAGAAGGTACTCTAGGCTCCCCTTGAGACTCATCAGGCTCTACAAAGTGGACCAAGTACCATATCAAGTTGATGAAGATGAGGGAGATCTTCTACAATAGCATGACTATGAGCCCTATAGAAACCAACCCCTAACATCTGTTAATTGGTCAGAAGAAGAGGTGGTTGACCTTGATCAGATAACTGACCCAGTGAGGAGATATTCTAGGTTGTGGGTCAAACATAAGATCACGAAGTTGCATATGGATGGTGCCCAATTCACCTATGACCTAATGGGAAACCTTGAATCCCATTTTGAATATGATACAGAGGCTACTAAGGATGATGTTGCAGAGCCTCAACATGGGGATGATCAAGAAGAAAAAAGGATCCTTACTCTAAAAAGGAGGACAAGGAGTCAAGGGTAGGCAAAGAAAAATGTGAGGGAGCCTGTACTAAAGGCAAGGAAAACTTCCAAAGAAGCTACTGAAGAAGGAGAGGAAACTCCTCAACCTTCCAAAAGAGGAAGCTAGTAACTAGAGGGTAGAGAATAGCTAAGAGATCAAAGGATGTTGAGGACTCAACTACCCCTCCCAAGATTGTGGAAATTGAAAGCTCTAGGGAGAAACCGCAGGTATATGTGAGAAGTAATTCACCAAAATAGAGGGTGACTCCTATGGGGGAATCAAGAGTTGAGCCTAAAAATGTGTGTACAGAAGAGGAACCTACTGATGATCTTATAAAGGAAATAGAGAGAAAAACTATAGGAAATAATTCCCCTTCTCCATCCCCAGCAGAAAATGTACAAAAGTATGAGGTCCTAAAGGAACATGAACAATTAGTTGGAGAAGAGGGCATGCTTGATAATCTTGATGAAGAAATATCAACACCCAGTGATGGGAAGTTGAGTGACTTGGTGAAGGAATTGGGAATGAAGAAGGAACTAAATAAGGAGACAACCTCAGAGGTTACTGTGGAAATTCCTTCTCAACTTTTAGGCAAGTGAACATATTAATATGGCACACTCAAAATATGAGCATGAGGATAAAGATGGTGAGGACAAGGAGCAGAAAAACAAAGGAAAAGATGAGGAAAATATAGAAGTTGTTGAAAAGTCCTCCCCACGATCAATATGAACATGATACCCCTTAGAAGAATGTGGAGACAAAGTAGCCTGCTACCTTGGACTAGTTGGAAAAGAGGCTAAAGAAGAAGGCAATTATTATGGAAGATGAAACTCCAAGTTGGGAAAAACTCCTGGAAAAGTGGGGGCAGCCAAAAGAGAGAAAGATAGCTAGAACAGTCTCCAAATTTGCAAGAGATGAATTTAATAATAAAATTATCCATGTTGTTGTTCCTGTAGAAAATAAGTATAAGGATGAGATAAGACCTACAGACTACAAGGTGCAAACTATCAATTTAGGTCCATCCACAAAGGAACAAGAAAAGGAAGACTTTCGGGAGTCCTCTCAGGCAATTCTGAGAAGATTTGACAAAGAGACTGCAGAAAAGGAAGAATTGTAGAGGCAATTAAGGGAAGTTCACAGGTATGTCCAGTATTTGTGAAAACCTCTGCAATAAAAAAGGAGTGAGGGCTCTTCATTTCCAAAGGGGTTGTTTTCCAAAAAATTAGTCTCAGAAATAGAAAGATTAAAGTATTCTATAAAAGATACACAAGAATGGATTTAGAGTGTCAATGAAAGAGGAGATGAAATGATTTAAAATGTGCTTCCATTTTATGAGAAATCATTCTTCATCTCCAAGGATATAACATATTTCCTTGATGATTGCAAACAACCACTAGATGATACAATTATCAAAGAATTAGAGAGAATCCTTGCAATCCCAACAAAGACTCTGGTTAAAGAGGGTGTTATCACCATGAAAGATACCCATAATGCCATGGAGTGGATAGAGGCTTTCAATTTCAAGAATGAACTCAGGATAAAAGCACCAAAGAAATTATCCAAAGCCTAGACCAAGGTAAAGGAGTTCTTTGACAACTACAATGATTTTTTGGAAACTATTACAGGAAGGATGAAATTTAGATAGGACCTGAACATGGGGAAATTGCAGCAATGGTGGCATGAGGTATACTCTCTAAGTGCAGAGGGCCCAGTGGTTAAGGATCAATTAGAAGATGCTACAATTTACATCTCTTGTCTGGATAGATATCAGAGCTTGTATGTTGACTAGGATAAAACCTTAGTCAAATATGAAGCAGAGTTAAATTCAACATGGGAAAGAATTAATGTGATACCTACCCCAACTTAAGCTGACTTGGACCCAGTTTTTACAAAAATTGAAGAAATTTCTAAAAAGAATGATTTGGGAAAAGGAGACAAAGGTGACCCAGCTTGATTGCCTTGAAGAATGTGTCATTAATGCCAATTTTTCCTATGAGGACAGGTCAGCCACACCTTGGATTCCACACCTAGGGAGTATTTATTACTAAAAGTTGACTTTTGGAGGTCAACCTCCATTATTTTAATGTAAATTTGAACTTGATAATTTAGGAGGGAATTATGGACAACCTTATTTGTAAACCCTAATTTGGGCCGCCCTAAGTGTATATTGCTATAAATAGGGGTTTCTCCCTCATTTTCAAGGGTTAAATAATTTAAAAAGTGTTAGGGTTTTAGCTAAAGCATTAAAAGGAGCTCTGTAATACTTGAGATACTTGAAAACTTGAATTGTTACAAATTTTGGGTGAAGACATTGTCGTTTGGTTTCCTCCACTATGTTGTTCATTTGTGCATGGTTCTTATGTTTCTTGTGTTTCATATTTTGAAAGATTGCTTTAAGTAAGTTACTCTTTAGATAATCTTAGAGATATTTATATTTTATTTGTGTTTATGGTAGAATATTTGAAGTGTTTGAGCAACCCTTGGTCCATACTTTTGGCTACTTGTTGAATGTAAGTGGTTGTGTAAAGTTAGCCTGGGCCTATATCTAATGTGCTCAGTTCAATTGTGGGTATTTATTCATTTCAATGCTATATTTGGATTGATATGTGAATTCTTTACAATCTAAAAATCTTTATACCTTAGGAGATAGCACTATTTTTGTGACATTGCAGGTTAATCTAGGTTTAGCAAGAATTGGTTTGAAGGGTTGGTCCATTTTGAATGCTCTGTCATTTTCATGGCTGATTCTAGGAGTTAGATTTAGATTTCTCTAGAACCTTTAATCTCTTTTGTCATTTATTTAAATTTGGGTTAGTTTTAGGATTGAAAGAATCACCATATTGCTACATTTGATGATAAATATACTTCCATCATTGTTAATTTGTAAGGCCCCTTGTGATTACCAACATTTTAACATTATCTCTCAACTATTTTGTTGCATTGTCAAGACTTGATATTAGAGACCTTGGGGTTATCTCTTGAGGATTTCTTATAGAGATTTACCTTTCAAGAGAGATAGGATATTATATTCTATCTGAGTTTTTGTTGTGCAAAAACACCATCAACAGATTGGTGCTAGAAGAAGGGCTGATTCAACAAGCTGGAGTAGTTTTTATCATCAATATCTCCTCAAAGATTCAGGAGCCAAACCAGGTCTACATCAGAAGGATATTTCTAGGAGTTAGAGCCCCCTACTAGTTCAAGAAGTACCACAAGGGGAGGAGCATCATCATCTTCACACATCTAGCCATCATCATCCCTTATAAGGATACATCATCCATATTATATAAATGTCTACACAGTCACATATTTTTCTCCATACTATCTTCATCCTTAGATTTTGAATCAACTTCCACTAAACCCACTCCCATTGAACCTTATCCTTCACCCATTCAACAACCCCAAGGATAGTTCAATCAACCAATTCCACCCCCATCACCACCAATGGCCTTTTTTGAAAATAAACCTTCGCCTTTACTCTTCAAAAATTACAATGTCATGCCAAAAAACCGAGAACACTTTGCTCCAAATTTCACATGGTTGATCCCAATGGAACAACTGAAGAACACATTAGAATCTTCCAGACTACCCTTAGGGATAGAGGCATTAATCATGAGGATGTTGCATGCAGGATTTTCCCATATTCCTTAGGTGAAGAAGCCTTTTATTGGTATAATCACTTTCCAATTAGCTCTATAACCAGTTGGGCTAATATGGAGAAAGCCTTTCTACTTAAGTTCAAAATTCCCATTAGTGTTAATGAGTTCTATCTTCATTTTACTAGGGTCAAAAGAGAATTCAATGAGCTAATAGGTTCATTCAATAATAGGTTCTTCCATGCTTATACCTAGCTATAATCACCCTATATTGTCGATGATGCCACAAAAAGAGAGATTTATAATGATGCATTGGATAGCCTGACCTCTACTTTCATCAAGTGGAAGCACAATCCCCCTAATAGTTTTCCAAATGCATATACAGAGGTAGTTAAAGCAAGTAAAGATCTGAGACAACATTTATCAGGACCTTTTCCATCATTAGGGCCTACTGCTCATCTAGGACAAGTCCAATCCATAAGCTAGGCCATAAACAATTAGACTCCAATCCCAGTCCCACAACTACCTATAGTTCCACATCTGGGACCCTCGTTAAATCAAGCAACCCCTACATAAAATTATTCACACAATGTGGTCTAGGAACCTTTTCCCCAGTAGCAGACTAACATCCTGAGCTATTTTCAAAAATCTAAGGTGCTAAACCAATCTTTGAACCAAGGCTCTCATGTAGTCTATTTGCAGAATTCTGCAAATTCTGGGTTTGCATCAGGTAACTTAGACAAGGAAAGGTTGGATGAGTTGACAAAACAAGTTAAAAAGTTTTACACTGAGGTAACCTACTTGAGGAACCAAAATAGCCAATTACAAGATGCTTAAAGGAGCATCCAATCTAACTATAATAGAGAACAAGGACAATAGAGAGTCTAGTTATAATAGAGATAATAAGGAGTTTGTGCAAGGATATAACCAAGGTTATGACAGGGGCCAGTCATCAGGAAAAACTTTGATAGGAGGCCACCACCAAGGAAAAATAGGGCTTGGAACACCAAACCTAACAACGGGGGGGTTCCAACACCATTGGATCATTCCGAAAATCCAGAAAAGATTACTAGCACAGTCCTCCTAGTAGAATATGCTCTCAGGGGATACTACCGACTTCACAAGACAACCCAACATTTGGAGTTCAATTGTCTTGAGTTCCAAATAGCTACAACTATATTCTAGATGGAGGTACAAGATGCTATAGGGGATCCTTCGTACAATCAAGAAATATTACCTTTAGATCCTTATGATTCATTAGTGTTGGTGTTGAACCATGCCCCTTTTCCCAGAGGAGAAGAGTCCACTAAGGAAAGTACATAATTGGAACAAGTATATAATGGGGATTCAATATTAGAGCTATTTGAAACTAATGGAGCTATTGAAAATGGCCCTTTGGATGAAGAAGAGCAAAGAGTTGATGAAGTGTAGATATTCCACCAAAGGACTAGGCCATATGATTTAAGAAATAGGCAGGCCGGTGGACCATTTACCACCTCTACTCCTCTAAACAACTTCAACACTGATCCTAATGCCAGTAGTAACCCTTCATATCCTGATGTACCAAGAAAATATTTCTCTAGAGGAGGATCTTCTAATGCTTCAAAGGGAGAAGTTGTCAAAGATTAACAAGGGACGTCATCAAGGAGTATCCAATCTAATATGACTGTATTTTAGATGGGAGAATATGTAGCAAAGGAACTTAAGAAGGTGAAGGTTAGTCTTTTATCCTTTGAGTTGCTGAGAGTTATAGCCATTCAAAATGCTATGTTTGGTTATTTGAATGACCATGCATCAACGAAGTTTGCATCAGACTTTGTTGTCAGGAGGTTGATTTTATTGAACCCTTGGTAAAAGATACAGTTGAAAAAACACAGGATCATCAATTAGTTCCAAATCAAAATATTCAACCCACTAAGGAGCAATCACAGGCACAAACAAAGGATAGGAGTAGAGAAAAGGGAAAAGGCCAAGTGGTTAACATTGATTCTCTAGTAACTCTATTCCAAACCAAGCAGGATACTTTTCTAATTTCTATCCGGATATTTTGCAAAAATCTGCATAACTATCTGTTAGATTTTGGTGCATCCACAAATGTAATGCCATTCTCGGTCTGCAAGGCTCTTGGCGTCACTCCTTCTCCCTCCCAAAGAAAAAGTGATTCAATTAGATAAAACTGAGGTGAGCGTAGTAGGATAATTAAACACGATCTCGATGCAAGTGACATCAGATCCACGGGTGCAATAGGTTATTAATATCCAGGTGGTTGATATACCTAATGCCTAAAAAATTATCCTTAGGAGAGACTTTATGAGAGTCCTTAATGGGTACACTTCAACAGATCACTCTCACATGTGGTTGCCATGGAAGGGAGTCCCGAATCAAATTAGGATTGAGAGAGAGCATAGACTAAAGTACTTGATTACTGAATTTTAGAATACCTCCAATGAATTACTTATTTTTAAAGAAAGTTTAGGAAACTATGTCCTAGTAGTTGTTGCTAAAGAGCTAGAGGTGGAGGAGGTGTTTATGATGTGAGACATACCTAGATATTTGACTCAATCCTCTGGGAGCACTGAGGTAATTGTAGAAAATGGTGAAGATTTTGAATTGGGTGATAGTAATCTCATATTGTTAGACAATTTTTAAGAATTTATTAAAAAATGCATGGAGGACAAGATAAGTTTGGGAAGGAAAATGAACTTTGAGGAATTGTTGCTGCCCAACTGGTGCAAGGTGCAAAATGCTTCCCATACTGAGTTTGAGTGTTGTCTCTGCTAGACTGCTATAGAGAAGGTCAAGAGATGCATCAACCCAACCCCAAAAATTGGATTTGAAGTCCAAGAAGTACATAAAGATTGAAAAGGAAAAGAGCCAATTATGCAGGAAGATCCTTCCTCTAGTAGAAGGGAGAGTATCAGAGACTCTAAAGGTAGTTTGTCTCCCAAAATTTGGACTCTACGATTTGGTGGATCAAAGTATAAACAAGGTGTAGGAGCTAGATTCAAATTGATAGGTCCGATAGGGAAAACCTTCTTTGCTACTCATAGGTTGCAATTTCAGTGCACTAACAATGTTGTTGAGTATGAGGCACTGATCCATGGACTACTTATGGCATTGAAGAAGAATTCTAGGATATTGCAAGTGTTTGGGGACTCTGAGTTAGTACTGAAATAGGTCAGAAGGTAATATTCTTGTCACGATAGGAGGATGACTAACTATCGACATAGAGTATGGGACTTGATCAAAGGATTTGATGCCTTTAACATCCAACTAATCCTAAGAGCTAAGAATCATACTACATATGCTTTGGCCCAAGTAGCCAATACTTTGGAATCTCTATCCTTATTTGGATTAAATAAATTCACTGTTGAATTGACACCATTCCCTTTTGTACCTGACAATTCTATGAACTTTCAAGTATTTAAGGATGATAAACATATCCTAGATTTCATAACCAGTTCCAATGTGTTCGCTTCACAAGTGATTAATGAGATGGAGCCCCAAGAAGCAGAGTTGGATATGGAAGGAATTCTCAATTTGAAGAAGAACACAATCCCAAGAGGGATGGTGTAGTTGGAGAGAATTTTTTACCTTGATAGGATAAAAGATCAAGATTAGCAAACAAAAATAGATTTGATAGATAGTCAGTTTGAAACCCACAACATGGGCACTCCCGATGATGTTAAGAATGTGTACATTGGAAAGGTGTGTACCCCGAAAGAAAGGAAAATCCTAATAGATGAATTACATGCTTACCAAAATGTCATAGCATAGAGTTATAAAGATCTGAAGACTTACGACACCTCCATTCCCTTGAAACATGGAGCAAAACCTTTCTGGCAGAGGCAGAGGCCTATCAATGAACTGTTAGAACCAATCATTCAGAAGGAGGTGTATAAATTATGATATGCTCAAATCATATTCCCCATTAGACACTCCACATGGGTGGCCAATTTGGTTTCCATTGGTGGAACCCTAAAAAATTTTATGGTCTCTTCATTTTCATGGTCACATTTCTGATTGCTCATATCATGTTGCCATTAGGGTCTAGGGTTTAATATTTTATTTACATTTGCACCCTTGGTTATCCTTTGGCTTTTGTTCTCTTGTTGACTAGTTGCATCAGGTAACCAGTTAATTAAGTGGTATCTTATGTTCTGTATCATCATTGTTTAATTGGCCCCAACATTTAGGTTACCCATCAAGCCTAGGAAGTCCCTTTTTTAAAACAACTTATGCCCACGTGCATTTTAGCACCACTTAAGTTACCACCAGTGGTTCATCACTCATGGAATGTTCCTTCGGACTAGCCCATGTCCATCCCATGACGAGAAAAGCACTATCTTTCTTACTGCATTAGGTTCATCGCCCCTCGCATGTTACATTGTCACCGCTAGAAAGCAACCCCCGATGAGTGATGCGATCAAGTATTTAACTCATCACTAGCCTTATCATTATCACTGGTTGTCTGATACTCTCCAAAGGGAACCCACGACTGCCAATGGGTGGAGTTTCTCCCCATCGCATGGGCTTGGTGTATTGCGGGTTGAGATTGCTCAATGAAAAGTGAACAAGTGATGAGCAATATGATTTAAGTCTCTAGCTAAGATCCTCCCACAATCAAGATAAATGGCTAATATCTCATCCCTAGCTTCTTAGTCATCACTTGATGAGGTCCCAAAGCAAAATTGGAAGACGTGATGAGAAATGCTAACAGAATATGAAGAAGTACACATGGTGGCTTCTTAACTCATCATCAAAGTATGTATCAAATCACCAAAAGGGCCCCATGGATATTATGGAATGATGTGAGCTATTGGATGGAGTTTCCACATGAGCAAATCAATGGCTTGAATTCAAATGAGAATGACCAACTGATGGAGTAATTTTTCACTCGTGTGATCCTTCTTGCACCATTAATGGTGAATGTACTTAGCTGAATTGATGTAAAAGGGTCTGTGGTTGCATTATCCTCTCATTCTAACATATGCGGAGCTGAAGAAGATACTAGAGAAACAAAGAACCACAGCGAAGAGGAATTGCAAGAGTTTTCCCAGGTAAGCCATTATTAAACCCTATAAAGTTTTATTCTTCTAAAAGAATTGTCTCAGTATGTCAACATGTTTTAAATTTTCTGCAAGGGTAAAAGTAGCGTTCTAAACTTGGCTTGACTAGTTTAAATTCCTAGTTGGGTGAGTGTAAAAAGGGTATAATTGTTTTTGAGCTTAAATTGTTAAGGCGTAGGTTGTCAAATCAAAACCCAACTTGAATTCAGACTTGAAAACCCTAGTTTAGTTAGGATGAGTTAGTCAAGCGAGTCATCCTCTTCTAAACCCACACCCAAAAAGAAAAAATAGAAAGTCTCTCATGACCCACCCCAAACATTTGAAGGAACCAAGAAGAAAAAGGGTCAACCAAAGGACTGTGTCTGTTTCATGGACAAGTTCTAATCGATAGATGCCAAAGCAAGCGACAAGAAGGCCATAGGGGAAAGAATATTAACCACCAATTTTAAGGACCTTACAGTAGGAATTGGTGACATTATCGTGCCAGAGCCTGGATGGGAGTTATTCTTGTACACTTTCAAAAGAAGAGATGCTCCACACCTCGGTCGAAATGTCTAGGGTTATGATTCAGGGAAATTGGTTGTCCTTAATATTTTTGTGGAGGTAGATTTAATGCTACAAATCACAGACAGATATGATGATGTTAATAGGGTAATCACAGACACAAATGGTAGAAACATTTTGGAAATAAAAAGAAGTAAAGTCAGAGATTTTCAGAATGAACCCTGATGCTAATGAAAATATTAGTATGGAAAAGTTGCAGAAAGAATATGTTGAACATAGGTTGGGTTCAGAAGAGGTGAACTACTAAAGCATAGATGAGAGAAGGGCTTTGTGTTTGCAATCAAAGAAGTTGAACCATTGGATTGTGAAGAATTTGTAGATTATTTCAGATACAAATATTTTATGTTGTGTCAAGTGCTTGGAGTGAAGTGTGATGGGAGGATAAATTAATCCCTATTAGTTATGATCATGGATATTCAACATAAAAATAAGCACAAGTGGTTTGACTATGCTCACCGAGTTGCTGAGAAAATGCACTATGACTTGATAAGGTTGAAAGAAAAGAAAAACCCCATTGACATTTAGACATTATTCATTATTGATGCATATGTTGTTATACTAGGGAAGGGAGGTTTTTGGTCAAGTCATGAAATTGAGACAAGTGGATGAAAAGGGTCATATATTGCTTGTCCAAATGTGGACATACATCTGGGATTTGCATTGCCCAAATTCAAACTATGTTGGATTCTGCAATAATATAAAGCATACTATTTTGGTACAAATGGGATTGGATCCAGCTAAGATAATTTCTAAAACAATTCAAGTATTGTTGAGACCAAGAGAATGTGGTGATGTCCCCAATTATGAGTGGAATTGGGGAGACTAGTATTTGTATGACAATTGCACAGTCATCAGGTGTTATGGGACTATTGTGGCGCCACATCTATTGCCTAGGTTTGTTTCTGATAGGTTGGATTTCATTGAAATAATGTGGCAAATGGATAATAATGATGCAAAGAATTTTAGGTTATCCAGAAAGGCCTATATTATTGCAACAACTTTCTCTTTTGATTATTTTGTTGTCACTACAAAGGAAGCATATGAGGTGTTTGGCATAATGATAAATAATCTAAGAATGGATACAACCCCTACTAGAAATTTTGACCCAGAAGGGCTCATTGATAAAGAAAAGATTAAAAGGGGAATCTTGGGATATGGACCTCATGCTTTCTACTTCAAGGAGGATGTGATAAGAAATTTTCCAACACTAGTTGTTGTCCAAGATAGAGAGAAAATTTGGATGAAAATTGATAAGGTTGAGCATAGGGATTTTACCAATAATTCCTACTATGAAATCCCTTACAAGCACATCACTGACAAATTTAAGAGGATGGAATTGATCCTTAATGATTTTAGTGATGATACTTTTCTAGAGAAGGTGCAACAAGCAGAGAAATTGGCTCAAAGTGCTTTGCAAGAGCATTTACTAAAAAATGGTGGTCAACCAGAGGATCCCATGGCATTAGAAATGTAGTAGAAGCCAATGGACATTGAGGATATTCCTGTTATGGAGTTTCCTTCTGTAAATGTTGATGAAACATAGGGTACTGAGGGGGATGTACAACAATTGTCTACTGAATCAATGCCTATTGAGCAAAGAATAGAGCATGAATTCTCATACCCTGATGTTGGAGAAGTAATGGAACCATTTTTTCTAGATGATAGGCTAGTACCTTGGGAATATGATTAAATCAAGGACAATGATGCAAGGGTTCTAGCTTGTGCCAAATTTCTAGAGGATGATTCTTTTATGAAAACTAGAGAATTTAGAGAATTCGTAGCAGAGCTAAAATCTCAAGAAATAAATGATAGGATACAAAAGGCTCAGGAGGGAGTTGATCTCTCACAACAGGAAGAGGTTAGAAAGAATACTGAAGAAGAGATTGTTCAAGAAATTGAGCAAATGAATCCTATGGAAGCTAGAAGATTGGTCAAGGACAGTGGGATGTTGGTGATGCTAGGATGGAACCTATCTTCCATAATGACTCTAGATGCAATTAAGAATGACCCAAATTCTATGGTGTCTGAGGAAAATTTCGATGAGAAAATGTTTGGTTCGGGGTTCAGCCCCAGTTTACATGCACTAGCCATTTGGTCATTAACACCAAATTTAGGGAGGTGTAGACTCAGTAGACCAATGACCGACCTTTCAGGAGATTTGATCATAGGAAGAGCTTCAAAGATAATAGCTCCATAGGCTACAAGGTTAACAATGCACACGACTATGTTGAGTGTTGACACTACATAAATTACTCAAGCCAGATATATGAAATTGTTGGAAAAACACAACAAATTAGTTGAAGAGTATAATAAAGTGAAATCCACTTTGGTCAAGGTAAGTCAGAAGGCCTTTCCTACTTCTCCATCTAGTACTTCACAACAAGATAAAGATACCCTAAAGATGAGGATACATGCACTAAAAAAGGAGCTCCAAGTAACTAAGTCTGAGAGGAACAAGCTTCAAGAAGGCATGAGCAATATTACTAAGGAAATGGCTGAAGGTATCCTAAGTTACAGATGGTCCATAATTTCTCTTAAGGAAGAAACCACATGATTGACCTATAAAGGTATCCATGTAGCATATGGAAAGTTCCAGCATGCCCAAGAAGTTTTCATGAGCACCTGGAATAAGTGGAGCAGTAGATTGAACAGTCTAAAGGAGATTCAAACAAGTGCAAAGGGAGACTCTGAAGCTCCAACACATCTTCCTGACATAATCAAAGGAATTAAAACCATTGGTGAAGTCATGGGTTTCCATGAAAGAATTGGTGGGAAACTACAAAATTAAAATAAAATCTTTTAGGGATATGGAAGAACAAGGTATACTCAAAATCCTTAATGAAGATGGATAAATAAAAGAGTATGCCTCATGGAGAGCCTTGATCAAGAATCAGACAACTATGTGTCCCCAGATGGTGTATATTAATGATAAGTTATACTTTTTAGAACTCAATGCCTTAATTGAAAACTTCATCAAGATTGAAACAAGCATGGACACCTTTGTGAAAGAGGCCTGGGTGAAAACTGATGCAAGATATAATGCATATAACACAAAGGTACAAAAACTATTGGATATCAACTGGCCTACAGAGGACGAATACAAGATTTTTTTGGAAAAATATGTTGAATAAGCCATAGGGGTGGTGGGATGGATATAGAACATGGTCTAGTATAATACAGGTCTAGCCTTTGAAATAAATCATTTAAAAAAATCTATATCCTGTCAATTAGAAAATGCACATGGTAATCCAGCCAAGTCCTTCTCTTTGCTTTATGTTTTCTTTAGCTTTCATATTTCATGCCTTTAAGTAAATGAGGTGATGACGTGGAATCGTTGAACAATGAGGATATGAGTTCAATAGGCTTCTATAAGTTTTTTGTCTTTTTGTATTCCCCCCCCCCCATTTCTTAATGTGTAAATATAACCACCTGGGGGTTGAAATAAAATTAAATAATTTGAAATACAAATTGAAATGTAATGTGACTGGCCAATAGCCTGAAGCTTGTCTACTCCCTTAATCTTATAAAAGGGAATCCAAGGCTATTGTGTAATGGTCTTTGAAATTTTTTGGTTGATCTCAGGTAGACTTAACAGTATTTTCATGAAGTGTAATAAGCATACAAGGATATACAATTGCTCGCTGAGTCTTAGGTTATGAGTTTATATTCACAGTCAACTTAAATTTTTTGCAACGATTATAGCATTTGGAATCAATAATGGAAAGTTTCAAGCAGATTTGTCTCCTATGTATTTGTTCATGAATCAACAATAAAATGATTAAGGATTTTTTTATTGGTCTCCAATTAACATGGTTGGATATGTGTTTGCATTTATGCTTCAATTCAAGTAATTGATTAAAACGCTTTGATGTAGTCACTAGTTTGTGTGTTAAGTCATAGGATTTTTAAGTATTCTCTGTTTGGAACATCTAAGTTATGAATTTGTAATGTAAATCCATAATAGTCTATAAATGTTGAATGCCATTATTATTGCATTATAGTTTGTTGTGAATTTGACCCCTTCACCCTAGGGTAATGCACTATTCTATGTATCAAGTGAATTCAAACATATCTGATCAGATGGATCATGTCAAAGAACAATTCATTTAATTAAAATCATACTCATAATGATGATGGTTCTTATAGTTTTCATTTGAATTTTCCATTCTCTGGTCCAAGTTATAAAGGTGTAAAGAATTCGCCAAATTCTTGCAAATTGTTACTTGTCAAGTCATGAATATGAGAATGTATTTGCTTAATATGCAATGCATATGGAAATTTTGTGAAGGAATGTTATAAGCGCATTGTGGGATTACCCTCCTGGGTCTTACAGAGCTTGAAGTGTAGGAGGAAAGCTAAATTGCTTTCTCTCATTTGTTGACCAACCCCTTTTAGGTTGCTAATTATTGGAATTGGTGAATCCATAGGATTCCTTGAAGATTTGGTTGGAATTTAATATAACTGTAACGCCAAATAAAAGCTTTGCACAATAGACACAAAGAAGATCGTTAGAAGCAAACATGCATGCAATACTAAAATCTAAAATGCAAATTCATTCGTTAAGAAACAAAGAACATGGGAAAGTAAAAACGTAATTAAAAACTAGAACAATCTCACCAATCTTCAAACGTATTTCCATGATTCATCTCGATTTCCCTTCTCCATTTTGCTTGTGTAGTATAATTGCCCTCATATTTTCAAGTTCGTGCAAGTATAGCCTAAGATAGTGATTAGCAAAATATCGAAGATTCAAGACAAAAGTGCTCTCCAAAGTTACAAAATTCGCGAGAGAGAGATTTCGAGAGAGATTGGAATGAAGAATGACAAATCAATTTGTAGAAAATTGATTATTCGAATGACAAGCCAAGATTGAAATATCAACGGACGGTTGAGATTGACAGATTAGTCATGCATTATGATAACTGACAATAATGACATGAGTGATACAAATTAGAAATAGAATTAAAGATTAAATAAATGATTTAATCTTCAGTTCGGTATTCGAAAACAAAAGAATTATCTTTGCATGACAAAGATAAAGATTGATTAAATCAACTCTTGTTTGGATGCACGCACAACATTTAATTAATTAAATAAGAATATTTAATTAATCCGCATGTACACACAATTGAGTTAGAACTGGAGGATTGCATGATTTGACGAAGAGATTACTCGAGACAACCACTCAGACATCGAATCAATAGTTAACTGAACGATTAAAATAGATGTCAAGTCGAGTAAAAGTGAATACTTAGATAACTCACATAATTATCTAAAATATAGAGGAATGCGTTAAAATAGAATTTATGAATTAAATAATTCATTTAATTCAAGACTTCGATATTTGAAGAATAATTAAATAAATAATATTTATTTAATTAAATGATGAAGGATTTTAAATGAATAATTAAATAAATAAAGAATTTATTTAATTATAGTTGAAATATGATAAAAAAAATTAAATAAGAATTTATTTAATTTGACAAGAAGGATAAGGTTAATTAGTAACATAATTAAATAAAAGAATTTATTTAATTAATTAGATAGAATAAAGTGAATTAATTAAATAAAGATTATTTAATTAATAGAAGAAATAAAAGAAGATGAATAATTAAATAATTAAGATTATTTAATCAATAGAAGAATTAATGTTAAGAATTAATTAAATAATTAAGATTATTTAATCAATAGAAGAATTAATGTTAAGGTGAATTAATTAAATAATTAAGATTATTTAATCAATAGAAGAATTAATGTTAAGGTGAATTAATTAAATAATTAAGATTATTTAATCAATAGAAGAATAAGAATTATGAAGAATATTGAAGTCGCAGGCCTAAACCAAATTTCAGTGTCTACATTTGCCCCTCTTTGATACAATGTCACTTAGGCATTGTGTCAAAGAAAATCGATAAGAAATATGGCCCAGTCATGCCCCAGTGTAAAATAGGTGAAGGTATGCCCCTTCGGGAGGACAGGTGGGTTCAAAGAACATGAGTGTGCTCTCGAAATTGATGAGAGTACTAGAAGATGAAAGAAAAAAGATAGAGAAAAATAGATAAGGGTGGTGAAGATGTAGAATAGAAGAAATGTTAGTGCAAAAAGAAAGATCGAGAAAGAACGAAAGACAAGAGATAGATGTTAGTATTAGCAATCTTCGATGTTTCGCTATATCACAAAAGGTACTGCACTTTATCATCATTGGGCGGGACTAATACAAATGGAGAAAAACACCATGATATGACATAGATCAAGGTGTGCAAGGTCATCCACTTGCTAATAACATACAGTCGCTGACAAGGATTGTCATTAACTCATACTAAGGGCACAAGTTGCCCTAGTCTTTTTGTCAGGACAAACCACAAACAACAAACAAAAGAAAAAGACGGGTCATGAGACGTCATTGCTCCTCTAAATCCTTCATGGGACATCCTTGAGGAAACTAGTAACATGACTCAAATCAAATTTAAAAGACAGTCGGCAGACAGCAGTCAAAGAAAACAAAATTCCAATACATCGTTGCTTCTCTAAATCCTTCATGGGACATCCTTGAGAAAGCTAGTAACATAATTCCTAGTCATCAAGTCAAATAAAATGATAAGATAAATAAGCCATAAAGTCAAAAAGCCAGTAAAATGTTTGCCAAAACATGATTTGTTTGTGTGATTTGTTGATTGATAGAGGGACCGATTGATAGAGCCTGATTGCAGGAGATACACATACCAGATAAGACTATGAGTCTGGTTTCGATGTTATGACTATCTGTATAAGGCATGACAAAGCCTGGTTTCAGAAAGACATGTATCGTATAAGACGTTGAGTCAGATACCGTTGATGTGATAACCTGTGTAAGGCTATGTTTGATTGTTTGACCTTGTCGATTATGCAGGAAGGACTCATCCTGAATAAGACATAGGTTGATTGTTTTGATAACGTCTGTTGCCAAGAAGGACACATCCTGTAGCAGACTGTAGTTGATCTATTTTGATTGTTTTGTTTGGCAAGGTGTTTGATTTGACTTAGAGATATTGCTGACTTGTTCACCAGATTGATGCATGACTTGATACGATGTGTGGACAATTGTCTGTGTGTGACGATAAACCCTAAAGGACTGACCTAGTGCGGCCTCGGGGGCTCATCGATTGATGGCCTTGCCTACGTTATACACGCAGAGACCTCGTAGTTCGACTTGACTTGACTAAAAAGAATGACTACAAATAAAAGATGTGTGTGAAAGTGAATACGACGAACCCTAATGGACTGACCTAGTGCGGCCTTGGGGGCTCATCGATTGATGGCCTTGCCTATGTTATACACGCATAGACCTCGTAGTTCAACACAACTAATGACCTTGTCATATAGACACATGGATTGACTCAGGACGTTATGCAGACAAACCTAAATGTACTGACCTAATGCCTCGGGGGCACATCGGCAGATGGCCTTGCCTACGTCCAGTCACAGAGGCAACGTAGTTCGACAAACGACAAAGACTGACAAGTGCGACTGACTTTGACTCTGTTTTTGGATTTTCGAAATGTTTTGATTTTTTTTAATTTATTTTTTTAATTTATTTTTTTTGTCTTTTTGAAGTTTTTCGATGTTTTTGTGTTTTCTCAGGTCATTTTGCAATGTTTTTGGATTTTCTCAGGTATTACATCTCCAACACAACCAATGTAAGAACCAATATGACACATGTCAAGTGTTTGCCCCCAGTCGAGTATAAGACCAATTGATTATGAATAGGGTAAAACGGGGGATATGAAATGCTCTCGATGTCAATCGTTCCAAGTTATGGGAAAGACTACCACTTATTACGAATGGTATATACAAATGATGGACAGGAAAGATAAGGGATATGTACAGGGATAGGTATTATGTACAGGGTAGTAGAATAATAGTAGACAAAGGAGCAAAGTTGAGTACACATGGCGCTTGTTTGCCAGGTTTTCACCATGGTACCTATCCAAGGCGCCACCGAAGTGGTTTTCACCATTGGACGAATGATTTGTCTTTACTATTTTTCATATTATCTAATTTTTTTGGTGTTACCAAGACGCCTATTTGCCAGGTTTTCACCTTGATAACAATTTTTTTGATTTTTTTCGATTTTTTTTGTATTTTTGCTAAATAAGACAAAGGACTCCCATAAGCTATGCGTAGAACTTTTTCAGATGCATACTATTGATTGGTGAGGACAATGGTTCGCCTTCAGGGGTAGAGAGTTGATACGCTCCTGATCCAAAAGCTTCAGTGACAACATAAGGTCCTGACCAATTAGGTTCAAACTTTCCTGGTTTGTCTCTTTCTGCTTGATTCTTTGGGTTCTCCATTAAAACCAGGTCACCAATGTCAAAGTTCCTATTCAAAACCCTCCTGTTATAGCTACGGCGAAGGCGATTCTGGTATGCTTGAAGATGGTCTAGTGCCTTCTGTCTTCGCTCATCTAAAAATTCTAGCTCATGGAGTCTCGACACTCGGTACTCTTCATCATCAATATGGCCTTTCAGGGATACCCTTAGGGAAGGAATCTCGACCTCAATAGGTAAAATGGCTTTAGATCCAAAGACAAGTGAATATGGGGTAGCACTAGTGGGAGTACGGATACTTGTACGATAAGCCCATAAGGCAAGGTTAAGCTGTAAATGCCAGTCACGACCAGCATCATTGACAGTCTTCTTGAGGATTCTAATGATGGTCTTGTTAGATGCCTCTGCTTGGCCGTTACCTTGTGGGTAGTATGGGGTGGAAAAGTGAAGTTGGATATGAAATTCATCACACAAGTGGCGGACTTCTTGGTTCTTAAATGGGCAGCCATTGTCAGTGATTATGGACTGAGGGACACCATACCGACAAATGATATAGTTTAGGATAAATCTGGAAATCTGTGTGTTGGTAATGTATGTCATAGGAATGGCTTCAATCCACTTCGTAAAGTACTCAGTGGCAGTGATAATGAACTTGTGTCCATTAGATGATGTGGGATGGATCTTACCTATGAGGTCAAGTCCCCATTGGGCAAAGGGCCATGGTGACGTGATAGGACGGAAGCTCCTGTGCTGGGGCATGTATCAAATCTCCATGAACTTGGCATTGGCGACATTTTGTTACAAAGACATATGAGTCTTTTTCCATAGTAGGCCAATAATAACCCAGTCTCATAATCTTTTTGGCTAAGGTAGGACCGCTAGAATGGGAACCACATATACCCTCATGCACCCCACGCAAGGTTGCTTGTGCTTCAGTAGAATCAAGACATCTCAGTAAGGTATTGTCTAAAGCGCGTCTATATAGGGTGTCTCCGACGATGGTATATTTGGCTGACTTGCGGAGGAATGTTCTACGTTGGTTATTGGATAGGCCAATGGGTATGACTTCAGCATGAAGGTAATCATAGATTTCTTTGTACCATGGGGAATCGGGACCAACGATGTCACACACCATTTCAGAATCTGGGATATCATAGGCTGGGATCAAAAGTTGTTCTACCAAGAACTCAAACTTAGGCACGTTGTTAGGAATGTCAAGAAGTGATGCAATTGTAGCCATAGCGTCTGCTGCCCTGTTTAAAACACGAGGTATTTGATGAAATTCGACTTTGTCAAAGTACTCTTTAAAACTATCTGCCATGCGCTTGTATGGAGTAAGCTTCTCATCCTTAGTCTCATAATCATCATTTACCTGTCTGATTACTAGTTGAGAATCACCATAAACCTGTAAAACCTTAATTTTCCACTTGACCGCCATGCGTAACCCTGTCACTAGAGCTTCATACTCTGCCATGTTGTTAGTGCATGGAAATGCAATCTGAATGACTTAGGGATGGAATCACCTTGTGGTGTGATAAACAATATCCCAGCCCCTGAACCATGATTTGTATGTGAACCATCAAAGTACAGTTTCCATGTTATGTTTGTGTCAAATGTGAATATGAACTCATCCGGAAAGTCTGCAACTAATGGGTGATCTTCCTGTATGGGTGCATCAGCTAACTATCAGCAATGACCTATCCTTTAATAGCCTTTCTTTCTACATACTGTATATCATACTCACTAAGTATCATAACCCACTTGGCCAGTCGCCCTGTTAATGCTGCCTTGCTAAGAAGATATTTCAGAGGATCTATTTTGGCAATCAGCATTGTTTGATGGTTTAACATGTAGTGCCTCAGTTTTTGGGTAGCAAATACTACTGCAAGACAGACACGTTCAATGTTACTATAATTGAGCTCATAACCAACCAAAGTCCGGCTGATATAATAGACTGCCCTTTCATGACCTTCATCGTCATTCTGTGCAAGCAATGCTCCGAGTGATGAATGAGTTGCTGTAATATAAAGAATCAATGGTCTCCCTTCAACAGGTGGCATTAAAACAGGTGGTGTAAGTAAATATTCTTTAATCAGTTGAAAAGCCTCTTCACACCTAGGTGTCCATGCAAAGGGGACTCCTTTCTTAAGTAGATGTTGAAAAGGGTGTGTCTTGTCTGCTAGCTGCACTATAAATCTTCTGATAGATTGCAACCTTCCATGTAATGTCCTTAGTTGACTGAGATTGTTGGGTGGTGGCATGTCCATGATTGCTTTTACCTTAGCAGGATCTACTTCAATGCCTCACCTAGAAATGATATAGCCTAACAGTTTTCCTGACTTGACTCCAAACACACATTTCTTTGGATTGAGTCTCACATTATACTTCTCCAGCCTCTGAAATACCCTGTCTAAAACTTGTAAATGTTCTGCCCATGTCTTGGATTTTACAATAAGGTCATCGACATAATCCTCCATACAAGTGTGTACTAGATCATGAAAGATAGTAGTCATGGCACGTTGATAGGTTGCTCCTGCATTCTTGAGTCCGAAGGGCATAACATTCCAGCAATACGTTCCCCAAGGACAAGTGAAGGTTGTCTTAGGTTGATCTTCAGTGGCAATTATGATCTGGTTATAGCCTGAGAATCCATCCATAAGGGACAACATCTCATAACCTGTTGTCATGTCAACTATCATGTCAATATTAGGCAAAGGGAAGTCATCCTTAGGACAAGCTTTGTTGATATCTCTAAAATCGGTGCAGATGCGGATGACCCCAGCTGGTTTGGTAACTGGTACAAGATTGGAAATCCAATCTGCATAGTCAATAGGTCTGATGAAACCAATGTCTAAGAGTTTCTTGAGTTTTGCCTTGACTAATAAAGCAATTTGTAGATGCATCTTTCTCAACTTCTGTTTTACTGGTTTGGCACCTGGTTGTAAAGGAAAGTGATGTAGAACAAGTTTAGGATCCAACCCAGGCATGTTAGCATATGACCAAGCAAAATTTATCTATCTCTGTTCAAAGAAATCATGGAACTCCGATTTCTCTTGTGTTGTCAATGACACTGCCAAATAAATCAATCGAGGATTCTCTTTTGTGCCTATGTTGACTTCTACTGATTCTTCCACAAGCATGGGTGACTTTTCCTGAGCAATGGGGAGAATGTTCAAACCTCCATCTTTAGGCGCCTCAGAGAGGTTTTCACCTTCGGATGCGTCCTTTCTTTTTACTTTTTCATTGTCTAGAGGTGCCTTTCGGTTTTTACCTAGAGACTCATCCTTTTTATCTTGTTTATTCTTTTTCTCATTTTTGCGACTGGAGGATTGAACAGATTCCCCAAAATATGCTTTATTGTCCAAGTCAATGGTAAAACCAGCTTTATGATCTCCGTTAGGTATGCCTTCACGTAATCCCAGGAACTCAGCAATTGCTTCGTCGTTCTCAAAAGTGTCTAAGACAGGTGTATCTTGTTGATCCCAATCTATGAGTTGGGGATAAACTAAGGGCATGTCATCGTTGGAGTTATCAAAGTCTAATGGGGTCAAGGTAAAGATTGAATTATTCATGTGATTACAAAAGTCTTGTACCAAGTCTGTTTTGCTCTTGGGTTTGGGTCTAGGTGGATGAATAGGTGGGCCTAATGCCAAGGTTTGACTATCGGAAACAAGTGGCTGAGGTTGCCAAGAGGTAGGATCAAGTGATTCCCAATAGTAATGTTTAAACCATTCCTCTTTTGTCATTTTCTTTGGTGGACAGGAATTCAAAGGATTGGGTGAAGAACTTAACATCAAGTCGAGTTCTCCAAATAACTTGTCAAGGTCCATGGAGGAAGTAGAGGATAGGGAATCCCACTCATAATCGTTAGAATCGGGGGAGTCATAATGATGTTGGTCTACAGGTTCGTGAGATGTCTTGGTATCTTCTGAAGCACGTACTTCCTCAAGTAAGGGTGATGGAGTACTAGGAACGCCAATCTGAATCGGTTGAAACCCTAGCCCTACTCCTTTTGGCCATTGAGAAACAAATATTGGTTCCACTCTGCCATCTTGGTTTAAACCTAAACCACTTTGTCCATCATATCCTTTGCTTTGCATGATTTTGAAACCCTTTCCATATAGACTTGTAGGAATATGAGCAAGTAAAAGGGGTTCTTGATTATCTTCCTTGTACAGCCAGGAAGTGACATCTTCTGTATCCATAGCCTCTTTGCTTAATTCACCCCATTTAGTGAAAGTTGTTGTGGGGGGAACATGTATAGTGATCATAGATTGTCCCCTACCTGCTATAGGTAAACCATATGACTTAGGAGGAACCAAATGGCTAACACAATAAGAAGTCTTCATGTAATACTCTCCACAACCCTTGTCTTGGATCTCGACCCTAGGAGTGGTAGGAAGTGGGGGTGAAACAGATGTTCGAGTGAGTGTGGATGGGTCAACATAAGAAGATGGTTTAGACGGTGAGGCCTCTTGGTTGACTGGCACTTGACATTGAGGGATCTCCTTTAGATTGGTGCAATACTGGAAAGGATCGGGGATCACCATCTATAGTTATTTCGGTGCCATTGTAAGGGAATTTAAGACACTGATGATATGTGGAAGGGACCGCCTTCATGGCATGAATCCATGGTCTACCTAGCAGAAGGTTATAAGGGAGGGTGAGATCCAAGACCTGGAACTTTGTCTCCATTACCGCAGGACCAATTCTGATAGGAAGTGTTACCACCCCCTTTGATTTTCGTTCTTCATCATCATAAGCCTTAATGACAATACTCTTAGTGGTGTCTACGCATGCTTCTGAGATACCTAATTCCTTAATTAGTTTTAAAGTGCATAGATTTAACCCTGCTCCTTCGTCTACCAAAACTCGTCTAACTTTGGTGTCATCGACAAGGACTTCTAGATGTAAAGGGTCATTGTGGTTCATCTTGTCTGTGGCATAGTCTTGTTCAGAAAATGTGGCATGATGATTATTGGTCAAGTAGCCCACCATTTCCTGGAAATGATTGACATCAAGGTCAGTAGGGACCATGGTGTTCTGTAAAGCCTTATCGAGGATAGACCGATGCTCGGGAGAGATACGCAACAATTCCAAGATTGAGATTTGGGCTGGGGTCTTCCCCAACTGATCAAGTAGGTTATATTGTAACTTGGAAGGTTGAGGTGTTTGCTGTGATGGAGGGCCTGGATAGTAAACTTAGTACGACGAGTATTGACTGGACACTCAGGATTAGCTTTGATAGTAATGGTATTAATGTTTTGATCAGCGGTGTGAAGGCAATGAATGATTTTGCCACTATCATAATCATGTTTGATACTCGCATAATTGGCGGACATATTGGTCTTAGTACTCGAACTGGGGACAGTTCCTTTCCCATGGTCATGTAATGGGTCTGAAAAGACCTGATGATCAGTGTTGGATGTCTTTTGTTTTTGTCCACTAACCTCAATAATTCTCTTGTCAACAAGATCCTGTATGATATTCTTCAGTTGTCGACAGTTTTGTAGGTTATGTCCCTTAGTCCTATGATAATCACAGAAGGCATTGTCATCCCACCAAGTTGGTTTAAACTGTCCTGGATCATATTGTCTTGGTTCCTGCAGTTGTATGAGGTTGTGTTGTAACAGTTGTTTGAACACTGACTCAATGGGTTCCCCTAAGGGAGTGAACTCACGTTTTTGAAATCTCCTTGGTTGTGGACGTTGAGTATTTAAGGCCGTGTTAGGAGGTTGATTGACAACATTAAGTGTGTTGGCAAAAGTATGAGGTCCTTGTAATGTGAGGAGGGGTCTTGCTTGTAATGTTTTAGCATCCACCACCCCATCATTGGTGACATTTTTGTTGCGAGACCAGAATCTGTTTCTGTCAGTGGGGGTGTTTTGTATGATTGGGTTTCTATTTGATATTGTCATTTTGATTTCACCCTTTTCAATAATATCCTTCTCTATTATCACCCCTTTTTCCACTAGTTCTGAAAAAGATATGCAACAATGTACCCTTAAGTTACTCCTGAGTTTTGGATGAAGGTTTTCTTGAAACATTGTAAACTTTTGTTTTTCGGGTATCTCGACAGGACACCTACTTGCAATAGTTCTCCAACGTTGGAAGAAAGCAATGAATGTTTCACCTTCGTCTTGTGTTGTGTGGCACAAGGTTGCTATATTTATCTCATGGTCAATGTGGAAGGAGAATTGCTCCACAAATTTCTCGACTAGTTCGCCCCAAGATCTAATGCCAGAATCTAAACCTGAAAACCATTCTAGTGCCACTCCTACAAGACTTCGTGGAAATAGCCTCATAAGATACGTGGGATCGTAAGCGACATCTATGCATATGGTAGAAAATTCCCTGATATGTTCTACTGGATTGCGTTTGCCATTGTACTTAGGAAGATTCGGTATGACATATCCGTGAGGGAAAGGTGTCATGTACAATGATCTATCAAAAGGGAATGGGCATATGTCCTTTGGTGAAAATGATTTCTTAGTTGAGACCGACATGTTATCCATTTGCGTTTGTAATGCGTGCATTTGTGTTTGCAGGACGTCAACTTGGGTCAAAGATGTGCTAGGAGGATTATGCGGATCCATGTATGTATTCTGAAATCCAAAGTCTCGTGATGGGTTTTGATTGAACGTTGGCATCTGAGGTGGATTTGGATTCAGAATATTGGTAAATGTATTCTGGTCTGGTATCTGCATAAATCGGTGTTGACCTGGGTTCTGTGTAAACGGATTTTGAGTACCACTCTGTGACAAGGGATTATGATTCAGAATCGGTGTGAATTGGTTTTGACTTGGAATCTATGTGGACGGATTCTGACTACCAATCTGTACAAAGTGATTCTGATTCGGAACTGATGTAAATTGGTTTTGGTGTGGAATCTGTATGGACGGATTCTGATTACCAATCTGTGAAAAGGGATTCTGATTCGGAACCGATGTAAGTGGATTTTGTGTACCAGTTTGGGAGAGTAAATTTTGACTCGAAAACTGTGTGAATGGATTCTGATTGCCATATTGGAAGGAGGGAATGCCCCCTGTTTGTGTAATACGCGGTATAGTACTAGTGACTTGAGCACTAGGTATGGCAATTGACTGTGGTATGGTACTTGTGATACTAGCATTAGGTATAACCGTTGACTGTAAACTTGTGGCACCGACATAAGGTGTGGAGGCTAAGGTTTTAGACCTTTTATTCCCAACAAGAGGACTGAAGGGAGTAGATGATGAAGCCCCTGTAGTGAAATTAAATCCCGATGTCATGCTAGGTGTACCAAATGGGGACGTATGGACTGTCGTACTCTGTGTAGACGTGCTAGATGGCATAGTCGTGCTGACCTGAGGTATAGTAGTACTAGCAGAAGTGGTATTTGTCCCTTGTGTAGGTTGAGTTTGTAAGGTGCTAATGTCAAATCCTAGAGGTAAGGTAGCACCTTCAGTTAGCAATTTTCCTAAAAACCGTTGACGATCATTTGCTAGGTACTCATCTACAAAAGAGGCAAACTCAGGGTCCTGTGTGGCAGCCTCTATGTCCTCTACTACAATGTGTCCTTGAGTGTTTCTAGTGGTGAATTTTTCTAATAAAGTCTTATGAGGTCTTGAAGAAAATGGATTGATGAACTCGTTTGGGTTCGACATGTTTTCTCTCTCTCTTCTCTTAGACCTAGTTTCAACCATGTAAGACAAGCACAATATGCGGGAAATGCAAGACTATATCTAGAAACTGTATGACTCTATTCTATGTTTTTGGGGTTTTCTTATGCAAATAATGAATGTTCTAGGATGACACTAGTCTAGACTCTAAAGATGCAAAGTCTAAGCAAGACCCTAAAGTGATCAACTCTATAAACCCAAGATGAAGGGACCAACTACCTAAAGTCAAACCAAGGTGTCAATTTAGTTAAGTCAAGGAACCAATGTAGGACGAAGATCAAAGATAAGTTTGAGTTTCCTAACTAGACTGATGAGCTAGGATGAATCTCTGTAGGACAAAGTATAAGATGATAAGACTAGGTTCAATGACAGATTTCGTTGACACTATGACCTTTCTAGAGTATAGATGGTGGACTACTCCTAAAGTTTGTAAAAGTGACCTTTCTAGAAGTCTAATGCAAGGTGATATGTACCCTAAGATGAAGGTAAACTCTAACTGAAGACAACTATGGTAATGACTAAATGAACCTAAAGGATGCAAAATTGAGCAAATTGTTTCAAGTTTCTGTTTCAAAGACTGTTTGTGTGAAGACCACTGAAACTGGTATAACCGTGTTGACTGGACAGTGACTGTAAATTTTGGTTTTTCTAGTAATCAGACAGATGCGTCGTTTAATTTTCAATTGCGGCTCAAAATTAACAGTTGCAGTTCAAACTGATAGATGCGACTCAGAATATACTAGATGTGACTCAAATTGACAGATGCGACTCATAATATAACGCATGCGGTTTTTCCAAAGCAGAAGCGAGCCAAACTGACAGATGCGACTCAAAATTAATAGATGCGACTCAGAATTTATAGTTGCGACTCAAAAATAACAGATGCGACTCTAAAAATCAGATGCGTGTTTCTGGTGAACAGTTGTGACTCTCTGTGAATTTTCAGTGACATGAAATTTAAACTGACTCCATTTTTTGTGATCAAATACTGATAATCAAAGACAATCGTAAGACACAGTGTTTTCAGTTTCAATTTTAGACTCAAAGAACATTTAAAGTGATAACAGACAAGCACATCCTAGTAGGCCAAAGGCCTAGGGTTTGTATACTTGGTATAGCCCACCTATTATACCCGGTTGGTGATGAACACCTTTCCTTCTCGAGGGCGGATAGCTTAGGAATTTGGTGGCATTGGCTCCCCTCCACGGCTCATTAACGTCTTTCGAGCACACCAATTCTGAATTCTTTGGGCAATGACCTCCCAAGAACTGCTATCTCTACTCAAGGGGATCAGTAGTGAGTATCTTCGAGCATGATACTGTACCCTGCACTAATACCAAGCAACGGCCACAAATAGGTTGGTCTCTACAACAAAGGGTATTTAATTCGGGCATTCTGTTAGGTGAGTTAGTGATCCATGTGTGAGAGTCCCCTTCGGATCCATCTAAATTGAACCACACTTTCATTGATTCTTGGGGTTTCCCCAAGAACCCACTTTATATCTTGTTTGGAAGTCCCTCGAGGTTGAGGGGGTGCTTTCTGGGTCTTAGTAGATCTGGGGTGAGTACTTTCCCACCCGAGCGGGGCCAAGTTCTAGAGTTGGTATTACCGTTTCTCTTACACCCGAGGATCGCCCGCCGGATCGCCAGGAAGGATGCCGATATACCAAGTTGTAAGGGTAACCAGACTTGTGCTTTCACACTAAACACAGTAGACACTTGTTAATTTTAACCAAACGAAAGATTTGCTACGCTACCAAACAATTTGTTTCAAAATTTAACTAGGGTCTTCGACAAGCGTCCTGCAGAAGATATCATTAGTAATTTTTCAATATTGTCTTCGTCAATCGTCCTGCAAAAGCTTGTTAACTCCAAATGGCCACACGCTGAAAATCAAATATCAGTAACACGAAGATCAATTTCAAATTCCAGATTGCTGAAAGCAGAAATAAAATTTTACCAGTCAATTGCGTCGCTTCGTTACCAGTCAGATGCGTTGTTTCTTTTTCAGTTGCGGTTCGGGATACCAGTTGCAGTTTAGGAATTGTCAGATGCGTCGTTTCTCTGTCAGATGCGGTTTATAAATCCAATTGCGGTTCAAAAACTTCACATGCGGTTCAGAAAGTCAATTGCGGTGCAGAAACTTCACATGCGTCGTTTCGTACGAAAAATCTGCAAAAACAAAAATTAAAAGATCTACTGATTCGCGAAGATGGTGTCTTCACGTCGGGTAATATAACTGTAACGCCAAATAAAAGCTTTGCACAATAGACACAAAGAAGATCGTTAGAAGCAAACATGCATGCAATACTAAATTCTAAAATGCAAATTCATTCGTTAAGCAACAAAGAACATGGGAAAGTAAAAATGTAATTAAAAACTAGAACAATCTCACCAATCTTCAAACGTATTTCCATGATTCATCTCGATTGCCCTTCTCCATTTTGCTTGTGTAGTATAATTGCCCTCAGATTTTCAAGTTAAGGTGCCAAGTATAATAAAAGATAGTGATTAACCAAAATGTCGAAAGATTCAAGGAACCAAAGAAATGCTCTCCAAAAGTTGCAAAATTCATGAGATTTAGAGAGAGATTGGAATGAAGAATGACAAATCAATTTGTAGAAAATTGATTATTCGAATGACAGGCCAAGATTGAAATATCAACAGACGGTTGAGATTGACAGATTAGTCATGCATTATGATAACTGACAATAATGACATGAGTGATACAAATTAGAAATAGAATTAAAGATTAAATAAATGATTTAATCTTCAGTTCGGTATTCGAAAATAAAAGAATTATCTTTGCATGACAAAGATAAAGATTGATTAAATCAACTCTTGTTTGGATGCACGCACAACATTTAATTAATTAAATAAGAATATTTAATTAATCCGCATGTACACACAATTGAGTTAGAACTGGAGGATTGCATGATTTGACGAAGAGATTACTCGAGACAACCACTCAGACATCGAATCAATAGTTAACTGAACGATTAAAATAGATGTCAAGTCGAGTAAAAGTGAATACTTAGATAACTCACATAATTATCTAAAATATAGAGGAATGCGTTAAAATAGAATTTATGAATTAAATAATTCATTTAATTCAAGACTCGATATTTAGTTAATCAATTAAATAAATAATATTTATTTAATTAAATGATGAAGGATTTTAAATGAATAAATTCAAATGTTAGTCTCATTTTAATTATAGCTGAAATATGATAAAGAATAAACCAAATAAAGAATCTCATTTAATTCCACGAAGGACAAGGTTAATTAGCAACATAAATTAAACAAAGTTTTCTTTATTTCACCAATTAGATAGAATAAAGAAATGTGAATTCAATTAAATACCAAGATTACGCACTAATAAACAAAAGAAGATGAATTAATTAAATACCACATCATTTAACAGAAGAATTAATGTTAAGGTGAATTAATTAAATAATTAAGATTATTTAATCAATAGAAGAATTAATGTTAAGGTGAATTAATTAAATAATTAAGATTATTTAATCAATAGAAGAATAAGAATTATGAAGAATATTGAAGTCGCAGGCCTAAACCAAATTTCGGCGTCTACATTTGCCCCTCTTTGATACAATGTCACTTAGGCATTGTGTCAAAGAAAATCGATAAGAAATATGGCCCAGTCATGCCCCAGTGTAAAATAGGTGAAGGTATGCCCCTTCGGGAGGATAGGTGGGTTCAAAGAACATGAGTGTGCTCTCGAAATTGATGAGAGTACTAGAAGATGAAAGAAAAAAGATAGAGAAAAATAGATAAGGGTGGTGAAGATGTAGAATAGAAGAAATGTTAGTGCAAAAAGAAAGATCGAGAAAGAACGAAAGACAAGAGATAGATGTTAGTATTAGCAATCTTCGATGTTTCGCTATATCACAAAAGGTACTGCACTTTATCATCATTGGGCGGGACTAATACAAATGGAGAAAAACACCATGATATGACATAGATCAAGGTGTGCAAGGTCATCCACTTGCTAATAACATACAGTCGCTGACAAGGATTGTCATTAACTCATACTAAGGGCACAAGTTGCCCTAGTCTTTTTGTCAGGACAAACCACAAACAACAAACAAAAGAAAAAGACGGGTCATGAGACGTCATTGCTCCTCTAAATCCTTCATGGGACATCCTTGAGGAAACTAGTAACATGACTCAAATCAAATTTAAAAGACAGTCGGCAGACAGCAGTCAAAGAAAACAAAATTCCAATACATCGTTGCTTCTCTAAATCCTTCATGGGACATCCTTGAGAAAGCTAGTAACATAATTCCTAGTCATCAAGTCAAATAAAATGATAAGATAAATAAGCCATAAAGTCAAAAAGCCAGTAAAATGTTTGCCAAAACATGATTTGTTTGTGTGATTTGTTGATTGATAGAGGGACCGATTGATAGAGCCTGATTGCAGGAGATACACATACCAGATAAGACTATGAGTCTGGTTTCGATGTTATGACTATCTGTATAAGGCATGACAAAGCCTGGTTTCAGAAAGACATGTATCGTATAAGACATTGAGTCAGATACCATTGATGTGATAACCTGTGTAAGGCTATGTTTGATTGTTTGACCTTGTCGATTATGCAGGAAGGACTCATCCTGAATAAGACATAGGTTGATTGTTTTGATAAGGTCTGTTGCCAAGAAGGACACATCCTGTAGCAGACTGTAGTTGATCTATTTTGATTGTTTTGTTTGGCAAGGTGTTTGATTTGACTTAGAGATATTGCTGACTTGTTCACCAGATTGATGCATGACTTGATACGATGTGTGGACAATTGTCTGTGTGTGACGATAAACCCTAAAGGACTGACCTAGTGCGGCCTCGGGGGCTCATCGATTGATGGCCTTGCCTACGTTATACACGCAGAGACCTCGTAGTTCGACTTGACTTGACTAAAAAGAATGACTACAAATAAAAGATGTGTGTGAAAGTGAATACGACGAACCCTAATGGACTGACCTAGTGCGGCCTTGGGGGCTCATCGATTGATGGCCTTGCCTATGTTATACACGCATAGACCTCGTAGTTCAACACAACTAATGACCTTGTCATATAGACACATGGATTGACTCAGGACGTTATGCAGACAAACCTAAATGTACTGACCTAATGCCTCGGGGGCACATCGGCAGATGGCCTTGCCTACGTCCAGTCACAGAGGCAACGTAGTTCGACAAACGACAAAGACTGACAAGTGCGACTGACTTTGACTCTGTTTTTGGATTTTCGAAATGTTTTGATTTTTTTTAATTTATTTTTTTAATTTATTTTTTTTGTCTTTTTGAAGTTTTTCGATGTTTTTGTGTTTTCTCAGGTCATTTTGCAATGTTTTTGGATTTTCTCAGGTATTACATCTCCAACACAACCAATGTAAGAACCAATATGACACATGTCAAGTGTTTGCCCCCAGTCGAGTATAAGACCAATTGATTATGAATAGGGTAAAACGGGGGATATGAAATGCTCTCGATGTCAATCGTTCCAAGTTATGGGAAAGACTACCACTTATTACGAATGGTATATACAAATGATGGACAAGAAAGATAAGGGATATGTACAGGGATAGGTATTATGTACAGGGTAGTAGAATAATAGTAGACAAAGGAGCAAAGTTGAGTACACATGGCGCTTGTTTGCCAGGTTTTCACCATGGTACCTATCCAAGGCGCCACCGAAGTGGTTTTCACCATTGGACGAATGATTTGTCTTTACTATTTTTCATATTATCTAATTTTTTTGGTGTTACCAAGACGCCTATTTGCCAGGTTTTCACCTTGATAACAATTTTTTTGATTTTTTTCGATTTTTTTTGTATTTTTGCTAAATAAGACAAAGGACTCCCATAAGCTATGCGTAGAACTTTTTCAGATGCATACTATTGATTGGTGAGGACAATGGTTCGCCTTCAGGGGTAGAGAGTTGATACGCTCCTGATCCAAAAGCTTCAGTGACAACATAAGGTCCTAACCAATTAGGTTCAAACTTTCCTGGTTTGTCTCTTTCTGCTTGATTCTTTGGGTTCTCCATTAAAACCAGGTCACCAATGTCAAAGTTCCTGTTCAAAACCCTCTTGTTATAGCTACAGCGAAGGTGATTCTGGTATGCTTGAAGATGGTCTAGTGCCTTCTGTCTTCGCTCATCTAAAAATTCTAGCTCATGGAGTCTCGACACTCGGTACTCTTCATCATCAATATGGCCTTTCAGGGATACCCTTAGGGAAGGAATCTCGACCTCAATAGGTAAAATGGCTTTAGATCCAAAGACAAGTGAATATGGGGTAGCACTAGTGGGAGTACGGATACTTGTACGATAAGCCCATAAGGCAAGGTTAAGCTGTAAATGCCAGTCACGACCAGCATCATTGACAGTCTTCTTGAGGATTCTAATGATGGTCTTGTTAGATGCCTCTGCTTGGCCGTTACCTTGTGGGTAGTATGGGGTGGAAAAGTGAAGTTGGATATGAAATTCATCACACAAGTGGCAGACTTCTTGGTTCTTAAATGGGCAGCCATTGTCAGTGATTATGGACTGAGGGACACCATACCGACAAATGATATAGTTTAGGATAAATCTGGAAATCTGTGTGTTGGTAATGTATGTCATAGGAATGGCTTCAATCCACTTCGTAAAGTACTCAGTGGCAGTGATAATGAACTTGTGTCCATTAGATGATGTGGGATAGATCTTACCTATGAGGTCAAGTCCCCATTGGGCAAAGGGCCATGGTGACGTGATAGGACGAAGCTCCTGTGCTGGGGCATGTATCAAATCTCCATGAACTTGGCATTGGCGACATTTTGTTACAAAGACATATGAGTCTTTTTCCATAGTAGGCCAATAGTAACCTAGTCTCATAATCTTTTTAGCTAAGGTAGGACTGCTAGAATGGGAACCACATATACCCTCATGCACCCCACTAGCGTTGCTTGTGCTCGCAGAACGCGACATCTCGCGAAGGTATTGTCTGCCGCCTTTATATGTGGTGTTCCTAATTTATGGTATATTTGGTCGACTTTAAGCGGAGGAATGTTCTACATTGGTTATTTGAGAGGCCAATGGGTATGACTTCAGCGTGAAGGTAATCATAGATTTCTTTGTACCATGGGGAATCAGGACCAACAATGTCACACACCATTTCAGAATCTGGGATATCGTAGGCTGGGACCAAAAGTTATTCTACCAAGAATTCAAACTTAGGCACGTTGTTAGGAATGTCAAGAAGTGACGCAATTGTAGCCATAGCTGCCTCGGCTGCCCCTCGCTTTAAAATCATCGGTAAAGGGATGATGAAGCCCGACTTTGTCGCTACCTTTAAACTATCTCGCCATGCCAGGTATGGAGTAGCTTTCATCCTTAGTCTCATAATCAATATTTACCTCGTCTGGACATTAGTTGAGAATCACCATAAACCTCAGAAACCCACTTTTCCACTTGAATCGCCATGCAACCCCCGTCACTCGAGCTTCATACTCGCCATGTTGTTAGGTGCATGGAAATGCAATCCTAATGACTGAATGGAATCACCTTATGGTGTGATAAACAATATCCTCGAACTATGATTCTATGTAACCATCAAAGCACAGTCATGGCGTTTGTGTCAAATGTGAATATGAACTCATCCTAAAAGTTCGCAGAACTAATGGGTGATTCTTCCGTATGGGTGCATCACGCACCAATCAACAATGACTCATCCTTTAATAGCCTTTCTTTCTACACATACCAGAGGTATCATACTCACTAAGTATCATAACCCACTTGGCTACCGCCTGCGCATCGCCGCTTTGCTGGCAAAGATATTTCAAAGGATCTATTTTAGCAACCAGCATTGTTTGATGGTTTAACATGTAGTGCCTCAGTTTTTGGGTAGCAAATACTACTGCAAGACAGACACGTTCAATGTTACTATAATTGAGCTCATAACCAACCAAAGTCCGGCTGATATAATAGACTGCCCTTTCATGACCTTCATCGTCATTCTGTGCAAGCAATGCTCCGAGTGATGAATGAGTTGCTGTAATATAAAGAATCAATGGTCTCCCTTCAACAGGTGGCATTAAAACAGGTGGTGTAAGTAAATATTCTTTAATCAGTTGAAAAGCCTCTTCACACCTAGGTGTCCATGCAAAGGGGACTCCTTTCTTAAGTAGATGTTGAAAAGGGTGTGTCTTGTCTGCTAGCTGCACTATAAATCTTCTGATAGATTGCAACCTTCCATGTAATGTCCTTAGTTGACTGAGATTGTTGGGTGGTGGCATGTCCATGATTGCTTTTACCTTAGCAGGATCTACTTCAATGCCTCACCTAGAAATGATATAGCCTAACAGTTTTCCTGACTTGACTCCAAACACACATTTCTTTGGATTGAGTCTCACATTATACTTCTCCAGCCTCTGAAATACCCTGTCTAAAACTTGTAAATGTTCTACCATGTCTGATTTCCACAACAAGGTCATCGACATATCCTCCTTACATACAAGTGTGTACTAGACGTTGAAAGATAGTAGTCATGGCACGTTGATAGGTTGCTCCTGCATTCTTGAGTCCGAAGGGCATAACATTCCAGCAATACGTTCCCCAAGGACAAGTGAAGGTTGTCTTAGGTTGATCTTCAGTGGCAATTATGATCTGGTTATAGCCTGAGAATCCATCCATAAGGGACAACATCTCATAACCTGTTGTCATGTCAACTATCATGTCAATATTAGGCAAAGGGAAGTCATCCTTAGGACAAGCTTTGTTGATATCTCTAAAATCGGTGCAGATGCGGATGACCCCAGCTGGTTTGGTAACTGGTACAAGATTGGAAATCCAATCTGCATAGTCAATAGGTCTGATGAAACCAATGTCTAAGAGTTTCTTGAGTTTTGCCTTGACTAATAAAGCAATTTGTAGATGTATCTTTCTCAACTTCTGTTTTACTGGTTTGGCACCTGGTTGTAAAGGAAAGTGATGTAGAACAAGTTTAGGATCCAACCCAGGCATGTTAGCATATGACCAAGCAAAATTTATCTATCTCTGTTCAAAGAAATCATGGAACTCCGATTTCTCTTGTGTTGTCAATGACACTGCCAAATAAATCAATCGAGGATTCTCTTTTGTGCCTATGTTGACTTCTACTGATTCTTCCACAAGCATGGGTGACTTTTCCTGAGCAATGGGGAGAATGTTCAAACCTCCATCTTTAGGCGCCTCAGAGAGGTTTTCACCTTCGGATGCGTCCTTTCTTTTTACTTTTTCATTGTCTAGAGGTGCCTTTCGGTTTTTACCTAGAGACTCATCCTTTTTATCTTGTTTATTCTTTTTCTCATTTTTGCGACTGGAGGATTGAACAGATTCCCCAAAATATGATTTATTGTCCAAGTCAATGGTAAAACCAGCTTTATGATCTCCGTTAGGTATGCCTTCACGTAATCCCAGGAACTCAGCAATTGCTTCGTCGTTCTCAAAAGTGTCTAAGACAGGTGTATCTTGTTGATCCCAATCTATGAGTTGGGGATAAACTAAGGGCATGTCATCATTGGAGTTATCAAAGTCTAATGGGGTCAAGGTAAAGATTGAATTATTCATGTGATTACAAAATTCTTGTACCAAGTCTGTTTTGCTCTTGGGTTTGGGTCTAGGTGGATGAATAGGTGGGCCTAATGCCAAGGTTTGACTATCGGAAACAAGTGGCTGAGGTTGCCAAGAGGTAGGATCAAGTGATTCCCAATAGTAATGTTTAAACCATTCCTCTTTTGTCATTTTCTTTGGTGGATAGGAATTCAAAGGATTGGGTGAAGAATTTAACATCAAGTCGAGTTCTCCAAATAACTTGTCAAGGTCCATGGAGGAAGTAGAGGATAGGGAATCCCACTCATAATCGTTAGAATCGGGGGAGTCATAATGATGTTGGTCTACAGGTTTGTGAGATGTCCTGGTATCTTCTGAAGCACGTACTTCCTCAAGTAAGGGTGATGGAGTACTAGGAACGCCAATCTGAATCGGTTGAAACCCTAGCCCTACTCCTTTTGGCCATTGAGAAACAAATATTGGTTCCACTCTGCCATCTTGGTTTAAACCTAAACCACTTTGTCCATCATATCCTTTGCTTTGCATGATTTTGAAACCCTTTCGATATAGACTTGTAGGAATATGAGCAAGTAAAAGGGGTTCTTGATTATCTTCCTTGTACAGCCAGGAAGTGACATCTTCTGTATCCACAACCTCTTTTCTTAATTCACCCCATTTAGTGAAAGTTGTTGTGGGGGGAACATGTATAGTGATCATAGATTGTCCCCTACCTGCTATAGGTAAACCATATGACTTAGGAGGAACCAAATGGCTAACACAATAAGAATTCTTCATGTAATACTCTCCACAACCCTTGTCTTGGATCTCGACCCTAGGAGTGGTAGGAAGTGGGGGTGAAACAGATGTTCGAGTGAGTGTGGACGGGTCAACATAAGAAGATGGTTTAGACGGTGAGGCCTCTTGGTTGACTGGCACTTGACATTGAGGGATCTCCTTTAGATTGGTGCAATACTGGAAAGGATCAGGATCACCATCTATAGTTATTTCGGTGCCATTGTAAGGGAATTTAAGACACCGATGATATGTGGAAGGGACCGCCTTCATGGCATGAATCCATGGTCTACCTAGCAGAAGGTTATAAGGGAGGGTGAGATCCAAGACCTGGAACTTTGTCTCCATTACCGCAGGACCAATTCTGATAGGAAGTGTTACCACCCCCTTTGATTTTCGTTCTTCATCATCATAAGCCTTAATGACAATACTCTTAGTGGTGTCTACGCATGCTTCTGAGATACCTAATGCCTTAATTAGTTTTAAAGTGCATAGATTTAACCCTGCTCCTCCGTCTACCAAAACTCGTCTAACTTTGGTGTCATCGACAAGGACTTCTAGATGTAAAGGGTCATTGTGGTTCATCTTGTCTGTGGCATAGTCTTGTTCAGAAAATGTGGCATGATGATTATTGGTCAAGTAGCCCACCATTTCCTGGAAACGATTGACATCAAGGTCAGTAGGGACCGTGGTGTTCTGTAAAGCCTTATCGAGGATAGACCGATGCTCGGGAGAGATACGCAACAATTCCAAGATTGAGATTTGGGCTGGGGTCTTCCCCAACTGATCAAGTAGGTTATATTGTAACTTGGAAGGTTGAGGTGTTTGCTGTGATGGAGGGCCTAGGATAGTAAACTTAGTACGACGAGTATTGACTGCACACTCAGGATTAGCATTGATAGTAATGGTATTGATGTTTTGATCAGCGGTGTGAAGGCAATGAATGATTTTGCCACTATCATAATCATGTTTGATACTCGCATAATTGGCGGACATATTGGTCTTAGTACTCGAACTGGGGACAGTTCCTTTCCCATGGTCATGTAATGGGTCTGAAAAGACCTGATGATCAGTGTTGGATGTCTTTTGTTTTTGTCCACTAACCTCAATAATTCTCTTGTCAACAAGATCCTGTATGATATTCTTCAGTTGTCGACAGTTTTGTAGGTTATGTCCCTTAGTCCTATGATAATCACAGAAGGCATTGTCATCCCACCAAGTTGGTTTAAACTGTCCTGGATCATATTGTCTTGGTTCCTGCTGTTGTATGAGGTTGTGTTGTAACAGTTGTTTGAACACTGACTCAATGGGTTCCCCTAAGGGAGTGAACTCACGTTTTTGAAATCTCCTTGGTTGTGGACGTTGAGTATTTAAGGCCGTGTTAGGAGGTTGATTGACAACATTAAGTGTGTTGGCAAAAGTATGAGGTCCTTGTAATGTGAGGAGGGGTCTTGCTTGTAATGTTTTAGCATCCACCACCCCATCATTGGTGACATTTTTGTTGCGAGACCAGAATCTGTTTCTGTCAGTGGGGGTGTTTTGTATGATTGGGTTTCTATTTGATATTGTCATTTTGATTTCACCCTTTTCAATAATATCCTTCTCTATTATCACCCCTTTTTCCACTAGTTCTGAAAAAGATATGCAACAATGTACCCTTAAGTTACTCCTGAGTTTTGGATGAAGGTTTTCTTGAAACATTGTAACCTTTTGTTTTTCGGGTATCTCGACAGGACACCTACTTGCAATAGTTCTCCAACGTTGGAAGAAAGCAATGAATGTTTCACCTTCGTCTTGTGTTGTGTGGCACAAGGTTGCTATATTTATCTCATGGTCAATGTGGAAGGAGAATTGCTCCACAAATTTCTCGACTAGTTCGCCCCAAGATCTAATGCCAGAATCTAAACCTGAAAACCATTCTAGTGCCACTCCTACAAGACTTCGTGGAAATAGCCTCATAAGATACGTGGGATCGTAAGCGACATCTATGCATATGGTAGAAAATTCCCTGATATGTTCTACTGGATTGCGTTTGCCATTGTACTTAGGAAGATTCGGTATGACATATCCGTGAGGGAAAGGTGTCATGTACAATGATCTATCAAAAGGGAATGGGCATATGTCCTTTGGTGAAAATGATTTCTTAGTTGAGACCGACATGTTATCCATTGTCGTTTGTAATGCATGCATTTGTGTTTGCAGGACGTCAACTTGGGTCAAAGATGTGCTAGGAGGATTATGCGGATCCATGTATGTATTCTGAAATCCAAAGTCTCGTGATGGGTTTTGATTGAACGTTGGCATCTGAGGTGGATTTGGATTCGGAATATTGGTAAATGTATTCTGGTCTGGTATCTACATAAATCGGTGTTGACCTGGGTTCTGTGTAAACGGATTTTGAGTACCACTCTGTGACAAGGGATTATGATTCATAATCGGTGTGAATTGGTTTTGACTTGGAATCTATGTGGACGGATTCTGACTACCAATCTGTGCAAAGGGATTCTGATTCGGAACCAATGTAAATTGGTTTTGGCGTGGAATCTGTATGGACGGATTCTGATTACCAATCTGTGAAAAGGGATTCTGATTCGGAACCGATGTAAGTGGATTTTGTGTACCAGTTTGGGAGAGTAAATTTTGACTCAAAAACTGTGTGAATGGATTCTGATTGCCATATTGGAAGGAGGGAATGCCCCCTGTTTGTGTAATACACGGTATAGTACTAGTGACTTGAGCACTAGGTATGGCAATTGACTATGGTATGGTACTTGTGATACTAGCATTAGGTATAACCGTTGACTGTAAACTTGTGGCACCGACATAAGGTGTGGAGGCTAAGGTTTTAGACCTTTTATTCCCAACAAGAGGACTGAAGGGAGTAGATGATGAAGCCCCTGTAGTGAAATTAAATCCCAACATCATGCTAGGTGTACCAAATGGGGACGTATGGACTGTCGTACTCTGTGTAGACGTGCTAGATGGCATAGTCGTGCTGACCTGAGGTATAGTAGTACTAGCAGAAGTGGTATTTGTCCCTTGTGTAGGTTGAGTTTGTAAGGTGCTAATGTCAAATCCTGGAGGTAAGGTAGCACCTTCAGTTAGAAATTTGCCTAAAAACCGTTGACGATCATTTGCTAGGTACTCATCTACAAAAGAGGCAAACTCAGGGTCTTGTGTGGCAGCCTCTATGTCCTCTACTACAATGTGTCCTTGAGTATTTCTAGTGGTGAATTTTTCTAATAAAGTCTTATGAGGTCTTGAAGAAAATGGATTGATGAACTCGTTTGGGTTCGACATGTTTTCTCTCTCTCTTCTCTTAGACCTAGTTTCAACCATGTAAGACAAGCTCAATATGCGGGAAATGCAAGACTATATCTAGAAACTGTATGACTCTATTCTATGTTTTTGGGGTTTTCTTATGCAAATAATGAATGTTCTAGGATGACACTAGTCTAGACTCTAAAGATGCAAAGTCTAAGCAAGACCCTAAAGTGATCAACTCTATAAACCCAAGATGAAGGGACCAACTACCTAAAGTCAAACCAAGGTGTCAATTTAGTTAAGTCAAGGAACCAATGTAGGACGAAGATCAAAGAGAAGTTGAGTTTCCTAACTAGACTGATGAGCTAGGATGACTCTCTATAGGACAAAGTATAAGATGATAAGACTAGGTTCAATGACAGATTTCGTTGACACTATGACCTTTCTAGAGTATAGATGGTGGACTACTCCTAAAGTTTGTAAAAGTGACCTTTCTAGAAGTATAATGCAAGGTGATATGTACCCTAAGATGAAGGTAAACTCTAACTGAAGACAACTATGGTAATGACTAAATGAACCTAAAGGATGCAAAATTGAGCAAATCATTTCAGGTTTCTGTTTCAAAGACTGTTTGTGTGAAGACCACTGAAACTGGTATAACCGTGTTGACTGGACAGTGACTGTAAATTTTGGTTTTTCTAGTAATCAGACAGATGCGTCGTTTAATTTTCAATTGCGGCTCAAAATTAACAGTTGCAGTTCAAACTGATAGATGCGACTCAGAATATACTAGATGTGACTCAAATTGACAGATGCGACTCATAATATAACGCATGCGGTTTTTCCAAAGCAGAAGCGAGCCAAACTGACAGATGCGACTCAAAATTAATAGATGCGACTCAGAATTTATAGTTGCGACTCAAAAATAACAGATGCGACTCTAAAAATCAGATGCGTGTTTCTGGTGAACAGTTGTGACTCTCTGTGAATTTTCAGTGACATGAAATTTAAACTGACTCCATTTTTTGTGATCAAATACTGATAATCAAAGACAATCGTAAGACACAGTGTTTTCAGTTTCAATTTTAGACTCAAAGAACATTTAAAGTGATAACAGACAAGCACATCCTAGTAGGCCAAAGGCCTAGGGTTTGTATACTTGGTATAGCCCACCTATTATACCCCGGATTGGTGATGAACACCTTTCCTTCTCGAGAGCGGATAGCTTAGGAATTTGGTGGCATTGGCTCCCCTCCACGGCTCATTAACGTCTTTCAAGCACACCAATTCTGAATTCTTGGGCAATGACCTCCCAAGAACTGCTATCTCTACTCAAGGGGATCAGTAGTGAGTATCTTCGGGCATGATACTATACCCTACACTAATACCAAGCAACGGCCACAAATAGGTTGGTCTCTACAACAAAAGGGTATTTAATTCGGGCATTCCGTTCGTGGGGTGTGATCCATACAGCGCGAGTCCCCTTTCGGATCCATCTCGTCGGAACCACACTCGTGATTCTTGGGGTTTCCCCAAGAACCCACTTTTATATACCGCTGGAAGTCCTCAGGTTCGTGGTGCTACCGGTCTTAGTCGTCCTGGGGTGAGTACTTTTTCCCACCAGAACAGGCCCAAGTTCTAGAGTTGGTAACCGTTTCTCTTACACCCAGGATCGCACGGATGCGCAAAGGGAGAGGATACTTCGATATACCAAGTCGTAAGGGTAACCAGACTTGTGCTTTCACACCAAACATAGTAGACACTTATTAATTTTAACCAAACGAAAGATTTGCTACGCTACCAAACAATCTGTTTCAAAATTTAACTAGGGTCTTCGACAAGCATCCTGCAGAAGATATCATTAGTAATTTTTCAATATTGTCTTCGTCAATCGTCCTGCAAAAGCTTGTTAACTCCAAATGGCCACACGCTGAAAATCAAATATCAGTAACACGAAGATCAATTGAAAATTCCAGATTGCTGAAAGCAGAAATAAAATTTTACCAGTCAATTGCGTCGCTTCGTTACCAGTCAGATGCGTTGTTTCTTTTTCAGTTGCGGTTCAGGATACCAGTTGCAGTTTAGGAATTGTCAGATGCGTCGTTTCTCTGTCAGATGCGGTTTATAAATCCAATTGCGGTTCAGAAACTTCACATGCGGTTCAGAAAGTCAATTGCGGTGCAGAAACTTCACATGCATCGTTCCGTACGAAAAATCTGCAAAAACGAAAATTAAAAGATCTACTGATTCGAGAAGATGGTGTCTTCACGTCGGGTAATATAACTGTAACGCCAAATAAAAGCTTTGCACAATAGACACAAAGAAGATCGTTAGAAGAAAACATGCATGCAATACTAAAATCTAAAATGCAAATTCATTCGTTAAGCAACAAAGAACATGGGAAAGTAAAAATGTAATTAAAAACTAGAACAATCTCACCAATCTTCAAACGTATTTCCATGATTCATCTCGATTGCCCTTCTCCATTTTGCTTGTGTAGTATAATTTCCCTCAGATTTTCAAGTTCGTGCAAGTATAGCCTAAGATAGTGATTAGCAAAATATCGAAGATTCAAGACAAAAGTGCTCTCCAAAGTTACAAAATTCGCGAGAGAGAGATTTCGAGAGAGATTGGAATGAAGAATGACAAATCAATTTGTAGAAAATTGATTATTCGAACGACAGGCCAAGATTGAAATATCAACGGACGGTTGAGATTGACAGATTAGTCATGCATTATGATAACTGACAATAATGACATGAGTGATACAAATTAGAAATAGAATTAAAGATTAAATAAATGATTTAATCTTCAGTTCGGTATTCGAAAACAAAAGAATTATCTTTGCATGACAAAGATAAAGATTGATTAAATCAACTCTTGTTTGGATGCACGCACAACATTTAATTAATTAAATAAGAATATTTAATTAATCCGCATGTACACACAATTGAGTTAGAACTGAGGATTGCATGATTTGACAAGAGATTACCAAGACAACCACCATTATCAAATCAATAGTTAACTGAGCGATTAAAATAGATGTCAAGTCGAGTAAAAGTGAATACTTAGATAACTCACATAATTATCTAAAATATAGAGGAATGCGTTAAAATAGAATTTATGAATTAAATAATTCATTTAATTCAAGACTCGATATTTGAATAATTAAATAAATAATATTTATTTAATTAAATGATGAAGGGATTTTAAATGAATAAATTAAATAAGAATTTATTTAATTTGGACAAGAAGGATAAGGTTAATTAGCAACATAATTAAATAAAAGTGTTATTTAATTAATTAGATAGAATAAAGAAAATGTGAATTAATTAAATAATTAAGATTATTTAATTAATAGAAGAAATAAAAGATTTAAATTACCAAATACCAAGATTATTTAATCAATAGAAGAATTAATGTTAAGATGAATTAATTAAATAACAAGATTATTTAATCAATAGAAGAATTAATGTTACAGGAATTAATTAAATAATTAAGATTATTTAATCAATAGAAGAATTAATGTTAAGGTGAATTAATTAAATAATTAAGATTATTTAATCAATAGAAGAATTAATGTTAAGGTGAATTAATTAAATAATTAAGATTATTTAATCAATAGAAGAATAAGAATTATGAAGAATATTGAAGTCGCGGGCCTAAACCAAATTTCGGTGTCTACAATAACCAACACCTATCTGTAAGAAAAATGGATAAATAAGGTTATATGTTGATTTCAAAAATCTTAATCAAGCATCTGAAAAGGATGAGGTTCTACAAATTGTGAATGGATCTTAGATGATGTCCTTCTTAGATGGTTACTCTGGTTATAATCAAGTCATGGTCCAATATGAATATAGGCATAAGAATTCCTTCACCACCAAGTGGGGTACATTTGCGTATAGAAGAATGCCTTTCAAATTGATTAATGTAGGTGCCATGTTTTAGATGGAAATGGATATTGCTTTTAAGGACATCGTAGGAAAATGTATCATTATCTATATGGACGATCTGATGGTTTTCTCTAGGAACAGGGGCGACCACATCATAGATTTATGCAAAGTATTTTAGAAATGTAGGGAATTTGGCATCTCCCATAATCCCAAGAAGTGCATATTCAGAGTAATTGAAGGAAATCCCCTAGGACATGTGATTTCTAAGCATGGAATTTCAATTGATCCTGGCAGAATTTAGGCTATCTTGAAAATTCAGCCGCCTTCCAGCAAGAAGGAGATGAAATATTTCTTCGGGAAGATTAACTTTGTTCGGAAGTTTATCATGAGATTTGCAGAAATAGTGAAGCCACTAAATGCAATGCTGAAGAAGGATGCAAAATTTGAGTGGAATGTCAACGCTAAACATGCATTTGATGAAATTAAGAGGGTTATAGCTGTTACCCCAGTGTTGGTGAGTCCTAATTATCAAAAGTTGTTCTACATATATTCTTCTGCCTCAGATCATTCTTATGCAAGTATGTTGACTTAGAAATCAGATGAAGGGAATGAATATCCCATAGCTTTCACGAGTTCCCCTTTCAGGGATGTGGAGCTGAGATATCTAAATGTGGAGAAACAAGCTTATGCCTTAGTTCAAGGTGTTAAGAAGTTTAGACATTATATCCTGAGAAATAAGGTCTTTGCCATTGTACCTGATCCAGCTGTGAAGTTCCTGTTGATGCAGAACAAGATGGGAGAAAGGAGAGCTAAGTGGGTTACCATGTTGGAGGAGTATGATATAGAAATTCAGCCCATGAAGTTGGTAAGGGGACAAGCTCTGACGCAGACAATGGCTAAAACAGGCCCAGAGATTGTTGCACAACAATATCACCTTCAGGATGTATCTTCGGATGAATGGTATGATGACATTGTTTATTATTTTCTAAACCAAAAGTGTCCTGATCATTTGAAGACAGTGCAACGAAGGGTCTTGCGCTTGAAAAGTGACAAATACATGCTACAAGGAGGTATTTTGTACAAAAGGAACCATGAGGGTATCTATTTGAGGTGCTTGGGAATGGAAGAATTAGCTCACATGATGACATAATTTCATGAAAAATATGGTAAGGCCATGGTTCTGGACTTTCTATTGCACATCAGATCCTAAGGGCAAGGTATTACTAGCCCACTTTATTCAAGGATGTGCATAACCATGTGAGGACCTGTCACGTATGCCAGACATGTACCACTAAGGAGAAACATTTTGCTCTTCCATTACAACCTGTCATCAAGGTAAAAACCTTTTCACAGTGAGGTATAGACTTCATTGGCCCAATTAACCTACCATCCTTTGTAGGACATAGATATATTCTTACTATTACTAATTATTTCACTAGGTGGACTGAAGCTATCACTTGCAAATATTGTACTATTGGGTAGTGATCAATTTCCTTGAATCAGGTATCATTAACCGCTTTGGTTGTCCTTTTTCTTTGGTATGTGATAATGGTTCTGCATTTTCTTCTTTGAAATTCTCAGGCTGGGTGTTTGATCACGGTATTGTTATTAAGTTTTTCTCAAATTATTATCCTCAAAGGAATGGTATCACCGAGTCCCCGAATAAGAACCTATTGACTGTGATCCATAAGCTGCTTGAGAGTAATCCTGAGGATTGGCACACTCAATTGATATTTTCCTTGTGGGAAGATCATACATGAAAGAAGACATCCCTAGGGACATACCCATATCACTTGGTGTACAAATTTGAGCCTGTATTTCCTATCCAATTAAGGATTCCCACTCTCCAGTTCATTAATGAGTATTATGAGGAAGGAGTGTATTTAGAGGCTCATCTAGCTGAAGTGTTATAGCTGGTGGAGAAGAGGGATGTATTCCTAGAAAACATTTCCAAACATCAAGGTGTTGTTAAAAGGTGGTTTGATCATAAGGCTAAGGTTAAGGCCTTTCAGATTTCAGACCTGGTCCTGTATTGGGATAAGGCACATGAAAAGAAAGGGGAGCATAGTAAGTTTGACAAGTTGTGGCTTGGCCGCTATTAGATTTCTGAAATCCTAGGAGACAATTCTTTTCACCTCAAGACTCTCATAAGAGAAAATGTCCCATTTCCTATCAATGGCCAACATTTGAAGCATTACTTCCTTGCTTAAGCTATTTCTAGCTCACCCTTGTAAATAGTTAGAGTAGGTGTTTGATTTCATTTTTTCTCTTGGTTAATTTAGGTGGTTTTTCTTGTTGTTTTTCTTTAGCTTTAAGGCTTCTCTTCCTTTTGGTTTAGGGTAAAGTGTCTCACTTGCACAACAACTATTTCATTATCTAGGACTATTCTAAGTATTTCCTGCACAAAATTCAATCATCTTTTCAGGATAGGTTGGTAGAGGTCCTTTATTCAATGTCACATGTGTTAAATTCTTAAAGTGGATGAGTCCTTGGATTGGGCTGGTCCTCGAATGTGCTCAAATCTTATACTATACACACATCTTAAGAATCCTAAGGTTGTTGAAGGCTCCTTGTGAGGTCTGGTTAAGTGAAAAATCCTATTTCTACTTCAGTGCCACTGTGACTCTCAACCCTGAGTGTGAACTTCATTGTTCACAAGTTGAAATGAAAGGAAAGAAAGAAAGATTATCAAAAAGAAAAAAGAAAAGAAAATATTGAAAATCAAAAGAATAATTCAACTTATCAAGAGGATCCGAATATCTCTACCAGGGCTATGGATGTCTGGTTGGAAGTAGAGCTATGTTCAAGAGAGTCACAATGATAACCTCATCGAGGCTATGGACGCCTGTTTGGTAGTGAGGCCCTATCTAGGATGCTTTTGAAGTTAGAATATTTATGTAGCTTAACTGGACTAACCTTGGTTTCCTCACAACAGATGAGGGAGGGAAATGGATACATTTGCACATACTAGGATTTCTAGCATAGGAGGGGGCTTGCTTGTCCATCGACTTTGATACTTTGTTTATGAGTGAAATGATGCAGGGGTCAAAACCAAAGCTTTGGGTTCTTGATTCCAATTTTTCATTGAAATGCTTTGGAGCATTTTCCCAGCAGTCGCCATTTTTTGTGCACATTTGTACACACACCCCACCAGAGGTAGGGACCCTCTCTTTGCTTACCTTTTTTCCCACTTTACTTTAGCTTTCACCTTTTCCCCTTAAGGGATAGGTTCCTTGGAATTTTGGTCTTTCACTTCACTTGGAGAAATTAAGGCTTTATCTGCACTTAGGGTGCTTTTCTTGCAGCTCTTTAATCTCAAGTAATCCTTTTAAATTTCATGCCTCCACCTAAAATTCCTCTTGCAAGAAAAATTGGAAAATTCTGACAAAGTTTGGGGATTCCACCTTGGCTTAGATTTCCCGAGTGATGGGTCATCTCAAAAAATCTGAGGTAGCTCAAAATTTCCATGGCTTAATCCTTCAGAGAATCCGGCCTTGCTTGGATTCTCTGAGTCCATCTTTAGGTTGCATCCCCAAATCTTCAGATATCTTTTCATTACACTTAAGGTGGGTAGGTGGTGCATTTAATGTCATCTTTATGGATTATTTATAGGGCTACTCCAATTTCATTTGTATCACTTCAAATTCTTCAAGCTTGTGGCATTCGATGAGTTGATTCTTCCTCTTAGACTGGTGGCCATGCTTGGTGATTGCAACCCTGCTCATGGCTTTGAGCTTCCATTCGAAGGTGAACTCGTCTGCTTGTCTTCCAATTTTCATTCTTTGAAGGTAGGGTTTTTCCCTTATTTTTGTTTAGATGTGAATTTTATGGGGCGCTCTACATTTTGATTGCATTTTGGTAATGAATCAGGATTTTTCTATATGCTCTTGATTGATTATGTCAAGCATTGTTGAGTTTTATAGGAGTGATTGGTGGTATTCATAGGTTATTTTCAAGGTTAAGTCATCATTTCACGCACTAGGGTTTTTCCCATCACCATTTTTTACTAGGGCTTCCTATGTCATGTGATTGAGAATCTAGGGGAGGGTGTCTTATTGAATCTAGTGCTAGTTGCAAATCTAGGAAAATGTGTATGTCAATGGTATGATGACACAACGTAGGTAATAGAGCCTAAACCCTAACCATCACTGTCATGCCCTAATTGGTCTTTAGTTCCAAAATCGATGGAGATATGGTACCTTAGTGTAATATTTTGATTGACATTGTGGGCTTAATAAGTGGGCTTTGATTTGCAGATGTAAACAATGAACCCTAAGTTGGATCGAATGAGGGGGATAACTTTCAATTACGCACTTAAGTGGGAAGCATAACGAAAATATCAATGAATGATCAAAATTAGAGCTTCTCAGAGAGTTCATTTATCCTTGGATTTTCTGAGGATCAATCCACTTGAAAAATTGAAGGCATCTCATATTTTTTGAACATAGCCACTATATGAGTGTCTAAAGGTCATTTAGGTGCCAATTTGACTAAGTCAGGATTTGAGTCGAGTTTGATGCTTGTTTTTTACTTTAGAAGGATTTCAAAAGGTTTCATTTCCTTTGGAGATTCTACCATACTACAAATTTCCTGAAGGAATTCCCTTCAAAAAATACACTCAACCTCAGACTCTTTGAATTTGCGCAGGTATGGAAATCCTGAAGGCATGGCGAGGAAAGAAGTGAAGTTTGAATGAAATACCACCTGTTGATGGTGAAGTGATCATAAGTATGAAATTTGCAACTTAATGGATATTGAAGTGGACCCATTGGGAATTCCATCCTAGCTCATAATTTTTGAGCCTTAATCCATTCGAAAAATTTGGGTCACCTCAATTTTTTTGCAATTCCTCTTGGACCACCCAAAACCCTAAGTCTTTAAAGAGTAAGTTTGTAACTCGACATATTGTGTGAAGCGTGACTCTTGGGGATTCCTTCCCCCCTTGAATTTTCTGAGCTTTGGATCCTACGGGGAATCCCCCAAACCTCAAAATTTCTTATCCTTATTTCCTGCGGAGAATCTGCCTCAGGTGGGATTTCCCAAAATTCCTCTAGTCCCTTGAAATCCTGAAATGCATTAACTTTTGAGTAATTATCTTTGGATTTTAAGATGAACGATGAGCATTAAGGATTAACTAAGAGAATATTATGTATCTCCTTTTAATAATGATTTTATCAATGATTAGCATCATGGTGATCATTATTCTTTCTAACAGATGTAGGCAGATTTGAGTCCAGGAAAGACTTCTAAGCCAAAGGCTTCACTTATGCAAGAGGAAGTCACTTATGCAAGAGGAAGTCAAGAGGAGAGTGGAAAGAATGAAGTATGATTTCAAAGGGATATGGCTAGAGTTAAGGATCTCCTCCACATGGTCACAGATAGCCGACACAAATATGGGGCATGTTGATTATGATGATTTCTAGCAGAGGATGTTTGGTAATGCACCTACTCCACAAGCACAAATCATTGCACATACCAGTTTGGCTTAGGTGGCAAGGTTTCCACCTACATTTTTGTGCCCTGAACTAGTTTTAGAGTGTGAAAAACACTATGATGCTAACAAGAGGATAATAGTGGGTCCGCAAGGAAGAGTGATGGATAACCTAACTAAAGAGTCAATTGCTAAAACTTTCAATATTGCTTCTCACCACAAGATCATTAAGGAGATCAACATCCAAGAGGAAGAGGATTTTTATGCCAAGGATCCCTCCCGAGCTTTGAACATGATGAACAGTTCTTGGATAGCTAAGTCAAAGCCGCATTATTCCAAGCTCCCAAAGAAATTACATAGGAGTGAATTCAAAATCGAGTACCATGATATTATCACACTCTTAGGTAGGGTAATTGGATTGGAAGAAGCATTTACTTTCAGAACATGGATGTTCAATCCAATCACTCAGATTATGGGAGGAAAGCACTATCATTGGGTAGGTATCTTGAGTGACAATCTGGACAGACAACTGAGAAGTGTACAAGATACTAATATGTTCACGATGACATCTTATCTTGTCTACATGTTGGAAAGTAAGAACAAATACAAGGGTCAAAGTTGCAGAGGGGTTCCTAGCAAGGACAAAATATGGGATATTAACCCTCAGCTCTAGTTTAAGACATCAAATTATAGGAGAGAAAATGATGCTTTCTTTATGTATATCCCTAGATTGTTGCAAGGTTCTCTTCATGTAAGGATCTCCATAGAGGTAATGGAGTTGATCAAGAGGTATGGAAAATGGTTCATACAATTTCAAAGGTTCTCTTACATCAAGATACAAGGATCTAATGCAGTGCTAACTAGAATGCCAAGGTACCCCACCAAAAAATTCATTTTATTGGAATTAATAAGGCAAATGGATTCCCTTGAGACAATATTATAGGATATGCATAGGAAGGGGCTCAGAGATGAATTTCCATTGAGGATTAACACTCTGGAAGCCTGCCCTTCTCTCCAAAGTTCCCAACATTTAGAGAAAGAAATGGTGCAATATGAGTTATATTCAAACACTAACAAGGACAATTTTGATCCCTATGGAAAAGAACATAAACAAGCCAGTAGAGAATATAGACACAAGGATCACATAGAAGATTACTAGTCCAATTGTAGAGATGAGTTTGAGGTTATAAAGAGAAGTTAATCTAGGCTACCCTTGAGACTCATTAGGATCTACAAAGTGGACCAAGTACCAGATTAGGTTGATGAAGATGAGGGAGATCTTATACAATATCATGAATATGAACCCTATAGAAACCAACCCTTTCCATTTGTTAATTGGTTAGAAGAAGAGGTGGTTGACCCTGATCAGATAATTGACCTGGTGAGGAGATATTCTAGGTTGTGGGTCAAACATAAGATCTTGGAGTTGCAAATGGATGGTGACCAGTTCACCTATGACTTTATGGGAAACCTTGAATCCCATTATGAAGATGACACTGAGGCTACTAAGGCTGATGTTGCAAAGCCTCAAAATGGGGATGAAGAAGAAGAAAAAAGGCCCCTCACTATAAAAAGGAGGACAAGGAGTCAAGGGAAAGTAAAGAAAACTAAGAGGTAGCATGTACTAATGGCAAGGAAAACTTCCAAAGAGCTACTGAAGAAGGAGAGGAAAATCCTCAACCTTCCAAAAAGACAAAGCTAGTAATTGAAGGGAAAAGAATAGCTAAGAGAACAAAGTCTATCGAGGACTTAACTACCCCTCCCAAGATTGTGGAAATTGAAAGCTCTGGGGAGAAATCATAGGTATACATGAGAAGGAATTCACCAAAATAGAGGGTGTCTCTTGTGGGGGAATCAAGATTTGAGACTGAAAAGGTGCATACTAAAGAGGCACCTATCAATGATCTTATAAAGGAAACAAAGAGAACAACTACATGAAATAATTCCCATTCTCCATCCCTAGCACAAAATGTACAAAAGTATGAGGTCCTAAAGGAACATGAACAATCAGGTGGAGAAGAGGGCATGTTTGATAATCCTGATGAAGAAATACAAAGTGGAGAAATATCAACACCCAGGGATGGGTAGTTGAGTGACTTGGTGAAGGAATTAGTAGAGATGAAGGAACTCAATAAGGAGACAACCTCAGAGGTCACTATGTGAATTCCTTGTCAACTTCAAGAAAGTGAACATATTAATATGCCACACTCAAAAGATGAGCATGAGGATAAAGATGGTGAGGACATGGAGCAACATAACAAATGAAAAGATGGGGAAAATATAGAAGTTGTTGAAGAAATTCTTCCTCATGATCAGTCTGAACATGAAACCCCTCAGAAGAATGTGTAGATAGAGCAACCTGCTGCCCCAGACTGGTTGGAAAAGAGGATAAAGTAGAAGGAAAATATTGTGGAACATGAAACTCCAAGTTGGGACAAACTCTTGGAGAAGTGGGGGTAGCCAAAAGAGAGAAAGAGAGCTAGAACGATCTCTAAATTTGCAAGAGATGAATTTAATAATAGAATTATCCATGTTGTTGTTCCTATAGAAAATAAGTATAAGGATGAGATAAGACCTACATACTACAAGGTGCAGACTATCAATTTAGGTCCATCCACAAAAGATCAAGAAAAGGAAGACTTTCAGGAGTCCTCACAAGAAATTCTGAGAAGATTGGACAAAGAGACTGCATAAAAGGAAGAATTGTAGAGGCAATTAAGGGAAGTTCACAGGTATGTCCAACATTTGAACAAACCTCTACAATCACAAAGTAGTGAGGGTTCTTCATTTCCAGAGGGATTGTTATCCAAAGAAGAAGTCTCAGAAATAGAAAGATTAAAGTCTTCTATGAAAGATACACAAGAATGGCTTTAGAGTGTCAGTGAAAGATGAGATGAAATGATTGAAAAGGTGCTGCCATTTATGAGAAATCATCCTTCCTCTCCAAGGATATAACATATTTCCTTGATGATTGCAAACAACCACCAGATGATACAATTGTCAAAGAATTAGAGATAATCCTTGCAATCCCAACAGAGACTTTGGTTAAAGAGGGTGTTATCACCATGCAAGATACCCATAATGCCATGGAGTGGATAAAGGCTTTCAATTTCAAGAATGAACTCAGGATGAAAGCACCAAAGAAGTTATCCAAAGCCCAGACCAAGGTAAAGGAGGTATTTGACTACTGCAATGCTTTTCTGGAAACTATTACAAGAAGAAAGAAATTTAGACAGAAGGACCTGAATGTGGGGCAACTGTAGCAATGGTGGCATGAGGCATACTCTCCAAGTGCAGAGGGCCTATTGGTTAAGGATCAATTAGAAGATGTTGCAATTTACATCTCCTATCTAGATAGATATCAAAGCTTGTATGTATACTGGGATAAAACCTTAGTCAAATATGAAGTAGAGTTAAATTCAGCAAGGGCAAGAATTAATGTGATATCTACCCAAACTCATGCTGACATGGACCCAATTTTTGCAAAAAATGAAGAAATTTCTAAAAAAGAATGAGGTGGGAAAAGGAGAAAAAGGTGAACCAACTTAATTTCCTTGGAGAATGTGTCATTAATGCCAATTTTTCCTATGAGGACTAGTCGACCACACCTTGGATTCCGCACCTAGGGAGTATTTATTGCTAAAATTTGACTTTTGGAGGCCGACCTCCATTATTTTAATGTGAATTTGAACTTGATAATTTAGGAGGGAATTTTGGCCGACCTTATTTGTAAACCCTAATTTGGGCCGTCCTAATTGTATATTGCTATAAATAAGGGTTTGTACCTCATTTGCAAGGGTTAGAAAATTGAAAAAGAGTTAGGGTTTTAGCTAAAGCATTAAAAGGAGCTTTGTAATACTTGAGATACTTGAAAACTTGAATTGTTGCAAATTTTGGGTGAATCAAATACAAAAGAATAAATTGTCATTTGGTGTCCTCCATTGTGTTCATCTATGCATGGTTCTTGTGTTTTAGATTTTGAAAGATTGCTTTAAGTTAGTTACTCTTTAGATAATCTTAGAGATATTTATATTTTAGTTGTGTTTATGGTAGAATATTTGAAGTGTTTTAGCAACCCTTCATCCATACTTTTGGCTACCCACTAAATGTAAGTGGCTATGTAAATTTAGCCTAGGCCTATATCTAATGTGCTTAGTTCAATTGTGGGTATTTATTCATTTCAATGCTATATTTGGATTGATATGTGAATGCTTTACAATCTGAAAATATTTATACCTTAGGCGATAGCACTATTTTTGTGACATTGCAAGTTAATCTGGGTTTAGCAAGAATTGGTTTGAAGGGTTGGTCCATTTTGAATGCTCTATCATTTTCATAGCTGATTCTAGGAGTTAGATTTAGATTTCTCTGAAACCCTTTATCTCTTTTGTCATTTCTTTAAATCTAGGTTAGTTTTAGGATTGAAAGCATCACCATATTGCTACATTTGATGATAAATATACTTCTAGCATTGTTCATTTGTAAGGCCCCTTGTGATTACCAACATTTTAACATTATCTCTGAGATGTTTTGTTGCATTGTCAACACTTGACATTAGAGACCTTGGGGTTATCTCTTGAGGCTTGCTGATAGAGATTTAGATTTCAAGAGAGATAGGATATTATATTCTGTCTGAGTTGTTGTTGTGCAGAAAACAACATCAACAACACCTTCCTCCTAGGATAAGAACATGGAATGAACTAGATGAAGAGTTCATTGCACAATTTTCCTATAACATTGAAAGTGACATGACCCTTGCAAAACTATGCATGACCAAACAAAAGGAAGGGGATTCAATTACATCATTCTTTCAAAGATCGTGAAGTATGCCTAGTAAATTTCCTTTTCATATACAAAAAAAAAAAAATTGGTTCCCATCTTCATAGAAAACCTTAACATGGAATCAATACACCAACTTCAAATCCATTATTGCAACGCATTTGAAGATTTCATTGAAAAGGGAATCTCCATTGAGAAAGCTCTTGTTGCAAAAGGGTTGGTCATGATCTTCAAACAAAACCAAAACAATCCCAATGACAAAGGAAAATTTTGGTCTAGAAACAAAAATGTCACCAATGATGGGGTAGTTGATGCTAAAGTGGTTAACAAGGTTCACCCCACCATTCACCTCAAAGGTCCTTCCACACAAAACACTCCAATACCAAGCCAAGATCAAACCACAAATGCAATCCAAAATAACCAAAAACATAGAGGTCCTCCATGAGAAAAACATTCCTAAATCAACATATACACCCTTAGGAGAACCCATTGAATCAGTCTTGAACAAACTATTGCAATCAAATGTCATTCAACTAATAGAGGTTAAACCTTATGAACCAACAATTTTATAAGCAACTTGGTGGAATGACAATGAATTTTGTGAGTACCATCACACCAAGGGACATAAAACATCATCATGTTGGACAATTAAGAACCTATCCAAGACCTCATTGAACAAGGTGACATATCAGTGGAAAATTCACAAGGAAAGAAAAATGTTGACCATACTATTTTCAAGAATCCCCTACAAGACCATGAAAAAGGAAAAGACTCCAGTTTAGGGAAAAATACAAGCAATAATTCCAATTACACTAGCATATCATATGAGTATACAAGAAACAAAATTTGAGCCTTTGATGACAATGTCTCTACCATTACTAATAAGAAAAATACAGAGTGTTTTTCACCACCCGAAGAGCTAAACTTACCTTGCAAGGGGCCACTTCTAATCCAAAAACAATAAGTCAATACAACCTCCTAGACCACCTAGGAAAGACCCCCATAAAAATATCCATTCTTGAGTTGCTTTGCATATCCCCTAAGCATATACACATTTTGGACAAATATTTACAAGAGACATCTGTTCCCATCGACCTAAATGTTAACCAATTTTAGGCCATGGGAGGTTACTTAGCTACAACCCATCACATCACATTTGTTGAGAAAGATCTTCCCATATAGTAACCAAATCATAATGACCCATTACACCTTGAGCTATACACTAGTACAGAAACAGTAATAAACTACTGAAAAAACTGCTTATAAATGACTGAACTTGGTCACATCATCATTAATAGTTTATTGCTCATCATATATAATGTGACCAGATTGATGACTAAACCATTTTTAGTCATTCATTGGTTGTTTTTATTGATCGATTTTGTAGTATATTTAGTCATTTATTGTTGTGATCTAGTCACTTATTTAGTCATTTTTTTCACCGATATATTTAGTCATTGATTGTTGTAATCTGGTAACTCATTTAGTCATTTTTTATTCACTGATAGATTTAACTGGTCACTTATTTAGTGTTAATTTAGTCATTATTTGATGTAATTTGGTCAATTATTTAGTCATTTTTTAATTCACTGATGTATTTAGTCACTGATTGTTGTTAACTGGTCAAATATTTAGTCATTTTTATTCACTAATTTCACTAGTCATATATCTAGTCATATTTATTCATGTTGTTCACTAATTTCTATCAATTGGTAGTATATTTAGTCAATTTAATTATTAATTGATGTGAATTAGTAGTATATTTAATCATTTTAATTGAATGGAATTTGAGGATTTAAGTATAAAACACATAAATACACATCAATCATCAATTGCACACAATAAGATAGCCATTGAGAAGGAAAAACTAGTGAAATTTATTAATAAAAGAAAGGTGTTCTAGTTACAGCTTAGAAATAGAGTATTACAATTATTATTTTCAGTCACAAGATTGAAAATCTGAGTTACAATATTGCACAGAAATGATTGCAAGAAAGAAACTTCTCCTAAAAAAAATTTCAATGATGGAAATGCATGCTTGAAGCCCTTCAATGCGAGCACATGCCCCTTTCATCTCTTAAAACTTCTACAACATGGGTAATATTCCTGGAGCAAGCTATAATGTGTAGAATCCAAGGAGAGTGTTGATTGTGTCCCATATATGAAGCTCTCTCCTTCAATGCAGTCAATAATAACCCAGCTAGAATCTTTCCTCCTTTATATCCAACATTACATCTTATATGAGCAATAGGGTGTTGTCTTTTCTGCCATGAATGAAGCTATGTCTCAATACAACCAACAAAATTACTATTAGTATCAATTCAGAAAGAATAAAAGTGCATTAAATATTGCAAGTTTACAAAAGTAAGTCCAAACACAACAAAAAGATAAATCAATTAAAAAAATGTAACCTTGTCAACAAATGCCTTAAACAGAGTATTCAACATAGGCCTAAAATATGCATATTGAACCCTTGATTTCAAAACCTTGTTCAAAATTTAAGAAAGGTGATACGCTCATATTATAGAATGAAGTTGAAATATTATAGAATGAAGGCTATCAACACTAACTTGACTAGAACAACATTATCAATAGAAATTTCCTAGAAACCAAGCCCAAGATTGCCATCAGACTTGAACAACAAAAATTTCAACCCTAGTTCATGTGTTGTCTCAATAAGGATCTGCACCATGAAAGAATCCATTAATACATAAATTCCAAATTAAGTTGATGAGAAAAGATCTTTGATATCCAACTGGGAAGCCTTAACATCCAAAAATTACTAACCTGATGTTTCACAACAAGTTTCCCAACGCTGACATCATATTTACATAAGAAACCAGATATTGATCCACTGCCATATTGGATCTCATAGGATTCTCCTTCACAAACAACAAATGATATATATTAATTTTTTAGCAACTTCCTTAATATCCCCATGTAAGTAGACTAAACTAAGTGAGGTTGAGGGTTTGAAGTAGAGTACCATCTTCTTGGTATGTGCTTGACTTTGATCATGACTTGTATTTTGAATGAAAATATAAAGCTAGCTGCACTATAAAATCATTGTTAATCATTGTTAGAAAAATAACCATAAAATCCTCTTTAATTAAAATATTCCTTCTAGCTATTTCAAGACAATATATTTCAGTTAATTTCTAAGAGAGCTAATTTCACTATCCAAACAACCATCAATCTATTTACTGTATAATTTCCTAGAATTCAGAATTTGAATGTAATGAAGCTAACCATAATTACCAAAGATTTGACACCAAAATGTAGTACAGAATGAGTTGTTTGACAACAAATGTGTTTTCATAAACCAAATATACCCTTGATATATTGATTTAAATAACAAGGAAATATCAAACTGGAGACAACAAGATAACATTCATTAATTCACTTCAACAAACAATTGAAACTAGAATTTGACCACCAATTATAACTTCATTCTATTGATCTTCAAAAAGATTTTACAATATGTTTCAAAATTTTGTCCTGACTGTCATGTCAAAAAGTGTCTTTTTCAGTTACCCACTTTTAACATAAATTAAAAAGTCTTAATTATCATTGTTTACAAAGGATTACATAAAAGCAATGAAAGATGAGAAGTGAAGAGAAATGATCAGATGTTGAAGTCTAGAGCACTCACAAGATACGAAAGTCCATTACTCATCATAAGGTACCCGTGATCATTCAGATCTGGCAAGGTCCTCTCTCCATGATAGTATCTACAAGGCTTGGTACTTCACTGCAAGGCCTATTCTTCTGGGGGAGCTAGATATGTCTGCTCCCATTGGTACACCATGTAATCATGAGGCCATTTGTACTCCTAGATTTTGTGTGTGTTGGCAAAGTGACTCTTTCATCTATTATCTAATAACCCTTTGCTATCTGTGATGAATTTTGAGTATCCATCATCTAATGCAATTATTCCATCCAAGGTTATATTGAGGCGGTGAATATTTATGTCACCATCCTTTTGTAAATTAGTGAGGTAGTTGGGAACAGTATTTCTAAACTCATCTATCCAATCCTTGGAGCCTTTTAGTTGATCATCATTCCTTAGCATCTTAGGAACGAACCACTACTTTAGTGTGTGAAATGAATCCATTCTTTCCTTGATCTTTTGGTTTCTACATATATGTATTGAAATTCATCTATGACCATTCAAACCATTTGCTCAGTAGGCTTTAAAGTTGTGGGGGCCTCAACACTCCTTTGTAAAATTCTACACAAAGTCATTAAGGTGTGATGTACGGGTTTCCATTTCTTGAATAAGGGGTCCAATATAGGTACATGGGCCTTTATCTGTGATGGAACCTACAAAATCCATGGCCATTTTGTCAAAAAAAATTGTCTCCTAAGGGCTAGGGTTCACTTTTCATGCACTAGGGTTTTTTCTTAGGGTTTAAAATCCCTCAAGCCTTCATTGTTTGCCAAAACCCTCCTTAAGCCCTAGGTGTTCTATTCCTTCGTTGACTTGCTATATTCGATTGTAGGTCATTTGAGTCATGACTTAGGCCATCAGATGCATGTTGTCACCACCCTCGTGGTCTAGGTTTGTCAGTCATTACATGTTACACCATCGCTATAATATTTCCTAAGTTGCGAGATTCCACTTTTTTTAACTTAAGTCACGAGGTTCTAAAGTTTCATAACCTCCCGACTTAGTGACTTTGAGGTTCTCCTTGTTATCAACAAGCTGTGGGCCTAAAATATTTCTCATCCCCCTAAGTCCTTTTACCTAAGGTGGCCACCTTTTAATTCATGACTTATACGCATGTGCGTATTAACTCTTTAAGTGTGCAAGTGGGCCCTTGATCGAATGATGGACAATAAAGTGAAAGTGTTGGCTGCATCTCAACCATTCCCCGCTAGCCCCATAGGAATAAAATATTGCTTTCTAAAAAGTAGTGGGGTGTGTTGGATTTTTTCGTGTGGCATGTACATCATGTGGGTCCCACAGTCTTCAAGCCTAGCGACAATGGTGGGCCCCTAGATTGACAGTCCCTATTTGGTGGTGTGGTTACATCTTGACCACTCTCTGCACCCCCCGCTCTATCTTAATATCTATCAAAATATTTCAGCGAAATGAGTGGGCTGGTGATGCGTGTCTCTGGTGGGACCTAGGTGGAAGGACGGGTGATGTAGTAGGTGCTAAGGTGTAGCCATGTGGCACTTCCCGATTGTGTGATTGGTTGACTCACATCATTGTTGTGACTCATGCAATGTTGATGGTGATCAAGTGGCCTAGATTTAAATTTGTTTAAATTTGATGGTCAAGTTTTAATGTTATAGGCAGTGAGCAATAGGTATTGGATCTTGGCCTGAGTAATACAAATTGATGGTCACAATTAAAAGTGTGATTTCCTAATGGTTAGTTCCTTTTTTTTGCGAGTAAAGATTGTGTAGTAATGGTGCATCCATTTCTCAGCTACCAAATCGACTTTGAATGACTTCATATCGCATTCTTGCACTTCTTCCAAGGCCGAAGTGATTGTTGAGCGGCACCATTTATTTCTTGAAGTGTTGTAGTGGTTATACTCTTTGTCAGGATATGTTTTTCCTATTTTGAACGCGGATTTCCGAGGAGTGCCATGCCTACTTTAAAAATTCCATAAATGTTGGAGTGTGCTCGAGGTGTCAGGGGAATTCATGTCTGGTTGTTGCATCATTTTGGGGGGAATTCTTATTGTTTGTAATTTCATCAGACTTCATCCTTTTGTAACCCTAGTTAGAGTTAGGGTTTAGAATTTTGAATTCAAATCTGAGTTATGCCTACACTATAAAGGCAATTTTTATTGTTTTGTTTCGAGTTCAAACTTCTACTCTTCAACTTGAGTGGTTTGGTGTGGTATTTCCCTACCAGATTTTGTTTCTATGATTTTTGTAATTCTTTACTTTGAGTCAAGTTGAATAGGGTAAGTCCTTTGGACATAGATAGGGAATGTAATGAGCTATACTCTGTAATAACAACAGATGACCACCATACAAAATTTGTATTCTACTTCAATATATATGTCAATTTGTATGTTCTCCAAATATTGTGTGCACTATCTTTTGAATCAATATAATCATGGGTTGTGTTGATGCTTCAAACACACTTGATGTTTGAGTTATGTTTATGTTTTCCTATCATTCAAGGAGTGGTGTAATTGCTTGCATAGAGATAATGAGGGTATTGTAGTGCAGTGTGGATAACTAAGTAACATGTTGATTGTCCTTTTGTTGGTTTCCTACTGCAAGGTAGTAGGGTTATGAGAAGCCATGGTTGGTTTGTTGTAGGAGTTTCTTTCATTCCTGACTCTGTATGGATTAGGCACTGGTCAAGGAGATTCACAAAGTATGAAGCTAGAAAAATAAAAAACTTTCAATTCAAAAACATTTCCTAATTTCTTAGTTTATATTTGCTTTCATGTTTTCCCTTTCCACACTACCACAAGCCATTGTTAGTAGTGAAGGTTGTGTAGATGATTTAGGCCATTAAAAACCTTCCACCATTTTAGTGTGATGATCTGCATTAATGTATAGGGATACCCATCTTGGTCATGCAGAGCCTAAAGTGTAGAGGAGAGGCTTGCCAATTATTCATCTCATGTTCATTGGCCATTGACCTAGGGTCTTTGAGTATAAGGAGTAGTTACCCTTTAGGAGATGTTAGACCATCAGCTGGAAACACCAACAATCTGATCAACTGCTTGTGACAAGGAGACATAACATTCATATACACATTTTCCAAATTTTCCAAAACTAGTTTAACCCTATGCTCCAAGATCTATTCCAATACCCTGAAGGTTTCTCTCTTTGCTCTTTCCTTTGTTTCTTCATTATTCTTTTTCAACTTCTCAATTTATTATTTTAGCACATTTACTTGTTCAACAGTGGTTGCACCTATATCAATCTGGATGGCAAGGGGCTGGTATACTATTAATTTTTTGCTTTGGGAAGGAACTGTTGGAACTATTAAAATCTGATATTTTCACATGTTGATTTTACTCTTTTGGCCTTACCGTGTGCATTTTCCACTCATATTTTTCCCTTTTGTCCCTTTGAATCATTTGGGTCTTGCATTTTCCACCTTTTGGTGCCTATCGGCATAGGTCTTCTATTGTCTCCCCAACCCATTGAGTGTTTTTTGCTTGCATAAGTCTATATTGCATATCGGCAAGACTTATCATTTGTCATAGTGACTAGATCTTACTTACAGGTGGTTGTCGGCGAGACCTTGGTTTTGTCTCGGCGATCGGGATGATATACATATCGACAAAGCTTGGAGTTTTCGGCATTGCATCTTGGTGAATGTTTTTGGGTCTTGCCGACTTGTGCTTCAATGTTCGTTTCGGCCAGACATGGACTTTGGTGAAGGGTTATAACGACTTCGCGTTGTTTCACTGACCGACAATGCAAGGGGATGCTATTTCGGCAAGGGTCTGGGGGTTTCGGTGACATCTCATAGCAAATTCAATATGTCCCACCGACAAGGTTTTAACGATTTCTTCATGTGGCTTTTAGTGAGAGTCTTATATTGTCTTGATGAACGTGAACTATCTCGGATGACTTTTGGTGAAGCAAGGAGTTCTCTACATGACGTCTCGCCGAAGGTTGGCTATTATAACGACATGAGAATCTTTGTCGGCATAGGGGTGGCTTTGTCTTGGTGAATTGGTGTGTTCGGGGTTTTCGGCGAAATGATGTGATATCTACATGAGGTCTCCCCGATAGCAATGAGCTATAGCGACACGCATGATGGGAAATCTATTGGTAAGAGAAGTGATGAGTCCTGGTGACTTGCGGGGATGGTTAAGGCCTTTCGGTATGACTTGTGTATTCTCTATAAGGTCTTCCCGACACTATTAAGCTACAACAACATGAGAAGAATGAGGAGGGTTCTCAGTGAAACATAGAATGGTCTATATAATGTTTCACTGACCCGGACGTGCTATAGCGATACACAACGAAACAAGGTGACATTTCTTGGCTTCGGTATAACAAATGGATGGTCACAGTGAAGCACGAGGAGCAGGGGAACTTAGGCATGAGTGATAAGTGTTATTTTGCCTTCGGCATACCTTCTGGCCTATCTTGTTGACTATCACTGGTAATAATAGAATTCCAAATCTTGTGGCCGACATGTAATTGCTAAATTAACCGTTATGGCCGACATGATTTTGAAGCGTTTGGTTTTCTCATGCTGGTGTATTTATATGCACCCTGGATTGTAATTGAACAAGGATCAGATTTTTAGGATTACATACAGTAGTTAGGAATGGCTACAGTAGGATAATTTTCTCTTTCTAGAGACTATGTGCATGATTTCAAATGGTGGTTTCAATGAAAATCAGCTGGTGTGGTAGGTTGTTCCTAGTATCAATTGTATGTTGAATTTATTGAAAAGCATTGCTAAAGCTGTCTCCAAGTTGATTCTTTCTGGTTGTTTAAATTGAAATAACAAGTTTATTCTCAGTTTATTGGTGCACATTTGTTGTATCTGTGTGATTAATTGACTAGTTCTCTCAAGTAGGGATTAAATCCTTTCTGTTGATCACAGTAATCAGGGAGAATTCATCTGGATTCTTAAAGTAGAGCTTAGTAATCATAATCCTGCATTGTTTATACAAGTTATAAACAAATCACATGCCTTCAATTTGATCTTCTTCCAGAATAAGTTGCTCACCTCTGTTTCGTTTGACTCTGCATACCCAACAAGGCATTGGTCTCTGCATTTCATCATTTTGAATTCACTTAATCTCTTTACATATGTTAATCAAGCATTTTAGGATTTAGATTAGAATATTGCTATCAAGTTTGGTTTCATTTTGTTCACTGTAATCTGCCATTGAGGACAAAAGCATCTCAGAAAGATAATCATAAGTCAAGTCTGCACTATTCAAGAAAGGCACACCCGCCTTGGTCTTGCAGCACCAGAAGAGTAGAAGGTTTGATTGTTTCAAACCTTGTTCTATTACCCTAAAACATTGTGAAAGCTTGGCAACCTTTCGTGGTTCGAACCTGCGTTTTTGAGAGCTAACAAATTGGTGACTCTGCTGGGGATAACGTCAGAAAATTCGGTTGAAGACCATCATATAGAGTCATTGAAAAGAATGTTGTGACTTGAGAAATTTCAGAAAGGGTGATTCCACTGGGAAAGATCAGAAATAATGATTTTCCTACTTTTGGAAAAGTAGGTGGCGACTCTGAAAGAATATTTTGCAGCTGTTCAAACATGAATGGAGGAGGATCTCAGTTCTGGGGAGGTTATGCTGGAGCTCCTCATTGTCAGCAATATATGCCATATCAGCACTATGGTCCGATGTACCAGCATCGTACCCACCTGGTGCACCCCCTCATCAGTATACAACAATGATCAAATAGTTTGATTTTTTAGGGATTCAGTTATCCCCTTATCCAATGGATAGCAGTTGGAGAGGTATGGTTCCAAGGTTTACAGGTAATGATGCAATCACTGCTAAAGATCATTTAAGAAGTTTTGATGCTTGCATCCAAGATTTGGATGTGCCCTATGAAGATTTACGCATGAGGCTATTCATGATATCACTGGTTGAAGATGCTAGGGATTGGTTCAACAGTCTACCAGCTGTCTCTATTGATTCTCTCCAAGGATTTCAAGATCAGTTCCTCGGGCAGTTTGGGAATCTAAGTGCACCAGAGTTTGCTCTTCATGAATTATTGCACATTCAGAAAGATCAAAGTGATACAATTTATGATTTCAATCAGAGATTCAATAAGTTGCAGAGTAGGATACCCATTGGATCAAAGTTGCCAGATTTCATAGCACTGAGTATTTATTTGAATGCTTTTGATCCAAAGATAGGGTATGAGCTTAGAAATAAATTCCCAAGAAGTTTGGTTGAGGCACAAAAGATGGCACAAACAATTGAAAACAATAGGAAGGCTGCTGGGATGATCAACAAAAGAGATATTCATAGGGTTTCTCAGCGAAGCAACATATACAGGAACGAAAGGCCGAGGTTGCACGATATGCCCTATAAAACAGACTGGAAGGACAACAAACCTATAAACGCCAGGCTTGGAAATAAGGAAGCTCCTAACCCATTAAGCAAGAGGCGAACCTACATGGTAAGTAACAATTACTATTGTGAATTTTGTGATGGGCCACATTCCCCAGATCATTGTGTTGTAGCCCAAAGAATGCAGGAGGAGGGAATGTTGATGGGAGACAATAGAGAAGATCACACAATGTATCTGGCTTCAGATACCTTTCACCATGTTGTAGAGAGGAACTCACCTTCGAAGACTGAAGGTTATCAGCATAATGTTTCAAGTCAGAAATACTATGTCCATATGGCTGAACAACAGGAAGAAGATTTTATAAAGCCATATTCTATTGAGATCCCTGCTCAATACAGTTCGAAGAGATTTACTGAAGAAGGAATGGAGAGACTAGCTGTTACTAATCAAAAGAAAGCAAACAAAGGAATAAGGTATGAGAATACTATCAATATTGAATCCGATAGTTGTATTTCTGATGAGTGTAAAGAGATTGATCAGATCATACAGCCAGTAGAAGATGAGATATATGCAAGTCAGGATGATTCCTGTGATGGCTTGCACAATAAAAATGAAGGTGCAAGATATTTTTCTTGCATAACAGATTGTCACAAAGAGAGTAGTGTTTTTTGTGAATGTTCTAATTCTGATGATGAACCTGAAGATTTTGATCTAATGTCAAGGGATTCTTCTACTTCTTATGAGGATCTGGATGAAGAGGCAGTGGGAGATGTTGATTCATCAGATAGTAAGTATACAATGCCTCTAGCTGCAGTTGAAAGTTATCAAGATACATTTGATCATGATGAGGTTTGTACATTTGAAAGTGATTTCCAAACTTTTTCAAACTCGTTGTATGATGAAGAGTTAAATGAAGATCAGATGATTTTTTGCCAAGGTGTGTCAATGAGTAAGTTTTGGATATTTTCAAATCCATTCTATGAAAAGGAGGAAACAATTTCAGACAAGAAAAATGATGGAATAAGTAACTGCACTGATGATGTTTCTGATTTCCCATTCCCTGATGGCATTGAATTTTTGTTTGATAATGACAAATGTGAGGAGTATAACTATAGTGATGAAAATATTGAGACCTGTTCACTTGTCAGTGAACAGATTGCAGAATTGTTTACTTCTAAATGCCAGGGTTGTGCACATGATGAAGATTTTGAAGTTTTGTCTCCAGCTTACTTTTGTTTTGATAGTGAAGAATCTTTGTGTAAAGGTTCTTATGACTCCTTGTGTATTTCTTGGAGTAATGGTGATACTTTTGGTGTTGATCAAAAGTCTCTTTCTATTCAGGATGAGGTATGTGATCTTGAAATTTCTAATCCATGTGAAGAAGACATTTGTTTGCATACCAAGGATGATAGAGTTCCAGATTTGATTGATTCATATATTCTTGATACTGGAGACATGAGTCATGATCCAGTATTGTCTCCGAATGAAGATATTGAGGAGATGCAAAAGGTTTCAGATTTGCTTGTTTTAGATAATGTTGTTCTGACAGAGTTTTTTGTTTTTCAAGAGGGGCACTTTGATTGTGAAATTTTAATACAGCTGAGTGAATGCTTTATAATACATAACAATGAGGAAGATAATAAGGAATATTGTATTTCACATGCATGCATCTTGAATGTTGAAAATAACAGGGGTTTGTCCCAAAATGTTGAAGAATTTGCACTACAGGACGGTGTAGGGATTTTGGGCCAAACCAGGCGTGATGATACTCTAAGAACTTGCAATAACAATGACAGGAATGATTGCATGAGTATCTTCAGGGAGAATTTGATGAACTCAACACAAAACTAGGTGTTTGACAGGGGAAAACTTGGTTTGAGTTTCAGATTGTAACAGCTCAGAACAGGTCAAGCTAAAGCACGGAGGACTAAGGGTTGCCAGTGCATGGACAACTTTTGCTCATCCTCTTAAAAATTCTTTTCCATGCACAGTAGTTTTAGGGCTCTGTTTCATTTCCATTTTGCATTCATCTCCATATTGCATTCTCATGCTTCATTTCCATTTCCATTCTGCTCACTAGCTCATTTTGTGTTTGGTCTAGTATGCTCACCCAATGATTCTGGATCCTTGCATTGATTTTACACTCAATCATCCCCAGATGGAGCCACTGTTGGAACTGTTAAAATATGATATTTTCACATGTTGATTTTACTCTTTTGGCTTTACCGTGTGCATTTTCCACTCATATTTTTCCCTTTTGTCCCTTTGAATCCTTTGGGTCTTGCATTTTCCACCTTTTGGTGCCTATCAACATAGGTCTTCTATTGTCTCCCTACCCATTGAGCTTTTTTTCTTGCATAAGTCTATATTGCCTATCGGCAAGACTTATCATTTGTCATAGCGACTAGATCTTACTTACAGGTGGTTGTCGGCGATACCTTGGTTTTGTCTCGGCGATCGGGATGATATACATATCGACAAAGCTTGGAGTTTTTGGCATTGCATCTTAGTGAATGTTTTTGGGTCTTGCCGACTTGTGCTTCAATGTTCGTTTCGGCCAGACATGGACTTCGGTGAAGGGTTATAACGACTTTGCGTTGTTTCACTGACCGACAATGCAAGGGGATGCTATTTCGGAAAGGGTCTGGGGGTTTCGGTGACATCTCATAGCGAATTCAATATGTCCCACCGACAGGGTTTTAACGATTTATTCATGTGGCTTTCGGCGAGAGTCTTATATTGTCTTGACGAACGTGAACTATCTCGGATGACTTTCGGTGAAGCAAGGAGTTCTCTACATGACGTCTCGCTGAAGGTTGGATATTATAACGACATGAGAATATTTTTCGGTGTAGGGGTGGCTTTGTCCTTGTGAATTGGTGTGTTCGGGGTTTTCGGTGAAACAATGTGATATCTACATGAGGTCTCCCCAATAGCAATGAGCTATAGCGACATGCATGATGGGAAATCTGTCACTAAGAGAAGCGATGAGTCCTAGTGACTTGCGGGGATGGTTAAGGCCTTTTGATATGACTTGTGTATTCTCTATAAGGTCTTCCCGACACTATTAAGCTACAGCAACATGAGAAGAATGAGGAGGGTTCTCAGTGAAACATAGAATGGTCTATATAATGTTTCACCGACCTGGATGTGCTATAGCGATACACAACGAAACAAGGCAACATTTCTTGGCTTCGGTATAACAAATGGATGGTCACGGCGAAGCACGAGGAGCAGGGGAACTTGGGCATGAGCGATAAGCGTTATTTTTCCTTCGGCATACCTTCTGGCCTATCTTGCCGACTGTCACTGGTAATAATAGAATTCCAGATCTTGTGGCCGACATGTAATTGCTAAATTAACCGTTATGGCCGACATGATTTTTGCACGATTTCCACGGTGGGCTTACATGATTTTGAAGCGTTTGGTTTTCTCATGCTGGTGTATTTATATGCACCCTGGATTGTAATTGAACAAGGATCAGATTTTTAGGATTACATACAGTAGTTAGGAATGGCTACAGTAGGATAATTTTCTCTTTCTAGAGACTATGTGCATGATTTCAAATGGTGGTTTCAATGAAAATTAGCTGGTGTGGCAGGTTGTTCCTGGTATCAATTGTATGTTGAATTTATTGAAAAGCATTGCTAAAGTTGTCTCCAAGTTGATTCTTTCTGGTTGTTTAAATTGAAATAACAAGTTTATTCTTAGTTTATCGGTGCACATTTGTTGTATCTATGTGATTAATTGACTGGTTCTCTCAAGTAGGGATTAAATCCTTTCTGTTGATCACAATAATCAAGGAGAATTCATCTGGATTCTTAAAGTAGAGCTTAGTAATCATAATCCTGCATTGTTTATACAAGTTATAAATAGATCATATGCCTACAATTTGATCTTCTGCCAGAATAAGCTACTCACCTCTATTTCGTTTGACTCCGCATACCCAACAAGGCACTGGTCTCTGCATTTCATCATTTTGAATTCACTTAATCTCTTTACATCTGTTAATCAAGCATTTTAGGATTTAGATTAGAAGATTGCTATCAAGTTTGGTTTCATTTTGATCACTGTAATCTGCCATTGAGGACAAAAGCATCTCAGAAAGATAATCATAAGTCAATTCTGCACTATTCAAGAAAGGTACACCCGCCTTGGTTTTGCAGCACCAGAAGAGCAGAAGGTTTGATTGTTTCAAACCTTGTTTTGTTACCCTAAAATGTTTTGAAAGCTTGGAAACCTTTCGTGGTTCAAACTTGCGTTTTTGAGAGCTAACAGGAACTACACCCTTCAACTGCTCTTTCAATTTCACATTTTCTATGAATAACCTATTCACTTCATCATTCGAATCAGTCTATTCTTTCTCATATTCTGCCAATCTGAGCTCCATAGATTTAACTACATCCCTAGTAAAAAAATTTGAGTACATTATCATAGTAGTTGCCTCCAATGTTGATGTTTCTTGAAGTGTCTTTACCATGGCAGTCCCTCTCATTTCTTTTACAACATCAAGGAATCTTGGTTTATCTGTTATGTTTTGCTTTGTCCAAAAGGATAGGGTTTTAGGTCTTGGATTGTAACTTGTACCACTCATTCCCTCATCCAAATTGAATTCAGAAAACAACATGGGATCTTCTTTCCTTCTTACTTGATCCAGTAAGAATATCTTATTTAACTCCATCCCATGAATAATTAGTATATTGTTTTCTAGGACCAATTTTCTTGCTTCTTGGGGGCTAATAGTAATTTTAGTAATCTTGAGTTCTTCAAGAGTCTAGGCAACAATCTGGTCATGCTATGACTCCTCAATTCCCATCTTATTAATTTGGAGTCTCTCCTCAAATTCTTTCATTTTCATCTTAAACCAAAAATCCTTAAACTTGGGAGTTTGAAAAAATTCATCATCTTCAATAAATCTAAGGGAAAAAATCACCCTTTCATCATCATGCACTTATTGATCATTATTCCCATGTACATCCACTCTTTCTTTTGGTTTGTGAGCATCAATTGCAAGCTTGGGCGGTGGCTAATCAACTTCATCATCTTTAAAATTCAAAAGTACATCGGCTACCTCTTTAGTATCCCCTACTCCTTCACTTATTTCATATGCCACTAAGGAGGCCACTCCATGTGTCTTCTTCCTTTGAGGACTTGGTTGCTTAGGGGATGCTTCTGATTGTATTGTGGTAGTATCTAGTAGGGGCTCTATGATTACAATACCACCTGGTTTGATGGGAAACTTGGAGGGTTTTGAAGAATGACCCTCAGGTTTCTTTTCTGGTTCAACATATAATCTTTCAAAGTTGTCAACTATTGCATTCATCCTTTTGATAGGATATTTTTCTTTAACATAGAATCCTTGGAATCTAGTGTCCCTTTTCTTCTTCTCATCCTCAAGCCTCTTTATGATTTCCCACTTCCTCTTTCTCTAAAAAAATAAATGCTGGAAAATGACTACATTTTATAGAATTCCATCAAATGAACATTGTAATGTTGATGCTTTCAAATGAAAGAAAATGGTGAAGACATTAAAGAATAGTAAGTGGAGCTTTTCAAAAGTAAGAATCATGTTAAAATTTGCATCTCCTACAATTCATAATGCCTTAGCAATAATACCATTCATTTGTCAAAAAAGAAAATTACAAGTGGTATTCTATGGCAATAGGTGGAGTGGCTTTAATTAATAGATTCAATATCATAAAATAGCTCTAATCATTGGGGTAGTGGCACATTACAATAAAAAAAGTGAAAAAATGGGTGCATTTCACCATCTAAATGTGAACATATTGGAGCATAAAATCCCAGGAAATTAAAATGCATAAGCTATGGTCGTTGTGGAGGTTCAAAGAGTTTCATTCTACAAAAATAATCTGACTCAAGAAGTTCTATTCACAAGATATACAAAGGGAGAAATCGGCCTTCAAGTAGGGAAAACCCTTGACAATTCGCAAGACCCAGAAATGTTTATGAATAGAGCAAAGATATTCAAGCTTTTCATAGTGAGATGCTTTTATTCTTTTGCAAGAAAACAAAGGAAATATAGGGTTTTTAGAAGGTCGTGACCTTCCATAGAGGGAGAATTTCTTTTCATGAACAACATTATCTCCTATCTACCACATTCAAAAATGAAGAAGAGAATGCATTTCATGTAAGAATCAAACAGAGCACTATAATGTATAAGTGCTAGGGTTTCAAGAAAAAAAATAGCTTACAAAAGCCGCAGCCAAGAAAATACAGAAGCGCTTCATATTTTCATAAAATGATAAAATAGAATGAAGATATTTTCTCATTTTTTGTTTAATTAGTGAAACCCATAAAGTCTTATGCATAGAATGTAGGGAGGATAAAATACATTTAGTATTTCACCATTATCAAGCTCAAGATGAGAATTTTATCGACTAAAGGAAAAGAGAATGCAAAGGCTCAAGAGATGGAGAAATTACCCCAAATTTTTTTTTGTAAATGTGCATTCAAAATGTCGCAGTAGGAAGCTCCATAAACCCCTTAATGTCAACCTCAAGACGTAGAATAAGGTTTCACTAGAGCATGGAGGTGAAAGTACATAAAATAATGCATCAATGGTCGTGGATGAAAGCTCCTAGAAAGCAACATGAAAGCCACATAAAAGGCCCTATAGATTTCAAACCCTAGTCTCATGGTGGTAGCTAATCAAAGGTGAATGTTTTCATCAGAAAATGAAATGTAGAATGAGGGAGGAAAAGGTGGAGATCGAAATTTTTGTTCTAGGGGTCACATTTTTCCCTAATTCGGCCTTAGGTATTTTTCACATTGATATAAACATTTTATTCCTTAATTAAAAATATTGGCCCCTTCATTCCCTAGGTTAAGCCTCTTTCATGCCTTAGTGTTTTCAAGACATTTGAATAAAATTATGTGACTTGTGAGATAGGTCCTTGTGATCTTGTAAAATTCCTTAGTAGGGAGATATTGTATACTTGGAAAAACTCAAATCAAATCATATATTTTCCTTATATTTTTGAAAAAATCATATCAAAACCCAAGTTTGAGCCTTTCTTTTTCAGAATGTGAAACTACAAAAGTTGTAAAACAACATTAAGGCAATATTCTATAAATTGTCTTAGTATTTGTTATTAAAAATGTAGTAAAAATCAAGGCGAGTGGATTGAGTCATCTTAGGAACTTTCATATTTCAATTTGAGTCCTTTTGTGCAAAAGAGGAAAAACTAGACAAACTAAAGTATCTATTTCAGTCTTCAATTAGTTCGAGCCTAATTTTTGAGTCTTTTTTGGGTCGACCCTCTTAGGATGAAACTTTCCATATTTTTCATTCAGTTCGGAGGCAGTTTGAGCACTATTTTGGAGGCTTTTATTTGAAGCTCGAAAATGGCATTAAGGTTTCTATTTTGGAGAGCTTTTCATTCAGATTTTTCCATTTTCACTTTTGGAGAAAATTTGTAGGCATATATTGGAGAAAAACATAGTGTTTTCTTAGTTCATATTGGCTTCTTACTCTTTTTACTTCTTGTAGAGAGATTTGTAAGCTTTTTATTTGTACTCAATTCCTGATATTTTGCATACTCCTTCAGATTAATAAAAGTAGCAAAGCATTCCTATCTCATATTTTGTCTCATTTTTGTAGTATTGATTTGATGTTTCATTGTGATCATAAGAATTGGATCCTTTTTTATGTCTCATTATTATGAATCTATGTGCAAGAATTTCATATGATTCAGGTTGTGTGTTGTGTTCAGTTTTGAGCCTTCATGCAAATCACTGTTGAGTTGTATGTTTTAGATGAGATTGTGAGGGTTAATGTTTTGAGGACTATTTCTGAGTGGAATTATTAAGTTAAAGTTCTAGTGTATCACCCATTAGGTTTAGGATTTCATTTCATGTTATCTTTCTAAACCCTTTTCTCAGAAAAGTTTTTTAGATTAGGTGATTTGCCAAGGGAACCAACCCTATCTGGATAGTTGAGTAAAATCTTAGCTAGGGTGCAATCCTAATTGACAACAGTTTTTGGCACGCCCGGTGGGACTTTGAAACTTGTTTCAAAGAAAGTTTTAAAAGTTTTAAATTGTTGTTCTGGTATATGCAACAATTTTTCTAGAATTTAGAGGTTTTAAGTTATACCTGGTGACTTTGTTCTCTAATTTTGCATGGAGATCTAAGTGTTGTATGTTACAAAATCATATATCCACTCCATTTTCTAGCTTTTATATGAGTAAAAATGTCAATTTTTCATAGTCAATATGGATATCCACCACCATACTATGAAAATACTATCCATAGGGCTCCTTATCAGCCATACCCAAGTAGCTATAATGTTGGTTTTAGTCCAAATACTTAGGATGCTTACCACATACCCACCCCTACCCAATATCCTTCTCAGCCTTCATATTCTCAAAACCAACTCCAAGAGCATGAAAAGGAAGAGATTTCAAGCATAAAGGGTATTTTGTTTGACTTCATGCTTTTCTTCACAAAGTAGGTAGAGGAGATCAAGAGGAAGCACAAAAATAATCAACAACATGAAGAGATGGCTTATCATGCCTATCTCTATGAGCAAGAGTTGGAAACACAAAGGCACAAAGTCTAAGCAGCTCCTATAGTTCTAGATTAGCCTGCTCAAGAGGAGGTCCATAAGTATAAATTTCCAAGTTTCAGACAAGTTAAGTCTCCTAGATCTTCCCAAGCTGAAAATCCAAGTTTTAGGAGCTTCCCTTCATTTCAAGAGCTTGTTATTGAGCAAGAAGCTAGCCCAGTTGTTAGTTTTCCAAATCCATTTTTTTGGAAAAGACATTCCTAGATTCAAAACACTATGCTTCATACAAGATGAGTCTATTCTCGACCAGGTTTAGTCTACAATCCCTCAAGAGATGCTTCTTGAAGAACATATTTGTTCCCCACCAGTCCAAGAATCTCCCCAAGTTTCCCCATCTGATGAATCCAAGGATGAACCCATGGATCAAGATACCCTAATCCTCATAGAGAAGCTTAGAAATGTAAATCCATTATGTTCATCTTTGGAGGTCTACCATTTAGAGTAGTAGAAGATTGAGCAAGGAAAGGATTCTCCAGATGAATATTTCAATGTTTTGACTAATGAGCTTCCTTGATTTATTGAAGAAGATGAAAATGTTTCAGTGTTCATCTTAGAAGATCAATCAAGGCAGCAAGATGAAGAGGTAAATGAGGTTGTTCAAGAGGATAAATCCACATTTTGGTTTGATGAACTGCCCTCTTTTGTGGACCAAGAAGAAGAAATCATGCTCACACCCATAGTAGTTGCAAGTTAGGAGCAAGAGAAGATTTTGGAAAACCAAGATCAGTTGGAATAGTAGAACATTGATAATTATTTTGAGGTATCCAACTGGTACAGTGATGAGGAAGATCATGAAGATCATGAACAACTGGTTGTAGAGATGGAGAAAAATGTTGAGCAAGAACACGATAAACCCATTGACAGACGGATGATCCATGAATAAATGAATGAGGAAAGCATTGCTTTGGAGGTTCAAGAGTGTGGTATACATGATAACATGCCTAAAATGGAAGATAATCAGGAGATTGAAGACATGGTTTAGATGGAGAAAAAAGGGGTGATGGTTGAAGAGTCAATTGACATAGGAGAAAATAACATAAAAACATTGGAGGTGGATTCCTTTGAAGAAAAGTTAAGTAAACTGATTGGAGAAAATCAGTCCTCCCAAGACACTTTAATTCTTGATTGTCAAGATCCTACCTATTCAGCTTGTAGAGAGCTTGCTGCTCTGCTGAATTCTTGTAGTGAACAAAAGCCCAAGCTAGTGAATAATGAGGACGACAAAGGTAATAAGGTAGTAGACCATCAAATCAGCATTGATTGTTTGCACATCAGTTTGTCGATATCCTATTTGACATCTAGTCTAGCTAGAAAATAGCAAGGAGAAAGCATTGGATAAGTAGCAAAGAGAAGAGACATAGCTAACTTGCCCACCTCAAAATAGTTTTACTTTTAGTCAAAACAAGTGGGTATGTGTGCTTGTTCTATTTCTTAAAGAAGTATTACCTAAGTTCATTAGATTCCCACCCTTTCCACAACCCTTGTTGGTTGCTTACAAGCAAGAAGGGAATATTCACTTGATTAGGAAAGGTGGCTACTTTGCAAGCCCAGTTAATGGTTTTGTCTAAGTGCCATTTTTTCTATTTAGTGTAGGTTAGAGTTAGCATTTTATGCTAATAACTACTCAAGGAACATTTTCTTTTAGTTGTTTTCTTTCCCTAAGTGTTGTTGCACATGTTTGTTGGCCACCAAGGCCTTGTTAGTTTCTTTTAGTTTTGTTTTTTTTGCTTTTTAGAGTATTTGTAGTTGGGTTTCATGGTTTTCTGAGTTTGAGAGGGGGCAGATTTGACTCCATGCCTAATGAATTGTTTATGGCAACTAGTCTATATGCTTAGAGGGCAAGCATTCAATAGAAATCGCCAGAAATGTTACCAAATTTTCACCTACATCTCAATTTGGTAGAGCTGAAGTAGTTAATTAATTTTAAAGGTGAAAGGTATCCCAAAAAAAATTCATATGCTTAACCATTGCATATTTAAAGGTGCTTGAAAAAAGATAGAATTCAGTTTTTTCATTCAATGCTTTGTAGCAATATAAAGGAAACTACATGAATTATAAGATGTTTCTTTCATTCATTTTGCAATGTTTCCTTCATTTACAATGTTTCATTCATTTCATAATGGGATATACACAAGATTGCATAAGTGTTTCTTTTTTTATTCATTGGAAATAAAGGAGTAATCAAATTTCCCACACAAGCTATGGGAATAGCTGAACCAATGCAACATGGAAGATATGCTATACATCTGAAGATTAAATAATAGAAAGACATATGAAAGGAAACATATCCATCATTGCCTGTGGTGGTTTCGTGTTGGTCTTCATTGTTGCTTTCCCCTCCTTGATCTTGGTCTTCAAGTGAACCTACAGATGATTGAGAAAGATTGTTAGAGCTCTGAATATGAGTCTCATCATATGCCCCATCAACAAAAATTTAGTACATGTTTATGATGAATTAGATCAACAAATATCAGATGTATGCAAGAGAGCCTAAAAATTAAAACATCACAGGAGCATTGAGCTTCACTATTTTTTATCTAACATGTTTTTTCACTATGCGGGTATAGGAGAAATCATGTTGTTGATTCATTTCTAAAGACATCATAGCATGTGGTGGAAAAATGGGCTCCCACAAGGGTTGAGCCCAACATGTTGCCCCTTAAGTTTCAAAACGGGAATAAGATAGGAAAAATACATTCATATTGCTCAAATCAAAGCATTTTTAATTGAAGGATTATTTCATAAAGTGACTGCAAGAGTAATAAATTCATTTCTCATTCATGACAACTCAAAATTACAATGAAGTGAAAATCATAAATGAATAATGATCTCTTTTGAATGCTTAAATAAAATGCAGAACAGAAGCTAAATGCATCATTTTCTATTGAAGGAGTTCTGTTTGCAGCCAATTTTTCATGCTTCCATTGTTTGTTTTCATGGTGCTATTGTCATACCTTTTATTGTTTCCATGTTTCATATTTCCTACTTTTTGTATTGTTTGAAGAGCATACATTGAAGTTACATCCATCAAGAGTCGAGGAATGATGACAAATAATGCTCACATAGAGGGGACAATAAAGAGTGGACCGTTTATAAGATTACTAATATAGAATAGTTTCAAGCATTCATTACAAGGAGATATAATAGCCATTATGGGACAACAATTAAAGCAACAAAACAACATTTGTAAAGCACTGAACACAAAGGTTGCAGCTCATCAAGGCCGTGGGAAAATGTTGGAAAATGACTACATTTTACAGAATTCAATTAAAATGCATGGAGTCATCTTAGGAACTTTCCTATTTCAATTTGAGTCCTTTTGTGTAGAAGAGGAAAAAATAGAAAAACTAAAGTTTCTATTTCAGTCTTCAGTTAGTTTGAGCTTGATTTTTGAGTCTTTTTTGGGTCAACCCTCTTGGGATGAAACTTTACATCTTTTTCATTCAATTCGGAGGTAGTTTGAGCACTATTTTGGATGCTTTTCTTTGGAGCTTGAAAATGACATTGAGGTTTCTATTTTGGAGAGGTTTTCAGTCAGATTTTTCCATTCTCACTCTTGGAGAAAATTTGCAGGCAGATATTGTAGAAAAACTTAGTTTTTTCTCAGTTCAAATTAGCTTTTTACTCTCTTGTCTTCTTGCAAAGATCTTTGTAACCTTTTGATTGATACTCAATTCTTGATATTTTGAATACTCCTTTAGTTTAATAAAAATAGCAGAGCATTCCTATCTCATATTTAGTCTCATTTTTGTAGTATTGATTTGATTTTTCATTGTGGTCATAAGAATTGGATCCTTTGTTATGTCTCATTATTGTGAATCTGTGTGCAAGAATTTCATATGATTCAGGTTGTGTGTTGTGTTCAATTTTGAGCCTTCATGCAAATCACTGTTGAGTTGTATGTTTTAGATGAGATTGTGAGGGTTAATGTTTTGAGAACTATTTGTGAGTGGAATTATTAAGTTAAAGTTTTGGTGTATCACCCATTAGGTTTAGGATTTCATTTCATGTTATCTTTCTAAACCCTTTTCTTAGAAAATAATTTTAGATTGGGTGATCTTCCATTGGAACCAACCCTATCTGGAGATTCATTCTCGCCATAGGTCACCCACAACCTAAGAGTGTTTCCATGTTTCAATAAGATATTTGAGTCAAATCTTAGCTAGGGTGCAATCCTAATTGACAACACCTACTCCATCCATAACATTTGCCACATAAATTCTAAAAAAGAATTTCAAATAGAAACAAATTTAGGTAAAACATGTGGGGCTTGAGGACACCCATAGACCCTTATTACTGTTTGGTTTGCTAAGAAAAACCAATCACTGAAATTGTGAGCATGTCCCTGCTCAAGCTTCAATGCTAAAGTTCTTAATACTTGCATGATTTTATTAGGCAATCTTGGTGAAAAATGACCAAGAGCAGCCATGACCTTTACTACGAAATCATCATGAAATATTACATAATCACTATTTTTACATCTACTATCCCAGATGTAACACCAGTTTTGTACAAGCAACCTATTCCCTTCATTATTAGTCATTCCCAAACACATTCTTTTATTCCATATGTTTTTGTTTTGGTACAATATTAAATGACACAATAGAGAGTATTTCCTAAAAGTGATGGGAGCTAAGTTCTCTCTTACTTGCAAAAATCCCTCATGTAGCCCTTTCTCAATTTCAGCAGCAAAGTCATACTCAATGTTAACTTCAGGATTTTGTATCTTCATTGCTATCATCATGAGATAGGTTGGCATCCTCTCTTCAACATATATTCCAAGCACTTGGAACAAATAAAAATAAGTTCTTTTAAAATATACTTGAAAGTCTTCTATGGAAAATGGCTCAATTTGGGAGGGGAGATAGGTATCCTCTTATTGTTTACACCCTTTTTTATGTGTAAAGGAAGTTCATCAGTCATGTAGGTTTTTCTCAATCTCCTATAATCCTCCTCACTTCTATCCAAGTCAATCTTAGTGATAGCTTTCTTTTTTAACATAGAACACTCTATAATTGCTTCTTTAGTCAACACCACGAATGGTGAACCATCTAGCATTCTTATAGTCCTGGTAGCTGGGTGATAATATTGTGCCAATACTTTAATAAACTCAACATCTACGAAGACATTTGGGACTATCAATTTGGCCAAATCTAAGGTCCAAGGATTCAAAACTAGAATCTTGTCATCCCTTTTTTCATAGAAGTACCAAAACATATCGCACCTTGAGATAGGGATAATTGGGTCTCTACATCCATGGCTTGTATCTTTAAACATCTTTTTCAATCCTTTTTCTACAGAATTAGGTAACACATCTAAAATGGATTGTTGTAGGGACCTCTTCTTTGATTTAGAAATTGTGGGCTCTTCCTTTTTACTCACATGTTGACTTCTTTTGGGTGGCATGATGAATTTACTCCTACTTGATTTCTTTAAGTGTCTACTTGTAGAAGAAAATTCAGTTCTAATACACTTGCTAGAAAGGGTTTTTATGAACTAACCCAATGAAATAATAGCTACAGAGTCTTCCTGCTTGAACTCCCTTGCCTCTAGTATTCTGAGCTATGTGAAATATTGGAAAAATATCATCGATTCCCAAGTAATATTTGTTGCTGAGCTCGGTCACCTCACTATTTATGTTAATTTGTGCAAAATATTTCAGGATCTACCCATATTTCAAGTTTTAATGCATGCATTTAATCTTGGGAAATCGAATAGTGTAATCATTAAATGCTTTGGTAGCTTGTACCACAGTACCACTCTATCATTTCAAGACCACTGTGGGGTAGTGTTAGCAATACCGCCACCCTATGCACACCCCTTTGGACACCCGCGGGATGGCAGGTTAATTCTAGCATTGAGTGACTGTTCACTGCCATACCACTCCGTCATATCAAGATCGCTACGGGGTAATGGTAAGGTAGGGTTAGCAGTATTACCACCCCGCGCACACCCCTTTGGACTCCTGCAAGACAGTGGGTTAATTCTAGCGGTTGAGTGATTGTTCACCACCATGCTGCAGTGTCACTATTTACTCCTTGTGAGGCTGCAGTTTACTTTAGTTAACATGTTCTAACTGCCACCCTATAGTATTCATATTTGGTTGCCACAATATTATGGTAAGCATTTGTACATTGATCTATATGTCTCTCCATCTTGTGTATACTCCCATGTTTGTTGATTCATTAGATACTCTTGATACTTTTGTTATTGTGGATACTCTGTGATATTCTATGAGGTGGTTTTATATCTGATCATGTGTGGTTCTTAGTTATTTGCTCTTTACATTGTGTGTGACAGATGATGATACATTATTCATTGATGATTTGATACATTATGCAATGGTGTCCTTTAAATTTATATATGTGATAATGTAATTTCACATGTTTTTTTTATGATGACATGTTTAGTATATTATGGTGGAAGGACGGAGTAGTACCACTCACTTGCGAGTGCCCTACTACCCCGCTATTTTCTTCACCACATGTTTTCAATGGAGATTATATGTTACTTGACGTTTATCTGTTTGCAGGAATTGCAGGGTTAAAGTCTCGACTCCACCTGCTTCGGCAAGACTGGGCGAGCAACAATTTAAACCCAACGGGTACGATGTGGTTAAAAAGGAGTTGTTAAGGAAGGATTTCCTGACCCAAGTCCGTCATTGGTTTGAGGTTGTTGAGTCATGTATGGATTTGAGTTTTGTCTTGATATTTCAATTATTCTTGAGTTAAATGATATATTTAATTGATTTGTGTTGGTGATAGTTAATTTAATTATGTTGGAATTAAAAGATTAAATTTAAAGTTATTTTTATTATTATTAATTATGAAATAGTAAGTATTAAGGATAATTATATTTTAGTTAAAAGTTAATTGTTTATAAAAGTTTGTTTTAATTAATTTTAGAAATTAAGTGGAAGTAAGTTAAAAACAAAATAAATTATTGATTTAAAATTAAATAAATAAATAATCAAAGCTACTTTAATTAAAGTTGAGCGGTGGTAAATTGAAATAAATAAGTAAACAAATACATAAATAATGATTAATTAAAATTGGTAACTTATGGGAGTTATTCGGAGAAGAAAATTAGTTATTTTCTTTGGAAATCCTTTTTACGAAAGGGGGGAGAGGTAGAAAGGGGAAATTTTTTTGGTTTTCAAAAAAGAAGTTACAGTAAAGGGGCAGTATCAGAAAGGTGAAGAAAAGCGTCAAGGTTGGGTTTCTTCTACAGCCGTAGGACGTCAGGTGCCTCTCAAAATTTTGTGTTAATTGTTATGCTTTTATTTTTGGTTGGCTGCACTGTTGATTGAGTTGAAATTTTTGGGTGTGTTGAAATTATGAATGAAAATTTATGCCATTGAAATCTTGCAATTTTCCGTAAGAATAAAAGAATAGTATTGTCCAGAATTATTCAATATGCATATTGGTAAATTTGAAGTTGGCAAAAGAGTTATTGTTTGGATTTTATTCCAGATCTTGCATTTTATTTGTTCAAAACAATTATTTCGATCAATGCTTGGAACCAAGATTAAAATAGGGATTTTTCCATTTAGTTGGCAAACACAGAATTATAGGTTTAATTCCTTCTATAGTTCTGGAAAATAGTTTTAAATTTGCGTGGCTTTGGGTAATTAGGTTTATTTATTTTATTTTTTTACCCTATGTACGTTCTGCGGGATTGAAATGCCGTGTAATTCATTGTTTATTTTATTGTCTGAAATTCATTCATATTGAATAGATATTTATAGGTATTTAAATCAGTATTGGGCTTATATAATTGATTCGTTCTTTTCTAATTTGATAAAAAGGAGAATGTGTTATGAAGTAAATCGCAAAAAAATTTATTGTTGAATTTTGGTATTTCGCCATACATCAGCATAGAGTACAATATGGCTGATATATATATATTCCATAGTAAGTGCATACAGGAGTCCGTAGTACGTAGCATACCGAAATTCGCCTCGTATATTATAATATTGGCAACCGTAATAGTTGTTTTAGTACTGTTCGATCTTGGTTTCTCGCGCCCTCTGCGTTACCTTGTTAGTTCCCGTGTGCCTGTGAAGGGGTGGCCGGCGGCGACCTCATTTCCCTGACCTCCATCTTCTGCGGCTGAGTGCATAGACCTTCCTTATCTCTCGATTGGTTGGCGCGCCGTGGACAGTAACACCTAATTGTCCATTCGCTGTAGGGTTTCGCTGTAAGGTGTATTCATTATTAGTTTTTCTGCAAGCATCATACTCGCTGTTCTGGAGCGTCCGTTAACGAATGGCAGTGCTTTGTTTACTGCGCGCCTTACTTTGTTCTATGTATAGTTTCTTTTTGTTTAGCTTCGAAATATGTATCCATTCATTTGGTTAAATTTGCAAACAATGCGTGGTGTATACTCTGTGTTTTGAAAAGTATATTTTTTTTTTTGCTGCATAGTGTTTGGTAAGGAAATTTAAATGGTTTGGATGGCGATCTGATAGTTTTGACTACAGGGTAATTTAGTGATATAACTGATTAACTGGATCACATACGGGGTATATGTAATTTTTGGTCGTGCATAATAAAATTGATATGTATTAATATGGGTTCGTTCGTTAGTTAATAGAATTAGGTTATAGGTAATTAATCAAATTTATAACTATATAGGTCTATGTAGATGTGTATGTATTAATGGGGTTGATTCTAGTATTCGTATTAATGATTATATTAATTCATATATATGTATATATATTTCTGTGAGTTATATATATATGTAAATTGTAACTTTAATGTAAGTTAGTTTAATTTGATAGCATCATAATAGATAGGTTTCAAATAGTATCATTTATTGAATGTTGTGTAGACGAGTATAACGGAAACATAGAGTTAAATTGGATATTTTAATTAAATGGAAATTTGTGTTTTGATTATTGATGTGAATTGTTTTACGTTTTAAGATGAGGTCCATTTGTGGTATGGCTAATGATTCTTTAAAATTCTATCATTTCATGTATTATGGATTTTCTTGTTTTTGAGGAATCGGTTCTGTAAGGAAACCCTAGAGTATAACCATCCTATTAGGAACCTAAGTGATTCTAGAGGTGGGATAATTGTGGTTGCGTTTGATTTTGATTTGAATACAGACTTGTGATGTCTATGTTTTGGTTATACATTGGATTGTATTGGACTGTGGTTGTGATTCCTTGTGATTGGTGAGATGGTTATGCCTCACATTGATTATCATTTGATTCAGTTCTTTTATGTGGTACAACCCTTGATGTTATTGTTTGTGGTTGAGTGTTTAGAGGGAGTGGCTCTAAGAGGGTGGTCGGCGCACAAAGGGGCGCCAGGAGAGCCCTCGTTAGAGTGAACATAATAAGTGATAACTTACATAATTAACTAGGGAATGGGTAGTAACACACTAAAAAAGATAATTGTTGCCTCATCCGCCTTTTAGTGCTACCACAGACTAAAGGGGATTGAGAAGGCCGTGGTTGGCATGTTCGTTGCCTTGTCTTCGCGAAGGGTAACGGATCCGCATGAGCAACCCTATGGGGCGGCTCCTTGAGATAGGTAGTCTGGATAACCATAGATGGAGGCGGCTCCTAGCGCTCGGTTGTCTGGATAATCCGTCAGTAGATGGAGGCGGCACCTTGCAATAGGTAGTCTGGAGAATCCATATTAAGCCATGCGATGACACTCTCCTCTAACATTCATATTTGTGTTGTCTTTTGGAAATCCTCTGGAATCGGTCACTTGCTTTGTATTGATGATTTTGTTGTTGTTTGAATTTGAGCACTTTTCTGTGTTGTGTGATTTCATTTTGTGGTTGTGAGTCTTTACCTTGTTGGTCTTGGTCGGGAACCCTTCCTTAGCAGCTCCTAGCACGGGGGTGGTCGGGTGGATCATGTTTCGTACCCCGTTGGGATTCTCTCTTTTATGCAGGTTCATTTTACGGTGCTGAGTTGCAGTTTCAGTGGATTTTGTCCGTGGGTTCCAGATTTCATGTATTTATGTGATTCTTTTTATTGATGTATCATTCCCACCTAGTTGGGACAGTCTTGTATATTGTTGCACATGGTGCTATTGTAATGTAATCTTATGAAGATGCAATGTATCTTAATTGTGACTTTGGTTATGAGGAGAATTCATAATGATGTTATAACTTTGAATATTATTCTATCATGTTTTCTATTGTTGTTACTAATGTAATTACAGTTATGAATGGATGAATTTATGGATCATGTAATAGTTAGGTAATGGTTTATATTAAGTAATGACCTCGTGTTCCTCAAAGGATTAAGTGATGCAATTTGATTAATGATTATGTTATTGACTATTCTCTCTTATGTTAAAAAAAAAATTGGTTGCATTTTACTTAATTCCTTTGGGGTTGAGTGGTGGGGCGTTACATGTTCTAACTGCCACCCTGCAGTATTCATATTTGGTTTCCACAATATTATGGTAAGCATTTGTACATTGATCTATATGTCTCTCCATCTTGCGTATACCTCTATTGACTACTATGGTAGTGCGATATTGGATTTTATTATGAATGCAGTATTTTAGATATCATTTTATTGAAAGATTGAACAATTTTCTAATTTTGCAGTCTCTCAGTTTTAGTTTTCAGTGTCAGTTAGACCTAGGAGATCATTTTTTTGTTTGTAATGAGGAGACTTAGTTCACCTAATGTTAAGATATCTATATGTATTATTAAATCAGAAATGTTCATTATGTGTTTGCATCTAGAAAACATATAGGACATACAAGAAATTATATTCTAACTAAACAAAATTAATTTTAAATTTTCAACCAAAGTAAGAAAACTAAGAATGATTGAACCTAACTTTAAATGCACTTCAAATCAACAATGAACATCTCAAATTTTATATACAATGTACCAGTAGAATAATGGTGATTACATTCATAAATATATCAGTAAAACAATAGTGAATGAGTATACCTATACTTAGATATTTATTACATTCAATAATAATTTACACCATACATATAACCAAGGTTTAGGTGACAATTTAACCTCTTAAGGTGACAAAACATCATCATAATCATTTGCATTTCCAACAAGATCAGAATCTTGATCATTCATGTATGCATCTGCTTGATTTTATTCCTCATCCTAATTTGTGACATGCAATGCATTCTCTCTCCCAATCTCTTCATTGGTAATCAAAATGTTTTCTTCAAACACTCCATCATCATCTTCATCCACTTCTTTGAATTTTTCTTGTAAATTAACATATTGCCCATTAGGAATTATATCAACAACTTACATGAATTTTCATTTTGAATGAGACTCTGTTTGAATGACATACGACCATCCTGGGCTTCTTACATCATCAATTAGAAATGATTGGTTAATTTGAAGAGGGGAAACATACAACTCATCCGTCTATGATAAAAAGTGTCTTGTATTTGCGCGTACAAATCCATACTCATCAAATTGTACTATAGATGGTTGGATCCACTTATATTTTAAGAATATAAAACTATTTTCACCATAGTCCACTAGAATAATATGTTGGATGAATCCAACATAAAATTTATTCTCAATTTCATGAAGAAATTCAGCACTAACAACACAATCACAATTTACCTTTCCTTTGTATTTTTCTTCCACTCTTAAATGACTACCATAGGCCCACATTCCACTAAAATGTGTAGCCCATAAATGTGGAGATTGTGAAATCTCACTTTCCTCTATTGTTATATCTTGACCTTCTTCTTTTTCATCACAGACTGCATTAGCAATCCATTCTTCAAATTTTGGAAAAGAATCTCCTCCAATCAAATCAGCATGACATCTACGCCTTTGAGGTCGATGTTGCATCCAAGCTTGATTGTCTTCTTCATATTTTCTACATAGAATATTAACCTAAAAATACTAACATTGATAATATAAATGTGTAAATGCAATTGAGTAAACAAATTATTGTGTAAATTTTTTTTTGCCTATGCCACTTATTGAATGAAGATGTGATTTCAAGAATATAGGCATGTATCATACTTCTTTCTTGGTGTGATATCCTGAAGCAACATCCATTTCCTTCTAATACTTCACCTGCAACTGTCTCTTCTTTGTCATCATCTCATACATGCTGATTGACATTTTTAAAATCTTTCATATATTCTATGCAAAATCTCATGGCCTCTTGCATTGAATATCCCTCAAACATGCTTCCTTCCAATTTTCCCCCAGTATGAACAATTTTTTTCAAAACCTTCATATATCATTCTATAGGATACATCCATCTTGTTCTTACTGGTCCACAATGCTTTAGTTCATATTGTAGATGTATCAAAAGATGCATAGAAATTTTAAAGATTGTTGGTGGAAATTCCTGTTCGAATAGACAAAGGACTTCAAAAACCTCCTCCCTCAAACTATTGAAGTTTCAAATATCTAATACATGTAAACTCATTCTCTTTAATATTAGGCTCAACCTTATAACTACCGATTTTGGACCTTTTTCTAAATTTAATATGTTTACCACAATAGGTAAAAAATTCTCCATTATGACATGATATTCATGGGTCTTGAGGTCTCTTAAGTCATTAATGTTAGTTTGGATTCTAATACTACTACTTACATATCTAGTGGGAAATTGAGTCTAAGACATCAATTGTAATAATTATGCATGTTGTTCCTTTGTCCAGACATAAGGAGCACTAGGTTTTCTATATTTTTCATCCCAAATATTTTGATGAATATTTAATTGTTGAAAGTATTCAAATGATGAAATAGTATCAAAAGCACCAAAAGAGTTTCTATAATAGTATAGGCTACATTTTTCTTAGTATGCATAAAGTCAAAAGTATGCCTAATGGATATATCCTTAAAGTATGGAAACTTATAGAATATGCACAACCTTTTTACACCACTTTCATTACATGGATCATATCTACTACCAACAATCCCATCATTTTCAATAAATGACATTCTTTTTTGTCCATTCTCAACAATGTCATCACTTGTTATTAGCAATGGTGCTTCACGATTCTCTTCTTGACCATTGAACTATGTTTTTTGTTGATAATATGGATGATCCATTTGAAGGTAAGCACAATTTCCACAATAAATACACTTACACAAAATTCTTGAGTGCCTCACAAAATCCTTAAAGTTGCAAGCAGAACATCCACGGTATCCATGAACACTGAGACTAGACAATGTGCCATATGCAGGAAGATCATGAATTGTAAAATATAAGGAAGCTCTTAAAGTGAATTTGATTGAATGACCATACCTTAAAGATTGAATTGCTTCAATTCCTTTCCACAATTCCATTAGCTCATTATATAATGGCTCTAGATAAGCATCAATTGTATTTGAAGTCACACTTTTCTTTCCTAGTATAATCAATGATAGCATTAAGAAAAATGGTTTAGTTGCTAACCATGGAGGTAAGTTATAATTTATTAAAAACACTGGCCAAGTTGACCATTTAGTACTTTTATCTGAGAGTGGGTTCACCCCATCTAGAGCCAAACCCAACCTTATGTTATGAGGATCTTGAGAAAAATCATCCCATCTATTATCAAATTCCATCCACGTCTTAGAATCAGGCACATGTCATTGTTTTCCATCAGTTCTCCTATTTTGGGCATGCCATTGCATAAGTTTAGTAATGTCTCTACACCTATACATTCAGAGCAATCATGGGATTACTAGAAAGTGGAAAAGAACCTTTCTAGGAACCACAACTAATTTCAACCCTTCTCTATACCTCACTTCATGACATTTTGGACATTCACTCCCACTTGCAAGATTCTTGAAAAATAATACACAACCATTCACACATGTGTGGATGTTTTCATAGCCTAAGCCTAGCTTAGTGATTTCCTTTCTACATTTACTTCATTTTGTTGGCAATATGGAGTCAGGTGGTAACAACGAACTTAATAATTCCAATAACTGATCTACACTCTCATTTGTCCAACCAAACACCACTTGCAAGTTAAGAATTTGAAGGATTGTTTTCAAATGACTTAACCAACAATTAGCATACAAAGGATTTAAAGCATCCTCTATCAACTTGGCCCAATCATCATTTAGTCCCTCATTCAACATTATATCAACTTCAAACCCTTCATCTAACATTGATGCCTCTTCATCTATGTTTGGTGCCACTTCATCTATGTTTGGTGCCACTTCATCTATGTTTGTTGCCTCTTCATCTTTCATACTCTTCCATTCTATCTTATCTTCATAATAATTGGCATTCCATGGGCTTATACCATTATGCCCATATCTTATCATATGTCGATAAATATCACTTCTTTTTTCACCTTTCCACTAAGATAGTAATTACATGGAGATGGATATTTTTCCATGTCCCTCTCATCGACTATTCTCTCATCAAATGCATGGTATTGATCCCTAGTCAACCTTTGATGTTAATCCATCTGTAATGTTATCCACATAGCAACAAAAAAATGTAGACTAAGAGACAAAAACTATTTTTTTAATTGAAAGGAATTTCCATAGCAATAGAGTTATAGAGAGAAAATAAAATTGAGGGTTTAACTAATGAATTGTAAAAAATATATTTTTGTAGTTTATATTCAAATTATTGATTACATTGCATTGCACATATTTCAAACTCAAAGCATTACTTCACATTGCATAACTAATAACTAGATGTTGATAGATGAAAAAATTTCAATTACAATATAGTTTTTACAAAGTCAACCTAAGCAGTTATGCAATTACTTCACATTGCATAACTAATAACTAGGAGCAGCTTCCAATTGAATTTTCTTGTCATGGAATTTCATGAGGCCACATTTCTTTGAGGCATTTTTGCAAAAAGTGCACTGCCTTGTCTATGCTACCATATTTTTCATACGTATTGTCTACCAAAGCATTTTATCAAACAGTTCACTGCCTTGTTGCTATGGCTAAAATCCTAAAACAAGTGCTTTTGAACAAGCTATAGATGCTTGAAAAAAATCTATCAAAGCATAATATTAAGCAATAGCATAGACAAGGAAATGAACTGGTTGAAAAAATACCTCAAAGAAATGTGGTCTCATGGTGATGGAATGCCATGACAATCTATAACAATTCGCTTGTCATAGCATTCGTCATGGAATTCCATGAGACCATATTTCTTTGAGGCATTTTTTCCAAAGTTCATTGCCTTGTCTATGCTACCACATTTTTCATACATGTCTACCAAAGCATTTTATCAAACAGTTCAATGCCTTGCTGCTATGGCTAAAAGCCTAAAACATATGATTTCAAAAAAGCTATGGATGCTTGGAAAAAATCTATCAAAGCATAATAGTAAGCAACAAGCTATGGTCTCATGGTTTTTTTTGGCAAAAAAATTAGCATGATTTTATTTCCATTTTTTTGCAAGTTTTAAACACATTTTGTTGAAAAATTTTCTATTTGAAATGGGGAAAAATATTTGTGGTCAATTCTGTGCACTTTTTATATGCAAGGTTCTCATAGTTAGTGAAAAAGGTAGTGTTCATGAAGGAATGGAAAATATTTGTAGACCCTTTGAATTATACTCGTACTATGCAATGGCATTGAATCATTTAGCAAACCATTTTTGCTTCACAAGGAAACATTTTCTTGTGGAACAGTTGACTGAAAAAACTCATATTTCAACTGGCCACCCTCTCATTAAATCTCATTCATATTATAATCTTGCACAATCTTATCATAGTAAAGGTGATTATGATAGAACTAGCCACTACTACATGGCATCAGTCAAGGAAAGCCAGAGACCATAGGATTTTGTGGACATGTTCAATTAAAACTGGGAGATCTTAAGATTTATCTCTCAAATTTTGAAAAGGTTCTAGAGGTCCACCTTGAGAATTGTGAGAGCTTAAAAGTTGTAGGCCATATATATGCTTAGCAAGGGTAGGCAGAGAAGGCTTTGGAAATTTTAAGAAAGGCAACTCACATAGATCCACATGATTCCCATGCATTTATCAAGATGGGTGAGTTATTAATATTGTCAAACCCTAGTGCAACCTTAGATTCTCTTAATATGCCAAAGTCTCTTATGAAGAAGATTAGAGAAGAAGTATCCATTCAATTGTTAAACAACATTAGGGTTCTTCATTTTGAGCGTGATGAACTAGAGTTGGCTCAACAAACTTTTATGGAGGCATTAGGAAATGATGTTCTACCTCTACATAATTTTTTTTGGTCAATCTTGTGCATTTTTTACTTGTAGGATTCTCACACTTAGTGAAAATGGTAGTGTTCATTAAGGAACAAAAATGATGCGTAGAGCCTTTGAATTATACCCATATAGTGCAATGGATTTGAATCATTTAGCAAACCATTTTTTCTTCACTGCAGGGAAGCATTTTCTTATGGAACACTTGACTAGGATAGCTCTTGTTTCAACTAACCAACCTCTCATGAAATCTCATTCATATTATAATCCTGCATGATCTTATCATAGTAAAGGTGATTATGACACTAGTCACTACTACATGGCATCAGTTAAGGAAAGCCAAAGGCCATAACATTTTGTGGACAAGTTCCATTCAAACTAGGAGATCTTAAGAGTTCTCTCTCAAATTTTGAAAAGGTTCTAGAGGTCCACCCTAAGAATTGTGAGAGCTTAAAAGTTGTAGGCCATATATATGCTCAGCAAGGGCAGGTAGATAAGGCTTTGGAAATTTTAAGAAAGGAAACTTGCATATATCCACATGATTCCCATGCATTTATCAAGATGGATGAATTATTAATATCGTCAGACCCTAGTGCAACCTTATAATCTCTTAAGATGTCAAAGTATCTTATGAAGAAGAGCAAAGAAGAAGTACCCATTCAATTGTTAAACAAAATTGGCGTTCTTCAGTTTGAGTGTGATGAACTAGAGTTGGCTCAAAAAACTTTTATGGAGGCATTACGAAATGATGTTTTTCCTCTACATAAATTTTTAGGGTCAGTCTTTTGCATTTTTTACTTCTAGGATTCTCTTAGTGAAAAAGGTAGTGTTCATGAAGGAATAGAAAATATGTGTTGATCCTTTGAATTATACCCATACTGTGCAATGGAATTGAATCATTTAGCAAACCATTTTTTCTTTACTATAGGGAAACATTTTCTTGTGGATTAGTTGACTGAGACATCTCTTGTTTTAACTAGCTGCCCTCTCATGAAATATCATTCATATTATAATCTTGCAAAATCTTATCATAGTAAAGGTGATTATGACACCAATGACCGCTACTACATGACATCAGTCAAGGAAAGCCAGAGGCCACAGGATTTTGTGGACAGGTTCAATTGAAGTTGGGAGATCTTAAGAGTTCTCTCTCAAATTTTGAAAAGGTTCTAGAGGTCCACCTTGAGAACTGTGAGAGCTTAAAGCTATAGGCCATATATATGCTCCACATGATGCCCATGCATTTACCAAGATGGGTGAGCTATTAATATCGTCAGACCCTAATGCAGCCTTAGATTCTCTTAAGACAACAAAGTCTCTTCTGAAGAAGAGTAGAGAAGAAGTACCCATTCAATGGTTAAATAGCATTGGGGTTCTTCATTTTGAGCATGATGAACTAGAGTTGGCTCAACAAACTTTTATGGAGGCATTAGGAAATGGCATTTGGGTTGAATTCATAAATAAAAGCCCCAATGCCAATTCTTTAGTTTTTCATGTGCTCTTTAAGGATATGAAATTCTTACATCGATTAGAAGAAGGTGGCGTTTCACTTGAATTACCATGGGATAAAGTCACAACACTATTTAATCTTGCTAGGTTGTTTGAATAACTACATGATATTGAAAAATTAAATCTTTTATACAGGCTAATATTGTTCAAGTTTCTTGATTATGTGGATGCATATCTATGTCTTGCAGCAATGGCTCAGGCTCAAAATGAGATCCAACTAAGCCTAGAATTGATTGGGGATGCACTTAAGGAGGATAAAAACTCATCAAATGCTTTATCTATGCTTGGAAAAATGGAACTGAAAATAGATGACCGACTTAAAGCAAAAGAAACAATTAAAGCTGCATAAAGTGAATCAAATGCAAAGAATTCTTATGTTGACAATTCACTTGGAAATTAGAATTATTTTGCAATTTTTTGCAATGAGAGGAGGGATCCAAAGGTGGAGGCACAACATCTTGAGAAGGATAGAGAATTGTATTGAAAAGTGTTGGCACAGAGACTAGGAAATGTTTATGCTGCAAATGGGGTAGCCATTGTACTAGCTGAAAGGGGTCAATTTGATATTGCAAAGGAAATTTTACACAAGTACAAGAAACTGTAGCAGGAAATATCTTTGTTCAGATGCCTAATATGTGGGTAAATCTAGCACATGTTTACTTTGCACAAGGACATATTGTGCTTGCAATGAAAATGTATCAAATTTTTTTGAGGAAATTCTATTTTGGCACTGAAACCCAAATTTTATTATATTTAGCTCAAACACATTATGAAGTAGAACAGTGGCAAGATTGTAAAAGAACGTTATTAAGAGCAATAGATTGTAACTATTGTAAGTTTCAAATAAAAAATCTATAGATTTTGTGTTTAATGTAATGATGGTTTTGAATTACCTTTGAATTTGTTGTAGAGGGTGTCCCTAAATTTGAATTTGCTATAAAGGGCCTCATCAACTTCAAATTCGTTGCAACAAACTTTGAATTCCTTGCCCTTGCCCACCTTTTCCAAAGTCTCTAGGTCCTCTCCAAATCCTTATCACCTATGCAATAGTTGCTATAACTAATCAAAATTCCTGAGTGTCAGGATAACCTGCAACTAACGAATGAAGTGAAATATTTCTACAATGAATGCGAGTAAGCACCAATACATCGACATGCACAATATATCGTGCCAATACTTGGATGAAATGTGTTTTTAAAATTTTGTCTAATTTGTATTTGGTGACTAACTATTTAATCATTTTTATTTTTGTGACTAAATTATTTTTTAGTCAACGACCAAATTAGTCATTTATTTACTCATTTATAGCTAAGTTACAAAAAAAAATAGAATTTAGTCATTTTTAGTTATTTTGACTAAAAATTTTAGTCACCTAGTCATATATTTTCCAAATTCTACTAGTGATATGTTAATAAACACAAAATTAGACGATTCTTGGTAGACGGTGGAGTAGGTTTGAATATAGGCACCTTAAAATTGGTCATAACATTGGGATTGTCTGAAGCTTGTCTAGATACATCTAAGAAAATCATTATCAAGGCTTCTGACAATGCTGAGCATTCATCCAAAGGTATAATCACACTTCCTGTGAGGGTTGGGCTTGCTATTCAAAATATAATATTCCAAGTCTTGTATCTAGACCTACCATATAACCTTCCCCTTGGTCTCACATAGATTCATGCCATGAGGTTTGTTCCTTCAACATACCATCAATGTCTTAAGTTCCCATATAATAGCACCAAAATTACTATATCAAGAAATCCTGACCCCTTCCAATATTGTAGTAATCTAAAAGGGACCATTTAACATCGAGTGCCTATTAATCAAGAAGCTTCTTCCTCTACCTCATCACATTACATTGATCGTTGTTCACTCACTAGGTCATCCATTCTATCCACCACACCCTCCAAACCTAAGGTCCAAATCTATGACACGAGATGTGGTGAATACAACATCAAGAGCTTATTTTTGTTGGGAAGTTTCCCTCCTCACCAAAGTCTTATGGGAAGCCTCCTCCTATCAATAAGGAACCTAATATTGTCATTTGTAATCCTCCTACCACATTCACTAAATGGGGTGAACTAAGTAAATAGACTATAGGTGAGGATATTTCTACATGGATCTATAAGGATGAAGAAGAAACCAAGTCCACACAAATACCAATTTAGAAATATTCAAAAGGGTTCAAGATCATAAAAAAACAAGGTTATGATGGACATAAAGGTCTTGGTTTAAACAAACAAGGAATGACAAAACCTTTTTTACCTCATAAGTTGCCAAAGAATACAGGGTTAGTGTATGTACCACCAAAAGTGATTCCTCCTCATACTAAGTTACCCTCAGGTGAAAACATTGATGCTTCTAATAAAATTGAGACATCTGAGGAATATCATTCCAAAACAAATTCCAATGAGTGGGAGTGGGATTCTTGCATCTCTAGTCACTATGGCCTAGCAAAAATATTTTGAGAGCTTGACTTATCCTTGTCCCAAACCAAATCTACCAATTGTCGTGCCTGGATCAAAATTTTTTGAGATCCTGATGATACCTCTATCTTCACAATATCCACTTATTCCTTGAGCTACAATGATGTTGATGATGACTTACCCCTTGTCCATCTAAAACTAATAGATTGGGATCAATAAGGACCTCTAAGCTTGGACATATTCGAGAATGACGAAGCAATAGCTAAGTTCATGGGACTTCGAGAATAAATACCAAGTGGGGACCATAAGGTTGGATTTATCATAGAGCTTGACAAAAAGGCTTACTTTGGGGAGTTTTCTCCTCCCTTTAGTCACAAAAGTGAAAAAAAGAAATAATAGGTCTCTAGGTGAAAATAAAAAGGCACCTTTAGACCAAGAAAAAGTAAAAATATAGGATGTATCTAAGGGTGAAAACCTACCTAAGGCACCCAAGGATGGAGGTTCGACATGCTCCCCATAAACCAAGAGAGATCGCCATTGCTTGTAGAAAAATTAGAAGAGGTTAATCTAGGTATAGATGATAATCCTAGAATTGTTCACTTTGCAGCATCCTTGATAGTCACAGAAAAGCCAAAATTTACCACTTTCTTTTTAGAGAGAAAAATCAATTTTTCTTGGTCATATGTTGATATGCCAAGATTGGATCCCAAATTAGTTCTACATCATTTTCCATTATTCCCAAATGCAAAACTGATCGAGCACAAGTTGAGAAGAAAACACCCTAGATTGCACTTTTAGTAAAAGAAAAATTGAAGAAATTGCTTGACATTGGTTTCATATGCCTAATAGACTATGCAGATTGGATATCAAACCTTGTTCCCGTAGCCAAACCAACTAGTGGAATCAGAGTTTGCACATATTTTAGAGACTTAAATAAATCTTATCCTAAATATGATTTCTCATTAACTAACATTGACATAATAGTAGACTTGACAACGTGATATGAAATCCTATCACTCATGGATGGTTCTCAAGATATAATCAAATAAGAATTTTCCTTGAGGATCAACATAGAACAACTTTCACTTTGCTTGGGGTACTTATTTTTGTAACACCATGTTGTTTTGTCTTAAGAATGTTGGAGCAACCTATCAAAGAGCTATGGCCACATTTTTTCATGACTACATACATACGATAATGGAGGATTGTGTTGATGACTTGTGAGCAAAATCATTATCAAGGGATAGACACTTGGCAGTATAGGATAATATTTTCAAATGGTTGGAAGAATATAAGGTTATATTGAATCCAAAAAAGTGTGTCTTTGGGGTGCAATTCAGAAAATTATTAGGATATATTGTTTCTCGTAGAGGTATTGAGGTTGATCCTACAAAAGTAAAAGCCATCATGGATATTCCTCCACCAACAAACATAAGTCAGTTACATACCCTACAAGGAAGATTGTAGTCTTTTCAAAGCTTCATATCTTAGTTAGTAGATAAATGTCAACCATTTAAACACTTGCTTCGTAAGGGATTCCCATTCATATGGACCAATCGCTTCCAAGAAGAATTCCAACAAATCAAGGACTATTTTCTATCTCCTCTAGTTCTTATGTCTCATATCAATGGTAGATACCTAATACTATACATATCAACAACCTCATCAACATTGCAAGTCTTGTTAGCACAAAATTATAATGATGGAAAAGAATGATCTATCTACCATATCAGTCACACACTTGTGGGTTATGAGCTTAATTACAGTCCTATTGAATGAGCATGCCTCGTAGTTGTCTTTTCCACTCAAAATATTTGGCACTACATGTTGAATCATCGAATAAAATTGGTTGCAAAGATAGACCCCTTGACATACATACTTAATAAAGCATCTCTAACAGGAATATTAGCAAAGTGGGTAATGATCCTAAGTGAATTTGATATAGAATATATTGATCATAAAGCAATGAAAGGAAAAGTGATAGTTGATCAATTTGAAGATGCCCCACAGTAGCAGATCATCAACTAATATGTGATTTTCTTGATGAATCCATCTTCACAATAGAGACCTCTACAACATGGAAGCTATACTTTGATGGGTCTTACACAAATCACGATTCAGAAGTGGGTATCCTCTTTGTCACACCACAAGGGGAATCGATACATAAGTCATATAGAATAGCATTTCCCTGCACCAATAACATGGCTAAGTATGAAGCATTGCTAACGGGACTCTGAATGGATATCAAATGGAAAATCAAGAATCTTCAAGTCTATGGTGACTCCTTATTGGTTATTTTTCAGGTTAATGATGACTATGACATAAAGGAAAAAAATCCAACACCCTACAAGAGAATGGTTGATAGTTTCAAGTATTATTTTGATGTCATTATCTTCTAGCAATTTCCTAGAATTTAGAGCAAAGCAACCAATGCAATGGTCACCATTAGATCTCTCTTGGATATACCTAATAATGTGTCACAATATGAGTTCTTGGTGGAACAACTGTTGGTCCCTACATTCGATGTCCTTGAATCTAAGTTCATGTGTGAAATTGTTGGTCTTGATTCTTCCTAGTACAAAGACTTTTACAACTACCTACATGAACGAACTATCCCTCCTAACTTGTACCAACACAAGACCTTTATTCGACAAGCCTCCAAATATGTCATCATTATGGATACCCTTTACCGACATAGCCTAGATAGCACCCCCCTTAGATGCCTTAATTCAAAGGAAGCACAAAAAAATTTACACAAAGTACACAATGGTATTTGTAGAGCTCACTCTACTGGTCCTACCTTAGCCAAAAAGCTCATGTGAACGAGATACTATTCACCTACTATGGAACATGATGCTTATCACTTTTTTAAGAAACATCGATAATGTCAGACACTTGGAGATATTGTGCATGCATCTGCCCAAGACCTTCATCCAATAACATCACTGTGGCCATTCTCTCAATGGGGACTCAACCTCATGGTAAAGATCCATCCTACCTCCGCCAATGGTAATAATTTTATCCCTACTGCAACTAAATATTTCAAAAAATGGATCAAAGCCATTCCAATGACCTACATTACCAATAAGTAAATATCCAAGTTCATCCTTAATTACATCTTATACCAGTATGGTGTTACCTGATCCATTGTTACAAATAATTTTTGTCCTTTTAAAAATCAATATGTTCATGAACTGTGCGAGAGATTTCATATCCATCCTCATTTCACCACCCCATATTACCCTCAAGGTAATGGTCAAGCTAAGGTTTCCAATAAAATCATCCTTAAAATCCTAAAGAAGGTTGTCAATGATGCTAGCCATGATTAGCATATCCAACTTAATCCAACCTTATGGGCCTATCGTACTAGCATCTACACTCCTACAAGAGCCACTCCATACTCCCTCATCTTCAGATCTAAAGCCATTCTTCTCATTGAGGTTGAGTTACCATCCCTAAGATTATCTACAAAATAGTTCGTTAATGATGAGGAGTATCATATATCACGTTTGCATGAGCTAGAGTTACTAGATGAGAAGAGACAAAATGCATTGGTCCACTTGCAAGAATATTATAATTGTCTCCATCATAGCTACAACAAAAGAGTTTGAGTTAGACATTTTGACATTGGTGACTTGGTCCTAAAGAGAATCCAAAGAATCAAATGGATCAAGAGAAACCAAAAAAATCTTGAGCCTAATTGGTTGGGTCCTTACATCATAACCACAACATATGGATCAGGTACTTATCATCTTGCTACACCCAAAGGTGAACTATTATCAAATCCTATCAACAACATGCACCTTCGCAAGTATTATACCTAGCTTTCAAAGGATCCCTTCAAAAATACAAAAAATAAAAAAAATATTTACCCTGATGAAAACCTGGTAAATAGGCATCTTGGTGACACAAAATAAGCGAAAAAAAATAGTAAAGAGAAATAATTTGTCCAATAGTGAAAACCACTTCGATGGCGACTTGGATAAATATCGTGGTGAAAACTTGGAAAACAAATACCATGTGTAGTCAGTCTTTTCTCCATCATCTACTATCATTCTATATGATCTTCTACTTTCATCCATGATCCCTTGCATATAGCCCATTCCATAATAATATATCGCTTTTCCCATCCATTCATAATAAAGCTTAGTTATCATTCTTGTGGCCTAGGAATATTTGATGCTTAACATCCTTCACCCTTCCATATCCATCCATAATAAATTTTGTGCATCCCCTTCATCTATAATAAGTTGCTCCTATACGTAACTAGGGGAAATTCTTGGACTTATGTCTCACAAGGGACCCTAGACATGGGTCAACATTAGAAAATATCAAAATCCAAAAAATTAGAAAACATCAAAATCCGAAAAAAATTAGAAAGCATCAAAATCCAAAAAAAATAGAAAACATCAAAAATCCAAAAAATAGTGTCAGATGTCGAGTCCATGCTAGAGTCAGTCCATTCCATTGAAATATGTTACCTCTACGACTTCACATAGGCAAGGCCATCATTGATGATCCCACGAGGCTTAGGTTAGTCCCTTAGGTTTTGTCATAATAAATTGTTAGTCCACCAATTTTTCCATGATAAACTATTCATGGTCAAGAGTCAGTTGAATTACGTTGTCTTGGAACTTTTACGTAGGAAAGGCCATCATTGATTAGCCCCCAAGGCATTAGTTTAGTCCCTTAGGATTCTTCATAACAAGATCTCCATCAAAATCATCCATCCCATAATAAACTATCCCTTGCTAAGGTTGACATGTTGAGAAAACACAAACAACAAATAGTTATCAAACAAGACAACTAAGCATAACCAAATCATGAAACAACAAGAAAGCTACCCAAATAGCCTTCAACCATTAATGATCAATTGCCTAAAAATATAGGTAAACATTAAACATCAAATAGTCCTAATCAGCTATCAAACAGTCTTAGAAAAAATGTTGCATCATCAGGCTCCCTAGGCTTATATAGCATGCCTCATTTGTGAAACCAATATTTTTCAGCTATCAATAGTCTTATATAGTATGTAGAATCATCGAGCTCCCTGGGCTTATATGACATGCTACATTTCTCAAACCATACTTTATTAATCAACCTTTAGTCTTAGACAGTATGATGCATCGTCGGGTTCCTTGGGCTTATATGACATGCTTCCTTTCTTGAAACCAAACGCTATCATTATCCAAAATCTGATCATACGAGCATTCATTGGTAAAAGATCTAAATGTCTATTGACTCTATTGGTCTATTTTGTATTATCTTTTAATTGATTTATCTTTGTTCATGATGCTATGTGCCTCGAGGATGTCCTAAAAGGATTTAGAGGAGTGATGATGGATCATGACCTTTTTCTCTTTGATTGTTGTTTGTGATTTGTATTGATAATGTGACTAGGGAAACTTAGATCCTTGTGTGTGATTGGGGTTCCATTGGGCATAATCAAAACATCCTATACATGGAAAATCTCAATCTAATGCTTTCTTATGTTAGGATTAATGTGTGCTTTGTGGTTACTTCCTCACACATTTTGACAAGGTTCTTTGGTTACTAGTTTGATTCATGGCACTCCTTGTCTTTCGTGTGTCTATTTTCACAAGGGATAATCTATCACACCTTGGTCTATGTGATATCTTGGTGTTCGTCATCCATTTCCATAATAAGTTTTGTGATGATAAATATGTAATAAAATAAAAGCTTGATCATTTATTAGCAAGATCTCAAGATAGCGGTCCCAATTCATCCATCTCATTTTTTGTCTTCACCAACTTCTCTCCACACTAACATCCTATTCATTTATCTCCACATTCATCCTAATGGAGTGTTGTGACACAAAAAATAAAATGCTTTAGTAATATCATCCTACATCCACAATCACGTTAGGACATCTTAGGTATCATCATCATATGCTTATTAGGTCATCCATATCACATTAGAAAATAAAACATGCATAGTATCCCATCATGTAGTATCATCATTCATATAATCATCACATAAAACATGTCATAAACATATAGTATCATCCTGCATATCCATCACATAATGTGCATCTATCCATACATCATACATCCATAACATCGTATCATATAGGAAGCATCACACATCCATGAAGTGAATCTATAACATCGCATCACATAAATACATCATATAAAAAAAATTAAGAAGCATGCATATAGAATCAAACACATCATGTAGTCATTTCCAAAATCATGTATCTCGCATATATATCAAAAAATGGTGTCATAGTACATCATGATGTATGCCAAAAATTGAGCTCGTAGGCTTAAGTGTCTAAATGTATGTAAAAAAAGGCCTAGCCTGTGCTGCCTTGATCACTTGATCCTGATGGTCTCTCCTCCCTCTGTTGTGATCCTAAGGGTCTATCATATGGTCCTAATCATCTCTATGAGACTCCCTTGTTTCTATGAGCCCTACATGAATGTGTCCCACTCTAACTATGGCTTTGGAAAATGGGTTCCTTGAAAATATTTGGCATTGCATGCTCATATAGATCCCTATAGTATTGAGCTTCTTTGCTAGCTCGGTACATAGTGTTCACAAATGCAGCCACTGGCCCACTCACTATATCTATGAACTCAATAGATTTCTTCTCTACTCTTTGTGCTCTTATAACTACATGATCTCTCTCAACTGTGAGCATCTATATATGACCCTACAATACTGGTATATGTGTTATCTGTGCCTATAGCACCTACACCTGAGCCTCGAGTTCATGTATCTATGCTTGGGGACCCTAGCCCACATCCTCCCTGACCACATCCATAATCATCCATAATCAGGACGTTATGTAGACCCTCCTCCTAGATAGTGGCATCTCTGGTTGCATCCTCCTCTACTGCTACATCCTCCTCCATGGAAATATCCTCCTCATCCATCACTACCTCATCTCTCACCTCCTCCACCTCTACCTCCATCTTCTCCCCCTCCTCTTGAGTTGGTGGAATCCTTTGCGGTACCCTATGGGCTCCTTGTGGTGGTAGTCCTATCCTACTCCACTAACCTTTGTCATCCTATACCTTGCCCCTACCATCCCTATGCCTATTGCCTCTCCATCTATCCCCTCGTCCACCACCACTATCTCTATCATCATCTCCATATCTATCTCCATCACCTCCCCTACCTCTCCCTATATGCCATAGCCTCCCTTGAGGACCTCAACCCATCCTCTCTACTGGTGTTGGTTGGTCTAGGTCCATGAAGGGTTTTGGTATATGAGTATCCCACCATGTGTCATACTCTTGGGAAGTGACCAAATTGACCACGTTGACCACTCATCCCCATCGTATAGGATGTAATCCAGCTATATCCTACATGGCCACCTGAAAATTGACCATAGGCCTCCACTGTGGTACCTCTCTTGCTAATCTAGAAAACTATAATGTTCTCGATAGAAATCCCTAATGCTCTCCAAACTATTTTAGGACCCTCTCTAGTAGGTGTCTCTATATAATGTGATGTGTTAGGACTGTGCATCCAATAAAATATCATGTATGCCTACAGTAGGGTAGGTGCTCCCCATCATCATCCTAACCTACACAATCTCTATAGGTTCTCCATGTAAACCCATCCATCATGTCAATAACATGCCTCGAGTAACCAACATCCCTTACCCTGATCTGAGTCACTGCTCCTCCATAAATGTATGCATTCGATAGTTCTGGAGCTAAGTACCTATCCACAAGTGGTCTAAACACTACAATGTGCTCCCATTCCCATACCATAAATAGTGTCAACCCACAGCTAATGCTCTATCCATATATGTATGCTACATCATGTAGCTGAAAGTATAGCATCACCAAAAGGTAGGGTCCCCACACATATACAGTCACCTCTATCATCATGCCCTCCAGCATCTCCCCCCATCCCACTAGAAACCAATGGCCATGTCTATCCAGGTATACCACTCCCATAATCACTGAGCATACCATGACAATAAGCATATGGTACCTATCTACTAGGGTGTCCCACTTGATCTCGTAGTCCTCCACACCTAGCTCAACTAGTGAGTTTGTCTCAAACACCCACTGTATTGCCACTAGTCCCTGCCTAGTATCATAAACCACTCCCTCTCAATGAATAGGAAGCCACAAAATCCTCTAGACATCCTCTAATGTTGCAGTCACCTCATTATTTGGTAGGTGGAATAAACTCATCTTTGAATGCCACCTCTCTACCAGCGTTATCAGTAACCCCTTATTATCCCACACAACAACCATGAAGGTCACATGGTATATTCCAAGAGTAGTCAGCATATCCTGATCCTCCACAACTAAGTGATCTCATAGTGCAAATGATGTCATTTAGTTCTCTCACATATATATCGGCACAAGTCTCACATGCAGTCACACAAAGCACATCATGTTAATCATGACATCTAACTTAACCTATTTGAGCTATTGAGTTTTCAAAATGTTACCAGAAATTTCCTAAATTAGCTTATCAATCAAATGCATTGCACTGTCATTCATATGTGTCATACTTCACAATTGCGTTGCAGTTTCACAATTGCATCGTTATGTCATGCAATTGTGGTGTACTTTTTCAATTGTGTCATTTCCCCCTGCAATGGTATCGCACTAGCATAGTTGCAATACAGTTTGCATGACACCATGGTTGTGGTGAAAGCGATAATATTTTCTATGCATAAATTGCACCGCATCTATTTTCCCTTCTTTGAGCCCTAAAATCTACCAAAATTTGACAAAATCATGAAGTAAGGTTTAGATACATACCACATACCCCAATACCTCCTCGTGTCCATATGATCGTACTTTGTATCCATGGTGTGCAATGATTGGTACAAGCGACATTTTGATAGTAGCTCCACAACAAATCACAAACTAGAGCTCCTGAACTCCTAAAGAAAAAGGGCACAAATGACCTATTTTCACCTCCTAGGGTCTATTTATAACCTAATTTGACCTAAGAGGGCCCCTACCTACATAATTGGTGGCATCAACCTTTTCCTTTGAACCCAAATATCAATCCCTAGATTGTCTTTTAGCCTATTTTTTCATCACCAATGCATTCGCACCTATCTAATTGACCTGTCAGTAAACTTACCAAAAATTTTGAATTTTTTTAAAAATTTGTCAATTTTCTCGAGGGGGCATAATCCTATCCTGCATCTGTTGGGGCACACTAGGGTAGGTATTGAGCTGATTTTTCTGATTATTATTTGACACAATGCTCATAATTTCATTGTATCAAAGAGGGATAGTTGTATGTTCCACTCTTTTAGCTAAAACTTTATAAATTGAAGATTTTTGAAGAACTGAAAAATTCTTGAACCCCCACCTTTGGGAGCTTTCCTCCAAAATTATATAATTCTCTTTGTTAAATACTTATTTCTTAGCCACATGATTTTAAATTTAAAGGGACTTCTATCTAGGGATTTCCCTAAATGCAATTAAATCAACAAGGGGTAATGGTCTAATCCTATAAATGGAATGATGGAAGTTTCAAAGGTGACCGAGGTGTTCTCCTAGTTTCCAACCAGTATGAATCATCTAATTTCTCTTCTATACTCATGAATCCTCTTCTCCTATTTTTCCAAGTAAAAGTTCCATTTTTGGGGGCAATCTCTTGCAAGTGATTTTTAAAGAAAATTCTAAAAATCTATTTGAATTCCTCCCATTTTTTCTAAAACATCCAAAGCAGCATTTAAATCTCCACCTATTACCACTTTCAAGTTGTTTAGGTTATGTAGTACTTATGATATTTTTTTATTTTTATGTAGAAAATAGAGAATTAGATCTAATCAATTTATGTTTATGCAAAGAAAAAAAGTGCTTTATGTTGAACACCAAAATACTAAGAGGGGGGGTGAATCAGTATTCCACTAAACCATTTAACTGCTAACCTTTCAATAATTAAAACATATCTTGTTGCAACTGTAAAAAAATCCATGAAAGGAATCATAGCATCACATGACACATGAACACCAGGATTTTTACATGGAAAACCCAAGATGGGAACAACCGTGGTGAGGATTAACTCACAATATGTTATAACTAGTCATAAAATATTATAGGGCTCACTGCCAGGACACACTGTCCTTGAAAGGCTCACAACCTGAAAAATGATTACAAAAGAGCGTGGCTCACTGCCAAAATATGAACTAATTGAATACACCTTCTGTGTGTTGAGTTCAGTTCTAATTAAGCTCTGGAAAACAAATATCTTGCACCGATTTGTAGGTATATAAAAACTACCAACAACTATAAATAGCTTCACAAAATATCACATATTTTGTATCATCACTTCTTTTATCTATTTTCAATACAAAGATGTTTCATATATATACAGTTACATCTTCATACATCAATTAGATCATCCTAATTAGATGTAAGCATACTCAACTCCAAATGTCTTGTCGGCTTCAAAAAAAAAACATCTTTGGTGCTCAAAAAAAAAGTTCAAGATATGAATTAGGTTGGCCCAGACCAAAATAAAAGCACTTTAAGCATCCATGAAATGTGTATCACTTGTTTAAGTCGGTCAGATGAAGACCATACCAAAAACTATAAGTCGAACTTCTGTCATTTATAACTTTCAACTTATTCAACGAAATTTTTTGAATTCTTGAGCAAAGCTGCATCTAACAGTCCTGAATAACATATTAAAATCATATGAGTTGATATTCTACTAAGAGTGATTCTAAACCAAATTATCGGATCAATGTAGCACATACACAGTTTACCGGATGGGCAGATAACTAGTCACCAAAAAATGTTGGAATCAATGACAACACGCTAGAGGTCTTCTTCTTCATTCTTCCAAAAATCTCCCCCTTTTTCATTTATGGAAACATGTGCCAAAAATGAAGTTTAAAAAAAAACTTGTCTTCACTCTTCAAAAACAAAATTGTGCAAACTCAATTCACACAACTCCCCCTTTCAAATATACAAAAGTACAAAACTGTTTTTAAAACCAAAACATTATTTACACAAACCCTTCTCCACACAAAACCTTCTCCCTCTTTGACATCAAGGACAAAGGGTAAGAAAAATAAACAAAAACTTTGCAACACTTTGTTATGTGCAATTGCGCATTTATCCTATAGAACCAATAGTCTTTTCTCTAGAATTCTTGACTCTACCTCTTTCTTAGTCTGTATCTTAATGCTTGAGGTGTATTCTTTGACGAAATCAACTAATAACTTTAATTTTTTAATAGGTGCTAAGGAATCATCAATTACGACACCAAGGGATATCTCCTGTAAAGCTCTAATAGCTTCATTCACCAATTCAATCCCTTTTTGATACGTTTCAATAGTTTCCTGTGTAACAGAATCAAGAAAAGTACCACAAATCTTTATTCTTTCAGCTAGTGCAATCTTAGTCAAATCTACATAGCCTATATGTTATATTAATTTAATCAATTGAGCTAGTAGCATAGGTTGAAGTCTTGTTTTCCTTGTCAATAGACCCTTAAGAGCATTTATGGATGATTCTCTTGATGGCTTTGTTGGCTCAGTAGTCTTGGGGTGTTCTTCTTCACTTCTTTCAACCTGTGTTTCTTTCTTACCCTTCCTCTTCCTTCTCTTCTTTTTCTTCTTCTTTTTCTTTTTCCTTTTCTTTTTCTTTTTCTTCTCTGAAGGATTTCCAAATGATTTGTCTTTGTTTTCTTTCTCCCTCTTATCCTCATCATCTTTATTATCTTTATTCTTTTTATCATTGCTTCCTTCACCTTCATCCTTATATTTTTCTCCATTGTCTCCAATATTCTCATGGTGTTATTTTGGATTATTATCGATATCATATTTATGTTGATCTTCAATCCATTTACTGGTTGTCTCCTATGTATCATTCAAAGGGGAAGATGTCTCTGAAGCAACATGAATTTCATCAAAAATTTCCAAAATAGGATGGTCCATTACTTTTGTGATATTAATAGGCTCCTGTGCTTGAACTGTATGAGATGAAGAACTAGATCTCATCCCATAAATCTTTCCTAGTTTCCTAACAGTATCAAGCATTTCTTACCTTACCTTTTTTGTACTATCTTTCTCTTTGGTCATCAAAATATTGACTCTATGTTTAACTCTGAATAATTGAGAACATTCTTTTAACAGATTAGCAACATCTTCCTTAGATAAGGAAGATCCAAATGTGTTCAAGACATCAATTTTCATTTTTTCATCAATAGATACAACTTCATGCCTTCTTTATACTAAAGCTTCCCATACATTATCAGTCACCTTTTTCCTTATAGATTCCATATTCTCATTATAAATAATTATGTATTGAATAAAAGCATTTATGATTGTTTCCTTATCTTCTTCATTAACTTCATCAAATAGCTTAGCAGTAGGAAAAAGATCCTCAGAATCTATCATATTATTTACTAAGGCTTCCAACTTTAGAGAAGGATGATCACATACCAAAGGAGAGCTAGCCATGTCCTCCATAGGTTTTGATGTGCCTTCTTCATCCTTCTTCTCATGCACATGAATTTTAAAGGCATTATTTTCTTCCTCTATCTCTTCATCAGTTGAGATATCAACATTAACTCTGGTTTCAACTTCTTCATTGCTTCAGTGGAAGTACTGGTACTTCTATTTCTTTTCATATGTTTCTCTTCTTGAAAACCAAGATCAATTTCTTCTTGTACAACATCGCCTATGTTCCTTTTCCTTCTTTCCTTTTGCTATATTATTCTTCTGGGAGTGGAAGATGGTGCAACAGGGGGTATGTTCTTTCTTTTAGAAGCATGGGTATTGGGTCTGGTTGAAGCAGTTACATTAACTTCTATAGGAGTATTGTGTTCATTCTTCTTTCCTTTCATTGTTGTAGCTACACTGGGAGTAGGGATAGTAGCAGAAGATACTCTTTCTAATTTCCTAGGTTCGGAGGATGCTTCAACTAATCTAGTCCTCCTTTATTCAATAGCTTCCCTTAGCTAATCAACATCATCCCTAGAGAGTGAATGCATTTGGAAAAATGCCTCAAAATTATTATTTACTTTCTTTGTCCTTTGAGGTGCTGAAGTTTCCAAGTGCACTTTGCTATATTTTTCTTCATATGTACCATGTCGGGGCAGAGAGGGATCCCTAGGATTGCTTAACAATATTTTAATGAACCTCTCAACCATTTTCTCATTAACCTCATATCCTAGAGGCTCTATCCATAGAATTCTAGGTTCTACCGCCTCTATGATGCATTCATCAATGGACAGAAGAAAATTTATTTCCTTTGCATATTTCTTTACTAGGCTCCTTGGAACCCTATCTCTTTCATACATATCATTCTGGAAAACTACAAAGAATGTAGTCAAAGCATTATTTTCTACCTTGAAATCTCCAAGACTGTTTAAATGTTCAAATATCTGATGTGCAACTGACTTGTTGTGATTCCATATAATGTTTTTCCTTCCAGGTAGCTCCCTTAGAAAGTAGAATAATAGACAAACTACCAATGTACCAAAATTGAATGGGTACTTCTTTGTTTTAGTTTGGTTCAAGTTCTCCATAAGTTGCTACCAGAGTAGTTCACACAAATCATAATCCCTTCCATTAACTACCATCTCATGTGCAATATAAATTGCAGTTGCATAAACTAAATTGCCTCTATTTGTGAAATAGATTTTATGTCCGATCATAATTGCAGCATATCTCATAGAAGGGTTTGTAATAGGCTTGGTTTTCAGTGCTCTTCCATCATATGTGGCACCAGTTAGTTTCATAACCACATCATTCTTTACAGCCTTTAGCACTAGTATAGGTCTAGTGTCGCAAAGACCAATTACAGCTTTGATCACTTCATTGGTAATCACTCCAAGTACGCTTGCCCACACAAATTTATCATGTACCCTACTAAGTGCCATCCTAACAAATTTTTCATCCATCTCACAACAGAAATCTAGGAACCAATTCCAGACATTAGGTTTTTTTGTACAATATTTTCATATTCAGGTTTCACTGAGAAATTGTCTCCAACCAGCTCCTCCCATATTTTTGAAAGTTCTCGATGGTCAAATTCTTCCAATTTTCTATAAATATAGGTTCTAGTATCCTTATTGGGTAGAACACTACTCGGAATCTATGAGAATGCGCCCAAGGGATCCATTTCATAGACTTTCCAGGAACACCTTCTGAATTTTGGTCAGGGTCTCTCAGAGACTTCAACCACAGTGGGAGTGGCCATTTCATTTCCTCAATTTACTTGTATATGCTTATAAAAATTGCTTCAACTAAAGCCCACAAAGTACATATGATAGTAAGTACCTTTTTCAAGCTTTGTTGAAGTAGGGTTTGATGCCAGATACTCATAATCACCTTCAAATCTCTTCAACTCACTCTGCTTTCTCCCAATTATGCAAATGTGATTTAATTCAACTTAGTTTCTTACTTTATGCCTTACCAATTTTTCCCTAATTTCGCATTAAATGCATTCCATCTTCAAAAAGTTGATAAATACCTTGTTGAATACACTGTAAACCCTAAAATGCTCTGCAATTACCCAAATTTGCATATTTTTTTGTAGAAACTTCTTCAACATATTCAAAGTGACATCTTACATCATATATCCTCGTGTCACTACTTGACACCTCTTAAATCAAGCGTATATAAGATTTCTCTGTAGTTGCTCCCCCTAAATCCATTTCTGGTTTAATTTTTAGAAGTATCTACACTAGATTCAAGTACATATGCATTTGGTTCATTTTTATTCTTAGGTTCTTCCATTTTCTTCCAAATTTTCTCCATTTCATTTTTAACTTTAGTAGGATCAATTTTTTCACAGTTTTATTCCTTTTATCTGGATTGGCTTTCTTTCCATTTTTTCTTTTGTAGAATTTTGAAATATGTCCTAGTTTATTGCAGGTGTAGAACACATGTTTCTGACCAAATTGATTTGTATTTATCCTTGATCTACACTAAATAGCTTTATGTCTAAAAGTATTGCATGTGCAGCAATATCCTTGAAAAGATCGAGTCATTCCTCTAGTATTGAATCTATTCATCATTATTTGACTTCTACACTCAGAAGCTCTATGTCCAAACTCATTGCAAGCAAAACATTGTCCAACAAAGAATCCAACATTCTGATTCATTCTATTTCTGCATTTTTTTTCTTTATGACCAAATTTATTGCATGAACAATAAATACCATTGAAAGATGGGTACCTCTGTGCATTAGGTTGTATGATAGGAATCCTTCCGCTATTGCTTCTATTATTCTTGATCTTCCTACCATTGCCTTGAGTCTTCCTTTGAATGTCAACCTTGTTAGGAATCTAATTTTCCTTTGAGCTTTTTCCTTCTTCAAGTCCCAAACCACTTTTTCCTTAGAGGGATTCTAAAAAGAAATCAACTCATCAAGCATTGTAGTGCTCACCTTGAACTTATCCTCATGAGCTCTTGCCTTCACCAAGTCAGATCTTAGTGTTACCACTTCTTGTTCAAGCTTTGTGCATTCATCAATTTTTCTCTAAATTTTAGCTTTCTGACATTCTTCAATTCTTTTATTTTCTTCTAATTACACCTTTAGTCTGGTGATGTCTTCATTTTCTTTCTTCAATTGATCACTAACTTCTCTATGTCTTTTTGTGAACTTCTTGATTTTCTCTCTTAACTTTCTGATGCATTCATTTGCTTCACTCAAGTTTTCCTTCAGAGTTTCTTTCTCATTTTCACTTTTGTCAAGGTCTTCAAGAGCAGCATGGAGTTCTTCAATTGCAAATGTCTCTTCCTAAGGAACAAGATACTTTTTATCAACCACGTGTTCAAACTTCAAGATCTTCCTTAAGCTGTTAAACTTTTCCAAAGGAACCAAGCTCTGATACCAATTGTTGAACACTCAGAATACTGAGAGGGGGGTAAAAAAGTATTACACTAAACCATTCAATTTCTAACCATTCAATAATTAAAACATATCTTACTACAACTGTAAACAAAAACATGAAATGAATCATAACATCACATGACATATGAACACCAAGATTTTTATGTGGAAAACCCAAGATGGGAAAAACCACAGTGAGGATTAACTCACAATATGTTGTAACTGGTCATAAAATATTACAGGGCACACCGCTAGGACACACTATCCTTCAAAGGCTCATAGCCTAAAAAATGATTACAAAAGAGTGTGGCTCACTGTCAAAATATGAACTGATTGAATACACCTTCTATATGTTGAGTTCAATTCCAATTAAGCTTTGGAAAACAAATATCCTGCACCGGTTTGCAGGTATATAGCAACTACCAAAAACTATCAACAACTTCACATAATATCACAATATCATATATTTTTCATCAATACTTCTATCTATTTTCAATACAAGGATGTTCCATATATATAGAGTTACATCTTCATACATCGACTAGGTTGGCCTAATTAGATGTAAGCATACTCAACTCAAAATATCTTGTAAACTACAAAATAAAAACGTCTTTGGCACTCAAAAAAAAATGTGCAAGATATGAATTAGGTCAACCCAAACCAAAAAAAAATCACTTTAAGCATCCATGAAACGTATATCACTTGTTTAAGTCGACCGGATGAAGACCATACCAAAAACTGTAAGTCGAACTTTTGTCATTTATAACTTTCAACATATTCAACCAAAATTGTTGAATTCCTAACCAAACTTTTATCTAATAGTCCTAAATAACATATTAAAATAATATGAGCCGATATTCTACTAAGAGTGATTCCAATCCAAATTATCGGATCAATGCAGCATAGACATAGTTTACCGAATGGGTAGATAACTAGTCACCAAACAATGTTGGCATCAATGACAATACACCAGAGGTTTTCTTCTTCATTCTTCCAACACTTTAAATGCTTTATTTTTCCAAAGTATACATACAACATTTTCCAATGAAAATGAAATAATTTAGATCTAATTCCCTAAAAAAGGAAAATTAGATCTAAAACTATGCAATTGAATCAAAAAAATTTGCAAATGTGATTTAAATTGAATTCACAAGGGTATTTAGTGTTTTAATAAATAAAGAGTGAAAATTCTTGATTTTCAAAATGAAACAAATGCATACCAATAATAAGATATTCAAATAACCTAATGCTTGATCAAATTACAAAATTTGGTATAAAAATTAGACAAATTGTAAGAATAAGATATGTTGGGTTCACCAAAATGTTAAGTGGAAAAGAGATCCAAGATCCAACAAGTGAATTAGCTTAGATATAGTTTTCCTTTTCAGACTTAACATTAAATCACAAACCAACTAGGGTTTGATGATTAGATAACTACCTCAATGGAGAATCATTCTTCTAGGGTTTGGTTCCTTTATTCTAAATAGGGTAGATTTGATGTGTGATTTGATTAAATTAATTGACATAAACCGTATATCTAAAAATGTAATTGATTACATAGATGAAAATGAAAAACTATATAAATGAATACAAATATAGAATGAGTAGACAAAGGGGCACCTATGATAACAAGGAGAGCCTAAAATATCTAGACTAGGGAACTAGGCACCCCATTTTGAAAATGAGGGTTTTGAATACTTTGAACCGTGATCTAGAAGTTAGTAGTTTGTACTCTACTCTTCTACAACCTATTGTTGACAAAATTTCTAGATCTGGCCTACACATCGAGAGAGAGAAAAAGTTGTGATGTATAGGAGTTTTCCTTGCCAAACCCTAGTTTTGGTGTTTCCACCTCCACAAAAAATAAATTATGATGGAATAACTTGTGTTCCCTAGGTCAAGCAAACGCAAGGTAAACAATAAATGATTGCAATAAATAAATGACAATTGATAATATTACCTTAGGAATGAAACCCCTATCAAAATAATGTCATATAAGTTTCCACAAAGATTTAAGTGATAATGCATGAATTTCCTTGAAGATCTACAAGATGTTATTCCACATAACGCAATAGATTGTTGTAGCTATCATCTAGAGAAGCATTCACATGTATTTTCACAATTTGCACATAATAGTTGTGTTGAACACACCAGAATACTAAGAGGGGGTGAATCAGTATACTTCAAAATTCAATCCTAATTAATGAATGTTGATGATAAGTTATATAAATTAAGAATTCACCTACTTAATCAAAACATGAAAGAAGATAATAATTCACACAAGAACACAAATGATACTAGATTTACGTAGAAAACCCCATAGGAGAAAAACCATGGTGAGAAATGTTGCTAGGAGCTACTATCATAATCCAACCTAACAAGTAAATAACAGTTTACAACTTTGATTTTGGGCTACAACCAAAGGAATAAACTACTCCCTAACTTTGTCTTAGGTGCTAAAATCCAAGGAAGCTACTCCCTAATTGAAAGAAAGAACAACTAAAATATGATAAATTTTATGGCTTCAACCACTGATAGTCATCAATTCTACACATTAGATTTGTAGTAGATCTTGTTACGCTTTTCTCATGAACTCATACATCTTCACACACTTCCATAATACTCTTCACATCTTGGATATCTATATGTATCATCTACATGATTGCAAAATATAAATTCAGACGATCATAAACAAGAAATTATGAAACTTGTAGTATGTCATCCCACACCTTCATTGGAGGTATACAAAAATGATAAAACATTATTTACATTTCTCCCAAATGATTTGGAATGTCTCATACAACATATATAGACACTTCTTAGACTCCACTCATACTTGAATTAGTGGCGCACATCACCAACATACCCTAGTCGGCCTCAACAAGAACATAACTGACTTAAAAAATTTGTGTGATATTGGAAACAAGAAAGATCTCCATGTGCTTCATTCTTTGAACACTATGATACATGTGGAGTGTCCATGCAAACTCATATACCTGGAGTTTACATTCTTCTACTGGTGCAAGTAATCAAACATATGTTTTGTAGAAGATTAGGCACCTGGAACCAACCGTAACACTCTGTCACTTGAGAACTGAACTTGTGAAGCACAAAAACACTTGATTCTTCAATATAGCATGCATAAGACATTATTGAGAATTCCAAAAATCCACTTTTCCGAATATTTTAACAACCAAAGGAATGCGGAACATTCCAATAAACCATAACCACTTTGAACTACTAGAGCACAAACTGGAACTCTATCACTTGTAACTTTCACTATAGAAGTATTAATGACTTGAAACCTTGGATATAACACCTTCACATCTCCATCAACTTATATTCAGAACCACAAGACTAAATCTTGCTCTATGGAAGGATGCGGACCAAAACACAATGTCTCTAACTTAGAGAATATACTATGAATTCCTTAGAAACAACTTGTGATCATTTTTAAATCACCAAAGGCCAACACTCAAACTTTATCTCTTAAAAATCACATCTTTGGACTAGGGTTCCCAACACCCATGTCTGAGGCTTTCTGGCTCAAAATTCTTGGCATGTCATAGAATTTAATATATTACCCAATCTAGACCAAAATGATCAAACTATGAATATAATTAATTGTATATGCAAAATAGGGTGTCAATACAGTGTGAAATTATCAAGGGTGATAATTTATGATGCTATAATTACACAACTCCTTTTTCTTTGTTGTACTCATGGACCCATATATGTTTAAAATGAAAATTATTTCTATCATAGTTAAACTCTTGATTTTGACTATTTTCCAAATTTTATAGGCTCAAGCGATTTGGGTTCAATAAGACTCCTAAACCCCTTGAGGCCCCCTCCACTTCCTCGAACATTCCTTTCCATTGTCTCCATTTTTGTATTAATTTCCCTGCCTCTAGCTTGTTGAATTTTATTTCTTTTAATAATATTATATTTGGTTTCACTTGATAAATCTATTTTTTGATCAAGTGATTCTTGTTGGTGTTAGGAAAAATGTTATCTCAACCTTGCAATTATAACAAGTTAATATATTGAGCATAGTGAAATGCACTAGGGTTACTCCCCTTACAAGGTGTGGGGGATGACCCCTCGAAGGAAGCTTGAGGGCAGTGCCCCCTATTGGAGAATTCCAAGATCAAAGAGAGCATGAGACAACTTTCACAAGTGAATAAAATATGCACAATAGTATGTCTATCAAATATGAAATGAAGAGTGTATGATACAATGATCAAGCCTTGTATATATAGGTAAGGATGAGGAGGTAGGAAGGTAGGACTAAACTATTGACTACCCCTCTATAGGTGGGACACTTGTGAGCTCACTTGACAAGTGGGTGAGCAAGTTTCAATAGGTATCTCAAGTCATGAGGACATGTCCCAATACTATGAAGTGAGACAAAAGCAAAAAGAAGCCTAAGTAAACTTAAGCTAGGTGTGAATAGGTTAATCCTAGACAGGTGATTAGCTAACTAGGTAGATAATGACACTATTTACACTAACACCCCACTTAAGTGAAACTAAGGGAGTAATGTATACACTAATTATGATTCCTAGCTACTAGGCCATGTTAGGTACTCATGTGCAAATATCTCATAAAGTGGAGTTAAGGAGAAAAACCTAGTGGGAAATAAAAACCCATCCACAAAAAAGAGAAATGATGCAATGAAATGAAATATACAAGTGAAGAAGAAAATTGATTGATGAAGAACTCATAATGACCCCCCAAGGACTACTTCTAGCATAAATTATAATGAATTTTATCCCCATAGGAGAGAAAATAGAGAAGGTCATGTGACCCCCCAAAAACTATGAAGTTATGAACTCCATGTGAGGAAATGCTTCCTCCCAAAACTGATAGTAGAAGAGAAACCACGTATCCTCCCTCAAAATGATACATGTAGTGCTAGTAGATGCTCAACACTATATGTTGAAAATGATCAATGAATGTTGAATAATATTTCTCCCCTTGGTAAGAAACAACACCACAAATATGTGCAATATGAACCCCCATTCCAAATAGGAATATATAGGAAGTAAGGTGAATGTCTCTGAATGTTGCACATAATCCAAAGATCAAAAAGATTACAATGATGCATTTGATTTAGATGCTCAAATATCTCCAAGCTAGTGCTCACATGTGATGAATGTTGATAAGATGTATTAGGTACCATAAATGATTCTGGAACATGGACCTTGAATGTATGGTTATGTCTCGAATGATGTGAATATGATACTACTATAGATGATGATAACTCATGAATGTTTGCACAATCTGTCATGATAGAAGCTAATGTAGGTGAGGTAAGAGCAATATCCAAACATGGAAATGATGATGTAACTTCATCAAAGTTGTCAAAGAGAAGATGAATATCCTCAATAGTGTCATCCAAGGCTGAAATCCAGGATTCTACACACACATGTTATGTCTAGTAGATATACATCCCTATATTTTGGATTTGGAATGAAAATTACAATAACTTGATACAAAGAATCTATGGAACTCAGGAATGAGTCAACACCAAATTCAAATGTAGCATCATATGATATGGGTGATGTAATATCAATGAAAGTCATCATACTACATTGTTCATCCCCAAATGATAATATATCACAAGATGTCTGAGTGATACTGGATGATGTTTCTTCATGTGTTGGAACTAAAGGATTAGGTAAAGAAATACCATGACTAAGAATCATTTTTTTTAGTTCCTTAATTCAGTGAAACTAAAATTATTTTATTGTATTCATTTTCTTTCCATAATATCCACATTTTATTTTATATTTATTAGGAGGATTGTGAAGAATACTCAAATGGAAGGGATTTAGTGTGAGAGACATGATCACATGAACCAAAATATTGGAAAAAAAACATCTAGATTTCCCCCTTGATTTAGAGAGACCCCCAAGAAAGATTAGTGTTGAGTATAGCTCCCTAGAATAATGTGCAAGAAAATTTTACAAGTTGTGAAGATCGGATGCCAAAATCTTCCATTTATAACTCAAAGTTTTTTACAATTTTGAAAATGGAAACCAAAATCTTAATTTTATATGCAAAATCAAATTCCTTGCAAAATTTTGATAGAAATTAAAAAAGAATGCAAAATTTTGATAAGTGGGATTAAAGTTATGTCTTGTCAAAATTTGCTTACAATGTTGACTTTGGAGTTTAAAATTTGATATTAAATAGAAACAAATAAAAAAATTTAAATGCTAAAACATTGGTGTCGGAACAAGCTTTCTGACGACTATTCACAGTAGAAAATTTAACTCCCCATTTCAAAGTTACACAAAAATGAACAAAACCCCTTAGACTCTTGATGGTCAACAAATAGTCAACTTTAAGGTAGTTTATATAAACTACTAATGTTAGCATTAAATAAATATTTTTAGAATAGTTGTTAACAATAAAAAAATAATAAAAAATAATAATTTCCTAACAAATGGTGGCACAGACTTGGTAAAAGGTCCATTAGAGAAGTTTGATTAGGACTACAATTTAGAGGAGCTATATGATAAGTGGAGGTAAGCACTTGAAATAAAGGAATTCTAGTGGCATCAACAATGTTTGTTTAGAAATCAAATTGAAATCCTTCACAAGTGTCTTGGAAGATATTGGAGGGCGTGGAAGACTTAACTCGATAAAGCAAATGAAAATTTTGGACTATGACCACCACTAAAAAAGTTACATTTACAAGAAACTATTTAAACCTCAAAAGCATGTCTCTTGGAAAGTGAGGAGGTCTGAAGTATTTGGAGGTATATGTAACTTGAGTTATTCTAGTCGCATAAAGCTTGGGAGCTAAAATTGGGAAAGAAGAGTAGTGATCTTGGAAATTCCTCATGACTCCCACAAGAAATCCAACAATCGCCTTTCAAAGAACCTACTAGAGAATATCAGAGAGGCCACTTTATCACCACAAACCCAAGCCTTAGAAAGTTTTTGGTTACTACAAAAATGTAGGTCACTATATGCATATGATTTAATTGCTTCTATAACATATGAGGATTTTGCAGATATAAGCCTTTTAAAATCTCCAATTTGCAATACCAATTGTTCTTTGGAATGCTTGGTTGATTCCTTTCAAATGAGATCATAGGTGCAAGTCTTTAGAAGGAATATCAAAAACAAAAGCCTAGTAGGTGCACAGTTCGAAACTCAAGTAAGAAAAAAGTGGGTTTTCGATGAGAGCTACAAGTAACTAACATTGAATATTATAGAAAGCCATGGATTTGTTTTCAAAAGTACCCTATCTTCCCAAGATATCTGCTATACAATCCAGTAAGTTACTCTCAACAAAGAGTCATTGTCTCTGCCCAACTATTATTGGAAACATTTGTTGCATGATTGATCAGTTTGACACAATGCTTCACACTGGGCATAGATGATACAAATAATGAGAGATAAGAGCCACTTGTGAGGATAGTGAATCACCCACCAAGCTTCGGCTAGTATACACCATAGACCCATGCCTAAGATAATATTGTACACCAATCACTATGTAAGAGAAGATTTATTTCCTATACCTGACATAATTATATTTGAAAATGCTCCAAAGAGGTTGAAATCGACAATAAATTGTTTACAATTATAGGCCAAACAGGCCAAATTTTTTGCACAATAGGCCAAAATAGCCAAAATGAATGTAGAAAGAAAATATCTACCCCAAAAAGAAGATTGGGAGAGGGAAGTTTGGCCCTCTACTATTTCTTTTTCAATTTTTTACAACTTTTTCATAAATTAGGCTCAAAGGCCAACAAAGTGCAAAAAATGAAAATTATCAAAGTTGATGAAATGAAGGGTATTTTTTGTTTCCCAAATATTTTTAACATGATGGTGATTTCCATTTGGCTCTATGATGCTCTATTGATAGCCCGCTATGTGTTGGAATCACCTCAATATGGTAAGGAGCATGCTCTCATGGCTCTGATACCATGTTGGAGAATGCCAAGATCAAAGAGAGCATGGAATAACTTCCACAAGTGAATAAAATATGCACAATAGTATGTATATAAAAATATTAAATAAAGAGTTTATGATACAATGATATATATAGAAAGAGAGGGTAGTCAATAGTACAATCTTACCTTCATACCTCCTCATCATTGCCTATATATATATAGGAAATGATGAGGAGGTATGAAGGTAGGATTGTATTATTGACCACCCCTCTATAGGTGGGATACTTGTGAGCTCACTTGACAAGTGGGTGAGAAAGTTTTAATAGGTGTTTCAATTCATGAGGACACAAGTCCCAATGCTATGAAGTGAGAAAAAATTAAAAATAAACCTAAGTAAACTTAAGTTGGGTGTGAATAGGTCAATCCTAGATAGGTGATTAGCTAACTAGGTAGATGATAACACTATTTACACTAGCACTCCTAAAATCCACACTGTTCATCATTAGGTCTCAAATTTGATGGTAGATATTTTGTTGGTTTTTCTTTCCCCAAAAGACAACCCTATTTTATGATAGAATTGTATTATGGCCATGCAGTGTGATGTATTATAAGAGTTTGATAGCTATTTTGTTTCCTCCTGATCTTTGGTTGGAGATACTCTTGTGAAAATGTTTCTCTACAAGTATACTGTAATATTCATGATTTCTAATAATATATTTGGTGACTTTTGGAGTGTGGGGTTTTTCTCTCAAAAGGGTTTTCCCCATATAAATAACTATGTTTTGTATGCATGATATTTATGTTTATTTCTATTTAATTTTTATAATTGTTGTAAATATTTGATTTATTTTTGCATTACCCTCCTCTCAAGGTTAGTGTAGGAAGTTTTTTTGCTACCTTAACTTCCTTACAAGTTGTATTAGAGACTAATCACCTTTGGTTTTAGTTATGGGTTGTTAGGGTTTTTTAAACCAATCTAGACTTGCATGAAAGATTGTGTAGAAGATACTTTGTAATCCTATTGCAAGATTTTTTAGATGGAAAGTTCATCAAGGAGAATAGAGGTGGAGAAATTTTCTAAAACTAGTTTTGAGATGTGGAAGCTAAAGATGGAGGATCTATTTATAGATCAAAATTTATGGGATGCTATTGATGAGAATGTTTTAAGACCCACAAATCCTACTTTTTCTACTCATTATGATGTTATAGACCATAAATCCAAGGGTCTAACTAGAATGTTCTTGATAGACTCTATTTTAATCAATTTCCATGAATAGACCTCTACACATAACCTATGTAAGAAACTTGGTGAGATGTATCAAGAAAAATATTCAGTGAATAATATTTTCTTAAGGAAGAAATTGTATTCCTTGAGAATAGAAGAGGGTGGATAAATTATAGACCTCTTGGAAGAATTCAATATGTTGGTAGCTCAATTTGAGTTAGATAGTGTCAAAATGTATGAGGAGAAGAAATGTTAGATATTTCTTTATTATTTTACTAATTCAAGGGATTCTCTTGTTATGGCTATTGGGAGTACTTATGTTATCTTGAATATTGAAGATGTGGTGGTTTCTTTGCTTTATTAAGAGATGAGGAGGAAAGTATCCATCAGTGCCAAGGAGGACCTAAATTTTCTTGGAATACCTAAGAAAAATGTAAGAATGAGAAGCATGATACGTCCAAGTCGAAGGGGAGATCCAAATCTCCTAGAAAGTCCAAAGTTATTTGTTGGAGTTGTGGTAAGTCTGGATGCTTCCATAAGGAGTACAAAGAAGAAAAGAAGAAGAAAAAGAATAAGTTTGATTTTTATTGAGTCTAAAGAAGTTTGGTGATGAATTCATTATAGCTTTGGCAACTCATATAGGTAATGATATGCATGGTTAATTAACTCAGGTGCATCTTTCGATATGACCTATAATAAAGATTGGTTTTCTAAATATGAATAATTTGATGGAGGTAAGGTGTACTTAGATGGAAATTCTTGTTTAAATATTGTTGGTTGTGGTAAAGTTAGATTTAGGTTTCCTGATGGTAGAATAAAAATGATTAATAATGTTTTGTGTATCCCTAGATTAGCACAAAAATTGTTAAATGTGAGAAAAGTAATATAAGTGGTTGTGTAGGTAGTCTTTTCTGATGCAATATGCAAGATGGTTATAGGTGCTATGGTGATTTCTCAAGGTTTCAGATATGGCATGCTTTAAAGGCTTGATGCATGCCTAATGAGTACAATAGTAACTATTTAAAAAGAAACTCTATGGCTACTTCATTGGAAGAGGTGAGGGTTTCATCTTCAGTAGATGGTTATGGATTTTGGGTACCCAAGGGTGATCTTTTTTCTGAATTAAAGTTACATGTATAGAAGACTATGTTATGGCACTAGAGACTTGGCCATATTGGAGAAAAGGGTGTAAGGACCTTAAAAAATAAAAAACTTGTTGAATGGTTGTCGATTGTAATCTAGAATTTTATTTCTGTAAGCATTGCATTTATGGAAAACAAAATTATCTTTAGTTTTAATCAAGTTCTCATAAATATTGTGGTGTATTGGATATTAATTATTTTGATGTGTTTGGTTCTATAGATGTTCCTTCAATTGGAAAATCTACATATTATTTTTCATTTGTTGATGATTATAGTAGGACATGTGTATATTTTCCAAAGAGTAAATATGGAGTTTTAAGCCGATTCAAAGAATAAGGAAATGGTTGAGTTGCAAACTAGAAAGAAAGAAAAAATGTTTGAGGACTGATAATGGTTGTGATTTTTTATCTATTGATTTTGATAGAAAATGTAAATATTGCAGCATTCATAAACAAAAGAAAACTTTGTATTCTTCACAATAGTATAGATTTGAAGAAAGAATGAACATGACATTGATGAAGAAGAATAGGAGTATGCTAGTGGTGTTGGTCTAGAAAAAAGGTTTTGGGCTAAAGATATTTATTTTTATTGCTACCTAATTAACAAGTCTCCTACATTAGCTCTTGTTAATAAGATTCCTATAGAGGCATGGTTGGGTTACAATCCTTCACTAAGACATCTTAGATTTTTTGGTTGTGAGGCATATGCACATGTGCAAAAGTAGAAATGAACAAAGTTGGAGAACAAGGTTGTGAAATGAATCTTCATTGGATACAGTTATGGTGTGAAAGGATACAAGCTTTGGGATACTCTTGCACATAAGGTAATATATAGTAGAAGTGTTATTTTTAGAGAAACTAAGACTTATTCTATTATATTGCAGCCAGAAAAAGCTGAATAATAAGATGTGATTCAACTTCCCTTCATGCTTGAAAAAGTTGAATCAAGGCCCCTAGATAGACAATAAGTTGAAAAGAGCTCATCTAGGTCTGAATCTTTAGAAGAGAAAGAAGAGCCTCCAACTCATCTTTTTCATAGGTCTACAAGGCATAGATAACCACTTGAAAGGTATTCACCTAATGATTAGAGATGTATTTTTTCTTTGAATAGTAACATGGATGAACCTAGATTTTTAGAAGAGGCATTAGGTATGAGTGATGCAAAATTCTAGAATATTGCTATGGATGAAAAATGACAACTTTGAAAAAGAACGATACATGGGATCTTGTATCATTTATTAAAGGATGAAAATCTATTGGTTGCAAACGGATGTTTAAGAAAATATATATGTGATAAAGGTATTGAGAATTACAAAGGAAATTTGGTTGCGAAAGGCTACTCTTAGGTTAAGGGTGTTAATTACAGTGAGATATTTTCTCCTATTGAAAAAATTACATCTATTAGATTTTTCTTTCTATTATTGTTTCTTATGATTTAGTGGTTGAGAAAATGGATGTGAAAATGACTTTCCTTCATGGTGATTTGGATGAGGATATTTATATGACACAACCAGAGCACTACATGGTTAAAGGTAAAAGAAATTTGGTCTATAAATTGAAGAAATATGTGTATGGCATCAAATAGAGTCCTAGGATGTGGTAACAAAAATTTGATATATATGTGTTGAGTTTGGGATTTGAATTTTTTCAATTAGATCACTATGTCTATTATAAATCTAATGGTGATTGATCCCTATTTATTGGTAAAGGGGAAGGAATGATTTCATAATTAAAGCCTCAACTTGCAGCTAAATTTTAAATGAAAGATCTCGGTGCAACTAAAAATTCTTGGGATGGAAATTAAAGGAGAGGGTGAACAAAAAGCTATGGCTTGGCCAAAGTAAGTATGTCAATTCAATTTTAAAAAGGTTTATCATGCATGATTATAGTCCATTAGTTCCTTTTACAATTGGAATAAAGTTATTTATTTCAAATTTTCCAACATCTCCATCGAAAATGGAAGACATGAGAAAAGTGAATTAATAGCATGAATTTGGAAGTTTGGTGTATGCTATGGTCTATATTAGACTTTACATTTCCCAAGTAGTGGGAGTTATTTTTAGATATATGTCTATTCCTAGTAGAATTCATTAGGATGTAGTTAAAAGATTCTTCAGATATTTGCATAGTACCTAAGAGTATTCCTCGTGTTATCATTTTAATTTGATAAGAGATGAACTTTCCCTTAATATTCATTATTATGAGGATTTAGATTGGGTAAGTGATGTTGATAGTAGATGATCCACTAGTGCTTATGTGTTTTCTTAATTTGGTGGTGTAATTAGTTATATGAGTAAGTGATAAGTTGTGGTTGCTTTTTACACTACTAAAGTTGATTATATAGTAGCTACTCATTCTTGTGAACAAGCCATTTGGCTTAAGAGACTATTTTTAGATGTTGAAATAAAACACGATGTAGTGATAATTTATTAAGATAGTCAGAGTGTGATATTCATAGCTAAGAACTTGACATTTCATGCTAGGACCAAGCACATTGATGTATGATATCATTTTTCAGAGATATGATCAAGGATGGTAGGGTGAAGCTAGTTAAGGTAGATACTTTGATTAATGTTACAAATTATTTAACTAAGGATGTGAGCACAAAAAATTTTAGATGGTGTTTAGAGTCTATGGGCCTCTTGGCCCTAACAATTAAATCATGGTATTGATCCTTCAATTTCTCTTACAAGGTGTTTGATAAGTGGGAGATTATTAGGAAAAATGTTGTCTCGACCTTGTAAAATTATAATAGGTTGATATATTGAGCATGAGGGGTTGCAAGGGTGAAGGGAAGGGTAGGGGAGTGAGGGTACCTTCCTTTCAAGGTCTAGGCGAGGTGACCCCCCGACAAGGGTTTGGGGACAATGCCTTTGAAAGCTACTTTTATGTATATTTTATTATTGTAAATCTGGACCATTCATTATTAAGTCTCAGATCTGATGATAGATATTTTTTTGGCTTGTCTTTCCCTAAAAGGAAACCCTATTTTATGAGGTCATCATATTATGACTATGCAATGTGATGTATTGTCAGAGTCTGATAGCTATTGTGTTACCTCCAAAACTCCAGTTGTTGATACTCCTATGAGAATCTTGCTCTACAAGTATATTGTAATCTTCATGATTTTTTAATAATATATTTGGCAGATTTTGGAGTGTGGGGGTTTTCTCCCAAAATGGTTTTCCCCACATAAATCACTATGTTGTGGTATGCATAATATTTATGTTTATTTCTATTTAATTTTTGTAACCATTGTAAATATCTCAAAAAAATTTGCATTACTATCCTCTCAAGGTTAGTGTAGGAAGTTATTCCACTACCTTAACTTCCTTATAGTTAGGGGCATTAAATCCCCTAACATTCCAAGTTATGGCCCTCATGGTAACTTGAGAAGGGTTATTCCCTTCTCAGATTTGAGTTTCATCTACCCCTTGGTATTACATGCTAGTTCTAGCCTAGCTCAGTTTGTTTTCCTATCTCTCATCCTCTTCTCTCCTTATTTTAACTTCCTCATTTTTGACAAACTTTGACTCAACTTTCTCAATTCTAGTATATCTTCTTCATTATCTTCAAAAATACTATCAACATCTTTAGCCAATTCAAAAATATCTCTAGCTAGATCTATTTTTGGAGGGGTTTTCTCCTTGTCCTCGAAAATCATTATTTATTTTGTTATGTTTACTTCTATTGATTGGAATGGTATAATTTATCTATCACTTACATCTTCCCAAAACTTTACCCTAGGATTATAATTGTCTTTACTTTCTATCTTTTTGAAGGATCTTGATTTTATCATTATCTCTATTTTGAGCATCTTGTTCTTTGATATGCCTACACTACTTCCAATCGGGTTCCCTTCCTTTATATACCTTATTATCAAATCATGATCCTACTCCTTGGATTCCATTACCCTTTGATCCATCACTGCTTCAAGCTCTTGCTTAGTCTAGCTTTTTTGGAACCACTATTTTCACCTAGTAATGATTGATGCCTTACCTTTCCTCATCTTCTCTATGATTATCCTCTCCTCCAAGTCTCTCATCCTTTAATTTTTGACACACCTCCTCTAGGTTTCCATATTTTTTGCATTTACTATAGACTTCTACCATTTCCTTGATTTTGATCTTTTGTGGCTAAATACCCTACTTTGATTTTATCTCAACTGTAGCCGATAATGGTGGAAAGGGTTTTAGATTGATACAAAGTCTAGCATACATGCTATATTCTCTCTTTTATATGAATTCATCAGCCTCTAGGAAGGTTCCTAAACGATCCTTGATGTTCTTAAGGGTTTTTGTGTCCTAGTATTTAGTTAATAGGTTTTTCAACCTAGCCTAGATAAGGACCTCCACCATTTATTCTTTTAGACGGTTTAAAATTTGGCACCTAGTCTTTAATTTAAAAGCTAAAGCTACTCGTCATGAATGGTTTGTTATTCAAGATCCATATTTTGCATCTCTCCATTGAATATTATTTGAGGGGAATTTTGTTTACACCTATACTATGTGCTCCCTTTTTCAAGAAACAATATTCTCTTGGATGAGGATAATTCTCTTTATTCTTCTATTCTCTTCTTCTTTTTCCTCTATTCCAATTGGTGAAACTTGAAGTCACTTTATAAACTTCAATGTTTCCCTTAGGGTTTCTAATCAACCTTCTATTGTGATGAAAATTTGTATAGTTCTGACCATGATATTTATAGTTCTAACCATGATTCTTTCACATACCCTCCCAAACCTATCCTTGAGTGTAATTTTTCTCAAATTATCTCATCCATTATTTTCTATTAATCTCTTGATTCCATCTTCCATTATTCTAGCGACCCTAGGGTCTGATTTCTTATAGGGCATGATCTTGCTCCATTATCTAAATTCCTTTTTATTGATCCATACACTTACCACCAATTACAATTGTGTGAGGGGGAAGGAATCCATTAGGAAAATGATGTGAAATCAAGATCAAATGAAAGATTCAAATCAGAAACTCTCTAATCCAAAACACTTAATCTATCTTATTCCATCACTCATGAAATGTGAAAATCTAAGCTATTTGAATGAAATGAGATCCTAAGATATTAAAAAAAAAATCAACTAAACAAAATAAGAGTTTACCATCTCATGTTGGAGTGTATTTGCATGATGTTGGGTTGTTTGTATCACTACAAAGCCTCCATTTCTTACGTGCAAAAGCTTGATGAATGATGCTTGTGCTTGAAGAAATGAGGAAGCTCTATTAATGGTGATCTTGACAACACTTTTTTGCATAAGGTAAGTTGAAATCCTAATCCTTATCTGTGAGGAGAGAGGCTTGTTTTATAGGAAAAGCAATTTTGAATCGACGATCAGGATCGCATTGGAGAATATCTAGATCAAAGGTCAAAATGAGTTGAGAGGATTTAGACATGAGAAGATTGTACAAAGTTGATTGCAAAATTAGGGTGATTGAAGAATAGATTGGATAGTTAGGGTTTTGATTGCTTAGTTAGCAATTGATTGATCAGTTAGGGTTTAGTTAGGAATTAGATGGTTGAGTTAGCAATCCATGATTTTCCCAATCAAAAAGTGGGTGAGGAATATTAATTAATTAATTTAATTAATTAATTCCATTTTGATTTTGATTTTGATTTTTTATTTTGTAAATAGTTTGATTTAATTATTCAAAATTTGGAGGGAAAGTATGATTATTAAATTATTATGATTTAATAATTTAATCAATTTTGAGAATAAGGTGAATTAGTGACGTAATCAAATAATTGGCGTTGTTTGACTAATCAAGACGAAATAAGATAAGATTAGGACTTTATTAAATAAATGTAATTTATTTAATTGGTTGAAATGATGAAACATGAATTAATCAAATAACATTATATTATTTGATTAATAGCAGAATTAGGGTTTTCAAGACTTTATTAAATAAATAGTATTTATTTAATTTGTTGAGAAATGATGAAAAAGTGAATTAATTAAATTTTTTTGTTATTCAATTAAAAGAGGAAATTAGGGTTTCAGATGCCATTCGATGCAGTTTGATATGTTGTGAGATGTCATGGGATGATTTTGAGACATTTTGAGATGTTTCGAGTTGATTCCAAGATGTTCCAAGACATTTCAGATTTATTCAAAGTCATTCTGAGTTGATTTGAAGTCGTTCTAAGACGTTTCGAGTTAATTTAGAGTCATTTCGAGTTGATTTGAAGTCATTCCGAGACATTTTGAGTTTATTCAGAGTCATTTAGAGTCATTTTGGAGTTGTTCTGAGACATTCTGAGTTGATTCAGAGTCTTTCTGAGTTGATTCAGGTTGATTCTGAGTTGTTTCGAGACATTTTGAATTTGTGATAAGTGCTAAGTCAACTTTACATGTCTACAACAATTCAAGTTTATTTTTTAAATATTCTCTTCTTATTAGTTTAGTGGGTTAAGCTACACACTTTTTAGGTGAATTTAACTTTTTAAAATTAATTTAATTTTTTTCAGTTGTAGATTGGCATAGACATAGGTATGCACAAATTATAATGTAAGAGAAGGCTCAATTATTTAGGATTTCCCTACCATGTTGAGAACCAATGTAAATTTAATTGTTTAAAGTTAAAATTAATTATTTTAGTTGCATATTGGCATAGACATAGGCATGCACATATTACAATGCTAGAGAAGGCTTGATTATTTAGGATTTTCCCTGCCACATTGAGCACCAATGTAAACAAGTTTCATTTCTTGTGCTAACACATTTGTTTCACTAGAAGCTACCAAATGTCCCACCTATAGACAAAATTCATCTCTACGTGCTGATAGTTATGCAAGTTGCTCTACTCCTTCACCCAAGATTTCCTCTAGTATTTGGTTCATATATTCTTTATATTCTATAGGTAATATTTTATTTTTTACAAGATAAAACTGACAATGGATTATCTTTTAAATGTCATCTTGAGATATAATTTTTGGTTCTACTATCATAATGGTATGTGTTGCTAATTAAGTCTAGAACACAATGTGAATCTTAATTTAATTTTGATCAATTTATTTTCATTTATTAGAAGTGTAAGGTATGAGAAATATTGTGGGTAAAAATAATAATATCCAAGGATTCTATTCATAGTGATAATTCTTTTGTTACCATATGAAACTCTACAATACATTTTCAAGTATCTCATGTGCATCTCCTTGTGAAGATAGTCAAGCAAGCAATTAAGAGGAGAAAAAGAGTTTGTAAATGTAAATGATAATTATGGAAAATGGAAATTTATTTGAATGCACCATTCCCTTTATAGATACCAAGTTACAATTTCATAACATAATATTTCAATAATAGCAAGGAACAAGATTAAATAATACAATTCCATACACCTATTGAAGGATCATTTTGAAGAGATTCGCCTAAATAAAACTTGACATTGAATCTGCTTAGTTATTTGTCCCTTTGATTTCTTCTCATTTTTTGTATGTTACTCTCATTTTTCTAAGATGGGTTTTATAGAGTAATAAAACACTAATAATAATAGAATGCAATGTTGGTTTTCATATGTAACTACTTTTGATTTAAATTATGATCCTTGTATTCCTCAAGCATCCATTTATTCTTTTAAGGTATCCAATTCTAATCAAGATTACATGCAGCTAGCATTGATCCAATAAGTGCTTACGTATCAATTATTACTCCTTTATTAATATAAAAACCAATTAATATATTTGGAACTTTGAAGATTGGGCTAATTCATAACAAGTATCTCATCTAATTTCTTTTCTTTGCAACACATTTTATAATTCTCATTGTAAAATCAGTTCCCTTGCTTAATGATGCATTTTATAAATAGAAAATATTGTCTTAAAGGTTTTTCTTGATGATGGGCTGAGTAGTGAGACACCAATTAGAAGAACTTAAACAAGCTATTCAATCTGATCTAGAAAAATATTACAAAATACATGGGGTTGGGGGAAAGTTATGTCCCATGGAGATGAGTCTCAACCTTTCATTTTCCTATTTAAATACTATGCACATGAGTTTTAGACACATCCTTTATAATTTCTCACTTTGTAGCACCCCCATACTATTTAAAAAAGCTTCATTGGCACTATGAATTTATTTATAGCTTGTAAGAAGATAAGTATCAAATCCATGGAGCTAATTTGGAGAATAATTTAATCAAAAGAAGTTGAGGGCATGCCTTTTTAATAAGTGGAATGTATCTCATTGATCACCCCTATGTCCTTCAAAACTATATCCAAAGAAGGAGCTCATAAAATTTTAGAAAGTGTAAATTACTTCTCTAAATATATTATCATTTTTTACTTATTCATGTTGATCCCCAATACTAGTAGTAATTTATATTTTGAAAGTTATTTTTGGTGGGATGCTTCTGAGAAATAATTTCTAGATACAATTCAAAGAGAGTAATAGGTTTCAAAGGACAATTCAATGGATGAAGATTCCTAAGGCTCCAAAATTTAGATTTTAACTTGCATAGTTTTAAATTTTGTTTTCTTCTTGCTAGTTTAGTGGGTTAAGCTACACTATTTTTAGGTAAATTTAACTATTTAAAATTAAAATTATTTTGATAGTATAGATGAGTGTATTAGAAGGGTAAAGTGGAAAGATGTATCCGGTATTGTTTTTTCCAAATGGTCAGAAAGAGGAGTTTACAAGCATTATAGGTGAGAGGATTGTATATTTCTCATGAAAGGATGATAAGTTGTTATGGTCAACATAAAAATTTGGAGATTATGTGGTTAAAATAGGATATAAGGAAATTATGAATCAAGGGGAAGGTATTAAGCCACAAAGAGCTCTATCCTTTTGTTGGGATTCCTCAATACTTCCAAAGGTTGGTTGTTTTTCATGGCTGGCCATTAAAAGATGAGTTCATCCTATCCAATGTAATAGGTTCCAAACAAGCCTTCCAAGCTTCTGCAAAGTCTGGATCTTTAGGATACAAACTCTTGAGTTCATTAAACCCAACAACCTCTATATTCATTTCTATCAATAAAAAATTCCTTCTACTCAAGGCATCTACAACTCTGTTTGACCTTCCACTCCTATACTTGAAAAAAAAGTTATAACTTTGCAAAAACTCAACCCATTTTAAGTGCCTTTGATTTAACTTTCCTTAACTATTGAGATACTGCAAATCCTAGTGATCAGTATATAAACAAATTATTTTGGAAATAAATAGTGTCTCCATTTCTTCAAAGCCTAAACTATAGCATAAAAATCTTGATCATAGATAGAATATTTCTTCTTAGCATCATTTTAATTCTCACTAAAAAAGGCAACAGGCTTACCTTCTTGACTCAAAATAGCTCCTATGGCAGTGCCACTAGCATCACAATCTACCTAAAAGACCTTTTTGAAATCTAGAAGTGCCAAAACAGGTTGCTCTCTAACTTTCTTCTTCAACATATCAAAACTTTTGGCTGCTCCTATAGTCCACTTAAACTCTTTTCTATCCCTTCTCATTGCTTTAGTTAGAGGTTCACAAATACTACTTAAATTCTTAATAAACTTTCTGTAAAAGCTTTCTAGACCATGAAATGATCTTACCTTTGTAACATTCCTTGGGGTAGGCTATTCAATGATAGCTCTCACCTTCTCTAGATCCATTTTAAGACCCTCTGTTGAGATAACAAATCCCAGATATACCAACTCTCTCTTTAAATCAATCAACAGTTTCTCCTCCCTTAGCTTCTCAAAAACTCTTCAGATATGCATCAAGTGCTCCTCCAATGTCTTACTAATAATCAAAATATCATCCAAATAAACAATAACAAATTTTCCTAAAAAACATTTTCAATACCTTATTCATAAGCCACTTAAATGTGCTCGGTGCATTGGTTAGCCCAAAAGGAATGACTAACCACTTGTACAAGCCCTCCTTGGTTTTGAAGGTTGTCTTCCATTAATCTCCTTCTCTAATCTAGATCTGGTGATATCCACTCTTCAAATCTATCTTCATGAATTACTCAACTCCACTCAAATAATCCATAATGTCATCCATTCTCAGTAATGGAAATCTATACTTGATGGTGATCTTGTTGATGGATCTCGAATCTGTACACATCTGCCATGTTCCCCATCCTTCTTTGGTGCTAGTACTATAGGTACTACATATGGACTCAAAATCTCTCTGATTGATCCCTTCTGCAATAACTCTTGCACTTGTTTGTTCAACTCTTCACTCTCTACTAGAGTCATATGATGAACTACCTTATTCGACAAACTGGCTCCAAGAATCAAGTCCATCTAATGACTAATCTTTCTTACTGGAGGAAAACCTTCAAGTACATTATCAAAAACAATATCTTAAAACTCATTCAACATATCTAAAACCTCTATAGGTGCCTCATTAGTATCATCTTTATCAACTCTAGGGATCAATGCAAAACACATATGTTCATGCCTTATACCTTCTAGGAACTTTCTTCCATCAACCAAAAAAATTCTCACATTACCGCATACCTTTTCCTCTACCTCTTTCAAGGGCTTCAACTTATGAAGAACTCCATCCATTGTCAAAGAATAAGTGTTGACATGTCCATCGTGTACTACTCATCGATCAAACTACCACAGTCTGCCTAACAACATATGACAAACATCCATAGGCATAATATCACACAACACCTCATCTTGGTAATTTCTAATCTTGAACTTTACCAGAAATTGTTCATTTACCAAAGACTTATGGTCCTTCTGCAACCAAGCAATCTGGTATGGATTCAAATGCCTTCTCTCCAACTGCAAATTTCTAACCATCTCTTCTGAAACAAGGTTATCAATACTACCTCCATCAATAATAACATTGTAAACTTTACCTTCACACTTACATCTGGTGCAAAACAAATTATTCCTTTGAGTTGGTTCCTTCTCCTCATTTAGCAAGGCTCTTCTAGTGACAAGAACCTTTCCTCTTTTTGCATCCTCAGAATGTGAAGAATCAACATCTTCATCTACATGTGCAACTCATGCATTACCCTCAGATATTCTATTTGTCCTTATTTGATGTTGAGGACACTCATAGGCTCTATTTTCTTCTTCTCTGCATTGGAAATAGGTTCCACAAAAGCCTCCTCTTCTCGATCCTCGTCCAAATCTTCCTCTTCCTCTTTGGTCTCCATTATTCTGATCACAGGGATGGTAGGTGTTATCTCCTTTCTAGTTCTGGATGCTACTGGATCCTTCACCCTTCTTTTGATCTTCATTTTGACCTCCATATGACCTTCCACCGGTATTTCCTCCATGACCCCCACCTCATTGTTTGTTCTCAAACCTCTTGTTCAATCATTCTTCAACCTTTAGAGAAAACTAATAAGCATCCTCAATGGTGGTCATTCTTACCAGTGTCAATTATTCCTGTATGCTTGGCTTCAACCCATTAATATAACAAGCAACTTTCTCTTTATTCACCTTAGAATGTCTTGCTTGAATCAAGACCTTGTGAAATTCCTCTAGGTATTCTTTCACTATCCTTGTTCCTTTCCTCAAGCTCTACATCTTCTTGATCAACTCCAATTCATAATCGACTAGAATAAATTGTTTCTTCAATTTTGACACCATTCTATCCCATCTAGAAATTTTATCTTTCCCTTGTCTTCCTCTTTCTAATTGGACCTCTTTCCACCATTGACCATATATCGGCATGAACTTTCAATTTTTTCTTTGCAAACCTCACTCTATGAGGATCTTCAATCTCCTTAAACTTGAAAAATTCCTCCATTTCATTGATCCAATCAATCAATTCTTCAAGATTCATACTTCCACTAAAAGTTGAAACCTCCATTTTAGGTCTCTTCCTAATGTTTAAGATCACTCGTTGCAATCTTCTTTCTCTAGGATCCATTGGATCCTACCCTTCATCTTCCATTTCCTCTTCTATTTCATCTTCACTGTCATCTCTTTCTTGATGCACATCTCTTCTTCAAACCTCTTGCTACAAGGTTTCTAATTTCTTTCTAAGGGCTCTAATTTCGTCTCTAAGTGGATCTCTTCCTCCATCACCTCGACCTCTACCTCTACCATGCTGGGAAAGTATTGAAGGAATCTTGAACTCAACCCACACTCACAAGTCATGTTGCAACTGCCTCATGTCTGACGCTTTATTACAGACTCAGGGATTACTACTCTTATACCACTTGATGAGGGCCACACCACCTAAAACACACACAAATCACCACAATAGATACCAACAAAGAAGATGCGAGACAAAAAAATAACTCACTTTCAATTATTTTCTAGAAAATGAAATTACAGATTCAAAACTTACATGATACAACCTCATGGGCTTGATTTATTACACCAAAATTAACTCTAAAAACAAAATGTATTATTCAGAGCCACAGTCTGCACTATTGGAGCCATCTTCTACAACCCCCACTTAACCCTTTTATTTTACCCAATAACCGCCCTAGAATTTTCTAGAAAGTTCAACTTTTCCCTTTTATTTTGGTGCCAAAAGTCCTACCATTTTATTTTTTCCCTAGGAAGAAATTTAATGAAATTCACTTTTTAGAGAGGCAACTTCGTAGGGCCATAACTTTTGATCCGAGTTTCCAATTGGCTATTATAACATATCGTTGGAAAGCGCTCGAAGAGATCTACAACAACAAACTCATCAAAGGTCAGTTCGTCAGCTTTTCAAGTTGTTTCAGGGCCTCTAAGGTTTTCATATCTCAATTTGAAGTTGCATTGGAGAAATTTCCCAAGACAAAAACTTTAATATCTCCCAAACCGTGTAGGGTATTGAGATGATTCTTTCACGACCATAAATGTTTTTAGTTCTACTCCTTGGGGTAAATTTCTAGGTCCATACGATCCCATTTAGGCTAACTTACTAAAAATACTAAGTGGTCATTTTTCACCTTTTCTGACTCCTAACTGTCTTACACCCCTTAACTGCCATCACATAACTCAAAACAACTAAAGAAATTAAGGAAAAAAAATAAAATTTGGGTGATGCAAGATTTCCATACACCGCTGGATGCTCCTGCATTAGGATAAAGACTTTATAACTAGTTATGTAATGATGAAATTTATTAATTTCATAGGAAACAACAAGAAATTCCTTTTCAATAACCGTGTATTTTATCTCAACACCTGTAAAATTCCTACTAATGTAATAAATAAAATAAAATAATGTGTCCTTTAGACCTAGGATGGCTTCCATTGAAAAGTCAGAAACATCGATATGGATAGGAAAGGGAAGCTCCCAATTTGGTCCTCATAATATCGGTGCGATAATAAGCTTTTCCTTGATGGCCTCAAAAGCTTGTTGACATTCCTGCATCCACAAAAGAGCATTATCTCTGCCCAATAAAACAAAAACTAGTGCAAAAATCTTACTAAAGTTTTGAATAAACTGCCTATAATATCCAAAATGTCCTAGGAAGCTACGAACATATTTTTGAAAAATAGGAGTGGACAAATCTTGAATTATCTACACCTTTTTTGGGTCAACTTGAATTCCTTTAGCATAAATTTAGTGTCCTAATACTATACCTTTTGTCATCAAAATATGACACTTTTCATAACTTAAAGACACCACTGTAAAAAAAATTAAGATTTTTTTTGGATTCCTCATAGGTATCCCCATACACAACAAAATCATCCATATAAACCTCAACACAGTCATGAATTAGATCCATAAAAATACTTAACAGTGACCTTTGAAAAGTAGCAGGGGCATTACATGGTCATATCATCATCTTCATTAGTAGCTTCAAGATGAATTTCCATTTTCCTTTGTTGTGCTACTTTAGGATCATCCACCTACATGTAAGGTGAAACCACTTGCATTAGTTGTTGGATAGTGAGCCTTAATATCTCTACTTGTGGAAGAGATAAGGTGATGTTGATATTGGTCTTATTTTCCTTATAAAATTAACTTGGATTTCCATTACCAACTGGTTAGGGTCCTTTGGTAGGTTGGCAATTATTTATGCCTACACTTTATATCTCTTCACTACCCTCAACCTTCTCTATCTCCAATGCCTTAGCTTGAATTGTTATCCTTTTCTTGACTAGGAACTCATCATAGTCCACATCATCAATATATTTAATCTTCCTCTTTCTTGTATTTTCCTTGGGATACATTATTGAAACCTCTTTCTTCTTCAATGCATTCATACATTGATTTAGCCATAAATGGATAGCATCCAAAATAGGTTTTATTATTACATTCAAGGAAGTTACATTTGACTCGATCCAATCTAGATATACAATTAGCTTATCAAATAATCTATTCATTTCATAACTTAGATGGACCTTTTCATCATCATCTTTCACTTGGTAAGGAATATTATAGGTCCCCAAGGTCTTCATCTAGTTCAATTTTAATCACTAATATGACCCTTTCCTTCATGATCACCAACCTAGTCTTCCCAAAAATCTTCTAAGTTGGGTTCATGCATGATCTTCTTATTGATATTCTCATGTATTTTCCCATAGAGGTCATAATTTAGTCTTTTACTATCTAGAAGTTGAAACTTTAATGCTTACAATTCCGTCTTAGACTCTCTAGAATTAACAATTATATTGCATACATATTTTCTTGAGTATAAGGGGAATTTTATTTAACCCCTTTTGTGCAATCTCTCAAAGGCATCAAATGAAGGTAATATTTTTCTAGTTATTTCTATTAGCATGATTTTATCAAAATGATATTTTACTAGCATGTAAGGTTTACTTGTAAATCACTCTATTTTGATATAATTAAACTTAGGAAATCATATGAAAAAACTTCCATGTGGATGAATTACACCTTGAGAATCCACTAAAATCCTTTTGGCATTATCTCCTTCAACTATTCTAATCAACTTCATTGAGAAGGAATCATTTACCCTATGATACTCCTTTATGGATTCTTCTAATTGTAATTGAGGGTAATGTTGATAGATCCACTTTTGTCCAGGGACATCTCCCAACACCCCAACTTTTTTTAATCATAGGAAATCAACTCTAACAATGCAAGAATAAATGATGTAAGAAGACATATAAATTTTTTAAACTCTTAAAACTCCTCATATGTGCATGAATTGAATGGATAGTAGCTTGAGACTAGTGTAATCTTATCTTATCATTCCTTACCAACTTGATATAACTATGCATCCATAGTTCAAATGTTCCAATTATTGGAAGTTTAGCCACCTGGTTGAGAAAGACGATAATGTCACTTATATCCTACTTGAAATCACTCCAATATAAAAATTTGGGCATCTCTAATAATGCCTTTGGCTTCTTATTTTCTAACATCCATGTTGATTGAATAATTCTCTTCTATTTATCTTTTTTTCTTTGTATTCATTCACAAACTTCTCCTTCTCAAACATGTTCATTACAAGGTAGAGAGGGATGTTGAAAGTTCATGCAATCCCTTTAGGGGTTAACTCAATGTATACTTTTCCTTCCTTGATAAGCACACTTTTTTCTACATCATAATAATAGATGCATTTCAAAACTAGTTATGTTGCTTCCTTGGCCATTAGAAATCCAACTACTAAATGAAGACCACTTTTTGTGATTTTCTTTGCAAACAGACTCACATCTTCATCGATTACCCATTGGTGAAATTATTTTATTTAAAATTTACATATATGGGTGTTTGAGATAGTTCCAAACATAGGTTACATATGGGAAGCTGAAGAATGTCTCTAAAAATCATCATTCACCTTCTTTAATTGTTGACTCATAGTTTTTGCATTGAATTAAATAAAACACCCACAATTACCTATTTTTAAAATTAGGATTTCATACTGATTTATAAATTAATATATGGTTTCACATTCTTCTAAATTATTCGGTTTAAATAAAACTTATCCCAAGCCATATAATCAGTTTTGTTCAAAAAATGAATGAAATTTATATTGAACAATAACATGTAATTTCAATTCGTGAAATCCCATTCAAAATATATTACAAATGTGTATTTGGTTGAGTATTAGGAATGTTCAAACCCTTAAAATTGATCACCTTTTACATTTGTATGCAAATTCACCTACTAGCTAATTTTCTGAAAGTCCTTGTAACTATGGTGTTCTTCAGTATTTTAGATTTGTAAATCTTTTCTTGATCACCCATTTTATTTGCCATTCTCACTAAATCACTTCTTACTCATTTAATTCTACTTTTTTGATCGAATTAAGAGATAAAATTCCTTATAATGTTATGAAAAAAAATACATTCATTTAATACAAAAGCTATGGTAGATATGCATCAATAGCAGAAAGTGATACTTTTGAATTATCCAATTTCTTTTTATTCCTCAACTTATCAAGTTTAGTTTCCTATTTACCTATAATTCACTTTATATGTGACAAGTAAGAATTCTTGAGTTTAAATTTCAAATCCAACATCCATATTATGCCTACTATCCTTTGGGTCTTGTAGGGATTCATTTATCATCTTAGTAGGAAATTTGATGGTTACCAGATATAGCAAGGAATTTAGATGGATGTGGAAACATTCACACTCTATATGTCAGGTTCAATACTAATTCCTCGATGGTGCATAAAGTTGTATGGTTGAAGGATTTTTTAAAGGAACTATAAAATTTACATTCAGATAAGTTTGGGATCACATGTAGATGAAATTCCCACTAACTTGATATTATGACATCATCTTAGCATGATAATAGTGATTTTAAATGGATGTAGAAAATTGAGGTTTGCATACATACAGTTCAGATGAACATCAGATTTTCGCTAAAATTTAAATCATTTTATCGACTTTTTTAGTTTAAATAATTAAATATTAGCATATTAATGGATTTTAAGTTCAATAATAAAGGGAATTCATACTATAGCAGAGAATTTCATTGATACAAGACATAGCAACAACATCTCCTACTATAGCACAAAAATGGATCGGTATTGGAAATAGTGGGGATTTTTATTAGTAATAGACATTTGTCCCTATGAGATCGAAAGCTCCCACTAAAGGATAAATTCATCAATTTTTTAGAATTTTGAATTGTTTAAAAAGGAAACTTGGTTTAGTTTCAAATTCTCTACCCATCCTTAATGAGGTTTGGATCTATCAGAAATAAAAAATTATAATTTCAAAATTTTGAAGTCTCGAGGATTTTTCCATTACCACTAAAATAAAGAAAAGTGGAAAGAAAAAGAGAGGGTTCTCATTTTTCTGATGAAAAATGGTGCATGTTGTGAGAATACACAATTAATTAAGGAGTTATAGAGTTTAATTATTAGTTTTTGGTCTTAATCCATACACTTGTCAAAGCTATACATTATCTATGTCTAAAGTTTGTATAATATAGTATCAATTTGGAATGTTTGTACCTACTCAAGTACCTTACCCTATTCTTTGGAGAGGGGTTTGGGATATGTCAAGTACTTGTGTTAGGGATTCTCTAATGAAAATTTATTCATGAAATTTAATTGGATTTATTATTGTTAGTAATTTATATAATTCTCTTTGATGATTTAAGGGATTTTAAACAAGTTAATTATGTTTGATTAACATATTATTGTTATATGCTATAAATTAACTTATAAAATATTGTTTAGATATTCATTAACTAGGGATTTGGGATTTAATTATTATAATGAAAGGGTTTCCTTAATTAAGAATTTATAAGAGTGTCATTTTATTTAGATATGTAATACTATAAATTTAAAATCATATTAAAGTATTAATTTATGAACATGAAAATACAATTGAAATTAAATATATAACCATTCACATAAATTGAAAAACTTGTTTCCAATACACACACTTTGATAAATATCTTCATACTTTTCATGATAAACTTGGATGTTCTAAGGATAGAGGACCATTATAATCAAACATACATATAGGAAAAGGGAGGATACACCTTTAAAATCATACTTATGAGCCCATAACTTCTTCATTTGACAAGGTGAATGATATTAAATAAAGTCATAAATTTGTCATTATTATTTTTCACTATAATACACCCCATATTAAGGTTATAAACAATATAAAGAGAGAAAATATGTACACATATGATCTATAACTAAACATCATATATATAAATAAGTGCATGCACCCTTTTTCATTCTTCTCACAAAGTTTGCTTCTACATCATCAAGATCCTCCCGATCTGATTCCTCAATCTTCTTTGATTTTCTAGCCAAAAAAGAAGTCTCAACTTTTGCATTATTTGGACCAAATTCTCTCATTTCAAAAGCAGATAAAGCACCATACAATTGATCTTTAGTTTATTTGATTAAACCCTGAGCTTCCTCAATAGTGAAAACTTTATGACTATAAGCTTTAGGAAGAGTTCTCAGTACCTTCTTTACCACTTCTTCTTCAATATTTCCACCAAGACCTCTGATGGAGTTGATAGTCTCATCCACCTTATGCATGTAGCTTGTAATGTTTTCATCTTTTGACATCTGCATGTTCTCAAATATGATATTTAGATTCTGCATCTTAGCTTGCTTGACCTTATCATATCCTTCATAAATGCTTTCCAACTTTGTCCAGATCTCTTTAACAATTTTCAAATTCATGACTTTCACAAGTTCAGTATTAGAAAGACCATTTAAAAGAGAATACATTGCTTTACCATTGTTTTCATAGGCCTTGATCTCATAATTAGTACTCGGACCATTTGTAGGCATAGTGTATCTAGACACAACAAACTTCCAAACTCCATATCCAAGGGATGCCAAAAAACCTTCCATCCTTGTCTTCCACAATGCATAATCTGATCCATCAAATAGAGGAGTGTCTCTCTTTTGTTCCATTCCAGATCTACCTCAAGAGGTTGAGCTTTCTTCTAAGGAATATTGCGCTGATACCAATTGTTGAATGCACAAGACAACTAAGAGGGGGGATGAATTAGTTGTTCATTAAAACATCAAAACCATCATTAATATTCAGATCCACATCAACTTTAATAACCTTTAATTTTCTAGAATGAATTAGCATGAAAGAAAATAATAGAAATTGAAACAAATCAACACTATGGACAATAGAACACCAAATTTACATGGAAAACCTAAGAAGGGAAAAACCACAATGAGGATTAGCTCACAATATAAAATAATTGCAACACCAAATACAATAGGCTCACTGCTAGTGCTACGCCCTTAATATTAGTGTATATCGGGTTATGAATAGTCAGCTTGCGGCTATCTTAACTCTCTATTAAGTCATATTATCATTAGTATATTGTTATTTAGTTGTTTAGGTCAGCCTAAGACTTATATAGGCGTGTCTAAGTCAGCCTAGGTGATATCCTAGGCATAAATAGGTATATATAGGAGGTTGAGAGTCTTGTTTTAGCATCAAGTTGTGAAGTGTGTTCTCATTAGAGATATTTGGAGGTTTTCCCCCTCGAATTGGCTTGTTATTCTCAGTTATTATCAAGTATTTGTAGCATATTTCATATCATATTCTTCTATTGTGCAAGTTATTTCATAACAAGTGGTATCAGAGCATGATCTTGGCACCGTAGAGGCAAGGTTTTTATCAATTTTGGAGGTGATTTTGGGAAGAGCATATCTTTCAAATTTTGGAAAAAAAAATTCTGATTTTTGAAGAACATATTAAAGAAGCTACAGTCCATATTTCAGAAGATTTGGAGCAGAATTAAGTGAATTATTGCATAATTAGGGTTTCTACACAAATTTTTTGGAATCTGCATATCTCGTACATCTTGTCGAATTGGAGTCTGATTTTTATTGGGTTTTTGAAGACATACTAAAGGAGATTACAGTAAAAATTTCAAAGAATTTAAGTTTCATTTGTGTGATTTATTTCAAAATTAATGGTTTCCATCATGATGGGGCATGCTACAAGGGCCAAAAAGAATGTTGTCACTCCGGGGAAGACTCCTGATAAGGATGGGGTAACAATAGAGGATATTACTCCTAATGAGGAAATTAGTAAGGTCAAGGAAGACATTTCCTCAATGAAGATGGATATGTGTGACCTAAGAGGAGATATATCGGACATACGAAACATGTTAAGCACCTACATGGTTGAACCAAGAAAGGAGCTCTCAAGCGACCAAGGTGAAAATTATAGGTCAGCTAACATTGACACAAGCTTCAGTACTCCTATGGGATCTATGAATTTATTTCCAAAGGTGGATATGTGCAAGTTCGATGGAAAGGATCCTCTAACATGGATAAATCAAATGGAGAATTTTTTTGAAGTACACCAAATCCTAAATGGACAAAAGGTCACAATGGCTTCTCTATATCTAGAACCAGATCAATTCATTTGGTATCATTGGATTTGCACTCATCGAAGGAAAAAGGGGCTCACCGTCTCATGGTCAATTTTTATGGAGGAACTCCAAGCAAAATATAGCAATAGTGTGATAGACAACTTCTTCAACCAACTGGCTAAACTTCAACAAACAAGATCAGTTAAGGATTATATTCAGCAATTCCAAAATCTATCCTTAAGAGTGGATACATTTACAAAGGAAAACTTGAATGATTTATTCTTGGGGGGTCTCAAGGATCACATTCAACATGAGGTACCCATGTTTAGCCCTAGCTCCATAAATGAGTCTTTTATCTTAGCATGCAGGGTAGAGGAGAAGTATTTGATTCCTAAGAAGCAAGGGGCTAATGTGACAAGAGAGAAAGGATATTCAATACAACCTACTAGGTTGAATCCACAACAAATTGAGGAGAAAAGAACAAAAGGGTTGTGTTTCAATTGTGATAGAAAATACAGTCAAGGACATAAATACAGTGAAAAGAAATTGTTCTATATTGAAAGTCCAAGTGAGGGAGAAGAGGAGGAACCCATACTAGAGGATGAAAGGGAGTCAAATGAGGAATCACATGATTCTCAACCAATAATTTCTTTTCATGCACTCTCAGGTTTCAATGCTCCACAAACTCTAAAGGTGGTTGGGTTCTTAAAGAAGCAAAAGGTAATAGTGTTGATTGACTTAGGTAGTACTCATAATTTCATCAACAAAAAGTTAGCTACTCATCTAAATTGTTTTATATATCCAGCTCCAGAGTTTCAGGTTTTGATTGTAGATGGTGGTATAGTTAGTTGTTCAAGAAAGTGTCATAGCATTAAATTATCCATGGGATATTATCAACTTGATACCCCAATGTATGTGATATCCATGGGTGCAACAGATATTGTTTTGGGAGTACAATGGCTTACTACATTGGGAACGATTGAGATGAACTTCCAAGAACTATTCATGAGATTTCAATCAGAAGGAAGGGTAGTAGAGCTAAGGGGGTTGAAGGAAAAATCCCCACAAATGGTAAGCTCTCATCAAATGAAAAAGTTGCTTAAGAAAGGAGTGGATGGATTTGTGGCCCAGCTATGTTCATTAGAAGTCTCTCAATCTAATGCTCCTACTCATCCAGCTTTTCAAGCTATAATTGATCGTCACTCAGTTGTTCTTGGAGATATGCCTAAAGGACTTCCTCCTAAGAGGGATCAAGATCATGCCATACAGTTAGTTCCAGGAAGCCAACCACCGAATATCAAGCCTTACAGGTATCCACACATACAAAAGAGTGAGATAGAAAAAAATGTTGAGGAGATGCTAGAGGTAGGAATTATCAGGCATAGCCAAAGTGATTACTCCTCGCCTGTGGTGATGGTACGTAAGAAGGATGATACTTGGCACATGTGTCTAGATTATAGAGTGCTCAACATGTACACCATTAAAGATAAGTTTCCTATTCCAATCATTGATGATTTTCTAGATGAATTGAATGGAGCTATGTATTTTACCAAGTTAGATCTTAGATCTGATTATCACCAAATTCAGATTAAGGAGGAAGATATTTGCAAGACACCATTTCAGACTCATGAGGGTCATTATGAATTTTTGGTGATGCCATTTGGTCTTACCAATGCACCATCTACATTCCAAAGTTTGATGAATTCCATTTTTAAGAAGTTCTTGAGAAAGTTTGTGTTAGTATTCTTTGATGATATATTGATTTATAACAAGACTTGGGAAGAACATTTGCAACATGTGGATCAAGCATTACAAATACTTGAAGATCATAAACTCTATGCTAAGCCATCCAAGTGTGCTTTTGGTCTTAAGGAGGTGGAGTATTTGGGACACATAGTTTCTCATGAAGGAGTAAAGGTGGACCCTAACAAAATTAAGGCTATCATGGAATGGCCTATTCCAAAAACCATTAAGAAACTGAGGGGTTTCTTGGGATTGATAGGGTACTATGGAAGATTTGTGAAGAATTATGGTCATATAGCAGCACCTCTCACCACTCTATTGAAGAAGGATTATTTTCATTGGAGTGAGTCTGCCAATACAACATTTGAGAGATTGAAGGAGGCTATGTGTACAACTCCAGTGCTTGCCACTCCTGACTTCACCAAGGAATTCATTGTGGAATGTGATGCTTCTGGAAATGGGATAGGAGCAGTGCTCATGCAAGAAGGTCGACCAATTGCTTTTGAGAGTCGCCAATTAAAGGGTAAGAATCAACTAAAACCTATTTATGAGAAGGAAATGCTAGCAATCTGCCATGCAGTTAAACAATGGAGGCCTTATCTATTGGGTAGACACTTCAAGGTTAAGATAGATAATGATAGCCTAAAATATTTTTTGGAACAAAGACTATCTTCTGAAGAGCAACAAAAATGGATCACTAAGATGTTAGGATATGACTTTGAGATTGTATATAAGAAAGGGAAAGAAAATATTGTAGCAGATGCACTTTCAAGGAAGGATGAGAAAGATGAAGCCTTATTGTGTGCCCTTTCAATATTACAAGCAAATTGGGTGGAGGAAGCCAGAGCAGAGTGGAAAAATGATGTTGAGACAAGTAATCTCATCGAACAATTAAAAAGTGATCGTAGTAGTTCAAATAAGTTTTGTTGGAAGGGAGATACTCTTTGGTATAAAGAGTGTTTGTATCTTTGCAAGAATTCCACTCTTAAACACAAAATTCTCACAGAGTTGCATGAGTCTCCAGTGGGTGGTCATTCAGGATTTTTTAAGACATATCATCGAGTCAAGCAATATTTTTTTTGGGAAGGGCTAAAAGGTGATGTTCAAAAATTTGTGGTTGAATGTTTGGTTTGTCAAAGGAATAAAGGGGAGACAATTAAGACACCAGGTCTCTTGCAACCCTTATCTATTCCTAGCCAATGTTGGGAAGAGGTATCCATGGACTTCATCACATGGCTTCCCAAATCTAAAGGTCATAATGTCATCATGGTAGTAGTTGATCGCCTCACTAAATATGCACATTTCATTGCATTATCACATCCTTTTACAGCAAGTGCAATGGAAAAATATTTTTTGGATAATATCCAAAAGCTACATGGTACACCTAAGGTTATTGTTAGTGATCGTGATCCTATCTTCACTAGTCACTTTTGGAAATATTTATTCTCATGTTTGGGTACTCAATTGGCTCATAACTCTTCATACCACCCTAAATCATATGGGAAAACTGAGGTTGTTAATAAGTGTTTGGAAGGATATCTACGTTGTTTCACTTCATAGAAACAGTCTCAATGGGTAGATTGGCTACCACTTGCAGAATGGTGGTATAACACTCCTTTTCATAGCTCATCAAAAATGTCTCCATTTTTGGAACTTTATGGATATCATCCCCCTTCCATCACATCATCAATAAAGGTGTCACCAAGAGTTCAGGCAGTAGAAGACCACTTGCTTCATCAACAACAAGTACTTTGAGGACTCAAGGATAATTTAGCCATGGCACAAAATCGAATGAAACAACAGGCAGACCAACATCGTAGTGAAAGAAGTTTTGAAGTTGGGGATTGGGTCTTCTTGAGATTGCAGCCTTATAAGCAAATCTCACTAAGGCAACAAAAAAAGAATAATAAGTTGTCTCCAAGGTATTATGGTCCATACCAAATTATGCAAAAGATCGATAGTGTTTCCTACAAGCTAGAGTTGCCACCAACAACAAAGATACATCCATTTTTTCATGTTTCTTGTTTGAAGAAGGTAATTGGGCATAATATTCCCACTCAAACAACGCTAACAGAGCTCGATGAAGAAGGAAGAATCATTTTGGAACCAGAGTGCATTTGTCAAACACGCACAAAGAAGCTGAGGAATAGAACTCTCACTGAGTATCTCATCCAATGGAAGAATTTACCAGTTGAATATGCCACATGGGAGGACGAGGAGTTCATTCAAAAGAATCCAAACTTGATTAGCATTGAGGAAAATGCTTCTTTGAAGAAGAGGGCATGCTACGCCCTTAATATTAGTGTATATCGGGTTATGAATAGTCAGCTTGTGGCTATCTTAACTCTCTATTAAGTCATATTATCATTAGTATATTGTTATTTAGTTGTTTAGGTCAGCCTAAGACTTATATAGGTGTGTCTAAGTCAGCCTAGGTGATATCCTAGGCATAAATAGGTATATATAGGAGGTTGTGAGTCTTGTTTTAGCATCAAGTTGTGAAGTGTGTTCTCATTAGAGATATTTGGAGGTTTTCCCCCTCGAAGTGGCTTGTTATTCTCAGTTATTATCAAGTATTTGCAGCATATTTCATATCATATTCTTTTATTGTGCAAGTTATTTCATAACAGCTAGAGGGCTCATTGCCCAAAATAAAGAAGGGATCACTGCCAGATTATAAAGAAGAAGAAACAAGATTTTTACAATGAGAAATCCATCTCAATGCAACCAAAAAGTCTACCACAACATCACCAACACATTTGCATCCTTTCTGAAGATTGTAGACACCTTCTGCTCACTACTTCCAGTAGTCTAACTCATTAAAGCTCACACTGAACTTCACAAATTCGCACTTCGCACCTCTACAATTTGCATCACTCTATGTACACACATCGTCCATCAACACAACACTTATTTATACCTTTTTCAACCTTGAAATCAGTCTCCAAGGTCGGTTGTGTACATCAATTGTGCTAATTCAAATTAGGCTAGAACCAAAGCATTCCTACGGTGGAAAGGAATGAGGGTGAACCACATCACACCTTAACTTAGAACTAAATCCACTCATACACTCCATGCCATGCATCCACAAACACTGAAGCAAATTTACAATTGGTGTAAACATCCAAGGTTGACTGAACCCATGTAAACACCATTAAACAATTAAGTACACACTTCCTTTAATCTTGAGACAACTCGCAAACAAAAAACATCACTTGAACACAATTTGGAATATTCCATAAACACCCTAAAATCCAAAAAATTCCTTCACAAAAATTTTCACCTAAAGAACAAACACATCCTATACACCCAGTTAACCTTTTACATAATGTAAGTCAAGAAAGTAACTTTTGAAGCTCTAAAATTTGAACCACTTCAACTAAAGATAGATATGAGAAATACAAACAAACTTCTAGAACTACAATACCAGAAACTAAACTACGAAGAAATGTGGAGCAAAACCATTTCTCCATGACAATACTGCAATACACAATTCACACACTGGTGAACACAACTTTCACTGCATGACGATCTAGAACAAGAAACTCTAGATATAACAACATATCCAAGTTGCACAAGTAGATCCTCAACACAGAAGAAATGTGGAGCAAAACCAGAACATCACTTTGTATGCCAAAACACCTCTACAACACACTATTTCCTCTTTTATTCAAATTTTCTCAAAATCACTTGGAAACCAAGCACCACAAACACATTCTCATCATCTGGAACATCTCCTCATCGCAACCAAACCATCCACAACATAGCAACTCAACCATACAAGTTCTTATCAAATCAACACTAGAGGTTGACACCAGTAACACTTTCTAATGACAACATAATGTAACTAATAAAAGTATTAACACAAACTCATCAATGAAAACACCAACTACTCATACTTGCAACATTTAATATCTATATTGATTGGTCACATATTTTTAACTATTCATTTTAGAGATCCCACCCTTTTCATTATTCATTCCCTAAATTCCTAACCCCTCTTATGAGGTTGACACTAAGGAGATAGTGTGGCAAGTTATAAGAAAATTTTCATCTCCTTTGTAATGCCTTGCTTGAGTCAAAAATTTTATTTTAGTTTTTTATCCCCTTTGTACTACCTAACTAGGGTCCTAGTAATAGAACCAATGTTAGAAATAAAAGTGGGGGATAATAGACTCGATTTATATGCCCCAAGCATTCTCTATGTGTTATATTTATACCTAGACTTCGTACTAGGAGAGGGATTAGAGATTAATCTATAATGTGGATTCAAACAACGTATAAAAATAAATTATAAACAAAATTTAATTGATAGTCCATAATATCATGTATAACCCTTGATTAATTCTAGTATATTTATATAACTTACATTGCATTCCCATCATTCCATTGTATATCTTTATACATCATATATCTTCTCTTCTCTCTATCTATTATATTTTCTTCATTTATTTATATTCCTTCATATATTCCTCTTGTTATTTTTTACTTCGTTACATTATTTTTTTCTATATACATATATTTTTCTATTGAGATGTTTCCTTTAAAAAGTGTATCTCTTCCTAGGGGTGACTTGTTGGCCAAGAGCTACACAACCTTCTTGTAGTGGTTTGCAGTAGGTTTACTTAATTTATCTCTATACTATTCTCTTTTCCCTACTAAAATTCATAAAAGACAAGATGATTTTCCTCAAATGAATCCTCCAAATCTATAATATGATACTCCAAATATATATATGTCTAATAGATAAGAATCCATAGTAGTTATATATGGAAGAAGATGAATGTTTGACTACACTAAATCAATAGAGGCTATGGATTTAGCAATACCAATATCATCAAGAGCAATAGAATATGGACATATATCTTGATAAGATGAGTGGGAGCAAGAAGACAAGTCTCTATACTATCGAAACATGTAAGACCTGTAATATACTTAAGCTCCTCTTAATTATCATAATCAAAGGATAGATTATCTACATCATTAAGGGGAATGAGGCAATACACAACAAGGTCATTTGGGAATAGTGATATGAGGGTCTCTAAAGATCTCCCAAATTATAGTCCCAAGTGTGCAAGGATAATTAAGGTCTAAACATTCAACTAAAATGAGATAATACAAATAGAATAAAAGATACTTTGGGTAGATTCTATAAAAAATATTTTTAGAGATCTAAAATACCTTTCCAACACTATTAGAACCATAAAAATCAAAGATCTAGGCAAAAGGTTATGAGATCAAAAGCTAAAAAATAAATATTTGACTTCAACAAATGATTAAATGCACCAAAAATAAAATCTAGAAAAAATATTACTAGCATTAGATAGTGCTTAGAATCAACTTTATAACAACTCTTTATTTTGAAATATTTGTTTCCATACACCCATGTTATGCCAAAAAGAAAAGAAAAATAGCTACCTTTAAGCAACTGAAATGCTAATTGGCGGCCCCCTATCAACTAGTGGGTCGTGGAATAGTAGCATATTGTACAATACAAATCAAATTGGATGATATGGTGATGGATTTGGGGATGCAATTTGGACAAGTGGCCTTGGCAATGGGGCAAAGGTGGTGCTAAAATAGAAATGTTGACTAAGTAGTGAACAAGTGAGGATTCAAGATACTATACTAGTGGTGGACATTATTGAGGGGTGGAGTACCACTCTTGGTGTTAAAACCCCCTAGTTTGAGTAGAACCAAGAGTTCTACATGTATGTGACCACAAGTCCCAAATAATACCAATAAATATTCTATGTGCTCCCACCAAATACTCCAACCACTAGGAACATTGATTCTTTCGCCAATATTTTTTTCCAATCACTAGGTTGGCATGGCATCAACCTTGTCAACTACACCATACCTTATACAATTGATGCAAAATAATGCCATGAAAAACAAATAGTGCTAGAAAAACTATAATCTTATTGGAAAATTATGCAGCGTTGCCATAGGCTTTACATGTAGGATTTAATAATGATGATGTATTACATAGTATGGCATACACATCTATATGACTATATGGATTTTTTGCCTCAAATTTGGTTCCCACAAAAAATATACCTCCAAAAATTCTAACCTCTAATTTTGATGGCTTAATAGTCAATGTTAGGGTTTTTGGGCATTCTAAGCATAATGTTGAGATCTATTTTTCTCCAAGGTACACCATTTAAATTCTCAAGGTTGAATATCTCAAACAATAGACAAAAAATTATATATCTAGAGCTTTAAAAATATGTTAGAGTTTATTATTGAACCCCATATCTCCTAGATATCAACTACAACCAAAAGAACATATCATAGAGAGATAAAAAGTAATTGATTTGCTATCAAACCTTGATAATTTTATTGATGTAATAAATAAAATATTATTAAAATATATAATGAATAATCCTTGATAAGGATAAGAATAAAATAATATATGAAACCTTGGGTGAGGATTAAATTAGATCATGACATGTGTCCTAATCCTATGATTTGAGTAAAAGAAAATCACATGACATAAGTAATCTTAAGTATGCTAGTGTAAATAAGTCTTAATTAATAATTAACTAGGTCATTTACCTTTTATCTCTAATATTAATCAGAACTTACATAAATGTGATGCATAGGCTAATATATGAGCACCATGAATTTTATTGTATTGATATTTTTTAAAGGAGCTCACCCTCTCAAAGATGTTAGTGATATTCTCTAATGCAACTTTGTCAATTAAATACAATAATATTCACTATATTTTTATTTCAACATTTTTGCAATATTTCATGTTTCTGGCTAATATTTTGAAGGGAGGAACATCACACTTCTACTTTCTCCAACATAGCAAGCAAAGATCCTTGTAAGCCACTATTTTTCATTTAATAGGAGAACAAAAGATCCCATGCTAAGAACTCACCAATAACAAATAATTGTAGTGAAAGTAAAAAGTTATGTAGAAAAATTTGAACAATAGACCCATCGTATCCAAGCTTACTTCTAATGGTGATTTTTTTTGTTAATTTACATTTCCCATTTAGCAAAAAGGATAGTATAGTGAACAAAAATAATTAAATAAATAACAAAGGATAATTGTCCAAGCACCTAACTAGATTTCATGTTTTGTTGAAAATAATCAAGGGCCCTTACTAACCACCCCTCTAGCTATGTAATAATGTAGCAAATTTGATGATATACAATTATTATAAAAAGGAAAATACAATAGAATATAGAGCAATGTTTAACCACCCCTCTAGCTATGCAATAATGTAGCAAATTTGATGATATAAAATTATTATAAAAAGGAAAATACAATAGAATATAGAGCAATGTTTATTGAAATTCCTAGAGTGAACAATTAGGAATAGAAATTAATATGCAATTTTGATAAATTAGATTTTTTATGGATGTTCAAACTCAAAACAAGAAGTAGAATTTAGAAATAAACCTTGGACACAAGATAAAGTGGATAAATGTAAATAAAAAAACCATAAACCAAATCATAGCACTTGAGTGGATTTTGTGTCCCCTTGGATAGTAAGAAAAGGTCATTGTAAGAAACTCTTTCTTTCTAAATAGTAGTGCAAAAGAGCCCATGTTAAGAACTTATAAGTAATAGATAATTGAAAAAAGGTTAAATAATGTAACAACAAAATTGAAGAATAAACTCATCTTTAATGACAACCAAGATTGCTTGTACTTGACCAAAGAATTGGCCATTTGTGGAAAAGTATTGGCAAAGGTGGTTTGGTTGCACAATGTGGAATGTCTAGCATCCACCCTTGATAGCCACAATGTGGAATGTCACCTATCCAAAAAAGTGGCTATCACATACGTTTTTTTTTTTTAAGTTTGGAAAAACCCCTTTCCTTGCCTTGGTAAATATCTTAGGTTAGTTTGGCTAGTGATCCATTTTTTTTAGCTAAGCTAAGGTAGATGGTAATCTTGTGCAGTTGTCTTGTTTATAGGTTACCTTTTTTGAATGGTCTTGTTCTAGAATCTAAACCATTTTTTATAATAAATATGGAAACTTGTGTTTTAAAAAATCTTAAGAAGAGAGAAAAGAACATGGGATCCAAGGGATGTGAACATTTACAATTTATCTACAAATTAAACTACATGTACCCATTGAATGTGGCTAATAGATCTAGGTTGTATAAGGTCAAAATAGAAAAAAGATAGAATAAAATATTTCACGAACATTGAAAAAGTAGGAGCAATTCTTTTACACATGAACTTTTGAAAATTATTATACTTGCATTGCATTTTATCATGGGCGAATGAATATAGGCTTCAAGCCATTGGTTGATCAAATTTGTACTTTAGGGAAAATTAGTGCATAAGCTAGTAAACAAATCAAAAGTACATACAAACAAGTTGTGATTGTCCAAACACGAGCATAAATTTGGAAGCAAATTGATAAAAGTTATAAAAAATCGAGTTAGCACAAACAACATTTGGCATTCCCTACAACATCATGGAAGTCATATAAGCGATCAATTATATATATCTGCTACTAAGGATTTAATTGCTTCATGTCGGTTTCAATAAAATATGAAAATATTTACAAACTGTTGGCTCAAATCATGAATAATATTCAATGCACATCCACCAAAGTCGGCCACAACATAGTGAGGACCCAAATAAACATGCTCGAACACAAAAACACTTAAACAATTACTCCTCGAATATCCGCAACACATTATATTCACCAAGTCGGTCTTGATGCACTGTTAAACAAAAAAATAATCATCTGGATCTTCTAACTTGTACAGGGATCGATACGAGGCTCCAAGATTAAGGAATAACACAGATAATGCACCAAACTACCTTCCCTGAGATCCACAACTCAAAATAATAACAGAAAATTGCATACGAATCGATGAACACAATTCTGTCAGATGCTTTGTTCTAGCTTGACTGTCTTCAATCTGTCTACCGATATGATCAAATGCTGACGTGGGGATCAACTAACTGACTAGGGTTGCCATCAATGACAACACCAGAAAACATTTGCAGTGTCTCTTGCCAACATTTTTTGTCATGGTAGTTTTCTTTCAAGTCATCATGAGAGCTATACAAACCACTTACACCCTACACACCTCTTGACACAAACCAAACTTGGAACCATACAAATATGCCATGTATATTTCACTTGATCTATTCCATGTGTTAGGTATCTCTAAAGAAACAAAAACCAAAACATTAGTAATCAAGTTTAATTTTTTGGTAAGTCAAGCATGTGATTTGCTACAACATTGCAACTTTTCCTTGTTTTACAAAACTTATGCCACACCATTGACCTAGTTTCCTCGTTATTTTTAACTAATTGAAATTTTAGAAAACATGTGCCCAAAAATTGAATAGCCAATCAAATTTTGAAAAAAATATCAACAACCTAGAAAATACGATAATATTATAAAACACTTCTAATTTCTAGAACATAAACAAATTTCAAAAAAAACAAAAAACAAAAAATTCTCATACTAATAATGTATTTCTTTAATTAACCTAAACATCTCATCATATTGATATTTCCACCCTTCAAAAAGTAAAGATATTCTTGACATACCTATTTAGGAGAATACACTTACCCCTTAATAGAGGTAAGGGATGGATGGATTTGGGAGAATATATTTGGCCCTTAATGGCAATAGGGGATGAACCAAGGGATAATTAACGTTTGCTTATTAAAGCAAAAATTACAAGATCTTTCTCGCCATCTTGTCCAATAGTAAAAGGCATTCGAGAAGATGCCCATTATACCCTGGGTCATCATTGCGTATGTGTCATTTTAATAATGTATACCAAAGTAGTCGCAAATCAATAATGCCCATGTTTGCAAAATATATCTTTGAGTAAATATGATGTGTCCTTTATGCCTCCTCATTATGAGCTCAGCTTAAATTCCTCAAAGGCGATTGATAGATCCTCCTTACATGCAAATCTCAACCTCAATGAAGCTTCTATTTACCTTTTTATATGCCAATCTCATCCCAACTCCAAATATTCTCTCATGTCCAATCAAAAGGATAGAGATGGCCCAAATATTCTTTAAGGGAATAAAACCTTCCTACTATATAATCTGATTTAAATTAATAAAATAACAAATAAAGAATCTTACAATTATTGAGTTAGAGAAAATGTGCATTTGATTAGATTTTAAAATAAAATAAAAATAATAAAAAATAGTTGTGTATTTTGGAGTTAGAGATGGAAATTACCGTGACAAATGACTAAATATTCTTTTTTGGGGGTTGTGTTTGACATGAGTTAGTTAATATGATCAAGGGTTGAAAATTTTGGAACTGTGTAAACATATGGGTTGATCATGCGCCTATAGAATCAATCCTTGCGCTTGCGGATTTCAACCTCATATATAAAAGTGAAGTTTGATGTGTGAAATTGAACTTGTGTAGACCTTCAATAGAGATTGTGAGTGGTGGAAAATAGCTTTGAGAGCTTGTTAAACAAGATTCTTCATCTTATGACAAGCAACCCATAGATCCAATTTAATGGGTTTTACATATAAAAGTAAGAAAGACAATGTATGCAATGAATGCATTAAGGAATATCTTAATAAAAGTAACTTGGAGCTTAACACTTGAAATAAATGTCAAAGTGTTGCAAAGATGTAGTGTGAAACTAGGGTTTCAAAACTTACTAACAAAGAAATAATATAGTTAACATATTCATATGTAGTGTGATGTTATTATAGGGGAAAGAGTGAATTTGAGAGAAACTCAATTGGATAAGGATCCATTAAGAGCTTGGGTGATAGCTAAGTGATGGATTCTCAATAGAAATTATACAAGGGGTGATTTTCTTTAATACATGACTTAGACAACCAATTTGAAAGTGTCAGCATGTTATTCAACACATAATGACTAGTTGAAAATGAGGCAACTCAAGCCCATTATAAATTTGAATTTGAAACATTGAGGATTGAATCTATGGGCATGGAAATGAATTGGATAAAATTCATATGCATAAAATGAACTTAGCATAGCAATAGATAATCTCCCCACTTTGGTGTGCATGTAAATCTACATGAGCAAGCATATGAAAGTAGGAAAAGGTGAAAAATAAACAAAACTCAAAGTAGAAAATCTAAAGAAAAATTTTCCTCCATGAGACTTAATAATGGCTAATATTGATCCCAACTATGATCTAGGGTATCTATAAAACATGATCCAATCAAGGCACTATTTTTGGATGCTATCAATTGACATTTGTGGTAAAATATTAGATGACAGAAAAAATTTGTCCCAAATTTTATCATAATTCAAATCATTACATGTGTTTATATGACATCCTCTTTATAGGCCATCATCTTATATATCATTAACAAAATTCGAATAGAAATATAATAATCACTTGGTACCAAGAATTTTTTTATTATAATACATTAAAAATACTTTAATCAAATCATTATAATCTTGAACTTCCCTTATAGTGAACTAAGAATTTGGTTATTTGATGTTACATTTTCAAAACCTAATCAAATTTATGTCACAAACAATTCTATAATGCAAAAATAGTCAATAGTGAGCATCAATGAATAAATATATTCAAACATCCAGTAAAACAAGTTTAGTAAAGTAGTAGCTATGTTAAACTTTCCTTACTTTACAATTTGTATGTCACAATATATTTGATGTCAATTCAAACTAAGTGTGTAATATTTATGAATTATAATCTAATTTATGAAACTATTTTCTAGAAGTCATAAATTAAAGGTTGTGACAAAACATCAAATCACTTTGAAATTCAATACCATAAATCATGATTTAAAGAATGAAACCTATTTTTTCTAATCTTCTTATGATATCATGAACAATACTACACAAAAATCTTAATAGTTGATTATCAAGAAAACATAATATAACAAAAATAATTAAATATAATTATTATAATCTATAACTTTCAAAATTCTGCACATTCTTTTTCAAAATATAGACTCACAAATTATTATTTTTAAATCATATCTACTATGTGAAAGTATTTATTTTGTAAACTTTCTAAATTTATAGTCTTTCCAAACAATGTTTAACAAAATCTAACATATTTATTTTTCTTTTCCCTAATAATGAAATGGTTGTAGTCAACTTAAATCACCATTCTTTCCCTAGTTAGGGTCTTCATCAACATATGCTAGTGGTATAATCTAAAAAGTATTTGTCTACTATCTTGAAATAAGGTTGGGACTAAAATCAATAAACACTGTGTTTTTAGAAGAATAGTCAAATGTAAATGATTCTTGGAAAATAACATCATTTAAGCTCTTGAATTTTTTGTAAAAAATGTTAGAATGAATATGATTTTAGACAAACATAAAATCAAAATGTGTGAAATTCATTGTTTGAAGAAACAATCCCAAATGGTTATCTTTTATTGATGACCAAATGTCAAAATGGGTGAAATATATTTGTAAAGAAATTCTTAAACTTTATCCTACATGTTTGCAAAAATGGTAACACATGTCGTCTATAAATTTTTCTACATTTCTATTCAATTTATTTTTGAATTTTTGAAAGTAATGAATAAAAAATTATTTAAAACTATACTAAAATATTCTAGATGTTTTTGCTAAGGTCGCCTCCATTTAATAGTCTATAATATTATATATGAAGTAAATAGTATTTAAAAGATGAATACAAAAATTATTGCTAGATTTTTCAATGAATACTTGTTAGGTAGAATGATAAAATGGGTGATTTGATTAAAATGTGTTTGACTTGTAAGGTAGTGCACAAAAAATGACACTTAGGTGGAAAAATTCAAGAACTTCATGTGAATATAAATGTTTGAATGAACAATATTTATTTGAAGGTATGCATCATCAATTCTTTCATTTAAAGGTGCAAACTTTAAATGAAGGTGATGTCACCTTTAATTGAAGGTTTTTATTTTTTTTTAACAAAAGCTTAAAACAAAACCCATGGCCTACATTTTCACATATAGCCTTTAAACAAAGAACACACAAATAGAAACACTTGGAAAACATCAAGCCTCATTAAATCTACATCAATGCTTGTTAATTATAACATCATTTTTTTAGAGTTTTAATATACTAAGGGCTCTCTACCTCACTAATTATTATTTTTCTTGATTTTTACCTGCTCTCTCCTTTCTTTTCTATGCACCAACCTGTGTCTTCTCTTTTTATTTTCTTCTCTCTATTCTCTTCAACTTCTCTTCATACCCACACAACCTATCCTCTCACAAATTAATGGTTATTAATATTATTTTCATTTTCTTCTATTATCTACTCTTTACCACACCCCTACCTTCACTCTTCAATTTGCAATTCTTTCCTTACTTGGCATCCTTACTCCACTCTTCCCAGGCTATGGTAAATTGCTATTGCTCAAAAAAAATTAAATTTATAATTCATACTACCTCCCTGACATGACTTTCTAGCTTCCCATATGATAATTTTTATTTTTGTTTTTTTGGTTTGTTGTTCCTACCACACTCCATTTTATTTTATTTTTGTTCTTTTTCTTTCTTGCAAACTTCACGCCCCTGTTTTGGTTTTTGGTGTTTTTTTTATTGTTTCCTTTGTCTTCCTTTCTCTCTTCAAGGCTCCTTCTTGACTTCCAATGCTACTACACTTGGCAATGTATGAATATTTTACTTTTTTGCATATTTATATTTTAAGATATTTAATCTACGTTCAATATAGGCGTTATGAAAAGTGGTCACAATTGATTTAAATATCAATTCAAACCAATCAAATTTTCTTCAAAGCTCTTTCCAAATTTAAATTTTCCAATCTACAGGCACCAAAATGAAAAAATACAAAATTTAAACTCAAACCAAAATTGAAAAGCCATACTGCAACAAAATTGTTGATGCAAATTTATAGACTCCTAGGATGTTCCTACATCAGACACACCAGGTAGGAATTTTGTGAGCATAGGCTCACAAAGGTGGAGTTGAGTAGTCAAACTACTCTTCCAGGTTGCAATCAACCTATAGCAAACTCCATTGCTGTCCAAAATGCACATGAAATTACTTCTTCCTTTTCTTCCAGCATCATGCTAGAACAATTGTCATCTTCCTCTCACAACTCCATTCACCACTCTTATCTTCTCCCATGGATTCACATCCACCATGTGTCATCCTCCTCTGCCAAATTATCTCTCCTAACCTCTCCTTTGTGGGATCTAACCCACTAGTAATTAGCCTTCTCCACCAAACTCTCATATCACAACCTATTGTATACAAATCTTCATCGAATACCTTATGGAAATTGAAGATTTCTATAGGTTCTTCTCCACACTCTTCAACCCTAATCGCATCAAATGGAAGTAAAAAAGCATCATCAAGATATGAAATAAGGTTTACCTCTTCATTCACTGCTTCAAATTCACCATCGACTACATCATTAACTTTTACCTCCTTCGTTGTGATGCTTGTCTTCTAAATTTCAATCACTAAAATATTTTCCAACCATTCATTCTCCACCACCAAAATTTGTCACAACAATTCATCCGCTTCCTCATATTTCACTGCAACCTCTTTGTATTCTATCGCTACATCTTCATTTTTCTCCTCTTTGACTACCTCTACTATAGGCTCTTCGTTGTTTACTCCATCCTTATCTTCTTTTCTCATGTCATTTTGTTCACTTATTTGTGCCTCCAATTTTTCCATCTTACCCAATCATTTGTTTATATTTTCAATCACCTTCCATGTCCTGTTTTCTTCATACCATCTCCATTCTTCCAAAATCATGGGCCTCTTCCTTATGACTATACCCATCTTGTTTTCTACTACAATCTCACCTCAATCTACAATCTGCCATCACACTCAATCTGCAAAAAAAATTCTTTCACAACTTCAAGCTCTTCACGCTCAAGAATCCTCACACACCTACAACAACCCTCACGAGCTTCTTCTCTACTACCTTCTCTCTTTCACTACCCACCGTTCCTAGTATAGGAAACCCCACATTTGGCGATCTACATATACACTCATAACCCCAGGCTCTGATACCAATTGATGCAGACAAAAATTTAGAAGTGCCTTATCAAGCAATTCAAATTCACAACTCGAACAAATTCAACTGATTTACCTCTAAAATTTTGATAAAACAATGGAGAGCAACACTCAGAGACAATTAATGAACCTATTTATTAAATTCCTCAACTATTTATAGACTTATCAACAATTACAACATTTTATTCTTCCAACTACTTATACCTATACACATTGGTGGTGGAATTTCTTGTGAACCAATTTGTAAATAATTGATTTTCCCTTTAAAAAAATCATTTGTGCTCTTGATTTTTTTATTCCTCTAACATTCCCAAATTTTTAACTTGTACATTCGTTCCAATTTGATTTTATTTTATTTACTTTATATCTTCCCAATCTACTACCTACAAATTTTTCTTGCCTTCTACTTCTTACGCCCCTACTCTTGCTGCTCTCTACCTCACTGCTTATTATTATTATTCTTGGTTTTTACCTCCTCTCTCCTTTCTTTTCCATGCACCAACCTATGTCTTCTCTCCTGGTTTTCTTCTCTTTGTTCTCTTCAACTTCTCCTCATACCCACACAGTCTCTCCTCTCACAAATGAATGGCAATTAATATTATTTCATTATCTTATATTATCTACTCTTTACCATGCCCCTTTCTTCTCTCTTCAATCTAAAATTATTTCCTTGGCATCCTTACTCCACTCTTCCTAGGCTGTGGTAAATTGCTATTGTTCAATTTTTTTATTTAAACTTCATACTACCTCCTTGGCATGACTTTCCAAATTCCCATATGGAAATTTTTATTTTGTTTCTTGGTTTGTTGTTCCTGCCACACTACATTTTAAAAACAATATATTCTTTTTCTTTCCTGCAAACTCCATGCCCTTGTTTTGGTTTTTGGATGTTAATTTTTTCTATTGTTTCCTTTGTCTGTCTTTCTCTCTTCCAGATGCCTTCTTGAATTCCCAATGCTACTATGCTTGGTAGTGTATGAATATTTTTTTTTGCATATTTATATTTAAAAACATTTAGTCCGCCTTCAATCTAGGCATTATGAAAAGTGGTCACAATTGATTTAAATATCAATTCAAACCAATAAAATTTTCTTCAAATCTCTGCCCAAATTTAAATTTTCCAATATATAGGTACCAAAATGAAAAAATATAAAATTTAAACTCAAACCAAAATTTAAAAACCATACTGCAACAAAATTGTTGATGTAGATTAACAGACTCTCAGGATGCTCCTGCATCAGACACACTGGGTAGGATATTTGTGAGCATGGGCTCACAAAGGTGAAGTTGAGTATTAAAAATACTCTTCTAGGTTGCAATCAACCTATAGCAAACTCCATTGCTATCCAAAATGCACATGAAATTACTTCTTCCTTTTCTTCTAGCACCATGTTGGAACAACTGTCATCTTCCTCCCACAACTCCATTCACCACTCTTATCTTCGCTCGTGGATTCACATCCACCATGTTCCATCCTCATTTTCCAAATTATCTCTTCTCTCCTCTCCTCTGTGGGATCCAACCCACTAGTAACCGACCTCCTCCACTAAACTCTCATATCACAACCTGTTGTATACAAATCTTCATTGAATACCTTATAGAAATTGAAGATTTTCATAGGTTCTTCTCCACACACTTCAACCCTAACCAAATCAAATGGAAGTAAAAAAGAATCATCAATATATGCAATAAGGTTTACCTCTTCATTCACTGCTACAAATTCACCATCGACTACATCATTAACTTTTACCTCCTTCATTGTGATGCTTGTCTTCTCACTTTAAATTGTTGTAATCTTTTCCAACCATTCATTCTCCACCGCCAAAATCTGTGACAAGTAATCCTCTTCCTCATCTTTCACTACAACCTCTTTGTATTTTATCACTACATCTTCATTTTTCTCCTCTTCAACTACCTCTATTGTAGGCTCTTCATTGTTTACTCCATCCTTATCTTCTTTTCTCATGTCTTTTTGTTCACTCAGTTGTGCCTCGAATTTTTCTAGCTTACCCAATCGCTTGTTTATATTTTTTTATCACCTTCCATTTATTTTTTTCCTCATACCATCTCCATGCTTCCCAAATCATGGGCCTCTTCCTTATGAATATACCCATCTTGTTTGCTACTATAATCTCACCTCAAACTACAATTTTCCATCACACTCAATCTACAAAACAAATTCTTTCATGACTTCAAGCTCTTTCGTTGCTCAGGACTCCTCACACACCTACAACAACCCTCACAAGCTTCTTCTCTACTACCTTCTCTCTCTCACTCTACCAACCAATCCTGGCATAAGATTCCTCGCATTCAGTAATCTGCTTATACACTCAGAACCCTAGGCTTTGATACCAATTGATGAAGACAAAAAATAGAATTTCCTTATCAAGCAATTCAAATTCACAGCTCAAACAAATTCAATTAATGTACCTCTAAACAATTGATTAAACAATGGATAACAACACTCAGAGACGACTAATGAACTTATTTATTATTCCTCAACTATTTACAGACTTATCAACAATTACAACATTTTATTCTTCTAGCTACTTATACCTATACACATTGGTGATAGAATTTCCTATGAACCAATTTATAATTAATTGATTTTCCCTTAAACAAAAATCATATGTGCTCTTGATTATTATTTTTCTTGGTTTTTACCTTCTCTCTCCTTTCTTTTCTATGCACCAACATGTGTCTTCTCTCTTGATTTTCTTCTCTCTATTCTCTTCAACTTCTCTTCATACCTATGCAGCCTCTCCTCTCACAAATGTATGGTTATTAATATTATTTTTATTGTCTTCTATTATATACTCTTTACATCACCCCTTCCTTCACTCTTCAATCTACAAATCTCTCCTTACTTGGAATCCTTACTCCACTCTTCCCAGGCTTTGGTAAATTGCTATTATTCAATTTTCTTATTTAAACTTCATACTACCTCCCTAGCATGACTTTCCAACTTCCCATATGGCAATTTTTATTTGGTTTTCTTGGTTTGTTGTTCTTGCCACACTACATTTTAAATTTTTGTTATTATTTTTCTTTCTTGCAAACTCCATGCCCCTATTTTGGTTTTTGGTTGTTTTTTTTTTTTCTATTGTTTCCTTTTTCTGGCTTTCTCTCTTCCAAATGCCTTCTTGACCTCCCAATGCTGCTACGATTGGCAATCTATGAATATTTTAATTTTTTGCATATTTATATTTTGAGACATTTAATCTGCCTTCAATCTAGGTTTTCTGAAAAGTGGCTACAATTGATTTAAATATCAATTCAAACCAATCAAATTTTCTTCAAAGGTCTACCCAAATTTAAATTGCCCAATCTACAGGCACCAAAACGAAAAAATACAAAATTTAAACTCAAACCAAAATTAAAAACCATACTACAACAAAATTGTTGATGTGGCTTGACAAACTCCCAGGATGCTCCTACATCAAGTGAGCATATTTGATGTGTGTTTTAATTAACCTATTTGGCATAAACCCTAGATATGAAAATGCAAATTATCACATAGATGAAAATAGAAAGTTACAAAAATTGATACAAATATGGAGTGAGTACATAAAGAGGAACCTGTGTATAAAAAATGAGCCTGAAATAGAGGGACAAGGGCAAGGTTGCCCTTATTTGGAATTGAATTTTTTTTAAAACTTGAATTAGGATATGCAAACTATAGATCTACTCTCTACCTTTTTGTAATCTATTGTCGATAAAAAAAATTGGATCTTACATGTACACATGAAAAGAGATGGAAATATTGTGTTGTATAGGAGTTTTCTTTAGTCAAACCCTAGTGTTGGTGTTCCCACCTCCACAATAGAAATGATGATCATGGTAAAGAGTGATTACCCTAAATCAAGAAAAGATAGAGTAAACAATATGACTACTATAAACAAATGATAATTGATAATGTTACCTTAGGTATGAAATCCCCTTCAAAGTGATGTCACACCATAAGTTTCCACAAAGATTTGATAATGGATTATTGAATTTCCTTGAATACGTACAATAGTTTAGTCCACATAATACCATAGATTGTTCTAACTAACATGTAGATAAGAGATTTCCTATATCTTCACAATTAGAGCACAATAGTGCATGATTTGTCATAATAGTTCCTAGTTATTCAAATGAGAGGGTTATTTGACATAGGTCGACCTAGGTTCATTTTATAACACTCAGGGCCAACACTCAAAATGATAATATTAAAATAGGACACCCTTAGGACTAGGGTACCCTTGCCCCTGTCTAGGTGATTTTAGCCTCAGGTACTTTAATGTATTTTCCCAATCTAGCCCTAAAATAAATAAACTATTAATATAATCAATTCTATAGGGAAAATAGGGTGTCAATATAGTGTGAAATTTTCAAGAGTAACAAGTTTGCGACACTACAAGAGGATCCAAAGGATATTGATCTAACAAGAAGGAAACTTAAAACTCTTTAACAAACTCTAGCCAAATTATTATCATGAAATTATCAACTCTAAAAGAGAGCACCTATTCAAATTTATAAAGAAGTATACCCCCATCAATGGACAATAAAACCAATGTATTGAAATATTTTGAGAGTTACAACAATTGAAACCCAAGAATATAACCTACTTAAAAACCCTTATAATTAATTATTTTTTATCTTCTCCTCAAAATTCAATCTCTCACATTAATGGATACATGTTCATGGAGGCCAATAAATTTTTCAAGGTTTCACTATGGTAATAACCTCTCAAAATTGTGAAAGATATAAAATGTAGAAATGTTCATGTAACTTCTCATTCAAAGGATAACTCAAGTTTAACTCTAGTACAACCCTGGTCAAAGTTCACTTATAATGGATTCTTCATAAATATTCATTAATTGCTACAACATGGTGTCCTCCAAGTTTATTAAATACCAGTCACCTCAAGCACAATATAAGGGTTATTTACGAAGTAAACCAAAACTTACAAAATATTCCTACTCATTATTTTTGTCACTATGTTGGAAAATAGTATGTCATAAATTATTTGATCCAGAGATCTATTTCAATCCCATTTTTGCATGCATAGATTTTTTTCTATCATAAGTGATAGATTGATTCCTAAGGAAAATCTCCTAGGTTAGACATATTATTAATATTAGACTCCTTTCCATAGGTTAGGTTGATAATAATATAGCTTAAGAACCCTTAAGAGCATAAATAATTCAATACGCATACACCTTTGTAGTGTCGTAAAATTGCACCCCGTGGCAATTTCACACTTGTGCATTTAGCCCGCTATATTTATGGCACCCAGCTGTATTAATGACAAAAACTATGAGTCAAATTTTCATGATTTCAACTTCATAGGGAACAATGATGAAGTGTTAGCAGTCTGGATACCTCATTTATTACAAAATTTTGAGTAGGAAGGTTGCACAATGCATGGACATCCATGCAACGCACTAGTGTCCCCAAACTTTTTGAGTTTCAAATGAGGGAATCTTGCTTCCTTTGCCTATGGCATGTGTCATTGTGGTAAGACCATGAGTATAAAATATCTTCCCAGACACTCAACCTCATAAAACTCATCTTTTCACTCTCATTCTCATTCATTCTCACTCTCTCTCATCCAATCTTACTCCCTTGCTCTATTATCTCTTCTACATCTTTTCTCTCTTGCACTTTGTAGTGAAGCTCTACCAGAATTCTATCACAACAACATTCAAGGCTCTCTTGCAAGCAAGCACGTCTCATCTATCAAGCCAAGAGAGAGGCCATGGACTATTGGTAACACCCTCTTGTCTATTTGCAACTATCTACTCATCTCATCTATTTTATTCGTGATAGGGGCTCTCCTCCACAGTGGGGTTTGTTTCTATCACATGTATTTTACATTTCATATTATTTTTTCTATCTTTATCTATCTGGATGTCTGTGGAAGTGGAAACACAAAAATGAGGGTTTGACTAAAGAAAGCCCCAAAACAGCCCCAACATTTTCCATATTCTACTTGTGTGCAAATTTATGGATTCGAGGAGTTGGACGTTGTAGATTCAAGTTTTCTACTCTTTATTTTGTCTGGGGTGACAATGTGGGGCGCATATGTCCCCACAACGTGTTGTCATTCATGACTAAGGCTTTTTCATTTTGAAGGTAGAATCTATGAGTTTTAAGCTTTTTATTTCTTTAATTAGTATCTTGTAATTTTTATATCAGTTTCTATTATTTAGTAGTTTATCATTCTTTCCCTTAACAACTTAGCACTTCATTTAATCAAGTTATTCAAATATTCTTTATTCTCTACTTTTTCACTTAAGCTTTGTACTTTGATGTAATTGAGGGCTATTTTCTCCTTGTAGACTTTATTTGTCTTGAGACTTGAGAGTAGTGAATCCCCTCCTTTACATTTTGGTGAACCCAACATGAAGCAAAATCATGTCAGATCTTTTTCTTCAAAACTTTAATGTTTTTGATAATGCATTCTCTAAACAAGATTTTGATATGTGGGATGATGCCCTAGATGATTTCTTATAGTTTTCTCCTTCTATCCGAAGACTTGGAAAATAATCTTCTTCATCACAACCTTCTTCTCTGCAAGTAAAAGATTCCATGAATGTGGTTGTAGTCTTTACTGCCCCTCAAAGGCATAAGAAACCCATCATTTATGTGACTTTGGCTAGCCCATCTCTTAAAATAATTCATTCTATTTGTGGGGTTCATGTTACAGAACCTTTACATGAGATTCATACAATCTAAGGATCCCTCTTATATAGCGATAGCCCATACTTACAATACTAGAAGAAATCAACAAAATTTAAATCAACCTACTTCTCTACCACCTTCTCAACTAAGCCTTCCTCAAGAACCTAAACCTATAGCTAAGGAACCTAGTGATTTTGATCTTGTAGAGAAACTTCGGGTTACTCCTACCAAGATTTCACTATGGGATTTTCTTTGGATTGCTCTAGTTTACCAATGTATGCTTTAGCAAGCCTTGCAAAAGATCATATTTCCTTCTTCTACTAGGATGACAGATTTTAATATGTTGATGGCTCATATTTGTGCAAATTTTCCAAATATTACATTTTATCCACATGAACTCTCACCTCTAGAAGTACAGAAGTAGGTGGATCCTCTAATAATAATAATTAGCATTAACAATATTGGAATTAGGCGTGCTCTCATTTACATCAATTTTATGCTCATTGTATGTAGTATCAATTTGTTGCTTGTTGGTGTTTTAATTTTCCCAACCAGATCTTAAGAAAACCTAAAGAATAGCCAGTTCAAATGATTGATTTCCTTAAGGGGTTGACCAAAGAATAAGAAAATATAGAGAAACCTTTTCCTCTACACTTTGAGGCTCTACAAAACCTAGGAGGGTAATCCTATATAATATTCATCAAGATCTCCACACAATTATAGTGAATATTATCTTAAGTAGATATGTTCTCACTAATCAGTCAAGAATTGCAGATAAAGATACTTTATGGGCTAGATCCTTAAGATTTTCATATATCTAGTGCTTGAAAACATGTAAATAATATTATGCAATAACTTATTGTTGTAGAGGAAATTCATTTTGAAATTCATGACCATGGAGCTGCATTCAGACACATTCAACAGACTGGTGTCTTAAACCTAGGAAATGGAGTCAAGAAATATGTAATTGAAAACCCTATATAACATATAGATTCTAACATTGAAGCTTGATGATAATGCATTACATTACCATCTCTTAGAATTTTGTAGACAATTCTTCTTACAAATATTTGTTAAAAACCTAAAACATTCAATATTTTTTATAAAGCATATTCAATTTGCATCTTGAGTAAAAGCTATAAAATAAACATTCATACACATGAAAGACTGTGAAGATGAATAAAATAGATCTTTGATCAATTTTATTCATAATTTTTGAAGATATGTACATGTAGAAGACAATATGCTTGCAAAAATTATCATTTTTTTGGTTCAAAAAGCTAGTACTATTATACAAAATGGACAATTACATCAAATTCTATTTTTTGAAAACCTAAACTAAAAACACAAGCTTAATTGCAAAGTGCTCTGAGTAGAAAAATTCTCCAAGATCCTTGTACAATGGCTTTGAATTCCTTTTTATAACAACAAGGGATCAAACAAGCTTCAAGCCAAAGGAAAGATGTCACATTTTTATTTGACCATCTTGTCCTAAAAAGAAAAAAAGATAAAACCTCATGAGGAAGACAAAATGAACATTCCACGTGAAGACAAAATTTTCTCTAACTAATGTAAGAACCATTTTTTGATGTTGCAATGATGAAGAAGAGAACGATTGTACTTTAAGGCCCTACTTCTTGAACTGAAGGTATATTACCCTTTTGAATTTGTTGTAGTTGTTGGAGATGATGGTGAATAGACCATAGAAGATAAAATAATATCTAAACCTCATGGATGCATAAATAATAAAAGAATATTCATGTTCCAAGTCAATGAGTTCTTTAAAATACACAACAACAAATTTATTTCTAGCTAATTACTTTTGTTATCCCAAGCCCCATATTCTCTTTTTGTTGGCCATTTGAATACAATTATATAATCAATGTGATCCATATACTAAGTATATCTAGACAAAATTGAATGTCTCATTTTCAAAAACATCTAAAATTTGATTCGTATCAATCAACTTGTCCATGCATGTCTTCAAGAGTTCTATATCCACCTAATCACCATCACAAATGAAGAAGGAACAAGTAGGGGCCAATGCTTTGAATTGGGATTTTTATTGAAGGACTTCTTTTATTTCCCCATTTTCATATCTAATATTTGGTATTATTCTTATTTTTATATTTTCACAAAATTTCAATCTTGTCCTTGCCTTTCTATCAATTGATCCATATATCCTTGCTCCTCTACAATTAATTTTTCCATGTTGTAGGTTGGAAAAATGTTTGTTGGTGGATTGGGCTCATGAGAAAATCATTTATACATCCCTTGTAAAGAATCCATTTAGTCATAATTTCCCTAGTTCTTTCCTTATCATTTGTCACCCTTTTTATTGCCTTTACCAGGTTGGTGTAATCTCTATGTGCAGGTTTCACTCTTTTCAAAGCTTTAGACATTAAATTTCCCAAGACATTGGACACAATATGAAATATATCTCCTTCCTTAATTCTTTGAGCATTTTTCACCAACCTATCCATTTATTTCGTCTTCTCTTTCAGCTCTTCATTTTCCTACATCAAGTCTCAATATGGTAGCTTCAACAGTTGAGGTGTCAAACACCTATTTTATTATTAGGTCTCCCCTTTGTCTTGATCTACCTCAACTTGGGGTTTATTTGTATTAGGGGCTAGAGCCCAAATAGTAAGTGTTTCCCACTTTGGGTTGAACCCTGATCTAAATAGTGATGTTTTTGCTTGATCCTCTAAAGAGAAAACCTCTTGATCCCACCTCCTGATGGTATCAAATGCTATAGTTGATGCAATATCCCACCGAGGAAGCAGTAACAATCCACTATCTCTTATCATCCTTCTCCCCTCTTCTAGGGTGATGCTCTTGGCATTGAACTTCATTTTTGCAAGCTTTTGAGCTACTTCTTCATATTTCTCCTTAGGGACTTTTTCCCTTTCTTCCTCAAGTCTTCTAAGGTATTCTCCTCTCTTGGACCTCAAGAAAAATTTTGAAAACTCTTGTGACTTAACAAATTCATTTTCATCTATAAATTATTTACAATCCATTTCCTTGATATCATTGGAATTATCCCTTCCCCCTATAATATTAATGCCAAGACTAATTTGATGCATCCTTATTTTAGATGATCTTTGTTGGGAATGTATTTCTTTATTTACCTCCTCAGTAGTCACTTCTATGTCTTCTTCATCTAGACCCATGGGATAATCGACCAAATATGGTTGTTCAACCCTTCTTCTCTTGGGAGATTGTTCCCTTGGAGGGGAATCAAGAATGACTACGTTAGGAGAAGATGGGGGTGCATGTCGTGCTTGTGGAGGAGATGGAGGAGATGGAGACAATTATGCTTGATGAGGGGAGTTTTGGGCAGGCTCCCTTATTACAGACCCTCTTTGCTTCCTCTTAAAAGAATAAACAAATGGTTGAATATGAGGGGGATGATATGTGGGACTTTCTTCCAAGGCAGGGGATTTCCCAATTATTCTATCAATATTTTGCAAGATCATTTTTATCCTAGCAATTAGGTCATTTATTTCTACATATGCACCTTGGTAACTAGCATCCTTTTATCTCTTGGTATCCTTTGCATTCTTGAATGTTATCCAATTTACTTTTATTTCATTAACTTCTTTGTCATCTCTATAATTTCTAATGGCATCCTCATTGAAGTATTTCTGGTGCACATATGATGACTTCTTTATGCTAACTTTGAGTTGATTGATAAAACCCTCAAGATCAAAATTTCTTGAATCTCCTGAGCCATTTTATACTTTTTCAATATAGGGTATAGCTTTTCAAACCCTTCTCTGTTCATACTAAAGTCAACAAAAAAATTTAAATAGGGGAAGAATGAGCCCTTCCTCTACCCACCCAGGTGAAACTTGTTATCTTCACTTAATTTCCAGATAATCTCTAAAATTTTCAACCTAAGAGGCACATATCTGGGAAAAAGATGTGGCCCAATAGGACATCCATACACCCTTAAAATAGTGCAATCAATATGGAGATAGTAGTACTAGTTGTATTGAATTCCCAATTTAGGCCTCCTCTCCATTGGCCCCAAGAAGTCCAAAATTCCTTTTGTAGTCTAACCTCTACAACTCCCATAATGGTAAGCACATTCCTAAAAAAATGATTTTGAAAGATGGAAAAAATTGATTCATTAAAAATTTTGTTCCAAACATTTGTCCAGCATTGCACTAGGATAGAGTGGTCCTTTCCATCCTCTACATGATTTTGTAGCATAGGGCCCCATTCTTTATTTCTTGCAAAGAGGAACATATGGAAGAGAAATGAATACCATCTTAAGGTAATAATTTTTCTTCTCTTCTTTATCTCTACCAACTATTTATGCATAGCATTTATAACATAAGTTGAAAAATCAAATTCATCATTCACCAAGGGGTTCTAAATGTCTACATCCATATACATTAGAGATATTGGAATCCTCTCTTTCTTATCTCCTCCAAGGACCTGGCACAAGGCATAATAAGTACTGATAAAGTAATCCTAAAAATTGACCAATTTCAATAACTCAATCTCATTAGGAGGGATTCTAATTGATCTTCTATTGAAATCCTTGTTTCTGAACCTTTGGAGCCAGTGAGCTCTAAAACTGCTCCTATCTTGTTGATACTTCTATTTGAAGGACTCAAGGTCAATAGCCTTGTAGGCAACCAAATTTAAATTGAATACTTCAGAGATAGAAGCATTAGTAATTCCAAGAAGCACACCATCATTAGCAGCCCTGATAACCCTCACATTTTCATCATAATTTGCAGCAATGGCCTTGAGAAAATCCACATCCACAAAGACACCGATACTACTAGCTTCCCCAAGTCATATGCCCAAACATTGTAAATTGGGACCTTATGGTTTCTTTTCCCATACCAATGGAAAAATAATTCCCAACCAGAGATAGGAAGCTATGCATCTCTGCATTCATGTGCATCATCAACTAGGCCACCCACAGCTTCATGACCATGAACTTTTATTTTCTTCGAAGATGAGCCTAAAAATTAGGCAATTAAATCCTCATCTAGGGTTCTCTTTGGGGATATAGAGGAGGGTTGACTCTTTGGTGGAATCATAATAGTAGTTTTAATTCTAAAAATAGGGTTCCTAGTGATTGGTTCAAGTTCTAGGTTTTTAAAGCCTTTTCTGATAATAAGTAGAACAAAATTATAATAATTCAAGAGACAATTATGTGCCTAACTCAATTTCAATCCTAGAAACCTTTCTTTTCACAATTGCAAACCTTTCACAACAAATTATGCAAGTTTCTTAGTAGCAAGTGTACTTACTTATTCTTGCACTTCTGAAAACCCTAATTATCGTTGAGTGTTCTTGAGCTCTATAAATTTGTCTCTCTGGATGCTCAAAATGCAAGGTGAATCTTTTTTTTTTATTGAAAAATTTATAGAAGGAAATCTACTATGGATTTGACAAAAAGCAATCTTTTCAACCATTACTCTTAGCTTGTGCAAGCCAAATGACATAGATGCCCATTTTTTGAATTTGGATTTGGATTGTCGATCATCGAGCAGATGTATGAGATCTGATGGTCGTCAACAATTTGACTAGTTTGAAAATATTTGATGTAGCTAAAAAATATTTTTAGCCAGTAAGATTAAACTATATGAGACCACTTATACAACTCATCATAAGGCATGTCGTCAATGACAAATTGGGGTGATCCCACAATAGTTGTTTACACTTTTTGGGACATCCTGATTTTTGCTAAAATCACATATTTTTACAAAATATAATGATTTAAGCCTTGAAAAGTTCCATTTAAAGGATTATAATTGAAGAGGGTTTGATCAAACCACCTTAGATCAAACCCCCTTGGATAGAACCCCACTATTTTTAAACCACACCTATAACGGAGTCTCCTTTTACACCTATCAAAATGCTAATAAAAAACCACTTTTGATTTACCTTTTGGGTGTTCAAATGAATTCATTTAAAATTTATTATTTGTAAGAATGTATTCCTTATTATAAACTTCCCAAAAAGTATAATTTTAAATATATTTAATTTGATTATTATATTTAATTATTATTTCTTGTGAATGTAGGTTTTTCACCAAAAATCAAGCTCTTTATTTTGCACATGTGGAAAAATAGTAGATTATCAAAAAAAATCTAAAAAATATGTTTTGGCTAGGTATTGATGTCCTTGATCTAGTAAAAAAAGAAAAATTGAATTTTGATACACACAAAAAAAGTTGTGTTGTTTACAATCCGCCTATATCTAAATTGTAATTGGTTTGACTTCAAAACTTGATTAAGAACAAATATTTAATAAAACACTATGAAACCAAATGAGTGTGCTAGATATTGTAGTTAAAAAGCTAAATTCAAAAAAAATAGAATTTTATCCTTCATAGAAAAAAATTATGTTGTTTATGATGAGCATCACTCTTTAAAAACGATGTTTACTGCTAAAAACTAGTTTCAGAGGGGTGGAAAAAGAAATGCAATCTGATTCAATTTTTTTTAAAAAAAAATACATTTAGAATCTAAAGACAAAATTTCACAAATCACTATTTTGCATCATCTTCAAATTCCTCATGGTTTAGCAGCTACAAGTGCCCGAAAGTGAAGATTTAGTTAAAAAAATTAGTTCAATGTCCAATTTGGCCAAAAATTGTCAACTAGTATTGTGGGAGTTGATGTCATTACAGGCCATGTGGCAGCTTTCCATAATACAATAGTATGCAGATTGGACCACTAAAAAGAGCTCCATAGAATTATAGAATCCTTAGATATTTTGGCACATGTCACCCTATATGTGCAATGAGATTCTCACTTTCATGTAACACATGCCAAAATAATGTAATTTGGGCATGTGTCCACCTTGGTAGCTCTTATATTTGACACGTTTCCTATTTTTTGTGATTATGCAACATGCATGTGGGCCCTCCTTGAGAAGTCCCACAGAATGATATAATCCTTTAAGAACATGCCACATGTCATCCTTTCAGTGAATCTGAAAGAACCCTTTGATGAAATGCCTACAAATTATGCCAAGTGTCCATTTTCTATAATTCCACAAGACACCTATGGGGCCCCTTCAAGGGACTCCATTGAATAACGGAATGCTCTTAAATTGTACCATGTGGCACTCATATGATTCGTATGTTGGTCACATAGAAATGAGTAACCCTTACTATGCCACATGGCATTGTTTCATGACCAACCTTTTCTTTTAAATAAAACCTTTCGCAAAACTATGGAATCCAATAGAATTGTGCCACTTGTCAACTTTTCATTGGTTCCATGGACCTTTTTCTCAATAAAATACTCTAAAGTGGGGTCTACAAGTTGAACACGTGCAACTTAAATATTTTATACACATGTGCACATTTCAACACAACTTATTTTCAACTGGACGAAAAGGGGCCAACTTAATAAAGGTGCAAACGTATGACTTAGGCTTTTAATAAATAATTTCAGCCCATGGGATTAGGTGATAACCTTAGGTATGAGGGGCCTATAATTGGATAAGGTTTAAGACCTAATGTTGTAACTTAAGGAACTGGCAGTGGGCAATAGAATTTCAACACAAAATTAGAATAAAAGTAACTATAGTGTTTGCTTGGAGCTAGGACTTTTAGGGTTTTAGACTTAGGCAAAAAACTAAGGCAGTATTTATATCAAACCCTAGCATGAGTATATTCAGTCTAAATCTGAAGACATGGGAAAAATATTAGGAACCAAAAGATTTTCAAAAAGTGTCATCATTTCCTAAGATTAAAATTGATTTTTCTTCTCTTGTTGCTTCTTCTTTGTACATTCATGGATTCAATAATACCAGTTGACAAGCCTTGGGCATGATAATATTTCCTTTGAGGTTGGGATCCATTACTGTACCCACCCTAGTTTATATTATACTAGGACCTTTACCTTACAACACTATCTTGAGAAGACCATGGATTCATGCTTTTAGAGCAATCACTTCTACCTTGCATCGTTCCATAATTTTTTTTGCTAATAATGAAGTAATCACAATCAAGGTTGAACCTAATGCTATACACTTTTGTTAGATGACAATTATTGGTCGAGCCTCAGTTGCTTCTACTCTTAAAATTTGTATTCCTGCATTATCTTCTAATGCATTGACATCTACTCTAGCAGTGTCTATTTCAAAGGCTACCCTTGAGACAAATCTCCCTAAGGAAGATCGCCCCAAAGTAGAGAATCCTAAGCCTACCCCTTCTACTTCTTCTAAATTGAATGCATGTCTTGGTGATGATTGAGGATCCTTGGACTTTACCAAATCCTTTATTGGAGAGTATAAAGTAGATACTATCCACCTAGACATTCTAATGATCTTATACACCTCTTTCAAGAAAGTTGATTGTCCTCCCTCTAAGGAGGATGATTGCACCCCTATTGAGGAAGATAATCATGCTTCTATTAAGGAGGATAGTGTTTGCATTCCTTCTAAGAAGGATTATTATGTCCCTATAAAGGAGAGTGATACTCATAACTGGATTCACACTCTTTATGTTTATCCTCCTCCTCCCCAAGAATTACAAACATGTTATGGTCTAGGTTTCAATCTCCTTTCTAAATATGGTTATGGAGGTAGCAGTTGTGGATGTAATGAACAAGGTATTAAAGTACCTATAGATTTTGATTCTCATGGGTATAATATTGGACTTGGGTACTATCACACAAAGTATAAGTGAAAACCATGGTTGAATGTCAACATGATTTTTGCCAAACCTCCTCCTCTTAAATTAGTTCATCTTGAGCTTAGTGAAAATGAGGTACACTCTAAAAAAATTCCTATGGATGTTTTCTCTTTGGAGGAAGCACTAGAATAATTCTTAGGTGCCTACTCTAACTTACCTTCTTATCACCATAAATGATGATTCTTGTATCACTTAAATAGACAGATGTATATTTTGGAGAATTAGTTATGAGTATCAATGACATGGCCCCTTTATCTAATGTGGATGATAATATTCCTATATCTCATCTTGAAGACCATAGTACCCTCCTTAAAGTGGATACTTCTAATGTTTTCATGGATCCTAAGTCTTCTAAAAAAGTGATTAATGTTGGGAAATTTCTTTCTTCAAGAGAATCTAAATAACATGTTGATTTGTTACATTCACATCCTAATATTTTTTCTTGGTCATATGAGGACATGCCTAGTACTAATGAGTCTCTAGTGGTTCACAATATCATTCTATGTCTCGATGTTAAGCCCATTAAACAAAATATTTGTAAGATGAACCCCAAGGTTGCTTTATTATTCAAGACCAAGATAGAAAATCTATTAAAAGCTAGTTTTATTCATCCTATTAACTATACACTTTAGATATTAAATATAGTTGTCGTTAGTAAACCTAATGGTTGCATTTGTATTTTCATAGATTTTTGTGATCTTAATAAGGATTCTCTTAAGAATTATTTTCCATTTCCTAATATCTATATGATTGTGGACTTGACTGCAAGCCATGCCTTATTGTCCTTTATGGATGGCTTCTCAGGTTACAATCAAATTTGTATTAACCTAGAAGATCAACATACGACAACCTTCACTACCCCATGGGGTACTTTTTGTTACGTAGTCATGACATTTGGATTAAAGAATGATAGAGAAACTTACCAATGGGAAATGACTCTCATCTTTCATGATTTCATTCATAAAATTCTAGAAGATTATGTCAATGACATCTTGGCTAAGTCTATGACTTGTCAAGATCATGTCAAACCTTTGGCTTATCCTTGAAAGGCTTCAACTCTATAAGATGAGACTAAATCCTCTTAAGTGCATTTTTTGCATGGACGCCAACAAGATTTTAGGTTTTATCATCTCTCACCATGGAATCAAACTCGACACAAATAAAATTGATGCAATAGTTAACATGCCACCACCTAAAAATATCTCTCAACTATGTAGTTTGCAAGGGAAGATTTAGGAAATTGACATATTTGTATCTCAATTGGCTTATCGTACCCTTTAGTTCACGTGTTTTTTGAAGAAATATGTCCACTTTCGATGGGTTGATGAGTGTGACAAAGCATTTGAATCAATCAAAAGTTATTTGGCTAATCCTCTTATCTTGATGTTGGCTATGCATGGTAGACCCTTTTTACTTTAAAATTTATGCATCACCTCATGCCTTAGCAACTTTATTAGGTCAACATGATGATGATGGTAAAGAAAGAGTGATATACTACATTATTTGTATTCTGATTGGTTATGAGACTTGATATTCTACCATGGAGAAACAATATCTTTCTCTCATTTTTGCAATGCAAAAGTTACAACATTATCTCCTCCATGCTTAAACCCATGTAATTTTAAGGTGTGGTCTTGAAAATTTGTTTACTAGAACTGATCTTTTTGGAAGGTTGGAAAAATGGGTAATGTTACTCTCTAATTTAAATATCAAATTTGTAACTCAAAAAGTGCTTAAAGGGAAATTTGTTGCCAATCAATTGGCAGAAGCTCCCTCATCTCACTCCTTTCCTAATCTAGATTTATTTTCAGATAAAAGATTGTTTACATTAGACCATGAACCTATATGGGAAATGTATTTTGATGGATTGAGATGTCAAACCAGCTCCGAGATAAGCGTAGTTCTAATCTCACTCGAAGAGAATTCAGTTCCTCTATCCTTTCAATTAGAATTTCATTGCACTAATAACATCGTTGAGTATGAAGCCCTTACTATTGGCTTGTGTACCATGATGGCATTAAACATTAAACGTCTTTGCATTCATGGTAATTATGAATTTATTGTAGATCAAATCATGGGAACACATTAGGCTAAGAAGAATAAGCTATCTCAGTATCAGGATTTGGCTTTATCCTTACTTGATTGCTTCTCCTCCTTCACGATAGATAATGTTACTAAGAGATAAAATCACCATGTGGATGCAATGTTGAGTGCAACCTCCCTTGTACCCTTAGATGATGGTGTAGAAGAGTACCATTTTGTGGTTCAAATTCTCCACTCCCATATTGTCTCAGATCTACCTTAACCTAATAGTCTTGTGTGTGCTCACATAGACTCGAGGGAATGGTACTCTCACATTTATAATTATTTGAAGACTAGGAATTTTCTCAATGATGCAAATAAAAACACTCACACTTGGATACAAAAAATTGAGTCTGATACATTATTTTGTCTAATGTTCTATATCAAAAATCTTAAAATGATCTTCTTCTTCAGTGTCTTACTAAGGCTAAAATGTCCCTTGCCCTTCAAGAAGCTCATTCAAGCTCTGGGGGTGGACATTTCAATGGTAAATCCTTGGTGCATAAACTAATTCATATGGGATACTATTGGAAATTAATGGAGCAAGACTCCTTTTCCTTTGTCAAGAAGTGCCATCAATGTCAAAAACATAGTAATCTCATTCAAGATCTTGCACAAGAGTTCAAAATCAAACCTCTCCTTAGCCATTTTCAAAATGGGGGTTGGATATTATCAAAAAAGTATCAGCTCATTCTTCTAAGGAACATATCTTCATCATTACCACTACCGATTACTTTACAAAGTGGGTCAAAGTTGTTCCACTTTGATCCAATAATGTTGAAGCAATCTATAGCTTTCTTCTAAACAATATCATTGCTCATTTTGGATTGCCTTCCAATCGTGTTTCTGATAATGGTACTTCATTTAAGAACAAAGAGGTGAAACAATTCTTGGAAAATTTTCATAGTCAACAACAATTTTCTACACCATATTATCCTTAATCTAATGGCCAAGTTGAAGCATCTAATAAAAATCTTGAGCTAATTCTTTGGAAAATAGTAAAAAAACAAGGTAAAGACTAACATACTCAATTGGTGTACACCTTGTGGGCCTATCACACGAGAATTTGTATGGCTACTAGTACAACCCCTTACAATCTCATGTATGGTGTTGAGGCTATCATGCCTTTAGAGTTGGAAATTTCATCCCCATGAGTTTCCTTTAAAGGATTGATTGATGATGAAACTTACTGTGTTGTATGTCTAAACTAGCTTGAGTTTCTCGATGAGCATTGATTATAGGCCCTTGAACATCTCCAATCTTATCAATGATCCATTTCTAAACATTAAAATCAAGGTTTTCTTTCTCGAACTTTCTACGTGGGTGATCTCGTTTTGTATGAGAATCAGAGAAATATAAATGTGCCGCCTAATCAAAAGTGGAATTTCATCCCTAATTGGTTAGGTCCTTACATAATCACCTTCATGTATGGTTCTAGTGCATGTGGACTATCATCTATGGATTTTATGCCTCAAAAAGAGCCAGTCAATATAATGCATCTTTGTTGATACTATGCATAGGGTCTATGCGGCATGTGCATGAAACTCATCTCTCCTTGGGGATCATAGTTCATTATGCTATGGCATTTCTTCAACACGTTATTTTCTTAATTTTTGTTATGATGTGAACATGTGTATGTAATTAATTTCTTTAATTAGGAATTATATACATGTGTTTATTGAATCATGATGGCATCTCATCTAATCATACATCCATAAACATAAATCTATCACATAATCATACATAAAATAGAAGTACACATAATGGAACACTATTATCTCAGTCAAAAATATCATATATATAAACCAAAAATTTCATGTACATGTATCACACCACTGTGTCAAAATGTGGTGTTTATATATATGTATATGAATCTATACATCAAAAATGATATGGCATATAAAATATGACTACCTACCCTCGAGTGTATGGCTCCTTGAACCCTCTAGTGCTAGCGCTAGCAAAGGAGGTTGCTAGATCAATATGTATATGTGTTATTGATGTGACCATGACACAGATGCACTTCATCCTCATATTCCTCATAGCTTAGTCATGTTCTCCTATAGTTGTGTGACTCACTTTTGCAATGAAGCCTCCCACTCATGGGCCTGTCATAGCTCCTCCTAGAGCTGCTACACCTGAGGATTAGAAAATATTGTCTTTATTACCTCTACCTACCTACCGAGTTCATCAACCTAGCTTTGCAGGGAATCACATGCCTACTCAACACTCTTAGCCTCTATCATGGCCTGATCTCTCTCAGATAAGGTACTAAGGATTTCTACTGCTCATTGATCCCATTTCCTGGTCATTGCAGTTAGCTCAGTAGTCCATTGAACTTCCTCCACCCAAGTCTCCTCATACACCATCCTCAAGCACACTACAGGCTCGAATAGGTGGGAATGGAATCCTGATAATGGATTCGTATAGGCTAGATATGGATGGTTGGGGCCACCTCTGAAATACATCACCTGATGAATCGATCCACTCCTGTGTGAGCACTACAACCATAGAGATAGTAGTTGATATCATTACCATATCATCAAAACATATATCTATATATATGAGAAAGTTGAAGTGATCAAAAAATAAAACAAAATAACATGCATCATCCTCATACCTGGGTCCCCAACCTACTAGTTTGGATCAAGAGGTGGAGCCATGCTCAACTCTTCCACTACCACCAAGGGAGGTATGATCACCTAGGTTATAGGTAGTGCTGATGAGACTGGTGTTGGGCATCTAGTGATGAAACCCATCACCGTTACCTCAAAATTTTCTACGTATCACCCACCTCCACCTCATCAACCTTGTTTCCCATTAGGACCGTTTCCTCTTGACCCTTGAGCACCATCATCACCCGTAGGGAACTTAATGGGAAAATTAGGGCTAAACCTATTATTGACCACCAGTCGACAAAGTTGATTGTGACACTGACATCATCAATCAGAAGGGCTTGGGGTTGGTTGTCATCATGTGATCCATCATCATTGAGTGTGATGTCTATGATGGTTGAATGAGGTTGGTCTCCTGCTCAGGCCACACTCCTATGTGATAGTATGTACATGGGAGCCATCGAGGGGATGGTTTGTACTTGCCTAAATTATTGGCCCCAAATACCAATAATAAGGAACTATAATATGATCTGACCATCTGACCAATAATTGATTGCATTACATGCTATGTAGTTGCCTCCTATCAAACAACTAGGTCCCCATATGCTTATAAGGGAACCATCTAATATATCATGCTCGTAGAGTATCCATTTGTAATTTCCAAAATTGTACATTTCCATACCACTAGTCATGTACCAGGGAGTATGTGTGCACTAGAGGCATCATATGTGATAGGCCAAGGGGATACCTAATCGACCTTGTGTAGCGAATATGCTCGAACACCCCCACCTGGAGTAGCATGTAGGGCATCATACTATGGTACTCATAATGGATGTAACGCTCGAGGTCATGGTAGAGATGTGCAAGCATGTTCCTACCCTAGGTGTATATTGTCCCTCTCTCCTCCATTGTGTGGATGTAATGGATGAGGCCCTCATGAAGGTGTGAGCCTCGCCCATCCATCACAACTTGTAGCATGACGATGATAATCATAACTCAGTGCACAAGTGGTATCACCACTAGTCCCTACTTGAGCCAACACATGTATATGTGCTTAGATGTCTCCTCTGAGATGACTTGTCCAAGGTAGTACTACTACATAGCAGGTGGGTGTCCTACATCATCTTTCCCTCCTCATAGGCCACCCACTCCCCAAAAATGGGTAGGCCTGTGATGTGGTGGAAATCCTCTAAGGTCACCATCATCTCCCTCGTCGAGAGATGGAAAGTAGAAGTATAAGTGTATCATCACTCCATCAATTCCATAAGCATGGGTGTATAGAATTTGATCTCTAGCATGGTATAAACCCACTAGAGTCTGACATGCCATAAAAATTCAATTCAATCTAAATGGATCTCATTTTTGTGACTATGCAACAACGATATAATCAATCTGTTGACATGCTCACAGATCTCAGGTCACTCCTGCAAAAGCACAAAATTTCATGTCAGCACATTCTACATCATAAAAATATTCTAACTCTACATCAAAATATTCCTAGGTATGCCCCTAAGACTCAAGCATGCTGCGTAGACATCTACACAACACGCTAGCATCTAAGGCCAAATAGCTTCCAATGACAATGAACTAGCTAGATTCTAGCACAGCCAAAGGATGCTAACACGCCATCTAGACAACAACACATTAGTCAAACACCTTCACACGAACTGGACATCTACACTACTTGGGAAGACTAAAAACCTAAACAGAATGACTAAATTGATAAGTTAGGTGGAAAATTTGTGCATACCTCATCTAGTGGATCACCCCTTGCCACTACTATATGAATTTATTCAATCCTTGGAGCTACATAGCCATGTTTATGAGGCATTTTTCTGATAACTCTCAAAAATTCAACAAAGTCCTCACAATGAATAGTGAAAATGACCCTTCCATGGGCCCACTCATAGCATATATAGGCCATTTTTTCCTATTTTCATGGTGAAAATGTTCCTTCCATCCTTCCTATTTTCACTCCACCTAGATGGGGGAAAAAAAAGGAGGGGGCATATATTCACCTCTTCATCATATTTTTCTTTTGAATCACCCAATTTTTCATAAGAATTCTTCTTGTTGTAATAGCTTCTTCCAATTTTCAAAACTAACCTGATTATGAGTTTTATAGAACAAAACTTCATGTTAGGCACTGTAGTTTCTCGTTGAACTCGAACATTGGGGCCATCGTTAGTATCTGCCTACTCAACCTTTGTGGCCTCTACAATATCCTTTTTTGCAAATCTATAAAATGTTCAAAATTTTAATTTCACACTTACATCTTCTTAAATACTTTAGTGTAGTTAAATTTTCTTCAAAAATTCATCTCACTAAAGTGGGGGAAAAATGTAGTGTCATAAAATTACACCTTGTGGTAATTTCACACTTGCACATTTAGCCCATTGCATTTATGGCACCCCATCATATTAATGAAAAAAACCTATGAATCAAAATTTAATTATTTCAACTTTATAGGGGACAATGATGAAGCGTTAGAATTCTAAATACCTCATTTCTTGTAAATTTTTGAGTAGGACAGTTGCATGATCTGCGGATGTCTATGTGATGTGCTAGCATCCTTGAACTTTCCAAGTTTCAAATGAGGGAGTCTCGTATCCTTTGTCTATGACACATGTCATTATGAGAGGAACATGAGTTTAATTGCTCTTCACGCTCATTCGACCTCACAAAACTCCTCTTTTCACTCTCATTCTTATTCATTCTCATTTTGTCATCTGATCTTGATCTCTTGCTCTATTCTCTCTTCAACATATTTTCTCTCTTACTCTTTGTAGCAAAGCTCTACTAGATTTTCATCACAATATTCAAGGCTCTCTTGCAAGCAAGCATGCCTCATCTATCAAGCCAAGAGAGGGGCCACATGCTATTGGTAATGCTCTCTTGTCTATTTTTCTTATCTATTTACAATTGTCTACTCGTCTCATCTATTTTATTCATGATAGGGGCTCTCCTCCATAGGGGGGTTTGTTTCTATCACATATTTTTTACATTCATATCATTTTTTCTATCTCTATCTATTCATGGAGGTAGAAACACGAAAATGGGGGTTTGATTGAGGCAAGCCCCGAAATAGCCCTAACATTTTTCCATGTTCTACTTGTGTGCCGATGTACATATTTGAGGAGCTAGATGTTGTAGATTCCAGGTTTTTTACTATTTATTTGTATAGGGATGATAGCATGGGGCACAAATGTCCCCCTAGCATGTTGTTGTCAATGGCTAAGGATTTTCCCTTCTGAGGGCATAATCTATGAGTTTTAAGCTTTCTATTTTTGTAATATGTATCTTGAAATTTTTATATCAATTTATATTATTTAGCAGTTTATCATTCTTTCCCTTAATAGCTTAGAACTTCATTTAATCAAGTTTTTCAAATATTCTTTATTCTCTACTTTGTCACTTGAGCTTTATACTTTGAGTTAAGTGAGGGCTATTTGCTTCATGTAGACTCTATTTGTCTTGATACTTGGGAGTAACCAATTCCCTCCTTTACAACATTATATAATGGTCAACCAAACATAAACACACTATCGTAACAAAAGATATAATGATTGAGACTATCATAATGATAATTCATAATAAATCAAAAATAAAATATGAACCAAGTGAAAGAACATAGAAGATGAACCTTTTATTTATTTAGGTAGGGTAAGGTCGTTTTTAGAGGTGGTTGTGCATGAAAAATAAATTTTCCTAATACTATCTCCAACCATCCTAACTTTATTGTATAACCATGAGAGTTGGAACTAGAAATTTGATAAAACACGATTATTGGAAACATGTAGGACTTAGAAAATGAAAATAGAATACATAAAATAATTACAAATTAGTATTTATGAAAGTTTTTATAATGTTATTTTGTATTTTCTTATGATTTTGGAGTTGTATAGAGAAAAGTGCATGGCTACCACTAATCAAAAAAAACCTATCTAACTATAATGTCTAGTCCTAACAACTATCATGACTATAATGTCTATAGGAATTCCTTGTTTAGAGAGTAGAAAATGACTTGAGATCTACCAAATAACTTTTCAAAGTGTTTGCCTTCAACTTTGAAGTTACCACCTATCAATGGCAAATGAAAGACCTATAATTGATAGTAAACCTATAAAAACTTATTGAACTTAGATGAAACAATGCATGTAAATTGGAATGTTGGAATGATTTCACCTAGAAGATAAAATAATGGTGGTTAGAAAATATAATGAATCAATATTGATAATTCAATGAATAATCCCTATACTTTTCTAGTCTTAATTTGTAGTGGAGATAGAAACCATTTTAAATCCTACAAGTTCTCATTTGGATTAAAAAGTTGAGATAAAATGAATAAAATGGAGAAAAATCATCTACTATTTATGTATAATTTTGGACATGTATGGGATTTTAGAGCTATTTTGGACCTATGGTATTATCATAGACTAATATTCATTAATTTAAGACTTTAAATGGATAACTAGTACCTTATAATGTCCTTGTCTACTTATAGCAACCAATAGGGTGGCCTTGCATGATATAAATATATAACTTTTGGAGGGGCTAGTTCAACAAAATTAAGGCCTAGTTTTCTTCTATAAATTTTCCATATACTTTACAAAATCTTCAAAAAAATGACCTACAATCACAATTTTTCTAATAGAAACCCTACAAGAATAAAGGTTAAAGGGGACTCTACTCCAGTCAATCCTATTGTGAGATTTCAATAATGAATCCACATTGAATATAATAACATAATTTCATTAAAAATTTAATCTATAAAATGAAATAAATATGAATCACTCAATATAAAGATAAACCTACAACTTTATACTCAAGGTTTTATTAAAACACATAAAGACAAGTGGGGCTAGGATAAAGGTTTTGGAAACAAGAGTTGAATTAGCTCAAAATGGAATTTTAAGTGTTGAAAAGGACTTAAATGGGGGTCATAAAACTTAATATTGAATTATTTTAATGGAGGTATAGTAGTATTATGGAATGAAATCTTAAAATATAGAAAAAAGAGACTTGCATTCACAAAGGTTTAGTGGAAAATAATCCTAAATAAAAAATGACACTATGATGGAAGAAGGGAAATGGTAGGGAAGTATTTGAATGTTTTAATTTTAAATCAATAAGGGGTGTAATGAAGGGTTTGAAATAAATTAGATGGAAATGACTTCAAACTATGGAAAAGGAAAGAAAGGAGGTAATGGGGAGATAGAGTGATGGAAAATTACACAAAATGATGATGGAAAAGGATGGTAAGGATTGGAATGGTGTGGGGGAGAGGTAGGAAGAGGTACCTATATAAAATACAAAAAAGCACCTTAATTTTCATGAGAACCCACAAAAGGAAAATTCTCACCTTGTTTAAAACCTTGGATATTGGCCACCTAGTCCTAGTAATATTTCTACAACAATTTCAAGGGGATGATAAAAATGATTAAAGACCTTGGGCTCAAATTTATCTCTATCCTAGAATTTTTAAAGTAATTTTGTAGTTTTGTGCACGTAGACACCCAAAAATCAACAGGTCTATCACATTATTAATTAAATTAATATTTAATTAATTATTTTTTTCAATTAACCATGTTCTAATTTCCCATAATTAATTAAATAATTTATTATTTAATGAATTATTGTTTATCCCTATAACTAATTAAATTTTATCTAATTTATTATGTTTCCACCTTCTTCTAATGATAGATTAATTTAATTAATTCAACCTTAGCCCCAACTAATGATCCTTCTAAACTTTCTTAACTAATTAATCTATCCTTATGATCATTTTTTATCTGTGTGTGAAATGGGAGGAGATCACATGAGAACTGAACCAGGATCCTATGAAGAATTTTGTCGAGACACTCTAGTGTGGCATATATGTGTTGAAAGTGGTATAACACCTTCAATGGATTGTTTAAAAGGGTTGGCGAGAAAAATTCAACTCAATTTGTGAGCTCTTGGTGTGACGGAAGGATCGCGATGGAATACTTTCATTTGAGATCAATGAAGAGGTTATCACAAAAGCTACGGGGCTACCATCTTCAGAAAAAAGCTTAAAAAATACACGAAAGTGCAAGACATGGAGAGCTTGTAGACCTTCTTCAGGGAAAATGAATGGCCTATGAAACTACATGCAAGTTTTGATCAGAGCAAGCTTCCTACACCATGGGATCAAGTGTGTCTAGTTTTAGTGAAGTATATCACATTAGAAGGTTAGTTTAAAGTTTCTTTATTTTTAACATTTGTCATTACTGAATCACCTCTGCCACATAATGCTTATTAGTTTCCCCTACCATAGAATGCTTATTATTTTCCCCTTCTTACTTTCATCCCTTGAAAGTTCAATTAAAGAAACCATGGAGCTCACGATGCAAATCCCTCATAAACCACCCCCTCTACCCCTATATCAATGGCTTATCCTCCATCTTTATCATTTCCACCTTGCCCTATGCCTGCCAAAACCCATTTCCCATTTTTGTTGTTAGAATTGAGGAACCTAGGCCCTTTGATTTGTCTCTTGCTAAACCCTCACAAGCTATCTCTTTTGGCCCTAAAAGGAAGATCCCTCCCACATCCAACCAACCTCCTAAGGAATCCAAATGTAATCCCCCTACCAAAAAGAAGGGTGGTGTAGGTATGTCCCAATCCAAGGTCGTCGTTGACCTCTGTGAGCTAAAGAATACACCCATAAAGAAAGAAGGAAAAATTCCCATCAAATCCAAGCCTGAACCAAAGAAAGGAAAAAAGGACATCACCTTTCATGTTGAGGAACCTCCCATGGATAGTGATGAAGATGAATTTGTTGCCAAAGACTCTCAAGGGGATACGGTGGTGGCTACTAGTGCTGATATGGGGGTTTAATAGACAAGTGTCCAGAGGTCTACTAGGCTAGAAAAACATAAAAAGGAGGTACTGGTGGATGAAATCTCTAGCTGCTCATAACTAGAAAAATTCCAAGAGGACAACAAACATGACATAGTCGAGGAGACTGAAGAGTATGTGGAGGGACCTAGTCACTTCCTTGAGATGAATCAAATGATTTTGGAGGACTCCACACCGGATTCCTCCAATCATTAGGCTCAAGTGGAAGAGACCAATAGTTCTAATGCTGAGAAGGATGAAGACCCCAACAACCTACTTGCTTTTGTCACCAAAATGGAAAGGAAGTTTATGAGACTGACCCGGTTCACAATCAAACTCGTCCACCACTCAATTGTCACTCTTTCGGAGGTGCTAAAAAATGAGGTTAACAAGAAGGTTTTTGAGTCTAAACCTAGCAATAGTTGGCTTGGGGATGATGTGTTGAAACTCCTCATGGAGGAGTGGGAGGGTATTGCTAGGTGAGGGGGGGTCTTGTATGTTTTTTGGTGGGTTTTTTTTGTTGTCTCTCTATTGTCTCTATGTTTGGAATTTATGCTATAACTAATTTTTTGTTTTACGATATGAACTCTGGCCCTATGGGCTTCTTATATTAAGGGTACTGCACCCTATAAATGTAGCTTATATTATCAAAAACTTTAACTTTTTATTTAATTAAAAATTACTCTAAATCCCAAAACTTTTCTATCATGTGACAAGTGTCCTACCCTCTTCAATTCTCACACATATGTGAGAATGCACAAGTCACCATCTTCTTCCACCTCATCTTTGAAAAAAATATCCTATCAATTGCTCACACATGTGTGAGATTCTCTCATATATATGTAACCACCCTACACTTTCCCCTTCCATCCACATGGCATTCTCATAGATTTACCACTTCTTATATTTTCCATTTCTATCCCACTTGTCAAACTCATGTTCTTCCTAATGTGTGCTCACACATGTGTGATCATACCTATCTCTCATCCTAATGCCACATGTCATTCTCTCAATCTCCCACCTTGTGACACTTGTCACAATGGTAAAGCTCCATCTTCTCATGAAATATTATCCCTCCATCTCAACCATCCATAATAACCACTAAAATTTATAAATTAGATCCTTCTCCATCAATCATCATCAATCAATATATGCTAAATTTATGTTTCTCAATCACCATAAAAAAACATCTTTTTATGAAAATATTATGATGCATTTGAGAGCAACCCACAACTAAGCAATTTAAGAAGAGAAAATAAAGAGGAGAAGGGTGCATCTACTTCAGCTCAATCTGAGAGATGAGAAGGTGAAAGGAAAGGTAAGTTAGTTTATTGTACTCATGTTACTATTTGTGTATCTTACATTTTTATCATCTTCCTTTTGGTATGCTGAACGAGACCCACACCCCTAAAAACATAAATATTTTGAGGTTTTTTTGAAATTTTTTACATCATAGATTTAAAAATAACACATTCAATCTATCTCTTAGAATTTTCACATCGTGAGTGGTACCTCTTAACTTCTTTAGCACCTACACTATATATTGCTTATGCACTATAGATTAGTGCTTCTACACTATAGATTATTGCTTCTACACTACAAATTAGTGCTTCTATTTTAACTTCTTTTTTCTTTTATAAATGGCTTTTTATCTATTTTTTGTTTTTGTCATCTATTAGGTTATTTTAACCTCTTTTCTATGTTTGTAGATTACTATTTTTGTAGGGAATTTAAATTTTTCTTACAAGAAAGCTAAGTTTAATGCTTTCAATTTATGGAATAGTGTCCTTGTAGCTCAAAACCTATGCAACCATTTCCACACTTTCATCCACTTTAAATTTCTATTTGTTTTAACTATTTTTGTCATTTTTGTTATTTTCATGTTTACTTTTAATCATTCTTTACTCTCTACTTGTGTTTCAACTCTCTATTTTTTCTAAACTCATTGTTTAATATGTTGTTTTTGCAAGTTATCACTTTCACCCTTTGGTCAACACCTTTGCCTTAAGGTTTTTTTTTGTTCTTTTGAAATCATTTTTTTAGGGTCACACTTACATTAAACAATTCTTAAATTGTTTAGTTCCTACACTTTGTATATTAGTGTTTGCATTATTTATCACCTACGCCCTATCATTCAACATTTTCACTATTTTTTTCTATTTTGAACTAAACTTTTTATTTGCTAACCAAGTGGGGTAGCTAGTCTCACACTAGTCAAAGATCAAAAATAAAAATTGCTAGCCAAGTGTTTGCAAGTCCACTTGTTAAAGATATTGATTTGCATTAGTTTAGTTGCACTAAACTAGAGTAGTGGTTAATAAAAATTTATTTGTATTGTTTGTGGAAGTTCTATTAGATTATTCTCTCCTCTTGTTCCTAGTGTGATCTTGGGGATCAAAAACCTCACGCTCCTTTTTATTTTAGAGTAGATCCTAAGGTATGCTAGCTTGTGTGTATGATCTCCCCTCATGCCTAGTGCAATCTTGGGGATCAAAAACATCTAGCACTAACCTTTTCCATTTGGAGGCCTACTTTAGGATTATATCACTCTGAGGGATGGCCTTAACCATACATTTTTATGGGATATGAAAATTGGGGAGAACGAAATTATGTTGACCACCCAAAATATTGAGAGGGGGGATGAATCAGTATTCTATTAAAATTTTGAACATAGCTTATCCAATCACCAAAACATATTAACAAAAATAAAGAATGAAAGCATGAAACATCCATAAGATTAGATTACACATGAACACCAGTATTTTTACGTGGAAAACCCAGAAAGGGAAAAACCACAGTGAGGATTAGCTCATAATATATTATATCCAGATATAGTATAGTATAGGGGCTCACTACCAAGATGCACTATCCTTATAAGGCTCACAACCAGAATTAGATACATTAAAAAGATGGCTACTTAGCCAAAATGTGAACTAATAAAATTACACCTTCCTTGTGCTAAGTTTTAGTTCCTTTGAAGCTCTGGATACAAAATATTGCTCTACTTAGTAGTCGCTCAACAATTCTACTCTTATTTTGATCTCACACCTCTGAATTTGCATGTTCGCGTCATATGAGACCTTTTGCACCTGATGTACCACTTATACCATCTCATCCATGCCACAACTCAAAATTGTCTCACATATAGGTACACAATTACATCCACATACATCAATTAGGTCAGCCTAATTAGATGTAACAAAAAATAATTCAAAAATAGCTTTGTCGGCTAGACACTTGATCAAAAACTTCTTCGCGCTCATACCAAACATGTAATACATAATTTTAGGTCAACATGGACCTAAAATAGATCCTACAAACATCCATAATGTATATTTAATCTTCACAACATATATCATGTATTAGGTCGGTTAGTAATTGGACATAATCATAAAACTTTCAATCATAAATACACTTCTTCATGCAAGTGACTTCTAGATTTGGTCTTTATTCAATTTCACACTTAGCTGACATTAGTAAGTCTAACTTTAGAACCGCAGCACAAAAACATTCTTCTCAATGAAATGTAGAATCTCCCACACTGACATGTTATACAGAGAATAAACTATGATACACAAAGCTAAGCTCTGACATACATAGCTTCTAGTTAATTTCACAAAACATTACAGAATATTGATTTTATCTAAATCTGATAGACTTCAAATCATTGTTAAAAAAATAGAGCTAGATCTCTTAGTGTAGTGGAGTGCTAACCCAAAAATTAACACACCGAACCACAAAATAGTCAGTATAAGTACTTAGCTAATTTCCTATACAACCATATTTATTGAACCAACTTATTTTGTACACTTATCTTTAGTAACACTTCCAAATCATACTAGGTTGATCATAACAATGTTGAAATGAATGAAAACACTGGATCAAGTAGTATTATGTAGCTCATGCTCATGTTTCCAACCTTCCAAAACTTCCAACAATCTCCTTCTTCCAATAATCTCCCCCTTTGTCATCGATGGCAACATGCATAATAAGAATAGGAGATCTCACCTCTTCATTACCATCACTCCTCTTTTCTCTCCCCCTTTGACATCAATGGAAAAGGATGTGTCAAAACTTCATATGCTCCCCCTTAGGAGGTCAACCCAAAATAAAATTTCCTTCTCTATATGTATATATCAAAATTTGAAAAACTTCTTAAATCATGATAAATAGTTAACCTTAGGATGTAGAAACTTAAAGCTTATGAAAAGTGTCTTGCCACTCAGACTTTCCTTCTTCCACTATTTATTTGTTGCAGTAAGAGTCCTGTATAGAATTTCAAGTTCTAGTAGAGTTTCTTCTCCTTCTTCCGAAGTACTAGGGTCAAGGTTTACCTCTAAGAGTTTATCAATAATGCCAAGAGCATTCAAGACTGGTATATAATTTTCCTTAACTAAGTCCCTTAACTTTATAAGCTACTTGATCATTTCATCTCTTTGACTCTGTAAGGTGAAGAATTTTTCATGAAGCTCCATTATAGAGATCCAAGTTTGATCTTCCTTATCTTGCACTGGATCATAAGAATATGTAGCCATGTTTATCTGGGTCTCAATTGTACTCATGTCATCCTTCATACTTTGAGTGATGTTTTTCTATTTCATGCAGTATGATAGTATGTTCTTTGCTTCTTTTGCATAGTCTTGCACTTCTCTCAAGTATTTGTAACCTTTTGGTGTGCTTCTATACATTTCCTTGAGATATTCACTAGATTCTTTCTTACAAGTCATGTCTCAGTTTCAGCTTCAATTTTGACTTTTTAATCTGAGGACATAATATTTAAAAGATTTGATCAACAGATTGAGATTTTCTATAGTAGATAATGAAACATCAATACTTGTACCAAGGATTACCTCTTGTAGGGTTCTAATGGATTCATCCAAACTTTGTACATTTGTAGACCTAGCACTGATCTCATGCTCATGTGAGCATCATGAACTCTTTCGATATCAACAACTTCTCGTTTGATTCTACCAACAACTGGAGGATTGTCTATGACTTTTCTCTTTTTACCAACTCTCTTAGAGCTATCAGAGGCCTCTGTACACACCTTTTTTCTACTAGAATCTTCAAGACTTCTCAAAAGGGATTCTGCATAGCTAACTATTTTAGCCTCTGACATTTCATAATCCAATTTTGAGATCCAAATGGTTCTAGGTTTACTAGCTTCAATAAAGCAAAAATATATGGAGATAAGCAAGTTAATAGCTTTTGAATATCTTCTCACAACTTCTCTAGGAATCCTCATTCTCTTATTCATCCTACTCTGAAATACTCCAAAGAAATGTTGCAAGGAAATATTCCTGAGAATCCAAGCTTCCAAGGTTTCTCATATACTTTACTATTTGATGTGCAATTGGTTCCTCATTTGAACAATTTACTTGTCAGCCACCAATACTTCTTTGCAGAAGTAGAGCAATAGGAAAATTATCAGGGTTTCATACTATAATGTACACTTCTTCCTTTTCTTAATGTCTCTTAGGTTTTCCATCAGTTGTTGTTAGAGAAACTCACAAAGGTCGTAGTCAGCATTTCTTTCAATCATATCAAGGGCCATATGAACTACAATAGGAGCGACATAGCTTTAACTATTTAACCGGTAAATTTTCCAACCAATAAGTATGGTTGCAAATCTAACCATCGGGTTTGTAATAGAATTCAAAATGAATTCTTTTTTTTCAAGAGTGGCACTAGTTTTCTCCATTATATCCTTTGTATTGATTGTCTTTTGATCAAGAACTGGTCTGGTGGACCACAAACCAGTTACAACTTAATTATTTTTTTGTTATTGAGTGAGGGCCATCAATCCATATGGATTGGTCATGAATTCTACTCAATACCATTCTTTATATACTTCTCCTTATTTTCAAAATTTGGAAACTTTTGCCAGACATCCAATCTCTTGTCACTTGGGGTTTTGTACTCTGGTTTTAGGGCATCATCATTTTCTCCCAATTCATCTGTCCATAGAACAGATAACCTACCAAGTGATACCTCTTCAATTTTCCCATGAATATATGCTTTAATATCTTCAGTAGCTAAAAACCTAATAGGAGTGAGAGAAAATGCACCCAAGGGATCATCCAACAATACTTTAACATAATGCCTCTTAAGCACTGGTTGTGGTCTTTGTGAATTTTCTGCTACTTTTGGTAGTTCCATTATATTTAAATTTCTTTCACATAATTGTTCCAAAAGATAAAAATATGTAGGATTTATTAAAATGCCTCTTGAATAGCTCGACAAACCAGGATCTTGATCTTCAGCTTCTGGATGACACTTCAAGCCCTTCTACATCTCTTTTTCCTCTGTTTCTTCTTCAGATTACTTTGAATAAATGAATTTTCCTTCACACTCATGAATTTAACTCTCTAATTTGAGCTAATCCTTGCAAAAAATGCTTCAAACTGAAAATATGATGTTCCTAAAATTGTGTGCACATACATCTTTCTAAGCTCCGAAAATTGCCACATTGCAATATTTTTTTCTGCAACTTTCTTCTATAGCTTCATAATTTCATCAACCATGATATATCTTAATGCCACATCTTAACACCTCATATTTTTTAGGGGGCTATTTTAATTTTTTTTATTTCTCCCCCTAGGCTCATACATTGGTTTAATTTTTAAGTGAATTATCAGTAGCAGAGGGAGGAAAAGATGCATTTGAAGTTCTTGATTCATCTTTGTTTTTAGATTCCTCTTTCTTTCTCCATATCTTGTCCATATCCTTCTTAACCTCAGTAGGATCAACTTTCCTCACAGGTTCATTCCTCTTTACTAGATTAGAATGACTTATATTTTTGCTTCTGCAAATTCTTGAAATATGTCCAAGCTTGTTGCAATAGTAGCATACAACACTTCTCTAACTTTTATTCATCCTTGATTTTCACTGGTTAACTTTGTGTCCAAACATATTGTATGTATAGTAGTAACCACTAAAATATTGAGCCATTCTCCCAATATTATATATATTCATCATCTGAATTCTACATTCAATACCTCTATGTCCAAATTTCTTGCATGCAAAACATTGTCTGGAGAAGGATTCAACATTTTATTTCATTCTACTTCTACATTATATTGCCTTGTGTCCAAATTTATGGCATGAAGAACAAATACCATTGAAATATGGTACCTTTGAGCATTTGGTTGTTTGATAGGACGTCTTCTAGCATTGCTTCTTTGATTTTTGAATTATCTCCTATTTTCTTGGATCTTCTTTTGATTGTCAACCTTGTTAGGTGTCTAATTTGCCTTTAAAAATTTTCCATCTTCAAGTCCCAAACCACCTTTATCCTTAGAAGGTTTCTTTATTGCAATCAACTCATCAAGCATTGTAGTACTTATTTGGAATTTTTCCTCATGTATTCTTGCCTTTCCCATATCTGATCTAAGATTTACCATTTCCTATTCAATTCTTGAGCATTCTTTAGTATTACTTTGTACCAATGTATTCAAACATTCCTCAATCCTTCCTTTTTCTTCCATTTTCAATTTCAATCCAATGATTTCTTCATTTTATTGCTTCAACTATACATTGACTTCCCTATGTCTTTCTCTAAACTTCTTAATTTTTTCTTTCAACTTTTTGATACATTAATTTGCTTCTCCTAGACTTTCCTTCAAAATTTTGTTTTTAGTTTCAACTCTGTCAAGATCTTCAAGAGCAGCCTTAAGTTATTCTTTGTCAAACATGTAGTCATCTTCTTCATATTCAATTGCATAAACTTGTTTCAGAGGAATAGGGCACCTTTTTTCAACCATGTGTTCAAACTCCAAGATCTTCCTCAAGCTATTAGGATTTTCAAAAGGAACTAGGCTCTAATACCAATTGTTGAACACCTAAAATACTGATAGGGGGTGAATCAGTATTCTATTAAACTTTTGAAAATAGATTATCCAATCACCAAAACATATTAACATAAATAAAGAATGAAAGCATGAAATGTCCACAAGATCACATTACACATGAACACCAAAATATTTATGTGGAAAACCCACAAAAAGGGAAAAACCACGGTGAGGATTAGCTCACAATATATTATATCTGGATGTAGTATATTATAGAGGCTCACTTCTAGGACACACTTTCCTTATAAGGCTCACAACTAGAATTAGATACAAAACAAAGATGGCTACTTAGCCAAAATGTGAACTGATAAAATTGTGCCTTCCTTGTGTTGAATTTTAGTTCCTTTGAAGCTCTAGATACAAAATATTGCACTGCTTAGCAGTCGCTCAGCAATTCTGGTCTTATTCTGATCTCACACCTTTGAATTTACATATTCACATAATATGAGACCTTTCACACCTGATGTACCACTTATACCATCTCATCCATGTCACAACTCAAAATTGTCTCATATATAAGTACCCAATTAAATTTGCATACATCAATTAGGTCGATCTAATTAGATGTAACCAAAAATAATTCAAAAATAGTTTTGTCAGCTCCACACTTGATCAAAAAATCCTCCATGCTCAGACCAAACATGTAATACATAATTTTATGTTGGCATGGACCTAAAATAGATCCTACAAACATCTGCAATGTATATTTAATTTTCACAACATATATCATGTATTAGGTCGATCGGGAATTGGACCTAATTGTAAAACTTTCAATCACACATACACTTCTTCATGCAAATGACTTCCAGATTTGATCTTTCTTCAATTTCACACTTATCCAACATCAATGAATCTAACTTTAGAACTGCGACACAAAAAAAATCTTCTCAAAGAAATGTGGAATCTCCCACACTGACATGTTATATAAAGAAGTAATTGTGATACATGGAGCTAAGCTCTATCATACATAACTTCCAAGATATTTCACAAAAAATCATAGAATCTTGATTTTATCTAAATCTAATAGACTTCAAACCATGGTTAAAAACATAGAGCTAGATCTCTTAGTGCAGTGGAGTGTAGACCCAAAAGCTAACGCATTGAACCACAAATAGTTAGTAGAAGTACTTATCTAATTTCCTGTACAACCATATTTACTGGACTATCTTATTATGTACATTTATCTTTAGTAATACTTCCAAATCATACTAGGCTGATCATAACAATGTTGACATCAATTACAACATTGGATCAAGCAATATTATGCAGCTCATACTCATATTTCCAACCTTCCAAAACTTCCAACAATATTCTTCCAAAAAATTCATACCTCAATCTAGTCATGTCATGTTTGGTGAATCCTTAGGGCCCTTAGAGGTTTAGGACACAAGTTGAAGGGCTGGTCTGAGAGGATAGCTCTTGGCCCACATTTGTAGATGGGCTAGTGTTCATATATTGAGACTCACATATCCTTGTGGTATTTTTAGTGCTACCCTAGAGAACTTGTAAATCCTAGATAAGACCTTTCGACCATTAATTAGTGTGGTGCAATGGATGTTAATTATACACTAAAGTTACTTATGAGGTATATTTTTATTGTGAGATAGAGCTAACCAAGGTAAAACCTTTTTCCATCATTGGTAACAAAATTCACATGTACACAAATTTACCTAACTATCCATTCACAAGTAGATAATATTAGCTTTGACTATGAGCCCAAATTAGTTAACAAGCCTACTTGAAATATTTTTAAAATGTGCTCAAGTGTTTGGTGTTTTTTCATTTGAAAAACTAGTAAAATCCACTCAACCTTAAACCCTAAAAGTTCAAGTTAGGCATTATGTCTTTGTGTTTGAATATATCTTGCCAAATATTTTAACATAATTAGGTTCACTAGTTTAGCACTTACATCCTATGGATCCATACTTATGTTATTTTAGCACTTGAGCTTATTCCTTTAGTTCTTGAACCAATAAAAACTTACATGCTCTACCTTTTAGCATATATTCCAATCAAGGCTTGCACTCTATCTCTTAGTTCCTTTTCATAACAATTCTTTTGACCTATCAATCCACATCTCAACACTTTTGTCTTGTATTTTAGTGCTTGCGTTGCTTCACAAAATCTAAAAAATTAGAATCCTTAGATTAAAACATTTCATCCTATGGACTAAAATATTGATAGTGGTAATCGAGATAGACCTAGAATAGTCATTAAACTAGCCTAAACATCTTTCATTCCCCCATTCCAAAAATATAGTTAGCATCCATTGACCATAAATATCTCTCCATCCATTTCAATTTGATTCATCAAATATTATCTAATTTGGACTTAGATTAGACCTTAACCAACCTCCATAGACATTCAAAGTTTTCTCAAGCCCCCACTTAATTATTCCCAACCATAATAATAATCACACTTCTTTTATTTTGGACTTAGGACCATAAAAAATCCTAAATATTTCATCCTCATCACTCAATTTACACCTCCATCTTCAACAATAGTCAAATAAAACCAAAACCATCATCCAAAAATAAAATCAAACTTGTTTAAGACTCAAATCTATATCATTTTATCTTTTATCTTTTTCCTACACATTTCTTAAAAACTTGTCTATATTAAGAAGTGGGTTAAGTTAGCCCTTTTACAACTTGGATAAATTATGTTAGTACTTTGGTAATTGCTAATTTAGTAAACTCCAATTCTCATCCAATTTTACTTGGAAACTTTAAAATCCTAAGTAAGAAATAATAAAATCATAAAACACCCCTAATCACTAAGGATATAGATTTACTTGATACATTTTTATTTTTATCCATTATTACCTCTTAGTTTTTCATAACATCATTATCCCAAAATAAACACTTAAGCTAAAGTATAAATATTTCAAATCCAAATCATCTTCTTAAAGCATCCCAACCACACACACATCCAATATTTTGAATATTATTGTCTATGTCCAAACCATCATATACCATCCAAACATAATTATTTAGAACCTTAAAAAAACCACATAATCCATTAGACATAAAATCCCTTAGTCTAACATCATAAATCCAAACATCCCTCACTCAAACATGAAATCAACACCCAAATACCAAAAAAAAATTTAACTAGTTCTACCTTTACATGCCACTTACAAGGTCCCAAACTAAGAAAATGATGGATTTAAAGACTTTCACAATAGGTATGCCTCCCAAGTATTTGTATCCCACATCACAAGGAGAAATCAAATACCAAGAAACATGTCCTCGAGAATCAAATGTAGATGAATTTCTTAGTGCAATAGGAATATTCTCAAAGAATGCAATAATTTTTCCCAAACCCAAAAATAATGAATTAATGGAAATAATCGTTGAAGCAAACAAATTCCATTTCTTGTTGCAATTAATATAAAATGGGGTTAAACTTTTGTAAATATTTGAAATATCACAAATTATAAAATAAGACATTCATCCACACCAACCACAACATTCAAGTCCTTATATAACATATGGGGACCATAGACCTTTCATCCATTCCACAACCTAAAGCTTACACAAACACTAAACCTTTAACAAAGTCTTCAACTATCACAACCTTACCCATAAAAAAAAACCCAAATCATCCACACAACTTAGAGTCACAATACCCATAAGAATATTTCACTCTAGAACTCATCCTTCTACACTTAACCATATTTAAACCAATCAACAAATTTTATCCAAAATAATCAAACATCCATCCCACCCCTCAACATTACACAAATTTATCTCCAACCCCTTAATATTTTACACACATCCCTCCCCCAACATACAAAATATATCACATCACTTATAACACAACCCACTATCAATACATCAACCCAACCTCTTCACAATAAAATCTCCAACAATCAACCTACATTCCTACATCATATTACCAACACATACCCTTTAATCAACAAATAATACATATATACAACTTGATGCATTCAACCTATACAACAAACAACCCCAACCCCATCAATATTGCATAAGAACTCTAAAAAGTAAGGAACATGATTTAAGGGATTTAAGTAGAACATCAAAAGAAACCATACAAATTTGACAACATATGTCCTTATCCATTTTATAGGTCCATTACCATGATTCCTTTCCCCCAAAATTTTTAAATTCTTAAATTAAATAACTATAAAGGAAAGGTGACCCTATGGAGCACATCAAATAATTCTACTGATGCAGGAGCATCCAATGGTTGAATGGAAATCTTGCATCAATAAAAAAATGTTAAATTTTGTGTTGATTTAATTTTAATAATGTTTTGTTGAATAAATTGCAATATTAACCCAACAATATTTATTAAATAAATTAGCTTAATTATTGTGCAAATGGTGTAGTGGAAGGTGGTTACGAGTGCACTTTCCAAATTTGAAATTCAGGAGGGAAAATCATGGTGTGGGTTTTGGGAGGTATAATTTTTTGGCATATCAATTATGATCCCTAAAATGTAGGAGTTGAGGATTTGGGCACCCATGATGTGTGCCTACACTTTCTATTTTTTGGGTCCTATTGAGTGGAGTGAAGAAGTGTAACTGCCTCCCTATTTTGGAAATTTTAAAATAAGTTGAAATTTCCTCAATGGAGAATTTAATAAACTTTCTATTTTTAGGAGTGGCCTCTTCAGTTACTAGGGCATATCATTTAATAAAGGGAAAAAATCATATTTTTCTAAGTATTGAAAGTGCATTGTATTGTCAATTTTTCACTTGTCATTAAACAGATTTTTGGTGTGAAGGAAAACAGAGGTAGCATATTCTTGGAGAGGAGATGGGGAGTGTTTTGTTTCAGTTTTGAAGTTTTTGTGATAGCAAAGTGGATCATGGAATCTATTTTTGAAGATGGATATTTTTTGCAAATTAGAGTTTGCAAGGTGAAGTTTGTAGATTGAGAGTGATTTAGAGGAGTTGAATCAATAGTTTATATTTGTTGTTATTTGTTGTTAAGATAAGATTTGAATCTAATTTTTAATGTGTATTTATCAATCCAAGAGACTTCAATATTTGTATTTTCATTTTGGAGAAGATACTCTAATGTTTGTAGGAGAGTTTTGAATAAGAATTTGGAAATTTGTTTGAAAAATTTTGTGCATTATTTTGATTTTCTAAGTTATTTCAGATTTAAGTCAAATCATTTAAGTGATTTGAATTTTTTGTTTCAGAAGGGAGGGTATCCCCTACATCATTGGTATCAGAGTGGAAGTTCCTTATTGTGCAGGAAAAAACATCAATGTGAGGTAGTTTGCACCAGGACCTATGGTGGTGTGTGTGTGATTTACGTGTAGAAAAATTGCTAGACGTGAGGCATTCTATACTAGAGAGGATGAGATGGGTCATGATGAGGCCCATAAGGATTTTATTCTGGGGAAAATATTGGGAAGAAATAGAAAATAGGAAGCATTGTGAAGAATTTGAGAAGCTCTAGTCTGAAGTAGATGTATTAGAAAAGATGATTAAGGAGGAAGTGAGAGTATGGGAAGAAGAAATTTCTCATGAAAGAGGATAGTGAAGAGAAGATCAAAAATAAAAATTATTGCATCCATTTGGCAGGGGTTGAATGCAAGGAAGAATATGTGGGAGCATCCCACACAAATGGAGAAGATAATGAGGTGTGAGTTACAATGATGGCATGTGAATGGAGTGCATTATGTGATGTGGATGAAGAAGGATTGCAATAAGAAATTGTGAACATGGATGGTCCTAAATCTGATGAGCGGGTTTGTGAGGAAGAGGATTATCTCTTGTTGTAAAAAGAGATGAGAATGATTGATATCTTATTTGAAAAGTCAATGTGGGATGGAAGTGATGATATGATGAATGAAAATGAAGAAGTGGGCAACAAAGAGAAGATAGTAGTAGAGGATGAGGATGTAGTTGTGGTTGCAATGATGGAGCTTGAAGATGTTATAGATGATGATAATGTGGGATATGTCACAACAAATGATGATGTTGCATCTATGGAGAAGAAAGAGGTAAATGTACATTTTGATTTGTTCACAAAGATGAAAGTAAAATAAGTAATTGTAGATTGGTGCATGAATAATAAATATTTGCATTTAGAACCTGTAAAGAATGCTACAGTTATGATGCAAGCAAGGTGGTGGAAAACCCCAAAAAAATTGAAACTAATCAGTTACAAACAACAACCAACCCTTGAATCACTAAACACTCAATTTGAATTAAGCTTTCACCAATAGGCTTGTAGCCTTCAAACACCAACTCTACCCAATATATTTTAGAGAAGTCCATCTAAGAACCTTCTTACCACCCTTTAAGACTAACAACACAACTCAAAACAACATACCAATTGACTCCATAAGGATTCTTTGAGACAATTTTAAAATCCTTAAGTTTTCCCCTATTTTTAAGACACCAATTAGACTTGATTTGCAAAGGAGGTCCCTCCTACACACCACCCTATCACTCAAACTAAACAAGTAGTGATAATTTGTGTCTCAAAACATTAGAAACCAACATCATTTCTCAAATTCAAACCTTCTAGAATGTTGTTCCCCAAAACCCTCACTTTTAAGCAAGACATCAAGGGTTTATTGAAACTCACAATACTCAGACCTTACTGTCACATCCAATTCATCAAACACCTTTCAAATACCTTGCATAAACTCACAAAATCATTACATTGACAATACTTTCATTGTTTTGTCAAAACACCACTTTGACACACCATTTTCCACATGAAAATCACTTTGTTTAGCCCTGGGACCTTTCCCAACTTCAAACCACACAACTCTACTACCTACCAAGACATGGAAACACATAAATTAAAGACTTTTGGACCCATTCCATGAGATACAGTGAGGACAGTGAGTGGAATGGTTCAAACTTCCATTTTAATTGACCTTCAACCCTAAACACAGAGATAACAAAGCAGTTTCAGAAAAACACAAATAACTCCCTCAAATCTTGATATAAAATGCTCAAACTGGATCCAATTAAGATTTAAGACATGCCTCAATGAAATACAGTGAAGTTCAAAGCATATCCTTGAATGTATGGGTCGTATAGAATAAGAGAAGTTTAGAACAACAATAATTTTAGCAGAAATTGTGATGTTTATTAATGTGAAATCTTCAATACAAAACTCCAACCCCCTATTCAAGCCTTGGAAAGGTTTTTAATACATTTTCCATTCAAATTCTAACTTCCCCAATTCCTATAACTATCTTTTGGATTACTAATCCCTTCATATTCCCATAAATTGCATTAGTTTTACACTTGACAATATTTCATTTTTGCAACTTTTACTAATTTAAAACCTAAGACTCCAAAAATCACCCAATATAATGAGAATGGTCTTGTTTAGACCTTATTTAAGGTAAATACATCTAAAACAACCCCTACATTATCTCCTAATCACCTAGTAAACCTTCCATGCTTCCAATTTTTCTAATAAGGTGTAGGTGCTCCTACACCATACACCCCCACAAAAAAGGACTCTTGTCACAAGAGTTGAGGTTCATCCCATGCATGATCACCGCTCCAAGCATTCTCTGACCTGCAAACTCCTTCATCTAGTTCAAGTACTGAATTCTCATGATCTGCCCCACCTCTTTGACTGAGTTTACATTTAAATTTGTCTTCATTATCTTGCTTAGACCTGATGCCTACTTCCTTCTTATCCCTGGATCAAACCCTGATGTTTACCTTGTCCTTACACCTACAAACACACAAGTATTATCACTACCTTGATCTGCCTACTCTCTTTTTTCATATTCATACCTGTATCCATCCACCATTTCTTGTCTTCTATGTCCTCTCATCACTATCATCAGACCTCCATCCACTTGCTCATGTTGTCCTTTCCTGACCACTATCAAACCTTTTTCTCTATCAATACCATATACCCCTAAATTATCAAGCTTTTCAACCCTTATACCTACAATTCTTGTTTGCTTAGTAACATTATTCTCCACTATAGGACACACAATTGTCCCAACTGTGACTCCACCCTATTTTTCATGCTTCTCTACCAACACTTCATCAATTACCTTGACTGTATTAGACTTAGATATAAGTCCATATTCCACCTTTTGCAACATTAAACTCCTCACTACCCTTGCACCATTCATTCGTTATTTTCCTTCTGTCCTAACACTAGTAACCTGCTCCATACCTACAAGCATTCTATTCTTACTGTCCTTAAGCCTTAAAGGCTCCTTGTTGCCAAAAATGACAATTTTAGTCTTACCCATATCTCTTTCATCTCCCTGCAAAGGAGTTAGCTTGAACATTTTTCCATCTTTCTCAATAGAATAAGCGTTTTCTCTACCATCATACATTGATCTCCTATCAAATTTCCATGGTCTCCCCAATATCAAATGGAAGCAATCCATTGGTAATACATCACATAAAACCTTGTCCTTATATTCCCCAATCTGGAAATCCACATAAGCTTGTTCATTCACTACTAGAGTTTGACTATCATTTACCCAAGAGGCTTTGTATGGTGCTACATGAGGTATCTTCTCTAGTTTCAACTTATCTACTATCTCCCTAGACACCATGTTATCTTGAGAACCTAAATCAATGAAAAATTGGCATACCTTACCTCTACATTTGCATGAAGTTTTGAATAGACTCCTTCTTTGACTCATGTCTTCCTCTTTAGGTGCCTGCAATAAGGTTCTTCTTACCATAAGTGCTTCTCTCACCTCTAGGTAAGTAGTAAGGCATGGAGTGCTTGATCTTTCACATTCTTCCTCTTGGACAAGTTGTGTTCTTCTCTCACCTTTCCTATCACCACTTGATGTTGAACCTTGGTTTTCAGGACACTTGTAAAATGGATGTCCAAATTCATTGCATTTATAACACCTACCTGAAAACTCATTAAAATCTCTTCTTTACCTAAAGTTTTTCCTTCCACTTCTCCATCCTCCTCATGCTTCAAGATCTTGTTCTTTATTCTTATCAGCATCTTCAAGGTCTTCTTTGGACTATCTTGGTGTTGAAGTTGTACCTCTACCCCTAGAAGTGTTGCCTCTTCCTCTTATTTCCTTCTCTTGTCTCTTTAGTTTTTCTTCTACCATTATTTCCATTTGGAAACATTGCTCAACTGATTTTGGTGCCAACAAACTGATTTCATCTTGAATTTTATACCTTAGGCCATTAAGATATCTAGCTACCATTTCTTCCTCATCTTCTTCATGCTTGATTTTTATACTTAGCCTATAGAATTTTTCAGTATATGTTTGCACATCTTGTTATTTTTGCCTAAGATTTTGTAATCTTTTAAGTAACTGAACATTATAATCACAAGGAAGGAGCTTACCTTTCAATTTTTCCTTCATTCTCTCCCATGAAGTGATCTTGTTCTTTCCTTTTCTCTCCCTTTCATCCTGTACAAAGTTCCACCACAACAAAGCATGTCCTTTCAATTTGGTCTTGGCCTTCTTCACTTTATGTTCTTCATCAATCTCCTCATTGTCAAAATAGTTCTCTAGAGCCCCAATCTAGATCCAAGAGCTCTTGGCCTTCTTCACTTTATGTTCTTCATCAATCTCCTCACTGTCAAAATAGTTCTCTAGAGCCCCAATCCAATCCAAGAGCTCTTATCCATCTAGTTTTCCCCCATACATAGGCACATACATTTTGCTATGTCCATCTTTCTTCATAGCCTTCAAAAGCTTCATCATCCTCACATCATCTAGATCCATCTCTTCCTCTTTAGTGGAAGTATCTTCTTCTTCAGTATCACTCTCATCCATATCCACTCCAATCTTTTATTTCAATGCAACCATCTCTCTTCTCAAGGCTTCTATTTGTCTATCCTGCTCATCCATCTTTCTTGCAACTAGGCTTCCTTTAGGAGGAATCTTGACAATGCTACCTCTTCACCTTCCAAATTGCAAGGACCAACCAAATCACCAACAAGGGATCTAAGAACTGGGCTCTGATACCACTTTGATGCAAGCAAGGTGGTGGAAAACCCCAAACAAACTCAAACTAATCAGATACAAACAACAACCAACCCTTGAATCACTAAACACTCAATTTGAATCAAGCTTTCACCAATAGGGTTGTAGCCTTCAAACACCAACTCTACCCAATATCTTTTAGAGGTCATATAAGAACCTTCTTACCACCCTTTGAGACTCACAACACAACTCAAAACAACATACCAATTGACTCCATAAGGATTCTTTGAGACAATTTTAAAATCCTTAAGTCTTCCCCTATTTTTAGGACACTAATTAGCCTTGATTTGCAAAGGAGGTCCCTCCTAAACACCACACTGTCACTCAAACTCAACAATCAGTGATAAGTTGTGTCTCAAAACATCAAAAACCAACATCATTTCTCAAATTCAAACCTTCTAGAATGTTTTCCCCCAAAACCCTCACTTTAAAGCAAGACACCAGGGGTTTATTGAAACTCACAATACCCGAACCTTACTATCACATCCAATGCATCAAACACCTTTCAAATACCTTGCATAAACTCACAAAATCATAAAATTGGCAATCCTTTCACTGTTTTGTCAAAACACCACTTTGACACACCATTTTCCACATGAAAATCACTTTGTTTAGCCCTAGGACCTTTCCCAACTTTGAACCACACAACTTTGTTGCCTACCAAGAAATGGAAACACATAAATTAAAGAATTTTGGACCCATTCCATGAGATACAGTGAGGACAGTGAGTGGAATGGGTCAAACTTCCATTTTAATTGACCTTCAACCCTAAACATAGAGATAACATAGCAGTTTCAAAAAAACACAAAGAACTCCCTCAAATCTTAATATAAAATGCTCAAACTAGATCCAATTAAGAGTTAAGACATGCCTCAATGAAATACAGTGAATTTCAAAGCATATCCTTGACTGTACGGGCTGTACATAATAAGACAAGTTTAGAAAAATAATAATTTTAGTAGAAATTGTGATGTTTATTAATGTGAAATCTTCAATACAAAACTCCAACTACCTATTCGAGCCTTGGAGAAGTTACTAATAAATTTTCCATTCAAATTATAACTTCCCCAATGCCTATAACTATCTTTTTTATTACTAAACCCTTCGTATTCCCATAAATTGCATTAGTTTTGCACTTGACAATATTTCATTTTTGCAACTTTTACTAATTTAAAACCTAAGACTCCAAAAATCGCCCAAATACAATGAGAATGGTCTTGTCCATATCTTATTTAAGGTAAATATACCTAAAACAACCCCTACATTATCTCCTAATCACCTAATAAACCTTCCATGCTTCCAATTTTTCCAATAAGGTGTAGGTGCTCCTACACCAAAGTAGCTATTGGTGGAGGTAGTTGATTGATGGTGGTATAAATTTCATGAACGAGGAGAAAGAGGAGAAATAATTTGGAGGAGGATGACAACACATGGTGGATGTAATTCCATGTGAAAAAGGAAGAAGGGGGTGTAGAATTGTTGGAAGGAGATGGTGAATGTTCCAGTTAGATGCTAGAAGAGGACAAAGAAGAAATATTGTATACTTTTCTCAGTGAGGGAGTTATCTACAGGTTGTCTACAACCTGAAAGAGTAGTTCTACTACTCCACTCCATTTTGTGAGTTCTATTCACAAAAAATTTCCCACCCTGAGTGTCTGATGTAGGAGCATCCATGGTTGATCAACAATCTTGCATCAACCAAAAAAATATTTTAATTTATTTTCCTAAGTTTTGGTAGGTGATTTATTTGATAGGATAATTTTCAAGGTTGGGCTAAAATATATATTAAATAATTTCCTTTTTTCATTTTGTGGAAAAATAATGGTGTGGAATTAAATTAGGTGGCAATTTGGATATTGTTAAAAATTCAAAAATTGGAAATAAATATTCTTGGGCATGAGTCTTGGAGGGATTATGAGTTGGAATAATGCATTTAAAATTTCCTAAAATCATGCATGCAAAGGTGGGCATCCAAAGTGAGTTGCCAGGAGTTACATTGGAAACTACCCTAAAATCTAGGAATGGACTCCCATTTTACCAATTTTGGTGGGAGTGGGTTTATGAAAGCATTTTTGATATGATTAAATATTTTTGAAATTAATTTTTAGGATCTTATTCCCAAATTGGTCGTGTATTTTTGCTAGATAAGTTTTTGGAGCTTGCTTTTGAAGATTACATGCAATTTGGACTATGTTTTGGTAGCCATTCTTGGCTAGAACTTGGAGGTTGTTTTGCAGGCATAGTTCTTTTCTTGGGAGGGTTGTGGATATTATTATTATAGGTTTATTTCAGGTTTGAGAAGATATCTATAGCAGAAAATAATATTTCAAGGGTTACAGGTTCATTGTATTTTGATTTTCCAAATAAAATTGCAAAAAGAAGAGAAATTGATGCTTCAAGAAGCTGAGGGTTTGAATATTCCATATCTTTGAATTATTTTTTTGAGTGTCTCATACTTAAAAAGTCTTCTTTTATATTTTTTATATCAGTCTTGGGGGCTTCCATGATTGTAATTTAATTTTTCTTTGATTTCTTGTAATCTTGGTAATTGTTGGCAATAGAAAATTTACAATCTTGTTGTTATTTTAACATTGTTTGAATCCATTTTGAGGAAGTGGTTTCTTATGAATTTGAGGTGAGTTTTGAGAGGTTAAAACCCTCTCTAAATCAATGGTATCAGAGTGGAATTTCCTGAGAGTGGAGGAAGAAGCGTCAATTAGAGGCAGTTTACACTAGGACCTAAGAGTGGGGAGTGTGTGGATTTTGTTTGTAGATGGATGTGCAAACTGCAAGAAGGAAGTTTTAGAGGGTTTGAGGAACTAAGGTTCCCATGGTTGTAAATAGATGGCTCAAGGAGGTAGCTTACAATAATATTGATGAATATTGAAACAGGGTTTTGTAAACAGATCGTCAAAGGAGGCAATTTACATAAGTAAAACTTGAGGATTTGAAGATTTGTGTTGAGGCTTTGTGAGGCCTTGAAAATGGAAAAGAGAAAGAAAAAAATGAAATTTTTCATTGAATGGATTTTGAGGATTCTAATACTTGAGGAAATTAGAGGGAGGCTTTGGAAAATTAGAGAGAGAGCAAGAAGAAATAAGGATTGGAATGATAGAGATGCAACAACAATTGGATGATATAAGAGCAAAGATTGAAAAGATACCAGAGAAGAGAAAAGTGAAAAAGAATAGATATGTGGATAAGTTTCTTTCTAATGATGTTTTAATTGTAGGAAAGAAGGAATATGCATCAGAGAGTCATGCATGTTACACTAAGGAAGAGGAAGAGAAAGAGGATGAATATGAAGAAATTGATGAATATGAAGCTGAGGGATGACTATTGAAAGACATGGAGGATGAAATTATAAAAGTTGTAGAAGTAGAAGTTGCACCAGCTAAAGAGGTTGAAGAGGAGAAGAATAAGAGCTCAAATGTTTGTGGAGGTCTTGTGTTTGACAAAGGGCCTGATGAAGAAGAAGCGTTGCTTGAACAACTCAAAAAAATTGAGAATTTGTTTAGTTTAAGTGAGAGAGGAGATGTAGAAGAGGTTTTCGAAGATGATGAAGAAAGTGTAGAAGAAAATATTGTAGAAGCAAAGGAGGAGGAGGTAATAACTAATTTTTCTATATATTTTGTAATGTTAACTTGCATTAGGATAAAATGGCGGGAATAGAGGATGTTGCCACATTAGTGGTGATAGAGGTAAATTTTAATGAATTTTATGATGTGAAATTTGAAATGGATTTGCATAAGGAGCTAGTGCAAAAGAGGGATTGTGTAGTTGAAGAGTGGTATAAAAATGTTGCATATCTATATTTAGAAGTGATAGAAGATGGTATAGAGGGATTTTGGTCAAGGTGGTCAATTTTTGATTCCATGAAAGAGTATTTAGAGAAGGAGTTCGGTTCATTATGGGCATGAATCCACTAGAGAAAGGAAGAAGAAAGTGTAAACTTGGTGGGGGAGGACAGAAAGTGACCCAACTAAGTGATAGAAGAGGTGGAGGAAGAAATTATTTCTATCTAAATCAATGATGAAGTTTGTTGAAGATCACCTGCAATTTGAAAGGGTGGTACTACCACTCAACTCCATTTTGTGAATCCATATTCATAAAAAAAATTTACCTTGGGTGTCTGATGCAAGAGCATCCAATGGTTGAATGGAAATCTTGCATCATTCAAAAAAACATTTTATTTTTTTTTTATTTCATTTTAAATAATGTTTTGTTGAATAAGATTGCAATATTAAGAAAGAAAAATACTTATTAAATAAATTGTCTTAACTATTGTGCAAATGGTGTAGTGCAAGGTGGTGAAGAGTGCACTTTCCAAATTTGAAATTCAAGAGGGAAAATCATGGCATGGGCTTCAGGATTTATAAGTGTTTGGCATATCAATTATGATCCCTAAAATGTAGGAGTTGAGGATTTGGGTGCCCCCATGCCTACGCTTTCTATTTTTTAGGTTCTATTGAGTGGAGTGAAGAAGTGTAACTACCACCCTATTTTGGAAATTTTGAAATAAGTGAAATTTCATCATGGAGCATTTAATAAACTTTATATTTTGTAGGAGTGGCTTCTTTAGTTACTAGGGCATAGCATTTTCACAAAGGGAAAAAATCAAGTTTTTCTAAGTATTGCAAGTGTATTATATTATCAATTTTTCACTTGTCATTAAACATATTTTTGGTGTGAAGGAAAAGAGATGTAGCATCTTCTTGGAGAGGATATGGGGAGTGTTTTGTTGTAGGTTTTAAGGTGTTTTCAATAAAAATGGATCATGGAATCCATTATTGAAGATGGATATAGTTTACAAATTGGAGTTTTCAAGGTGAAGGTTGTAGATTGAGAGTGATTTGAAGGAGTTGAATCAATAGTTTGTATGTTTTGTTATTTTTTGTTAAGATCAGATTTGAATCTTATTTTTATTGTGTATTTATCATTTCAAGGGGCTGAAATCTTTGTATTTCCATTTTAGAGAAGATACTCCAATGTTTGAAGGAGAGTTTTGAATAAAGAATTTGGAAATTTGTTTACAAAAATTTCTACATTGTTTTTCTTTTCTAATTTATTTCAGATTTAAGCCAAATAATTTAAGTGATTTGAATTTATGGTTTGAGAGGGGAGAGTCTCCCCTACATCATCTACATAGCTTGTTAATAAGTCTCTTATAGTGATATGTATCTTATGAGACTATTCTCTGAAAGCTCAGAAGGTCAAGCATTGGAATTGTTCATTCACTTTCCACATGGCTCCATCACCACCTTCAAAGACTTGGCTAAATTTTTTTTTGCACACTTCTCTTATAAAATTGAACATGAAATCACTATGTTAGACTTGTGCAATTCTAAACAAAAAATGGTGAGAAATTTTCTTCATTCTTGCAATTATGGTGACATATTTCTAGTAGATTTCCATGGTCTATTCCTAAGAAACAATTGGTCACTATCTTTGTGCTAAACTTAAATTAAGAAATGGGTTTCCACCTACAATTCCAATGTGCTAACTCCTTTGAAAAAATAATATACAACAAAGTATTCATTGAAAAATACCTTATAGATAAGGGTATAGTCAAAATATTCAATTAAACTAAAGACAAAAACAAGAATCAATCCAATGCCAAACCTCTCTTTTTGGATTAAAAAAAATAGTTAATGATAGTTTAGATAATGATAAACATGCTCAAAATGTCCAAAAATAAACACCATCATCATCTGAAAATAATCCAAAGGTACAAGTTGTTCAAAACATCACAATCCCATAAGGATGGCCAAAATAAAATGATAATTCCAAACAAAAATACACTCCATTAGGAGAACAAATGGGGGTATTTTTTTGCATACTGGTCCAAGAAAACCTGGTTAAATATCCCATGACAAGCCCATTTGATGAAAATCAACCCAAACTTGGATGACATAAAAACAACAAATATAGTAAATACCATAGGATTAAAGGACATGATACATCTAATTTTATGAAACTTAAGAGCTATATCGAATATCATCGATGAACGTGAAATATAAATTTAAGGCCATACATCCAACTCATCAAATGAACCATTAGGAATATATAAGAAAATTTTCCCTAAACATGGTGAAGGTAAAGCATTTGCATCCAACATTTGTATCCCTTATAGTTACACCAATAAAGTCCATATCTCTTCATATTATGATTTTATTGTAGGAAGAGTTAAGGAATGCCATGCTTCAATAGCTACCATAACTATCAAAAGCCCTAATTTTGTTGTAATGACACATGGAGGAAGGATATTTATCTAAGGTGCTTTATCATCATTCAATCAACCATTGAATCAATATAATATCCTATACCACCTTGACAAAACACCCACTCAAATTTCCATCCTAGAATTCTTAAAATAATCTCATCCCATAAGGAAATATTAGAGTAAGAATTGTGAGAATTACATGTCCCAAATTATATTAATGTGAAACAATTTCAAGACATGATAGCAAATCTATCTTTACCTCATCACAAAGTCTTCACAAAAAGAGACTTAACAACATCCAATGACACATCTCATAATAAATCACTCCATGTTGAATCATTCATCCACAAAAAATAGAACTGCATATGTCCTTATGGATGGTTGGTTAGGTTTGAATCTATGTAATTTAAAATTAATAAGACAATTGAGATATTTTTATGGAGAGATAGATCCTCAAAATAAAATCACCATCAAGGCATATGATTATGTTGATCATGAATTAGAATGAATTATAAAAAAATTCTATCCAAGTTGGTCATATTACCATATAGACTACATGAAAAATATTAAACCTTGATCTCCCCTACAACATTCTCCTAATTCATTCATGGATACATTCCATGCAATCCATACCCTCCGCTTACCATCAATACATTAAATTTTCATACAAAGGTACATAATTTATTGTCCTTACTAACTCACAACCCTTCTAATATTTCAAGTTTTTGGAAGGTAGCTATAATTGATCTTAGTATTTCCCAATCAATGATATCTCCTCACCATCATCATCCTATATATATCCATAATCACTTAAATATTCCTCAACCTATCATGCCACTACCACAAAGATCAAGGAAAAAATCATTATCAAAGGATGTGGATAGTATGAACTAAAAGAATCATTCTATGAATTAAAAATCCCACTATCTCCCAAGTTACATGGTCAACCTAGGCCTTCTAATTTAACATTTGAGGTCACTTTCAAAAGTAACACAACTAATTTAAATCTTAAATCATTTGGGATTCTTAGACAAAGAGACTATTGAGGGTGATATTACATAATGATGCTACAAAGATGAAGAAATACCTTCTCTACCCACATAAATATACACTAAGCTTTTACATATATACAAAAATATGGGCTAAAATGGTAAAGGTATTGGATTAAAAGAACAATGAATATTAGAGCTTCTAATTCAAACATAACATCCTAAATGTCAGGGGCTTGGGTATGGAGCATTTGAGATTGAGCCTAAAAGCCTTGGTCCATTCCCAATAAGGTAGAAAAAGCTTCTCCTAATATCAATATCACCAAATAGGATACCTATGAAGACTCATTTGAGAATATCACTAATATATTCTAATACATAAGAATTTGCAACATCAGACCTACACAATCTAGTTTCACCAATCTTCTACTTGTATACCCAAAATTGAAATTGATAGATTAGGACTAATAAGGACCTCCAATTATTGATACAATTTAAAATGATGAGGAAATAATAGAACTCATGAGACTTTGAGAAAACCTACCATTTGGAGACCATAAATTAGGATTTGACATCAAATTGAATAATGAGGCATAGTTTAGAGAATAGGTCAACTCCATTAGTCATAAAATTAAAAAATTAAAAAATCAAAAGTCCCCTAGTGAAAAACTTAATGAGGCACTATCTGTGAGACCCCACCTTTCGTGATCTATGTTGACTCTTGCATTATATTTTTTTATATGATTGGACTATTCAAGAGTTTTGTGGGTGATAGTTTATTTCATATACATGGATGACATTTTTTATGCTTATATGTTTTGTTTTGATTATCATGGGATTCTTGATTATGTGATGGATTTAAATTTATTATTGCTAGTGGTAGTTATACTGTGTTATCAAATGATTAACTTATGTGAAATTGTAATTAAATTTTTTGAGGTGATATTTAATAAGTTAAATGTTCCCTTATGTAGGTTAATTGGTTTGTATGGTGTTTATGTGATTTCATAGAGGATTATTGTAGATAAGAATCTTTTGAAATTGATAATTTTTTAAAGTATTATCTTGATATATGTTTTATGCTTTGGATATTGTTATTATTACTCCATATGATATATTAACACTTTTCTTGAGTGAGCAGGTATAATTTTCCAATGGTTTATTGAGGATCACATGGCTATTTACTTCTATATTATTTTTTCTGTGAATACAGATCTTAACTCACATAGAGTTATTAAGACGTAATGTTATAATGTTGTGTTCATATTATTTGTGTGGTTTTTGTGATTTGATGTCATTTATTTGTATAAAAAATTTATTTTTAATACCTTTGTAAGTTATCTCAATATTTTTTCTTTTTGTAATGTATACATTTCTTATATGAATTAAATTAAATTTTTATACACTTAAATTCACCCTATGTGCTAGATATAGGGGTAAGGGGTTTACTAAACCTTAGGAATATATTTTTAAGTGTTTTTAACCACTTTAAAATTCCCATATCTAAATGGTGACGAAAATGGAGTTGGTTGGGGTGGTTGTGAGGAAGTTTCCTTCCTTTCTTTTTTATTCCTCTTTCTTGTGAGGAAAAAGAGCTTTTGGGGGTATTTTTGGTTTTGGATCTTGTTTTATTTTGGGAGATCTTGGAAACTTGGAAGAAATTTTAGGAAGAAGGGAAAGGAAGGATTGAAAAGGAGAGACTTGAGGTTTTTTTTCTTAGAATTTTGAATTTTCCGGAAAGAAATTTTAAGATAGGGTTTTGATCCCTCTTTTCAATATTTTAGCATTTATATGTATGTGAAACATTGTAGGGGTTTTACATCTTTTTGTTTGTGATTTTTTGTGAGAAATTTGTGAAGTTTTTGGAATTATGATGTGTTTTATGTAAAGGGAAATTTGTGATATTTTTGTAGTTTTTATGTATTTTGTGTTGTGTGGAGTTGACCACCCTTGAGAGGGTTTGATCTTCCATGTAATTGGGGTTTGAGTGGGTGAGGATCCTACATGGGGTTTAATTTTGGGATAAGATTACCCCCATTTTTTATTCTTGTATAAGAGTATCCAATATGGGATTTTGTGGGAGGATTAAGGGGTTTTTGGGTGGATGGAAATCTGTGTATAAATGTGATTAAGAAGAAGTTTTAAGGTTTTCAAATGTGAATAAATTTATGAGATGTTTTTCCCCTCATTGTGGTTGAGTCTCCACTCTCCCTATTAAGAATTCCAAGAGGAATCCTTTGTGTTGTAAGTTTTTGGTGGGTTATTATTGTAATGTGAAATAAAGTTATAAATGTGCAATGCAAATGAGATGTTTGGTTGAGAAGAAGCTATGTGTTTTATGTGGATTGCATTATGTTTTAGGTGAACCTAGATTTGGCTATGTGAGCCCTTTTTCTCGAGGGTGGGTTGGATTTACAACCCTATGATTGGGTGGAGAGCCCATTGGCCCAAGTGGTTTTTCCTTGTTTCTTTTTTTAGGTCTATATACTTGTAGAAACTATTATGGATACCAATATAGAAGGTTGCAAGTGAAGATACCTATTATCATTATGAAAATGATGAAATATTGAAATATTTTTGAAATAAACGTATCTAGGTTTTCAATGTAATAGATGTATATGGTTTTAACTAGATTATATTGTAAAAAAAAATAGAAAGAAAATAATTTTGTAGAGTATTCATTATTTTCCTTTATGTGCATTTAATCTATTCATTATTGCACTTTATGTTATCATTATTGTAGAGTTTTAAATTGTATATAGCTATAACTATATTTGAATATTTTGGAAATACTTTTAAATGAATGGATCATTGAGTATTTCTCTATTTGAATTAGTTTAACCCACTTGATTAATCAAAAGTTATGGTTATAACATTGTTGACCTTATGTCAAACAATATTTTTTTGCAAAGTAGTCTTATATATTTGATCATAAAAATAATAAACATAATATCATTGAAATATAAAATTTAATGGGTTTTCAATTATTTATCTCAAAATAACATATTAAAAAATTGTACTAACCCAATCACCAATTGTAAGTTACTAATAAAGCATTGAAATCCTCTTTCATAATAATAATTTGTCATAAAATAGTATTGCATTTTTTATCACACAATATGATAGACACATAATTAGGATATAAAATTTAAAGTGGTTTTCTTATTTTAAATATTGGTATGACATATCTAAAAATTAGATCAGCCCAGTAAACCAATTAGAAGTTATAATCAAAACATTACTATCCTCTCTTTCAAAACTAAAAATAATTTGAAAAATGAATTTGGGAGTAGAAGGTCAAGTAAGAATTTCATGGAATCATACTAAGCCAAGAGAGTTACAATGTTTATTTCAAATTCTTCCTCTTTCCAAACCCACAAAACAAACAAATGAGGAAATGAAAGAAGAAGCCTCTTTATTTCCTCTTGCTTAGAACTTAGGATGGTTCTAGGTTGACATAAAATCTAATGACTCATTACATATATATTTATATAAATTGTAATCTGTAATAAAATTTATTATTGATTAATATAAAAAATTGTACCTACAAATACAGTAGGAACATTTATAAAAACTATAATATGAAAACCATTATTAGAAACCTATTAAACTCAACAACAATCACTTGCAACTTGGTTGAATTTCCATTCCTCAAAAAATTTCAAAATAAGAGAGATAGGTGTTTAAAAAGAAACATAAAGTAGTTACAAATTATTTTTTGTTGGTAAAATTAACAACTTTTGTTTAGAAAATTCTCCATTTGCATTAGTGAAAAATAATATATATGAAAATAGTATTATAATTAGATTAAAATATATATGCATTTTCTATGTCATTTTGGAAACCATATTGCTTTACTTTTGTGAGTTAATAATTAAATGTTTGAAGAATTTAGACTTTTTATTGAATTATTATATTATGATAATGATGTTTTATTTAGTATTCATGATGTATCCTTTTTGGATAAAAGATTGAGTTATAGCAAAGTATTCTTAGTTTAAAAGTGGTTATTGGGGAATTAGATTTTGGAAATTTGTCTATGGATTAAATTGAAATATAGGTTCATTAATCATTTAAGTTTCAATGTCTTAATCATATTTGAGTTGCTTTAATTATGTGATTAAATTATTTAGTGTTCTAGACAAAATTTTCCTTAATTATTAATTCACCAATTTTGTCAATAATTAGGGTAGATGGAGATTATAGATTATATATTGTATTAAGGTAGTTATTGGAAAATTATTATTATTAGATTTGGTATAGAAGGATTTTTAAAATAGTATTTGAATTTCTTGTTCATAGCTTATTAGTATAGCCAATGCTTAATGATTGCTTAAGAATGTTAATTATGTATCATTAGGTTATAGCTAGAAAGTAGAACACTATTTTTTACTTTTGTTAACTAGAGTTATTGTCAAATTTTTTCTATAGTGTCTTTTTATGTTTCTGGTGAAGTTTTCCATTAGACCTAGTAGATTACCCTTTTAAGTTAGGGTTTATGATAGGGTTTTATCCTTTGGTTGTTAGCATTTTCCTTTTCATGGTTTATGCATAATACACATGAGGACATTGTAAACATGATACCGTCAAATATGTAGTGAATCCTAGTAAATATTATATTGAATTTTTTATTTTGTAATTTTTTTGGTATTTGAGCTTTTGTTAAGTCATGCAAAATAGGGGGCATGACATTATCAAAAAATGAAACAGTAAAAGGAAAATATATATCCTCTAGTGAAAACCTTTATGAGGCACCAAAGGATGAGGAAGTTGACTTGCCTTTAACAATAGTCTATTATCATGAGAAATGTACAATATGTTAAAAGAATGAAGAAGGAACCCTTTTATGTGTTGTTATTGATGCCAACAATGTTTGTTGTCAATTTTTCCTAATTCGGTAAAACAGTTTTGTGTTACCTTGATCTAGTATTCTGGTCTGAATTTTCCCATGTTTTAAGTTCGACTTATGCAATTACAATATGATGTTTTTGACTACTCAATACACCCATGTTCAAGGTTTCAGAAATTTTGGTTAATCTGGACAAAAGTTACAAGTGACAGAAGTTTAGAAAATTGTATTTTGACTTATACTGTACAAGCTAATAATAGTTTGTTGGTCCGCTTTCCTCTAGTGGTTGGTTTCAGACTCTACAAATTTGAGAGAAGGTTTACAGGTGTCATCACTACACATATTCCAAATAACAAATGTTTATATGCTTACACAGATGATCGGTGTTGAATGGATTGGCTTATTTTTGTGGTTGATTCTAATCCATGGCTGACTCAATGCTTGAAGTTATACTATGAAAAGTAATATATGTTGCAGAAGTCAAGGGGATCTATTTTAGATCCGTGCCAACCTTAATTCAAATTTTTGCATGTTTATTTTGAGCACAAAGAGTTTGTCTCCATGTATGAAGCCGACAAAGTATTTTGAATTGAAATGGGGCTACATCTAATTAGGTCGGCCTAATTGATGTATGCGAATGTAATAGGATATATATGTGAAATAGTTTAGTGATGCAAAGATGATGAGATGTGTGATGCAAAATATATGATGTGTATGTAATATTTGATTTTGTGTATACTTGTGAATTCATATGTGTGAAGTCAAAATAAGTGCAGAATTGAAGTATATGTTGAGCGACTATAGAGCAGAGCAGTGTATTTTTTTTTAGAACTTAATAGAAACTAAATTCGGCACAAGGAAGGTACATTTTGTATCATTTCACACCTTGGCTATGTAGCCATTTTTTCTTGTATCTACTTTCAGGCTATGAGCCTTTCAAGGAAAGTGAGTTATAAAAATGATCCCTATAATATATTATAACTAGTTATAATATATTGTGAGTTAATCCTCACCATGGTTTTTTCCTCCTTGGGTTTTCCACGTAAAAATTGTAGTGTTCATGTGTTATGTTGTGTTGTGATTTTCTTCATGTACTCACTCCTTCTTGTAGTTAAATATGTTTTGATAATTGGTTGATTATGACTAATCGGTTTAATAGAATATTGATTTGCCCCCCTCTCAATATTTTGGGTGTTCAATAATTGGTATCAAAGCCTTGTTCCTTTTGAAAAGCCTAATGGCTTGAGGAAGATCTTGGAGGTTGAACACATGGCTGATAAAAGGTATCCTATTCCTCTAGAAGAATTTTTTGCAATTGAATTTGAATAAAATTACATGTTTGACAAAGAAGAACTCAAAGCTACTCTTGAAGATCTTGACAAAGTTGAAAGTGAGAACAAAACTTTGAAGGAAAGCCTAGGAGAATCAAATGAATGCATCAAAAAGATGAGAGAACAAATCAAGAAGTCCAAAGGGAGACATAAAGAAGTTAATGAACAATTGAAGAAGGAAAATGAAGACATCATGGGACTAAAAGTGTAAGTGGAAGAAAAAAGGAGAATTGAGGGTTATTTAAATTCTAAAATACAAAGCAAGATTGATGAATGTACAAAGCTTGAACAAGAGGTGGTAACCCTAAGATTTAATCTAGAGAAAGCAAGAGCTCATGAGGAAAAATTCAAAACAAGTACTACAATGCTTGATGAATTGATTGCAATTTAGAAACCTTCTAATGATAAAGGTGGTTTGGGACTTGAAGAAGGAAAAATCTTAAAGACAAATCAGACATCTAACAAAGTTGACAATCAAAAGCAGACTCGAGGAAATGGTAGAAAATTATAGAGTCAAAGAAGCAACACTGGAAGACCTCCCATAAGACAACCAAATGCTCAAAGGTACCCATATTTCAATGGTATTTGTTTTTCATGCAATAAATTTGGACATAAAGTTGTAGAATGTAGAAATAGAATGAATCGGGATATTGGATCCTTTTCGGGACAATTTTTTTCATGCAAGAAATTTGGACATAGAGCTACTGAGTGTAGAAGTTAGATGATGAATAGATTCAATACTGGTAAAATGTTTCAATCCTTCAATGGCTATTGTTATACATGCACTATATTTGGACATAAGGTTAACCAGTGTAGATAAAGAATGAATAGAACTCAAGTTGGTTAGAGAAATGTTGTATGATACAACTGCAACAAGCCTGGAAATATTTCAAGATTATGCAAAAGCAAGAATGGAAGGAAGACTAATCTAGAACAAAGGAATAATCAAGTAAAGAAAGTTGATCCTACTAAAGTCAAGAAATAAATGGAGAAGATTTGGAAGAAAAAGGAGGAACCTAAGAATAAGGATGAATCAAATGCATCTATACCTATATTTGGTGTAGATATTCCTTCTAAAACCTAAGCCCGTGACAAGCTTAGGGGGAGTAGTAATAGAAAAATCTAACAACCCCCTGGAATCATGAGGTGTCAAGCAGTGACACGAAGATATATGGTGTAGACTAGTATGCTTAAGATTTTGGAAAAGATTCCAATAGAAAATATGCAAATCTAAGATTTTGCATAGCCTTTTAGGGTTTACAATGTTCCAAAGAAGTATTTACTAGCTTTTGGGAATTTGAGGAATTAAATACAAATTTAGGGAAGATCGATAATGTATACAAGTGAATCCTTAGTCAATTTTAAATCACTTTTGCACAATTGAAAGAAAGCAGAGTGAATTGAGGAGTGACTGAAGGTGATCCAAAGCAAACTAGTTCAAACCCTAGTTCCTATGGAAACATGAAAAAGGTATTTATTGCTATCTATTCTTTGTAGGTCTACATTTGAAGCAATTTTACAAGAATTTGAAGATAGAATTGTGGTTGTAATGGCTACTCCAATAGTAATTGAGGTCATTGAAAGACCTAGACCGAAGTTTAAGAGGTTTTAATGGAAAGTTTTTGAGAATGATCTCGATGCTGCATTTTCGAAGATCCTAATTAAGGTTTTTCCCATTGAAGATACAAGAATCTATATACATTTTAAATTGGATGAGTATAATCACCAAGTGCTTAAGGATTTGTGGCCTAATGAGTTAACTGGAGAAAACTTCTTGGTGAAACCAAAATATGAAAACCTAGTGTGAAAGAAGCTAGATTTGGAATTGGTTTCCTAACTTTAGTAGTGATTTGGATGCAAAGTTTGTAAATATTTCCATGAGCAGAATGCACAGAAAATTCATGTGGACTAATGTGCCTAGACTGATTTCAAAAGATGCAATAAAGGTTGAAACCAGATTTTGTGATATTGGACCCATACCTATGCTAAAGTTTGTAAAGAATGATGTAGTGATGTGTCTAACTAGTGCCACATTTGATAGGAGAGTGTTAACTACTAAACCTATCACCAACCCTACAATGAGGTATACATCTATCATGATTGGTCTCAAAATCTATTTTCAAAATAGAGATAACTTAGTATCTATAACTGCAATTTATGTTTCCCATGATATGGTAGTAAATGGGAAGGACTATGATTTGTGAGAGTTGCTCCGACAACAACTTTTGAAGAATTTGCAGCAGACTAAGACTAAGAAATATTCTTTCAAGTATGGTACACTGATTATTTGCTTGCTTTTCTACTTTATGAGAGAGCTACCTAGATGCAAGAACATTACATGGGATAGAAACAAACCAGTTGGACATCAAATTTTTTATTACTTACACAAAATTGGAAACCACAATGCACACACCGATGCAATGACTATATTTTTCTCTATATTCCAAATAAACATGTATGAGAGAGAAAGGATTCCTAATAGTTTAGTGGAGAAGTATGCAAATGATATAACCTTTCTTGTCTCCACTAATGAATGTATAATAGAGATGGTATAACCTATAACAATATGGATTGAACCTCTGGGATATGAATTGATGAGAAAGTAGCTAAGAGATACATTGAAATGTTATTAAGCAACCCTAAGGACCCCTCTCTACCTAGACATGGCACACACGATGAGAAATCTATAGAAGTATACTTGGAAACTTCAACTCCTACTAGAACCAAAAGGGTAAACAAAAATGTTGATCAATATTTTGGATTGCATGGCCTCTCAAATGAAGAATTTGAAAGATTGAGGGAAGTTGCAGCAAAAAGAAAAGCTAGAGAAATTGAAATTGTTGGTGAGTCCTCCAGACCACAAAGATTAGGAAGATTAGCTTCCACACCTGCCTCTACAATGCCAAAACCTACTACCACAACTATAGTTAAAGGAAAGAAAGTGGATCACAGTGCTTTAGCCGCAGTTAATGTACCTGTACCCTCTGGACCTAGCACCCAGACCTCAAAGAGGAAGAATGTATCTCAAGTAGCACCTCCTACTACCTCCAAAATAAGAAAGAAACAAAAAGCATCTAGAGACCGAAACATAAGTGTTGTTGTGGAAGAAGAAATCAAACTTGGTTTAAAAGAAGAAAAACAATTAAAAAGAAAAAGAATCAATGTGTCCAACAGTGGTGAAGGTGCCTCATAAGAGGCTAGTACTAATTCACAAAAGGCCAGAGTCAATATTGTAGATTCATCTGAAGATGAAGAGATGGAAAGGGAGAAAGAAGCTTTCACAATTTATATGCACAATAAGAAAGAGGAAAATAAAATAGATGAAGGGACATCAAAGCCTAAAAAGAAGAAGTCCAAGACTCCTCTGGTAAGTGTTCATCCACCTACAAAGTTGGAATCCCTGGTTAACAATATGTTAGAAGATGTTGGTTTATTAAAAACCACTACTAAATTATATGATGAAGTTAATGAAGAAGATCATAAAACTATTATAGATGCTTTTGTTTAGTATATGATCATTATGGATGAAAGTATGGAAAACATGAAGGAGAAGGTAACTAATGTTGAATGGCAAGCCCTGGTAAAAAGAAGACATAGAGTTGTCAAAGCAGACAATAAGATAAAATCTTATGCTTTGAAAAAAATTGAATCCTCTTTGTTTGAGAATGACAAGGCCACCCTACTAGAAGCATACACACAACAGTTCAAGGTAAAATAGAGAGTTACTATTCTTATGACCAGAGAGAAGGAAAACACAGAAATTTTGATACAATAAGAAACATGGCACTGCAGTATGGGATGATTGTTGGTCCTGCATCAGATACAACTCAGGACAAGGAGCTTGGTAATGATAATACTACTATTGAAGAGGAAAATATTCCTCCCATATCTGATTTACCTATTTTTCAAAATGTAATAGGAGAAGAGGTAAATGTTTATTCTGCAGATGAGACTCCGCAATTGGATGTTCTAGGAAATATGGTTGATGATACACATACCCGTCTAGAGACATATTCCCCTCTAGATGACACCAAAATCCCAACCGAAGAAAATAATAAAAATTAGGACAAGAATGATGTCAATGATAATGCTGAAAATCAACAGGACAAACAGAGTGAAGATACTGGAAATGAAGGCAAAGGAAATAAATATGGACAAGAAGAAAAAGGTAAAGATGAAAATAATAATGATGAAAAGGATGATAAAGATAAAAATGAGGATGAAAAGGAAGACATGAAAAAGGAAAACACCTTTGAAAAAGAAGAAGAAGAAGAGAAAGAAGATAGAAAAGAAGAATCTTCAATTGAAAGAAATGAAGAAGAATCCATGAAGACCATAGAGCCAACAAAGTCACTTAGAGAATCCTCTGAAAAACACTAAATGATCGCCTGACAAAGAAAATCAGGATTCAACCAATTATTCCTCCCTAGCTGGTTCAACTACCATCACAACAAGGCTATGTTGATCTAAATAAAATTCCTCTTGTTTAGAGAATAGAGATTGGAAGCACCTTTATCATCTCTAAGAAGAAAGAAATTGTAGAAACTAATCAGAAAAGGACTGAGTTAATTAATGATTCCATCAAAGTTTTACAGGATGCAACCCCCTGTACCACTGTTGATGATTCTCTAACACATGTTGAGAATTTAAAGTTTCTAGTTGATCATGCAGGGAATATACTTCCAGCCTAAAGGAGTAGGCCGCAAAAGAAGTTCAGTCAAGGATTGCAGAGATAAGATTGCTTGGAATTCAGGACAAGTGTACAACTGCACATAGTAAGGTTGTGAAATATTTGGAAGAAGTGAAAGAATGTGAAGATGATTCCTAGACACTACTCTTACAATGCATAAGATGGTCGAATTCTACTCAAGGCATTAAGGACCTAATGGACTCAATAGAGTCATAGTTGATCAATGCCTATGGAACCTATGATCTCACAAAAGACAGAAACTATGCCTCTTGGACTACAATTTCAAACTTGCAAAATAAGTTTTTCACCCTACAAAGGTAGAAAGAAGATTTTATAAGGTGATTTGGTCAGCTTGGTAAAGTGTAAGCATATACTTATAGCAAGTGCTCTTGTTGAAGCTGAAAACTTGAGAAGATAAATCCTTATCTAACTACTCTAAAAGATGGAGAAGAGAGTTTGGTTGGATTTGGAATCAATGCATAAGGTGCTTGTTATAGCTAAGAAGAGTTGGGATGAAGGGAAATATTCTTTGGAAGCTATTCTTAAGGAACTTGAAGGTGATTCCTCCTCTGGGTGAATGTATTTCACTTTGTATATCTTTTGTTTCAATTGCTTTTAGTTTTTTTTCTATACATATGATTGAATGTAATACTAGAGATAACTCCCTAAGGGGGAGCCAGTCATTTCATTTTTAGTTGTCTTTTTTTTCATGTGTCTCATTGGCACACCCTTTTTCCTTGATGTTAAAGGGGGGGATGGTTTAGATGGTTAGACATTTTGGTACTAAAATTGTGTTGGAGATGTCTGGAGAAGTTGAAGCAGTTTTAGAAGTCTTTTTCTTTAGAGTTCAAATATTGTTTGGTTAATCTACCTAAAAGTTACAAGTGACAGAAGTTTGGAAAACTTCATTTTGACTTATAATGTACAAGATGATAATAGTTTTTTGGTCCACTTTCCTCCGATGGTTTGTTTCAAACTCTATAAATTTGGGAGAAGGTTTACAGGTGTCAGCCCTACATATTCCAAATAGAAAATGCTTACATGCTTGCACAGATGATTGATGTTGAATGGATTGGCTTAATTTTTGTGGTTGAGTCTAATCCCTAGCTAACTCAATGCTTGAAGTTATACTATGAAAAGTAATATGTGTTGTGGATGTTAAGAGGATCTATTTTAGATCCATGTCGACCTTAATTCAAAGTTTTGCATGTTTGTTTTGAGTGTGAAGATTTTGTCTCCATGTATGAATCCAACAAAGTATTTTGAATTGAAATGGGGCTACATCTAATTAGGTCGACCTAATTGATGTATGTGAATGTAATAGGATATATATGTGAAACAATTTAGTGATGCAAAGATGATGAGACATGTGATGTGAAATATATGATGTGTTTGTAAGATCTGATTTCATGTATACTTGTAAATTCATATGTGTGAAGTCAGAATAAGTGCAAAATTGAAGTATATGCTAAGTGGCTACAGAGTAGAGCAGTGTTTTGTTTTCATAACTTCATTGGAACTGAATTCAACACAAGGAAGGTGAATTTTGTATTAGTTCACACCTTGGTTGTGTAGCCATTTTTTCTTGTATCTACTTTTAGGCTATGAGCCTTTCAAGGATAGTGAGTCCTGGCAGTGAGCCCCATAATATCTTATAACCGATTATAATATATTATGATTTAATCCTCACCGTGGTTCTTTCCTCCTTGGGTTCTCCATGTAATAATCCTGGTGTTCATGTGTTATGTTGTGTTGTGATTTTCTTCATGTACTCACTCATTCTCCCCTTTGACATCAATGGCAAAGGGCAATAGATTTTCATCTCTCTCATTCATATCAAATAGCCTTGTACTACTCTACAACTTCCTTTCCTTTACTACTCTGCATACTCCCCCTTAAGAACACACACCATACTGCATAATGATAACACTCACTCATCCTAACTGCAACAACCAATAATGCCACTACCTACTCCCCTTGAGAGGTAGCCACCAGCATCAGTCTAGACCAAAGAATGAATCTTGAGATCCACTATAATGATACATCTCCTTATACATCTAATTCAAAGAAGGAGGGGTAATAACACCAAACTTCTCTCGAAGATACTCAAAAGTATCCTTAGGAAGAGCCTTAGTAAATATATCGGCAACCTAATCCTTTCTAGGCACATATTCAAAGTTCACTTCATTCTCTACAACTTTATCTCTCAAAAAGTGATACTGAATTGAGATATTTTTTTTCCTTGAATGCATTACTATATTCTTTGATATATTGATATCACTTGTATAATCATAGAAGATAGAAATTGGTTCATCATATACCCCTCTGATATCCTTCAATACTTTCCTCATCCACAACACTTGTGTGCAGTAATATGTTGTTGCAATGTATTCTACCTTTTTAGTAGATAAGGATAATGAATCTTGTTTCTTGTTTATCCATGACACCAATATGTGTCCAAGAAATAATGCACCACCACTTGTACTTTTCTTGTCATCTACATAACCAGCCTAATCTACATCGGTGTAAGCACTCAGAGTAAATTCAGTATCCTTTGGATACCACAAGCCATGATCTAGAGTGCCCTTCAAGTATCTAAATATCCTCTTCACTACTACAACATGTGACTCTCTAGGATCTTCTTAAAATCTAGCCACAAGACAAATTGCATGCATGATATTCGGTCTGGTAGAAATTAGATATATTATTCCTCCAATCATTGATCTATACTTTCTCTAATCAACCTTAGGAGAATCATCATTCTTTCTCAACTTGCAACCAGTAACCATAGCGGTACATACCATTTTAGAATCTACCATTCCAAACTTCTTCAAAATTTCCTTGACATAGTTTGATTGTGAAATGAAAATACCTTTATTTTTCTAATTGATTTGTAGCCCAAGGAAGAAATTCATCTCCCAAAACATTGACATTTCAATTTCTTTTTGCATCTCTTTTGCAAATTTCTTTCACATAGCTTCATTTCTTTCAAACATTATGTCATTGACATACACAACCACAATCAAGATTTAATCTTTTTCAACTTTGAAGTAGAGATTTCTATTTGCAATACCTTTATTGAATCCTTTCTATAGCAAGTACCTGTCTAACATTTCATACCAAGCTCTAGGAGCTTGCTTCAATCCATATAATACCTTATTCAATATTTAGACCATATCTTATTTATCTAATAACTAATTTCATTTTGATTGTTCTATGTATACTTATTCTTCCAATTCCCCATTCAAGAAAGTAGACTTCACATACATTTGATATACTGTGAAATACTTATGTGTTGCAAAAGCCAAAAACATCCTGATAGCTTCCATTATTTCCACCAAAGCAAATGTATCCTCAAATTCTATTCCTTTTACTTGTGAGTAGCCTTTACACACAAGCCTTTCCTTGTTTCTTACCACTTCTACACTCTCATTAAGTTTGTTCCAGAATACCCACTTAGTTCCATCACATTCTTATTTTTTGGTCTAGGGACAAGTTCCCAAGTCTGATTCTTCTCAATCTACATTAGTTTTTCTTCCATAGCCTTGATCCAATACTCATCCTTGCATGCTTCAATCACTGTTTTGGGTTTAAATTTAGGAAGTAAATATAGATTTACCTATTCTTCAATAGCTTTCCTTCTTGTTAGTACACCTTTGCTCTTATCACCAATGATTTATTCTTTAGAATTATTCTTATGCACATACGTAGGAGTTTTAGGAATCCTTTCCAAAGATTCTTCCTCTTCAATATGTACTTTTTCCTTAGCTTTTTCTTCTTCTCTGCAAGAATACTCATTTGATTCATATCTATCTATCACCATTGAATTCTTTTGTAGGTCTTCATCAACCTTGAAACTTGCACTCTCAAAAATATTTCTTAGTCTCTTGTTGTATCACCGATAAGCTTTACTTCTAGTAGAATATCCAAGGAAAATATCTTCATCAGACCTTGCATCAAACTTTCATAAGTTTTCTTCATCTCTTCTAATATAGAATTTACTTCCAAAAACTTTGAAGTATCTGATACTAGGAATCCTTCCATACCATATCTCATAGGGAGTCTTTGTGTTGTTTTCTCTTTCTTGCACTTTGTTAAGCATATAAACAATAGTATGAATTGCTTCTCTCTAGTAGACTTTTGGTAGATTTTATTTTCTCATCATTATTCTTGTAGCTTCTTGAACAATCCTATTCTTTCTTTCAACAACTCCATTCTGCAAAGGAGTCCTAGGGCCAAATAAATTCCTCTTTATTCCATGATTCTCACAGAATATATTAAACTCATTATAGGTGAACTCTCCACCTCTTTTAGACCTCAAACATTTCATTTTCATATCCATTTCATTCTCAACCATAACTTTGAATTGTTTAAACTTATCTAGAGCTTCTTATTTTTCTTTGAAAAAAGTAATCCATGTCATTCTAGAATAATCATCAATCAATAGCATGAAATACCTATCACCTTGAAGACTTCTTACTTTGGTAATACCACAAAGATCTGCATGCACCAACTCCAATAGTCTAGTAGAATATTATTCTTTGACTTTGAAACTCTTCTTGCTTGCTTTCCAACTTGAAATTCATTATAGATAACATTGATAGACTTTGTAATCTTTGGAAAATCTCTCACAACTTGAACAAAACTTATTCTCACTAGGCTATCAAAATTGATGCGACACATTCTTCTATGCCATAGCCAACTCTCATTGATCTGAGTCATGAAACTATAACCATCAACACCTTTGAACAAATAAACATTTCCATCTATCCTTCTTCCAGCAGTAACCATAGTTTTGAAACCTTTTCTAATCTCACAACCATCATCATAAAACATAATATTGTAGCCTTTGCTACACATTTTTCCAATACTCAAGAGGTTGTGTCTTAAACCCTTAACATAAATAACATCATAAGTATTATGCTTGCCATAAAAACTAATTGAACCTTTTCCACATATCTTAGCAGATGTATCATCACAAAACCTAACTATTCCTCCTTCATATTTTTCAAGTTTAACAAACTTGCACTTGTCACTGGTCATATGATTAAAGCATCCACTATCAATGATCTAGTAGTTCTTCTCATGTCTAGAATGCAAAGCAAACACCAAAGTGCCTTTCGTATTAGCACTTTCTTCTAGAGCACTTCCCTTCACACATCTTAGAGTTAGAAAAATTAGTTTCATCTTTTAAATCCATGAACAAGCATTCACCATCCTCATCATCCCCATAATCAGATTCATCATCAAATATACTGCCATCTTTTCTGACATAATAACTTTTCTTAATCACCTTACCTTTGTTCTCCTTATTTTTGTCATTCAAAGCTCTATTTGGACATCTTGAAGCATAATGACCTATCTTTCCACAACTAAAACATTTTAAATGCAACTTACCTTTGTACTTTCCAACACCCTTTTTCATTCTTCTCACAAAGTTAGCTTCCACATCATCAAGATCCTCTTGATCTGGTTCCATAGACTTCTCTGATTTTCCAACCTTAAAAGTAGTCTCAACTTTTGGATTGCTTGGACCAAATTATCTCATTTCAAAAGTATTTAAGGAGCCATACAAATAATCTCTAGTATATCTACCCAAATATTGAGATTCTTCAATATCAAAAACTTTATGACTATAATATTTCAGAAGAGTTCTAAGTACCTTATTTACCACTTCTTGTTATTTAAGTTTTCCACCAAGACTTCTGATAGAACTAACAACTTCATCCACCTTTTGCATGTACCTTGTAATTTTTTCGTCTTCAAACATCCATAGGTTCTCAATAAGGATGTTTAGGTTCTACATCTTAGCTTGTGTGACTTTGTCATCTCCTTCATAAATGCTTTCTAACTTTACCCAAATTTCTCTAGCAATTTTTGAATTCATAACTTTCACTAATTCAAAATTAACAAGACCAATTAAGAGAGCATACCTTACTTTACCATTATTTTCATAGGCTTTGATATCATCATCAATGCTCAGACCATTTGCAGGTATAGTATATCTAATCTCAACAAACTTCTAGATTTCAAATCCAAAGAAAACCAAAAAACCTTCCATCCTTGTCTTCCAAAATGCATAATCTAATCCATCAAATAGAGGGACATCTTTCTTGTGTTCCATCCTAGATCTACCTCATGTGATTAAGTTTTCTTCTAAGGAACCTTGCTCTGATACCAATTTTTGAATGCACAAGACAATTCAGAGGGGGGGTGGTGCAGGAGCACCAGGCAAAGGATTATTTTGTTTTTGAGTTCTTTAATTTTGTGGTGCTATCATAAGGTCATGTTGACCATTATTTTAGGTGCTTATGGTTGTTTTTGGTCTTTGGAAAAGAGGGTGTCAAGTTTCCAATGAGTTTAGAGGCTCACTTTGCTAAATAGTGAAAAATTGTTAAATGTCTGAAAACACAGCATTTTTTACAAAAAGGCATTTTTAGGTCATTTAAGCCTCGACCCAAGAACCTAAATTGTTGGGAAGGCATATTTAAGGCATTCCACGACCTTTTTGGTGGGTTAGAAGTTATTTGTACGGACTGTTTTTCCAGAAATTAAAGAAAACAACTTTCTTGTCTTATTTTCTATGCTTTTCTGTTCTTGTTTGCAAGACAGCAGTTAAATGAATTAAAAGAGGCATTTTGTAAGTTTTTTTAGCATGTAGAGAAGCCTCTGGAAGTTTATTTTGGAACATTTGATAGCTGTTCCATTGTTTCATCAATTCTTGTAAATTCTGTGTTTTATTTCCTGATTTGCTGTTTTGACTGGAACTATGTAAAAATGGAGTTCTAGGCTGCATTCTCTCTATACCTGGAAGTATGGAATTGTTGGGAACATGGTCAGGCTCCATATCTATACATATTTTAGTGGTAGGTGTTAGGTTTTCTTTGGTTGCAGGAGTTATGAGAAAAGTCTTGCCCTAGGCGAGCCAGTGAAGAGCCCGGCTAGGAAAGGCTGCAGAACAGCGTTGATAACTTGCAGGGGAGAAAATATTTTCGAAAAATTCTTTTTGGAGAATTTAGGGGAAGGTCTTGGCCACGTGTGGTACCAAGGAGGAGAGCCCAGCAATTCTTTTAGGAGGAGAACTTTTCACCAGTCCTAAAACTGGTTCTGGACAGTTAGAAACCCTAGTTTTCTGGGTAGTGTTTGCATGAGGGAAAAGAACGGCTTGGATAGAACCAAGACCCTAGAAATCTTGAAGCTGTAGACAAGGGAAACAAATTTCCTAAGCCAAGAACCACATTTCTTTGGTGGGTTTAAGAGGGAAAAGCAATTTACCCCTGTTCAGAGACCAAATAGTGGCTCAAGAGCAAAACCTTTGGAATAGGCTTCATGCAAGTGTTGGTAAGATGGAGTCTAAGTGAAGTTCCAGAAACCCTAGGAGGTTGTTTTGGAGTTTTGGAAAACATTCCCTCACCCCTGCAAGATTCATTCATGTATTGAGGGAGGATTAGTCTTTTGGATGGATAAAAGGCTAAGAAGGAAAGGAGTCATAGCACCAAGATTTGGCTTGGTAGTTGCAAACTTGACAAGATAGTGAGGTTGGCAGGAGAACCAGGGGAACTTAGAAAAGATAGAGTTCCTATAGGTTAGGGTGGAACAGAAATTTCACCAAGGAGGTCTATGTCAAGGCCTAGCACAGGAAACTGTGACTGTTTCCTGCAGCATCTGAAAACAGTGTAACTGATTCCTGCAGCTTCCAGGAATCTGTGATTGCTTCCTGTAGCCTCCCTATCAGATTGGTATCAGAGCAAGCAAAAGATTTGGGAAAGTAGCAGCTTATATGTCAGAGGAAGTTGAGTCAAGTGAACCGCCCAAGATGGTGACAAATGTACAGTTAGCCAAGATGGTTGAAGAGCAAGAAGAGGATAACAAATCTCTAAAGGAAAGGATAGAGCAGCTTGAAGCAGCACTGAACCAGGTGAAACTGGAAGGCAAAGTGCCAAAAGAAGAAGAGGTTGCAGAGGAGGACAAAGTCCCTGAACCTGACCCCGTTTTGGAGGAGGAGCCTTTCTTGAAGGCATTGAAAGCATTGAGTGGAAAAGGACTTGAGGGTATACCACTGTTTAGTGGAAAGATGGATCCTGATTTGGTCATGGATTGGATAGAAGGCATGGAGAATCACTTTGAGTGTGATGGAGTAACTGAAGCACAGAAGGTGAAGGTAGCTAAATCAAGGTTGAGAGGATCAGCTTTGACATGGTGGAAGTTTGTTCAGACTGAAAGGGAAAAAGAAGGTAAGCAGCCCATTTCAACTTGGAAAGGAATGGTTGCTAAGGTAAAGGAAGCATATATGCCAGATGACTATGAGATTCAGCTGCACAAGAAGAGGCAAAGTTTAAGACAGAAAGACCAAGATGTCAACACCTATACTGAAGAGTTCCAAAAGCTTTGTTTAAGATCTAATGTGGCAGAAGATGAGAGCCTAAAAGTGGCTAGGTACCTCAATGGTTTGAAGTGGAACATACAAGAAGAGATGGCTCTTTTGAGTCCTAAAACAGTACACCAATGTTATCAGTTGGCTATCAAGATTGAAGAAAGGAACAAGAGGAAGCATGATCAGTCTTCTAAAGGCAGAGGCAAAGGCAGAGATCAAAGAGGACAGCGTGGTGGTTACCAAGGTAGAGGTAATGATCCAAGAAATCAAGGAGAATCAAAACTTGCTGAGCATGGAGGTGAAACATCTTCAAGAGGGGGATTTAACAGAGGAAGAGGACCTCAAGGAGGTTCAAACAGAGGAAGAGGAGTAGGCAGAAGTAACTCTTACTTTGCCACCATGAAATGTTATCACTGCAATCAGCTAGGTCATCCAGCTTATAGATGCCCGGAGAAAGCTTCATCTAGCAATGAGAAAAGAGTAGCTTATGCACAAGAGGACACCATGAGTGTCAAATCACCTGAGATCAGTCAAATAGAATCAGAAGTAGGTGAAAATCTGATGTTTAATAGAGTGCTGATCAGACAACCAGTCAAGGAAGAACCCAAGCAAAGGAGAGCTTTGTTTAGAGCAAGGTGCAAGATATTGGGAAAGGTATGCAAGGTCATTGTAGATTCTGGTTCTACAGATAATATCATCTCTGAGGAGGCAGTAACAAAGCTAAAATTGGAGAAAGTACCCCATAATAACCCCTACAAGGTCACATGGCTGAATAAAGGGCAGAGTGTTTTGGTGAATAAGCAGGTCACAGTAGAATTTTCAATTGGAGGCTATAAAGAAAAGCTGGTTTGTAATGTATTACCCATGGATGCATGTCATCTACTACTGGGAAGACCTTGGCAATATGACAGAAGTGTTGTTTATGATGGGAAAGAGAACACCATTTCATTCAAGAAGGATGGAAGAACCTTCAAACTGCAGTCATTGATTGAGGAAGATGAAGGACAATCAAAGGTACCCAACATTATGTTGAGTAGTGGCAAGGAGTTCCTTAAGGACCTACACCAAGGGAATGAAGGATATGTGGTTATGATGCAGTCCAAAGAGGAAGAAAAGGCTGAAAGGACAGTGTTACCAGCAGCAGTCCAAAACTTGCTTGACAAATACAAGAGCATAGTCAGTGATGGAACACCATCAACTTTACCACCCAAGAGAGCAATAAGTCATCAAATTGACTTTATACCTGGAGCCTCATTGCCTAACAAAGCAGCATACAAGCTTACACCTGAGCAGAACCAAGAGGTGGCTAGGCAAGTAGAAGAATTGTTGAATCAAGGATTGATCCAAAAGAGCATCAGCCCATGTGCAGTCCCAGTTGTTTTGGCAACAAAAAAAGGAGGTAAGTGGAGATTATGCACTGATTCTAGAGAAATTAATAGAATCACAATTAGGTATAGGTTTCCTATTCCTAGAATTGAAGACTTGATGGATTGTCTTGGAGGTGCAAAATTCTTCACCAAGCTGGATCTTAAGAGCGGGTATCATCAAATCAGAATTAAGGAGGGTGATGAATGGAAGACAGCTTTTAAGACGAATGATGGCTTGTATGAGTGGAAAGTGATTCCATTTGGCCTCTCAAATGCCCCTAGCACGTTCATGAGACTAATGAATGAGGTGCTTAAGGATTTTACAGGGATCTTTGTAGTAGTCTATCTTGATGACATACTGATTTTCAGTAAGACAACAGAAGAACATTTGAAGCATGTGGAGATGGTACTTAAAAGGTGCAAGAAGAACAATTGGCCATTAATCTTGAGAAGTGTGAGTTCTTCAAACAAGAGCTTGTGTATCTAGGCTTTGTAGTATCCCAAGGAACGTTGAAGATGGATCCAAGCAAGGTGGAAGCCATCCTAAACTGGCCCACACCAACCACAGCAACAGAGGTAAGGAGTTTTCATGGTTTAGCTCAGTTTTATAGAAAATTCATAAGGAATTTCAGTGGTATATGTGCACCAGTGCTAGACACTATTAAAGGTGGTTTAAAAATAAAGTTTAAATGGACTCAAGAGGCTGATAAAGGTTTTGAAAAACTGAAACAAGAGGTGGCAACCCAACCTATTCTATTGTTGCCTAGTTTTGACAAGTTGTTCACAGTTGAGTGTGATGCAAGTGGAGTAGCTGTAGGAGGAGTACTTAGTCAAGAAGGTAGGCCTGTAGCCTTCTTTAGTGAAAAGCTCAATGAAGCCAAGCAAAAGTACTCTACCTATGATCTAGAATTATATGCTTTAGTGCAGTCCCTTAGGAAGTGGAGGCATTATTTGTTACCTAAAGAGTTTGTGGTTTTTACGGATAACCAGGCACTTAGTTACATCAACACCCAAGATAAGCTGAGTAATAGACATTTGAAATGGATGGAATACATCCAAGCTTTCACTTTTACCATCAAGCACAAAAAGGGACAAATGAATAAGGTTGCAGATGCATTAAGTAGAAGGTTGCTGACAGTCCAAGAGATACAGCTGAAAAGCATTGGATTGGAGAGTTTTAAAGATCTCTATGGTGAGGATGAAGACTTTTCAGAAGCCTACAAGGTATGTTCTAATTTTGAGAATCATTTTCATAGTCAGTTTGCTGAGTATACACTACAAAATGGACTGTTATTTAAGGGTAATCAGTTATGTGTTCCAAGAGGATCAATGAGAGAAAATTTGATTCAAGAAAAACATAATGGCAGTCTTAGTGGGCATTTTGGTATTAATAAAACTTTAGAGCTAGTTCAAAGATTCTATTACTGGCCTAAGTTAGCAAGAGATGTCAGAAAGTATGTGGAACAGTGTGTTGTTTGCATGAAAGCTAAAGGGGGAGCTAGCAATGCTGGTTTGTATCAACCTTTACCCATTCCAAACAGACCATGGGAGTGTGTGAGCATGGATTTTGTGGTAGGTCTTCCTAAGACCAAGACTGGTTTTGACAGTATTTATGTTGTGGTAGATAGATTTAGTAAGATGAGTCATTTTATTCCATGCAAGACTACACATGATGCAAGTCACATAGCCCATCTTTTCTTCAGGGAAGTTGTAAGAATCCATGGATTGCCATTGAGCATTGTATTAGACAGGGATGTGAAGTTCATGAGTCATTTTTGGAAAACTCTATGGAGTAGATTGGGAACAAATCTGTCATTTGGATCAGCTTACCATCCTCAGACCGATGGTCAAACAGAGGTGGTTAACAGAATGCTAGGTAATCTTTTAAGGTGTCTAACCAAGGAATATGGACAGACCTGGGATATGGTGATTTCTCAAGCTGAATATGCTTATAATGATAGTGTCAATAGAACTACAGGAAAAAGTCCTTTTGAGGTTGTGTATGGGATGCACCCAAGAGGTATTTGTGAACTTAGAGACCTTGGATCTCAAGGAGAATAGGAGTGGACATGCAGAAGACTTCACTCGAACCATGAAGGAGATTCATGAGCAGGTTAAGAAAACAGTTACTGCAGCAACACAAAAATTGAAGGATAAAGTTGATGAGTCAAAGAGAGATGTACAGTTTCAAGTAGGTGATTATGTGATGGTTCACCTCAATAAATCCAGATTGCAGAAGGGCATGGCAACCAAGTTACAGATGAAAAGAGTGGGTCCATGCAAGGTATTGGCCAAATATGGCAAGAATGCATACAAGGTGGAGTTACCAGCAGACTTGGGAATCTCTCCAGTTTTCAATGTTGCTGATTTGATCAAATATAAAGGGACAGCCAAGGATCTAGATCAGGACAGTCAGGAGGTCTACAAAGACATCAGCAACATGTCCATACCAACTCTAGACAAGCTGCAAGCAGAAAAGATCTTGGAGTCAAGAGTGAAAAAGACTACAAGGCACAAGGTGTACATGGAGCATCTTGTTAAATGGAAGGATAAGCATGAATCTGAAGCTACCTGGGTAGAAGAAGCAGATTTTAAGAAGCAAGGCATTGATATGTCTCTGATCTCTCCCGAACTTCCTTAGTTGTTTGTGCTGAGAGGGGGAGAATGGTGCAGGAGCACCAGGCAAAGGATTATTTTGTTTTTGAGTTCTTTAATTTTGTGGTGCTATCATAAGGTCATGTTGACCATTATTTTAGGTGCTTAGGGTTGTTTTTGGTCTTTGGAAAAGAGGGTGTCAAGTTTCCAATGAGTTTAGAGGCTCACTTTGCTAAATAGTGAAAAATTGTTAAATGTCTGAAAACACAGCGGGTTTTACAAAAAGGCATTTTTAGGTCATTTAAGCCTCGACCCAAGAACCTAAATTGTTGGGAAGGCATATTTAAGGCATTCCATGACCTTTTTAGTGGGTTAGAAGTTATTTTTACGGACTGTTTTTCCAGAAATTAAAGAAAACAACTTTCTTGTCTTATTTTCTGTGCTTTTCTGTTCTTATTTGCAAGACAGCAGTTAAATGAATTAAAAGAGGAATTTTGTAAGTTTTTTTAGCATGTAGAGAAGCCTCTGGAAGTTTATTTTGGAACATTTGATAGCTGTTCCATTGTTTCATCCATTCTTGTAAATTCTGTGTTTTATTTCCTGATTTGCTGTTTTGACTGGAACTGTGTAAAAATGGAGTTCTAGGCTGCATTCCCTCTGTACCTGGAAGTATGGAATTGTTGGGAACGTGGTCAAGCTCCATATCTGTACATATTTTAGTGGTAGGTGTTAGGTTTTCTTTGGTTGCAGGAGTTATGAGAAAAGTCTTGCCCTAGGCGAGCCAGTGAAGAGCCCGGCTAGGAAAGGCTGCAGAACAGCGTTGATAACTTGCAGGGGAGAAAATATTTTCGAAAAATTATTTTTGGAGAATTTAGGGGAAGGTCTTTGCCACGTGTGGTACCAAGGAGGAGAGCCCAGCAATCCGTTTAGGAGGAGAACTTTTCACCAGTCCTAAAACTGGTTCTGGACAGTTAGAAACCCTAGTTTTCTGGGTAGTGTTTGCATGAGGGAAAAGAACGGCTTGGATAGAACCAAGACCCTAGAAATATTGAAGCTGTAGACAAGGGAAACAAATTTCCTAAGCCAAGAACCACGTTTCTTTGGTGGTTTTAAGAGGGAAAAGCAATTTACCCCTGTTCAGAGACCAACTAGTGGCTCAAGAGCAAAACCTTTGGAATAGGCTTCATGCAAGTGTTGGTAAGATGGAGTTTAAGTGAAGTTCTAGAAACCCTAGGAGGTTGTTTTGGAGTTTTGGAAAACATTCCCTCACCCCTGCAAGATTCATTCATGTATTGAGGGAGGATTAGTCTTTTGGATGGATAAAAGGCTAAGAAGGAAAGGAGTCATAGCACCAAGATTTGGCTTGGTAGTTGCAAACTTGACAAGATAGTGAGGTTGGCAGGAGAACCAGGGGAACTTAGAAAAGATAGAGTTCCTATAGGTTAGGGTGGAACATAAATTTCACCAAGGAGGTCTATGTCAAGGCCTAGCACAGGAAACTGTGACTGTTTCCTGCAGCATCTGAAAACAGTGTAACTGATTCCTGCAGCTTCCAGGAATCTGTGATTGCTTCCTATAGCCTCCCTATCAGGGGGTTGAATCAATTGTACCTTAAAATTTCAAAACCCTCACAAACATTCAAATCCACATTAATTCAATTAACCCTTAATCTATTTGAATTATTTTTCATGAAAGCAGGTAACAAAAATAGAACCAAAGCAACACCATGCACAATGGAACACCATATTTACATGGAAAACCCATGAATGGAAAAACCACGATGAGGATTAGCTCACAATATAAAGTAATATCAACACTTATTAGAAAGGGCTCATTGCCCAAAAGAAAGAAAGGCTTACTGCCAAAGGCTCATTGCCAAAATAGAAAATAAGATAGAGGGGAGTCTTACAATGAGAAATCCATATCAATGCAATAGAAAATTCCACTAGAACATCACCAACACCTTCATAGTCTTACAAAATATTGTAGATACCTTCTACTCACTACATATAGTAATCTAACACATGAAATATCACACTACATTGCACAAATTTGCACCTCACAACTTTTCAATTTGCATCATTTGCATCACATACATCTATCTTATCATACCTCAACAATTCAAAACATAATTATACCATCTTCAACCTTGAAAACATTCTCTAAGGTCGGCTATGCACCTCAACCATGCAAATTCAAATTAGGTCGATACCAAAACATTCTCGTGGTGGAAAGGAATGAAGGAAAACCAAAACACACCTTAACTCAAACCTAAATCCACTCATACACACCATGCCATGCTTCCACAAACACTGAAGAAACTCCACAATTAGTGTAAACACCCAAGATTGAAAAAACCCATGTAAACACCATTAAAAAATTAAGTACATGCTTCCTCAAATCCAAAGATGATTCAAAAACAACACACCATGCTTGAAAACAATCTAGAATATTCCACAAGCACCCTGAAATCCAACAAATTCCTTTGCAAAAAATTTCACCTAGAGAATGTGCACACTCAATACATTTAGAAAATTCTACCATACACTGTAACTCAAGAAACCAACTTTTGAAGAACCAAACCTAAAACAACTTCAATTGAAGAAAGATACAAACACTATTAGTACCCTTCTAGATCCACAAGACCTGAAACCATTTCTCCCAAATGCCTCTATAATGCATAGTTCATACACTAGTGAACACGACTTCCTTTGCACAATAATCCAACACACCAAATTTTGGATGCAACACCTTTGAACACCTCTGATCAACATATCCAAACTAGACAATCAGATCTTCAACATAGAATAAATGCAAAGTGAAACAAGAATGTTACTCTGTAACATAAAACACCACTGCAGCACACTGTTTCCTCTTTTTATTCAAATTTTCTCAAAAGCACTTGGAAACCAAGCACCAAAGACATATCATCAACATCTTCAAGACTTCCTCATCACCACCAAGCTAACTACAACATAGCAACTCAACCATACATCCATAGAGAAAATCTTTTCAAAGCAACACTAGAGGTTGACACCAGTAGATTACTAATGACAACATAATGCAACTAATCAAAGCATCATCAAAGACAACATTAACTCAATACCAACTGCTCACACTCTTACAACAATCTCCTACTCATACAGTTGACGCAAATGACAAAACCAAAGCTTTTTGACATCAATGACAACACTAACTACACATACAAGTGAAACAATGGAAACCTCTCTCAAAAATGAAGAAAAGTAGAACATGGTATCCTTATTAAAGAGAGCATACAAAAAATTTGCATGGTCCTATGCTAATATTTTAAGTCTCGGCTGATCATTGGTAGTGCATCACTTGTCAATCTATTAGAAGAAAATATCTTAAGTAGAATTGAAGAAAATATTAGAAGTTGGATTCATACACTTCACTAATTTTTATGAGTGGGTATCTAATATTGTGTCAATATTCCTAATTAAATAGAGGCATCCATGTTTGCATAAACTCCATAGACCTCAACAAAGCATGTACAAAGGATGATTTATCACTACCCAACATTCATGTCATAGTTTATCTTATTGTGGGACATGAGATGTTTACTCATGGATTAATTTTCAAGACAAATCCAAATCATAATAGCCACAAAGGATCAACAGAAAACTAATTTTATCATTCCTTTGAGCACCTTTTATTATTTAGTAATTCCTTTTGGGCATGTTGGTAGGAGAGTGCAATAGTTTAGACATTGCCAATTAAATCCTATTGTATCTTATTGCAAATATCTTATAGAGCATAAGATTCAAGAGATACCATCTGATGAGATCCTTTCACGTTCCATTTTATGTCATATTTTAGCCTTTTTCATATGCCTTCATATCTACCTTAATATTCCATTTGAATACAATATCATATATTTCTACTATCCTTTGCTACATATGATTAAATATAAATAAGTGATATTTAATTTAGTTTTGAGATAAAATATGAGAATTATTTATTGAATTGTATTTACTAATAAACTTTATCATTTCAGCTTTGGAAAATAATTTACAGCATGCTATTGGAGGAGGAGAGCATACTTCTCATTTCCCTTCATCACACATGGAAATAGATTTAATTTCATTTATTAATCATTTTAAATGATTATCTTCTTCAATTGGATGGTAGTTCCTTTATTACAGTAGATAATAATTTTTTGGACAACCACCAACCAAAAGTAATATTCTATATTTATTTTGTTGTTACAAACAACTGTGGCCTAAACAAATATTCTATTATGGTTGATTTGGTGTAATCCACAAGCTGTAAAAGATGCATAAATAGTGCATAAATATATGGATAAAAAGGGGTATAAAAAAAACATGAGAAAAAGGAAGGGCGTGAAAGTAGGGAATAGGTTAGATATGTGTTATACACTTCAATTTTATTCCTTGTTCATCATAAAAGGAAATATAATAGCATTAAAGGGGAGTACATTAGTATATTGGAAAATAGTACAGCGTGAGACATGTAATAGCAGCAATGTAACAAAAAAAGGAAGGCTAGAGAATAGTGTAGAAATGAAGATTGTAATGTGTTTTATTCAAATAAATATTAAATGTTCATTATCTATTTTTTAGTAGAGTGCTTCAGCCACCTCGTATATTGAGAGGAGGGACCACTTTCATGAAATGGTGGTGACGTTAATTTATGTCTTTATTTTGTGTTTTCCTTTTTAGATCTTATTTTATTTGAATGTTGTAGATTACAGTTTGTAAATTAGATTTATCAGTCTATGAAGTGTGATTGAAAATATGTGTTTTTTGTTTGTTTAATTAATCATCTTTGTGATAGATGAGTTTCAATAGTTTTCAATCTGCATAGTTCCTATAGCAGCCTGCACAATTTTCGCAACTTGCACAGTTCTTATAGCAGCCTACACAATTTTGGTAACCTTCATAGTTCTTGTAGCAAACTATTGCAATAATTTTTATAGTAGTGGAGAAAATTCATAGCAATTTAAATGAGTTTTTTTATGTTTTCTTTGTATTTCATCAATACTAACCTCACTACTTGTAACCCTTGCGCATACAACCACTACACCTTTCACAAGTTTATGCTTCTAGATTGACACTTAGACCAAACTGAATTTAGTTGTTAAATATTAAATATTTATCATTATCTACCCTTAGTTTTGGCCTATCACTATCTAGGGTAGGGGTAGGATAGATGGGTAATGTCCCATCTCGTAAATATGTATATATATAGGTAAAGATATGTATAACAAAGTAAGAGGGAAGTAATTAGAAGGAAGAAAGAAGAAGATAAAATATAGGATAAAAACATATAGTAGAATATGTACAGAGTATAGGGGAAAATATATAATAAATATATATAATGTAAAAGGAGATATAAGGAGATGTGAATGTACTCAATTGATATTAATAATATATTGATACTATAATTATATCTACTTTTTGTTTTTTAATATATGGTTAACTAGTTCATCGTGTGTCTGAATCAAACCATTACTCCCTTTATATGACTAGGTCTAAGGTATAAACTACAACACTCAAAAAGTAATTAGGGATCAATACTTTGGTATGTATTCCCCAATTTTATTTCTATCATTGGTTCTATTGTTAGGACCCTAGTTAGGTTGTATAAAGGAAAACAATACTCATATTTTCAAAATTTTAAATCATACATAGAAAAAGAAAGGAAAATAAGGAAGATATAAAAATCTGCAAAATTGTTTTCTTAGTGTCTACCCTATGAGAGGGGGTTAGGAACCAATTGGATGGATAATGGAAAGGGGGAGGAGTTCTAAAGGAATCCTCAAAAAGAGATGTGACCAATAAAAAAAATACCAAATAAATACCATGGGAAATAATAAAGGAATAATGTAATCCCAAAGCAATCACACCTATGGAAAAAGGATATAAGAAAACATAAGAGAGATTAAGGAACAAATTGAATTATCAAGAAAATGTAACAAGGTAAGCCCGAATGGAGAAGAGAGAAGAAAAAACTAAATTAAGAAAGGCACCGTAGATGAATGGAAATTGTGGAGAAGATGAGAATTGAACACACCAATGAGGGTGTTGGAAAAGAGAAAGAGAAAGGAAATAGAGAAGAAGAATAGAATACCTTAGAGAAATCAAATTTATGTTGGGAAAAATTAGGACAACTCATAGCCAATTTAAAGAAGATCATTCATTATTACGAAAATATAGAAGGTTGTTGTTGGGATCATGTAATAGCACAAAGACCCCACTCCTACCATAACCCTCAAAAATTTGTACAATCATAATAGATCTATCAAACCTAAAATTCCATGTAAATGATAGATTTAACGAATTTTTAAAAACCTCCAAAAAAAGGTTCTATCTATTCAAGAAGAAAATTTGGAAGAATTAGTTAATATAAGCATAAGGAAATTGAAGAAAGAAGAAATGGGAAAAGAAGAGGAGACAAAATTTGATTTGGATAAAGAATTGTGTACACTAACAAATAAAATTTCATTAAAAAATAAGAAAGTGAAATGATATCTTGAGGAATCACAACCCCCAGACCAGGACCCATCCCCTAAGCCATATAAGAGTAGAAGAATTTTACAAGAAGAGATAATACAAAGACACGAGAGAGAAAGAAGGAAGATAAGTAGATTGGGAAGAGATGCTTGGGAAGAGTACTTTGGCATAAAGTTAGCAAGAGAAAAGGGAAGATATAAGAAGCCACATACAGTTAGGAGAGTAAAGAAATAAAAGAAATAAAAGAATAATCTATAAATTTAAAAATTTAAAATAGAAGGAAATAAGAATAAAATGAAATCATCAATAAAAATCCCAGTATTTGGAAAATATATAACAAAGGCTACAGAACATATATTCCTATTAGAATCTCTTTGGACAATGCAAGACATCTACAAGGACAAACCAAAATTAATAGACTTTGTATCTTCATTAAGGAAAGAGGTATTGGATTGGTACAAGAGGACTTACCAAAATCATGGGAAAAGTTGGGATGAAGTAAAACAAGACTTCTTGGAAAACTTTGACATGCCAGATATCCCTATGTAGAGTTTTAGTAAAATGAGAGACCTAGTGCAAGGAGAAGAGGAATCTATGAAAGCCTATGATAAAATATTCAAGGAAGTCTACCATAAATTGAAGGAACCTCTAACAAAACAAAAAAACATGGAATGGTTCATCTAAAAATTACAAAAGGACATAAGAGCAGCCTTATATGGAAGCATTTCTAATACTTTAATAGACCTAATCACAATGGAATACCACATAGAAGCTCAAGCATGGCATAGACCCCAAAAAGATGACATAAAGGAAAATCTTGAGAAATTACAGTTAGTGGTAGAATAACTAACTATATAAAATGGTATTTTGGGAAGAGGAGAGTCAAAGAAAGCTAAAGATGTTTTTTGAACATATTGTTTAAGGGAAGGCCATGTCTAAATAGTTAACCTAAGGCTTGAGGAGAAATAATTGCAGCAGCATTGCACATAGAAGTAAAAAATGTACCGATTAAGATAAAATCATTATACTATGGAACTTGCTAGGAATGCGGCTGCCACCTCACAGAGGATTGTCCTAAAAACCAATTTCAACCCCATAATGCATCAAGTCACCCTAATCCAAGATGCCCCATGAACTACAACTGTGATGTGGAAATGGATAGAAAAATGGAATATGTCAAAGGACTTGTGGAAGGCCCCTCATATGACATAGGATACATACAAGCACTTTGGAAAGATAATAGAAGTACTTATGCATTGCAAAAAAACCCACTACAAGATTACATTAGAGATAATGGGTAATCAAACTATATAGTATGAAGAGGACATGGTAGAAATAACCACCAAAGAAGTGATGCTACATATTATAACTATGGAAACATAGGCCATTATGCTACAAAGTGTTAGGAAAACAAGAAGAGGAAGTGTTCATTTTGCAAAGATGATTATCATGACATATTCAAATGTGATAAAACACAATAATATTATCAAAATATAGCATAATCAAGAAGTGATGACTTACAATACCATAAAGGAGCTACAGTAATCAAAAGAATACCACTACAAGGAGCAAGAGATTGTCAAAGAATTTATCAATTTTCATCTTTTTCAACTCTCTATCCTGATGATGGTTCACAGAGTGTGATCCGAAACGTTGATGAAAAAAGACTCCACACAATCAAATCCAGAAGCATTTAGACTTAAATAAAGAATGTTTTCATGAAGAACAATAAATGCAAATTAAGAAAAATAAGAATCTTGAAATAGAGAAAAATAAGGTTACAATACTGACTAGAAAAGAGACTGATACTAGGAAAAATAAACAAAGAGAAATTGAAGAAGTTAGTGAAGAGACGAATTTGGAAGAAGAGGAATATGATATCTTCCAGCCAAGCAAGCAACAACATGATAATGTGGTGGAAAATGAAAAAAACACATTATACAACAATAAAATGATGATATGGCTTCTTTTTTTTAAGAAGTTATGATGCTAAAAAAGTTGGCCTCTTTGGCCCAATAAAAGGACCTCCTAGTCAAATTAAAATAGCTAGGGAAGTATTGGAACAAACAAAAACAAGTCCATCAACTTGCAAAAGACTAGAACTAGAAGAATGGTCCTCTTTTAATAACCGTACACCTTAATAACATCAAATTTAAACATGTGATGGTAGATATAGGTGTGGACCTTAACATTATTCTATAAAATGCTTGGGAGAGACTTGGTAGACCCAAGTTAGTCAAAACACCAATAAACATTAGTTTGGAAAATGGTTTTGGTATGGAGACCTTGGGAACATGGAAAAATATGGAAGTAAACATCCAAGGACTTGAAACAAAATTAGATTTTGAGGTTGTTGAGATGAAAAAACCCTTTAACACTTTGAGAGCATTACTAGGATTGAGATGGTTTGTCAATTCTAATGGGATAGTAGACTCAAGAAAGGAAGGAATATCTCTAGAGGATGACAATAAGATGGTACATATTCCACTAGGAGAAAAGGAAGATAGAACTTATGTAGAAGAAATTAAACAAGAAAGAGAGGGGAAATATCTAAGAATTATCTATTCTATCTCACGACTACCTAATACAATAGAAGAAAAATACCCCAACAACTCTAGAGAAATTGAATCAGATAGTGATAATGATAGTATTGATAGTGAGGAATTTCTAGATGCATGGATGCAAGGAGAACAAGAATTAACTTCCCGAAAGGTTTATGGGTTCCAAAAAGTATTTATGATACACAAAAAATACATAAACCCTCTATAAAACTACCATAATTAGTGGAAAGATACTTCAAAAACCAAAATCCAACCAAATACCTACCAAGCATCTTGTACCCATACCTTGACCTAAAAGTCTAATAGGGTCATCACACCAAAAATCAATGACCACTGGAAAACAATAGTTATAACTAAGACATAAGCATACAAATAGGAAATCAATAACACATAGAAGGAGAAATCATTATAAGGCCATTACAAACTAGACATTTAGTTTAAACCATAGGCAAGCACCGAATAGGCCTGAATTTGAAAATTAAATTCCTCGACCTAACCCTAAATATATAAAACAAGGGACCATAAAATAATATTATATAATTAGACTAACCTAACATGATCATAAAGTTAAAATAGAATGTACTATGATCTAACATACACCCAAAGTAGGGAATAACTCACTGAGAAAAAAAATCCATAGGAAAATAACGGTCAAAAGATTGTAGAAAGATGAGAAAATGGCTACACCATTTAACAAACTTACCTAGTAGAAAGCTATTAATATATATCGCTCTTTCACTTTCACTCTCTTCTTATCATACTTGTTCAACTCCTGCACACTCAAAATACTACTCGTGAAACCCTAAGAAAACTATAATTTTGCTACAAATTCTTAGCTTCCAAAAATGGTTGCACCTACCTTTGTTGAAATTTCTTAAAAGACTAGGCCTAAATACAAGCAATTTCCATAAACTAAAATGGAGACCAACCTAGAAAGTGCATTTTTTAAAGTACCCACAAACATCATTTACATAGAAGATGTGATACCATACTTGATCCATGAGGATTTGAAGCGTACTTAATGTTGGATGTTGTGGTTGTGTTGCTGATATGTGGTTGTCATTGATGTCAACACTATTAGCATTTGATGTATTGAAGGTTATGTATGTCGAGGATATTGAGAAAATTGTAAAATAAAGTATTGCAGGTTCCCAGTGGAACTGTGAAGGTCATGAAGGTGTCTTGTTTTGTACGTTGAAGATCAACTACTATGGACTAAAGGTTTTATTGCTGAGTGTATCTAGTCCATCCACCAGAAGTTTCAGAGGTCTGCATGAAGATTTGTTCGAGTTATAAAGATCTGTTTTCTGATAGTGTTTTTGTGGTCTCTGTCAATGTTCTTGATTAAAGTTGGTATAATTCTAGTAATTCTAGTTGTTTCAAATGTTTCTCTATTGTTTCTTGGTGTTTGTGGATGTTTCTAGATCATGCTCTATCTTTGTTGCACGTCCACGTTGATTGGTGTGCTCATGGTCGAAGATTGTATGTCTGATTTTTCATGTTCTTGGTTGACGTGATGGTTGTAACGTGTTATGGATCCTTGGAGATTAAAATTTGAATGTTTGGTGTGCTCGAGGATATTGTTTTGGGTCACATCATGATATTAGCCAACGGTGTTTTATCCACATTGAAAACTTATTTGTAAGTTTGGGACGACATTGAAAATATGTTTCATATTTCTGGCCGACTAGGTTGTTGATGTAATTCCATGTTGCGGATATATAAGAGCGGTTGTTTGACTAAAGATAGTGTGTGCATAAGAGAGATTGTATGCCAAAGAAAGTGCAGAAGTGTGAATAATGTTCTAATCATTTGATTACAGAGAAGAGAGAGGAAGTTTGAGCGAAGTGTGAAGAAGGTTTTCTATGCTTAACTGGAACTGTAATCAGGATTTTGAAGAAGCTATTTTCTCAGTTCACAATCCAGATGGTTTTAATCCAAATCTTTCTTGGGCAGTGAGCCCTCTTGTAATTGAGCAGTGAGCTCTAGGCAATGTTTCTGAATGCGTGTGCATTCCCATTATTTTTTATTATACTTTTAAGAGGGTATAATCTTGTGGACTAACATCCACCGTGGTTTTTCCCTTAACATGGTTTCCACATAAAAATCTTGGTGTTCTATATGTTTCTAATGTATTGATTGTTTATGTTTTATTGTTCATTCATCAAATCTGAGATTGAATTAAGTAAAGTTTTAAAAGTTTAAATAACATGTGATAACTGATTCACCCCCCCCTTTCAGTTGTTTTTCCTTGTTTTACCAACACTTAAGCCATTAAGTATCAATCCAATAAGATCATTCAATGTAAACAAAGACGAAGAAGCCATTCAAACTAGCATATTAGAACACAAAAGTTTAATAAACATCTACTCTAAGACATTGAAACTTATCCTATTGGTGGAGTGGTGTCGCATTGATGTGGAATGGCGACCCTTTCCCAATCCCTTGGATAATGAGCTTGTTTCAATTGATTCTATTGAAGAGAATCAATGAAACCGATGAAAGATGTGTTATAAAACATGATGAAAGCTATTTTAACATGATAAAAGCTAAGATGATTGATGCGAGTGTATGAAAAAGCTATTCTAAATGTATGCAAGATTCAAAAGATTAAAACCCTAATTTTGAAATATACTAAATGGATACACCTAAGGTACCATGGAAGCCATTAACGGATGCTCTAAGCTAATAATGCAAGATTTAAACTAAAAAAAATCTAAATATGTGTTAAATGTAGATGTAAATGAGAGTGATTTTAACAACATAAGTTTACTATTAAAAGATGGATCCTTATTCAATAGATGCAAGGTCTATTTATAGAATAGGCAAAAGGAAACTGGTGGTCAAGATTGAAAGAATCAATCAATGGTCGATGATATGTCTAGATAATAGTTTATTTTTTCTTGGTTTTATACAGACTTTAAGATACTTTTGAACATACTTCCTAACAATATTCCATATTATATTATCCTTTTTGTATCCATTATACAGACCTAAGGCCCAAAAACATGATGATGGAATTATGGTTTAATATATTAGCATTAAGTGGTTTATATGAATATGTGCATGAAAATGTTGATGGAAAGTTATGTTTAATTCTGATGGTTATCCTTGTGTACGTATTTTGTGAAACTAACTTGTTTGTAGTAAAAAGAGGAACCATGATGCACAGTTGTTGTGGGATGAACCCGTAGCAAAAGGGGCATCGAATACCATAACAAGCGATGTTGTATAAATAGTTGAACGTGGTGGTTATTGCTCAAAGGCATTTAATGAAGATAGAACATGTGTTACCATAAACAGTTAATAAACGTTGAAGAAGAGGTATTTTCTGATATGGAACTTTGACAAATGGATGTATGATTGAATGTAATCTATTTTGACATAGTTCTAGTTTGATAGGGTTCTCTTTCTTTTCAGTTATAGATTGAATAATTCCAAATCTTGAATCCACACTCTAGATATATGGGAGTGGAATTAATGATTTTGGTTTAAGTTCTTGCTTTCAATAACAACTCCCTCAGTTTGTATATAACTGTTGGTTGTTCACAAGTTATACTCTCTGTTATTTCCAGCTGAAACATGAATCTACATAATGGTTGAATCCATTTTTTGTAAGAATGTTTGCAATCTTTTATCTTATGCAATAAATGAAGATCAATTCATGATATGCATGAAATCTATTTGTTAGATTGATTTTCGTTAAGTGGGAATAGTTACTTGAGTAGGCCACTCAAGGTATTTTTCTTCACTTCATCTTTTAGTTATTTCATTTATGTTGATAGTAAATATTAGTTTACTGTTATTCATGAATTGTATGCAAGTAATTGAAGTTTCATTTCTTTCTTATTACAAGTGGATGCTTAGGAACATGCATGTAATAATTATTAGTAATAATCCGGAGGATAGTTTAGTTGAGTCAATAATCTTAATCAGGTTTTTTAGTCAACACAATATTATTTCATTAAGCAATAGTTTAGTTACAGCTTTTACTGTAGGTACCCGTAGCAACTAAGTTTTAGTTATACTTTTACTGTCTTATAGTTTTTTGAATTTCCTACAACTAGAATAACTTTAGAAGGATAGTTTAGGTAGTTGATTCCATGAAGGAATATATAATGTTGCACCATAATAAGCTTATGCACCTTGGTTGATGATTTAATGTAGTCTTAAGAAATTTCAAGTGAATTGTTTAGCTAGTTGACCCTCTGAATTGAGTGACCTTCACCAAGTTTGCAAAACATTAACTTGGACTCTACATTTTTGACACCATTTTTGGGGATGGTGCTATCTTCATAGACCTATTTTTATAGTTTTCATAGTTAATTTTCCCTTTCCAAGCATTAGGACTATTAGAAATCACCTTTTTCAACACCAAGCTACTAAAATTGTGCAGTTTCATTTCCATACAAAGATAAACATACCGTATGCAGAGGCAGAGAGATAACCAAGGAAGATTCATCCCTTCAGACACTCAAGATAGAGAAGATACTCTTGGTTTTGTTGACTATACTGTAGAGATTGTTGAAAGTGTAGACACTGACTTTCCATCTACCTCATCTTCATCATCATCATCATCTTCCACATCCACTAAAGGGACCTTCCGAGCAATGGTAGATCCTAATCCACCAGAGAAGGGTACTTTGAGTTCCCCATTACTGACCAAGCCAGAGCTACTATGCTGAAAAATATTCCACCATTAGCATTACTAGTATTTTATGGCTTGGTAACTGAGGACCCAAATACCTTTCTCTTTGAGTTTGATGTTTTGTGCAGAAGTTATGATTACACTTTTGATGCTCACTGACTCAAGCTCTTCCTAGCTACTCTTAAGGATTTTTCCCTTAGATGGTTTATGGGGCTTGGAAAAGATGTTGTTCCATAGTGGGACACCATGAAGACAAAGTTCCTAGAAAAATACACTGAACTATTGTAGAGGATTAGACCGAAGAAAAGATGACATTTTCTCAATGTCTCAAAAAGAGGATGAGCCACTAGAAGACTATGTGGAAATATTTCAATTTTCTTTGAAGAAGAACCCCCAACATAAACTATCAGAGGAATCCCTTAAAATGGTATTTCTTAGGGGAATTAATGAAGATAGTATGGATGCCCTCAACCTTATTGGGGAAGGAGACATTTCTACAGGTCCATTTGAAGACATTTGTAAAGTTTGTAGGAATTATTCTAGGTCCCTTTCCAAGAATCCAAGAGGGGAAAGGTCATTCATCACAAGTAAGTCCTCTAATGGAGTTTCTAAAGTTGCAATCAGTAATTTATTGCCCAACATGGAGCAAGATATAATCATTCATCTAACAACATATTTGGACACCCTCCACATCAAAAATAAGTAGGAGGAACTAGAATCCATGCTCACTAAGTACTATCCTACTTTTAGGCAGAGGAAATCCAATTGTAAGTGCAAATGCATGGCTAGTATCCAACAAGAAAGAATTGAGAAACCAAATTTCTAGGCAATGGAAGGAGATGATGGACAACTCTTCTACATAGTACAAAGCAGGCCTTGGCAGCAGAACAAGGTATGCCACTAGACCCCCTTAGTTTTAATCCATCTTTTCCTTTGGGAAATCAAAAAATTTCTACCTGGAACACTCATCAATGGCAACCTCAGTGGCAAAAAGGCTAGCAATGGTAGCAACCCAATATGAATTACCAGCAGCCTATGCTACCACCTCCTCCACCTCAGTAGCAAGATTTGACACCTCCATCAAATCCTCAATCCCAGCCACCTAAACCATCACAAATACCTACCCAACCTACACCTAACCCTAACACTAAGCCTGTTCAACCGGCTTATACTAATGAAGCTATTTAGTACCCCACTTATGGGGTAGGGTGAGTGATGTCCACCTCAAATCAGGAAAACAAATTGTTGGGCCTTCATCCCCCCAAGTCACAAAAATCGAGGATGAGGAACCTACATTTGAGGCTTCTGAAAAATCACCTTTGGAGCCTGAGCAAAATTAGGTACACCAAACTACCTCAAATTCCAAGCCACCTTTTCCTGAATGCCTAGCTCTACAAAAGCATCACACACAAGTTGAGACTAATTTTTTAGGACAGTTAAAAGATGTTAACATCAAAATACCACTCATCCAAGCTATCAAAGACATTCCCATCTACATTAAGATAGTAAGAGATCTTTTTTTTAAGAAGCCAAATAGAAAAAGGAAAGATCCACAAACAAATCATGTTTTGGGGAATCTTGTAGACATCATGTTGGGAAACATTATAGTCTCTAAGTATACTGAGCCTAGTAGTCCAGTTGTGGATGTAAAGATCAATGGGACTCTCATTAAAAACACTTTGATAGACTTGGGGGTGGCCATCAATGTCATGACAAAAGAAACAATGCAGTTGCTTTAGTTGGTGAACCTCAGGCCTACACAAATTGTCTTACAATTAGCTAATAGGTCCATTGTTAAACCTAAAGGGATAATTGAAGACATATTTATTGTATTTGATTCATGGGAATACACTGCAAACTTCATAGTCTTGCAACCTATAGTTAACCTTGCAAGTTACCCACTCATCCTAGGAAGGCCTTGGCTGGCAACAACCGATGCATTCATAGGATGCAGATCTGGTAAAATGATAATATCCAATGGAACAATCACAAAGAACTTGGTTCTTTATCCACCAGCCCAACCATATGCATATTTGGAGCACTCCATTTGGTCCAATTTGGGTGAGGAAGAGGAAGATAGCTACTCTCTTCAGACCTTGATGACTATTGAGTGCATCCCCTTATTGGATGACCAAGATGAAGATGAGCTTATCACTCATGTAATCCAAAATGACTATGGAAGGAGTTCACAATAGCAGAATTGTCTCATATGCCTGCAAGACCCTTTGCAAAGTATTGTACCTATTGATTCTATAGAAGGGATATCACAACTATTTCATTCACTACTCACTCAACAATGTTTACCAATCATACCAAGCCTTGATCTCTCTTTGGTTCAAGAGTTATCAAAGAATTAGAAATTATGTCAAGGAGGATGTTAAATATTAATAATGCCTTGACTGAGGAATAACAAAATTCTTTGTAATTAGTGTTGTAGGCACACTCAGTTGTATATGCATGGGATTACCATGATATGAGGGGCATTGATCTTGATCTTTGCATGCATAGGATTTACATTAATGAAGGCTATAGACCTATCAGATAGCCACAGAGATGCATGAACCCAACTCTGAGAGATATAGTGAAAGTTGAATTGCAAAGGCTTTTAGATGTTGGTTTTATATACCCTATTTCAAATAGTGAATAGGTTTCACCATTGGTTATAGTCCCAAGGAAGGTGGGAAATGGAGAGTTTGTGTTGATTACAGGGAATTAAATAATGCCACCAAGAAATATCATTTTCCACTACCATTTATTGACCAAGTTCTTGACTCTTTGGCTGTAAAGAAATATTTTTCATTTCTTGATGGTTTTAGCGGTTATAACCAGATCAAGATTGCACCAAGAGATCAAGATGAGACCACATTGACCTGCCCCTTGGGAACTTATGCATATATTTTTTTACCCTTTGGCTTGTGCAATGCTCTAGCTACCTTTCAAAGAGTAGTCCTCAACATATTTTTTGATTATTCCCACAACTGTATGGAGATATACATGGACGATTTCACCACTTATGGTGAAACTTATGAAGAAGCTCTTAGTAACCTAGAGAAAGTGTTAAAAAGATGCAAGGAACACAATTTATCTCTCAACAATGAGAAGTGTTTCATGATGATGACACAAGGCATTGTGTTAGGACACTTTATATCTAGTGAAGGCATATAGGTTGATCCAAAGAAGATTGAGATTATGTCTAACCTACCTGAACCACATAAACAAAAGGATGTAAGAATTTTCTTGGGACATGCAGGTTACTATAGGTGATTTATTCAAGATTTCAATAAGATTGTTGCACCTCTGTTTATTTTGTTGACAAATGATTCTGAATTTGATTGGACTGAAGGTTGTCAAAGTTCATTTGACAAACTAAAGGTAGCTTTAACTCATGCACCGGTTCTCAGAGTCCCAAATTGGACATTTCCATTTCACATCCACACTGATGCATCTCACTTTGTCATTAGATCAGTCCTAGGGTAGAAAGAAGGGAATAAGGAATACACAATCTATTATATTAGAAAAAACCTCCAAGTCATAGAATTAAACTACACTATGATAGAAAAAGAAATGCTTGTAGTTTTCTATGCTATTAACAAGTTCAAACATTATATAGCTAGTTATCAAGTGTTCATACATACAGATCACAAAACCATTAGGTGCTTGATGAAAAAACCGGTGGTAGGTGGAAGACTTGTTAGATAGTTATTGTTGCTGCATAAATTTGATATAAGAATAGTTGACAAGCCTCGCAAGGCTAATGTAGTTGTTGATTTACTGTCTAGATTGCCTACCCAATCATTAGAAGGAGTAGTTCATGATTATTTCCCTGATGATAATCTATTTGATCTAAATGTACATACACCATGGTTTGTTGATATAGAAAACTATTTGGTGTCAGGACAGATTCCAAGTCACTACTCTCTAAGAGAGAAAATGCAATTGGTTCATAAATGCTTCCCTTATTCATGGATTTTTGGATTTTTGTTTTACACTAGCCTATATAATATTATGAGAAGATGTATTAGAGAGGATGAAGAGTTTAACATATTGAAAGAATTCCATGATGAACCTTGTGGTGGACATTTTGTTTCCAAAAGGATAGCTTTCAAGATTCTGACAATGGGATATTATTGGCCAACCTTACATAAGGACTCTGTTAAATATACTAGAAGCTATGACCACTACCAGAGGATGGGAAGACCCACAAGAAGTGATGAAATTATTTTACAGCCCCAACTAGCCCTGACTCTTTTTAACAAGTGGGGGCTAGATTTCATTGGACCCATCTCTCCTAGCTCAAATCATAAAGAATACATATTGGTGTGCATTGATTACTGAAGCAAATGGGTTGAAGTTAAAGCATTGAAATTTTCTAGAGATGGAAATCTTGCAAAAAATTAATATGAGGAGATCTTCACTAGATATGGTGTACCCAAGGAAACAATGACTGATCAGGGACCAAAATTTACTTTAAATGTAATTGCAAAGTTGGTAGAAGAATATCAAATCAGGCATAAGAAATCTACCCCATATCATCCTCAAGCTAATGGACAAGTTGAGGTTACCAATAGGGAGATTGAAAATATCTTGACAAAAACAATGCAACTCCATAGATGAGATTGGGTATCCATATTACTAGAAGTGGTTTGGGCATACAAGACCACATGGAAGACAACAACAAGGTTTGCTCCTTATGAGTTGGTTTATGGAAAAACAATAGTATTGCCTATAGAATTTGAATACAAAATTCTCAGGAGAGCAGTGGAGTTAGGCATAGATTTAATAGAGGCGCAAAAGGAAAGATTGCACTCTTTGAATGGATTGGATGAAATCCACATGGAAGCAATCCATCATACAGAGGTGATGCAACAACAATGAATGAAGTGGCATGATCAGTTTATCAAGACAAAAGAATTTCATGAAGGGGATTGGGCTCTGTTGTATGGCTCAAGGTATAAGGATTTCAAGGGGAAACTCTAGTCTAGGTGGCTAGGCCCTTATGAAATTAGTAAGGTTTACCCAAATGGTGTAGTGCAAATGCATACCATTAATGTTATCCAATTCTCCCTTCTTGTCAATGGACACAGACTTAAGTTATATAAAAAAGCCAATGCATCATGATGACTTCATCTTTTCACTCATACAACAATATGGTGCTCATAGTGAGCCTAAAACGGACTCTAATTCACAAAGTCCTACATCTGATCTAGGGGACATACTAAGCACATCTAGTAACCCAGCAGTTGAGTTACAAAACTCAGCTACTAAGGACACCCAGACCTAATTTTCCATGCTTTCACACATGCACACATAGCATAATATTTATACACACACTGTACGGTTATGATAATAAGCAAGCTATCTTTACATAGGACTTGTTCATCATATTCATAAGGGACCTAATGCCGAAGGGCCCTGTAGCTTCACCTTACCTGCATTTTGATAGGGACCTGATACTGTAGGTGCCCATAATAACATTTGACGGTTGGAAAAGAATATTTTATTCATTTGGCACCATATTTAATGCAAGGATATATGCATTCATTTTTATTATTCCATCCTATTCATCCTAAATATCATGGCATAATTATTTTATTTCCTGCATACATTTCAAATCTTTCAACCATCACATCATCCACTTCCATCTATCTCACCATCTCCACTCGCCATCCTAGATAATTATTACCTTTCTTTTAATATTCATTGCCTCAAATCCTTAATCACATATATATTTTTAGTTCTCATGTGCCACTGATGGTTATTTTCACATGACGGTACTCAAGGTAAACTATTATGATTATGAAAGATTTCTTTAAAAAAATTATGCACTTTTATTTTATTTTCACGCATGTGAGTTATTAAATTATTTAATTCCATCAACTCACATTTATACCACCTCTAAATCATCACCATGAAGTGAGGTCACTTCACCCATTAAGTTGGGGGGGTATGCTCAATCTGTCTTTTCACCACACTTTTTGAATTTTCCACCCTAAATTAAATTAATAAAATCATGACATGCAAATCCTAGAGTTATGTTTTTATTGTTATTTCAACCCACTTCCATTTTTGCATTTCCTAAAAACTTGAAATCCTATAGAATTTGTAAGAACCTTATCTTGGTTTCAATCATAGCTAAATTGACAAGGGATTTGCAACTATAGTCTGGTGTGGTAGTAAGGATACATTTGGAAACTAAGGTTTTGAAGTCATAAGTGAAGTTGAGAAGTGATAGGTAGAGATTGAGTTGAAATTTTGAGTTGATTTGGTATACTAAGCAGTAAAGAGAACTAAGATGGGTGGAGATGTCATAAGGAGAGAGTCATCAGCTCATCAACAAATTTTGGAGGATGCAATTGTTCTTCCTATATTCACAAGGGTTGGATGGCTCAACTATTTCCTAAAATTGACAGAGTATAGTGATGATTTAACAAGAATATTTGCAAAAACTTTGCAGTATGGCAAAGCCATGGTAAAAGGACTTGCTATGGATGCTTCCAAGATTTCCATTGCTCAAGTAACCGGATTTCCTAGGACGAGAGTAGAATTTCCAACTCGGTCTTATGCAGTTGCTACTTGAGAGGAATTCTCCATAAGAGGGGAGGTATTGGATTCCTCATCAGAAGGTATGAAAAGAATGTCCCTCCACTGGTTATGGGCAAGGTGTGCTTCTTATATTGTCAGATATATTACATGTGATGGGAGAAAAAATCTTTTTTGTATTGTCCATTTCAAGTTGTTAAGTCATCTTAGGCATAACAAGATAGTCAATGTACCCAATTTTCTATACCAGTTGTTGAAAAGAATGGCTTCAGAGTATCAAAGAAGACAATTTGATACTTCTCTCTCTCATCATTGTTTGATTACTTTGTTGATAAAAAGAAGCCTAAGAATTCAGTACCCACAAATGAGGTGGGAGGATTTTAGGGTTGAAGAATGAAAGACATCAACAGTTTGTTGGTAATGCTTGGAAATATAGGAATTCAATGAACCCCAAAATGAACTTGAAGGGGAAAACCCTCATAATTCACCTATGACCTCACCTACCCGCAGCCAAAGCGAACATGTAGAACTTGAAGAGTCAGAGTCTGGGGCATCCGAAAATGAAGAATTACCTTCTTTAAAGCCACGAAAATCTAAAAATAGAAGAAGTAGTGTGTCCACTACTTCCACACCCTCTAAACCAGAGGAAGAGGATCCAAAAGGAAAGAGGGTTGTTCAAGAAAAGAGAAAGGGTGTTAAAAAGGAGAAGAAGAGAGCATAAGTAGAGATACTTACCCCCAGACATTTTGGAAGGATCAAGCAACAAAATATTGCAAAGGAAGGTATAGGGGAACCTAAGGGAGAAGAGATAAATAGAGAACAGTTCCTGGAAAATCAACACCAATAGGAACAATAGTAGGAAAATGTCATAGTTGTGGAGACTAATTCTGAATTAGGAGGGAATGTCCCTGGTAATATGGATGCACCTATGAAAAAGAGAAGGTATATTGCAAAGAAATTAAGGACAGAAGCTCCAGATAGTCCCACATATGGATAATATGGAGAAGGGAAGGAGTAGTTTGAAGGTAGAGAAGAAATTTATCTTGAAGAGAGGAATGTGAGGTAAGAAATCCAAGAAGCACTGGATAGAATTAAACTTCTAGAGGAGTTGGTGAAAAACTATGAGCAAAAGGACAAAGAAAGGGAAGTCAAAATGAAGGAGACGAAGGAAAAATTATAGTTGTATGGTCATGGTGCTAAGTTATATTTGTTGGCACAATTGGCTAATACCAAGACAGGGGATAAGGAACTTACCATTCCAAGTGAGAAACCCCCTCCTCTTAAGACTCCTAGTTATCACACAACTTTCTCTCTAGGTTACCAATTGTGGAGTGTAACTAATGAGTTTGAAAGAGAAAAATAAAAATGGAAGAAGGAAAAGGAGAGATACATGCAAGAATTGGAAAAGAAAGAAATGGAATTTAATAAGTCAGTAGTCCGATTGGAAGAAGTTGTAGATAAGGCTACACAAATTATCAAATGTAGGCCTCTGCCCAGGACTTATGCATTGTTTCTACAGAGAGGTACTTTTGTTTTCAGTTTAATAGATTGATTAGTAAACAATCAGCCGCTATGATTCAACTGGATGAGTTTCTTAAAATCTTTACGGCTTAGAGGACAGGGATCAATTATGTGAATTTTATCTGCACGATTATGTGATTCTTAATGAAATAGAATGGGATCCCTGAATTTTTGTGGGATATCTTCAAGTCAGAGCCCTTGCCTCTTATTATAGAAATGAATAGCTTAGAGGAGAAATTATGGAGGAATATGATGAAAAAGAGAAATCTATTGCACTTTTAGTGAGAAAGGAGGCAAAGGAATCAGAGGTAATTATTGATGAATGGATGAGACTTCTTGGGGATAAAGGAGTTGGAAAGACAATAATGAAACTCAGGAAGGAATAATATGAGAGGATGAAAATGTTAGTTGTAGGAATTATACAGTAGTGTTATAAGTATGTACAAAATCGATGGAATGAACTAACCCCTGAATTGCAGAAGAAGGAGCCACATTCTGTGTACAACTTTACTGCTATGCTCCAGAGGGTGCAGAAGTACATGGCAACCAATATTAACAAAGTATTTCATTGGATACCCCTTAAATTCCAACCACTTATTCTCCTTTGTCCAATTCCACATTGGACTGGAAATAAAGGTGATGAATGTGAAAGGGAAGAAACTATCAGAATGAGGTGTCTTTTGGCATATCGAGGTTTTTATCTATAGCAAGATCAAGGTGCTAGTGTAGTCATGGACCTAAGGAAATTTTCTCTGCAGTATAATCAAGACCCTTAGTATTTTGTTTGGGGAGAAGCAAAAAGTTGAGTTGGGGGGAAATGATAGGTCCAGATAATAGTTTATTTTCTATTGGTTTTATACATACTTTAAGATACTTTTGAACATACTTCCTAACAATATTCCATATTATATTATCCTTTTTGTATCCATTATATATACCTAAGGCCCAAAAACATGATGATGGAATTATGGTTTAATATATTAGCATTAAGTGGTTTATATGAATATGTGCATGAAAATGTTGATGGAAAGTTATGTTTAATTCTGATGGTTATCCTTGTGTACATATTTTGTGAAACTAACTTGTTTGCAATAAAAAGAGGAACCATGATGCACAACTGTTGCAGGATGAACCTATAGTAAAAGGGGCATTGAATACCAGAATAGGGGATGTTGCAGAAATAGTTGAATGTGGTGGTTATCGGTTGAAGGCATTTAATGAAGATAGAATGTGTGTTACCATAAACAATTAATAAACGATGAAGAAGAGATATTTTTTGATATGGAACTTTGATAGATGGATGTATGATTGAATGTAATCTATTTTGACAGAGTTTTAGTTTGATAGGGTTCTCTTTCTTTTTAGTTATAAGTTGAATAATTCCAAATCTTGAATCCACGCTCTAGATATCTGGGAGTGGAATTAATGATTTCAGTTTAAGTTGTTGCTTTCAATAACGACTCCCTCAGTTTATATATAATTGTTGGTTGAGTTTGTAGTTTAGTTAGTTGGTTGTTCACAAGTTATACTATTTATTATTTCCAGTTGAAACATGAATCTATAGAATGGTTAAATCTAGTATGTGTAAGAGTGTTTTGTAATCTTTTATCTTATGCAATAAATGAAGATCAATTCATGAGATGCATGAAATCTATTTGTTAGATTGAGTTTCGTTAAGTGGGAACAGTTACTTGAGAAGGCCACTCAAGGTATTGTTCTTCACTTCATCTTTCAGTTAATTCATTTCTGTTGATAGTAAATATAAGTTTACTGTTATTCATGAATTGTATGCAAGTAACTGAAGTTTCATTTCTTGCTTATTACAAGTGGATGCTTAGGAACATGCATGTAATAATTATTAGTAATACTCTAGAGGATATTTTAGTTAAGTTGGTAATATTAATTAGGTTTTTAGTTAACACAATATCATTTTATTAAGCAATAGTTCAGTTACAACCTTTTTTGTAGGTACCTGTAGCAATTGAGTTTTAGTTATACTTTTACTATCTTACAGATTTTTGAATTTCCTACCACTACAATAACTTTAGAAGGATAGTTTGGGTAGTTGAGTCCATGAAGTCATATATAATGTTGCACCATCATAAGCTTACACACCTTGGTTGATGATTTAATGTAGTCTTAAGCAGTGTCAAGTGAATTGTTCAACTAGTTGACCCTCTGAATTGAGTGACCTTCACCAAGTTTACAAAACATTAACTTAGACTCTACAATTAGGATGGAAGGATAATGAAGGCATGGATCATGGATTCCCATCAAGGGTTAAGAATGCAAGATGATATTTAATCAAGGGCTCACAATCATCCAAACAAGCACACTTTCAAAACTTGCACAAGAAGTTTGTTGAAAGTTTGTTACAAGGAATAATATTCCTTTTTTCAAATGAGTGAAGAGGCAAAGAATATTCCATGGGAATATTCCTTTTTGGAGGAAAAATAGCATTTAGTTAATTAAAATCAAATTCAATGTGCAAAGGGGAAGGAATATTCTATGAGAATATTCCATTTTTGGAGGAATGTGCAAAGGAGGAATATTCCCTTACAAGTGGGAGGATTAGATTTAATTAGTAATTTGACAATTAAAAATTATGCAAACTAGGGGAATTATATGATATTCATTAAATAAATGATTTAATGAAAAGGGGTATGTGATATGATATTTAATTAAATAGCTTATGGTTATTTAATTAAATAAGCAAACTTAGGGATTAAATTAGATAATTTGATTTATCCAATTTAGTAGGACAAAAGGTTAGCATGAAAGGGGTAGGAAATAACCTAATTAGATTAATTAGGTTAATAGATGAAATGACATAATTAATTAAATAGATGGGCTAATTTAATCAATTAAGCGAAAGGAGGATGGGTTTTAGGATGAAACAATGTTAGTATATCAAATTCGAGTGGATGATATCATTCAAGACATTTTTAAGTGTCTACATTTTTCCCCTCTTTGAAGTGATGTACCTGTTACATTGGTTCAAAGACTGACGCTTTTCAAATTAAATTTGTTGCTTAGATAAAAAAAAAAAATTGGATCCCACACTATTGCCCCAGTTTTATTTTTTGGATGCCCCACTATTGCCCCAGCGTAAGGAATAAGTTGGTTCCTACCTCCTCAAGAGATTGGGCAAAAATTTTGAATTTTAGGTTGATCTCTCGACAAAGGTAAAATATAGGTTTAGATGCCAAAACATGCCCCAGGATCGCAAAAATGGCCTCAAATGCAAAAAAATAGCTCAAAATAGGCTACACAGGGTGGAAATAGGTAAAATAGGTCAAAACCCTAGCTTTTGGTCTAAATTAGGGCAAACAACACTAATTTTTTGGCTTAAATAGGTGAGAAGGGTTACACTCCCAATTCATTTATGCATTCAGCCCTTAGAGATTTGTGCATTTAGAGCTCTAACACCTTGGCGAGATGGCTCACCATGTGCTTCCTCTTCACCTTTCTGAGTAGATTCAAGAGTACCAGCGTCGAGCAGACGCATGACCCCAAGTATGTGATTCAAAACTTGCCTTGATTTTTTCATATAGGTGCATTTAATAGCGCATCGAAATTAGGTTTTAGGAGTGTCGCTATATAGCGATGTGCAAAAGGCATCAGAAGCGTCGCTATTGATATTTTAGCGATGCACCTTCTTTTTAGCGGTGTACAATCATTTTTTGGTTGAGCAACGCTTTTGATTTGGGGGTCACGAGTTTAATATGGCGATGCATAGGATTTTTAGGTTGAGCAATGCTCAAAAGCAGTGGGAAAATTGATGTCGTGAGAGCACTATTTAGATATTTTGGAAAATTGGTGTTGTTTGTGCGATGTGTGCAGGAGGATCTACTGCCATTGATGTTGAGAGAGCATCGTTCAGATATTTTGGTAGCAGCCCGAGACTTTTATGACTTAGAGGTGGACCAGCTGGGGATAATGGGGTTATACTTCATCACTTTCTTGCCTAAGGTATGGACCCACCTTGCCATAATGACAATGTTGATTAAGAGGTGGCACAGCAAGACATCCTCTTTCCACTTGCCCACTGGTGAGGCTACCGTCACCCTTAAGGATGTGTGGTGTATCCTAAGACTTCCCATCCATGGGGAGTGAGTTATATATGACACAGATGTGTCGAGAGAGGTGTGTTGCTCCATGTTGCAGACTAATAACATCATCTTGGTCAATTCACAAATAGATTTAGATTTGTACAAGGCTCGTGTACCGATCTTCAGATTGTTTGTTGTTGCACTGATTGCTAGAGTGATTTCCCCATATCGATAGGGTAGAGGATTCAGTCTAGTTTGGGGTGTAGTGTGGTACGGCATGATTAGGAGAACCACGATGTATAAATGGGGTCTAGTTCTTCTTGCTTCCCTATATCATGATATGCATCAAGCCGTCTACTAGGAGGTTAGGAGCATTGGGTTAGGTGTGACACTGCTACACATTTGGGCATATGAGCACATAGTCGTGTTGAGACCTTTGGTTTTTCTAGCAAACATTCATGAGGATGAGCTGATTGTGTTTAGATGCAGGGTCCCGATGACATTGTAGCATTCAGGTCTGATAGGTCTACCCTATTAGCATTGTGTCATAGATAACATAATTGTGTTTAGATGGAGGCCTTGGTTGTAGGTTCCTACACGGTATGACGACCAACAACAACTATACTTTTCTCGATAGACCTACTACCTTCAAGGGTAGGAGTATACCATGATTGAGCGGTATCTTCTAGACTGCATTGCTCAATAGTTTGGCAAGGTACAAGATGTGCCTGTTGATGATTATACAACAATCTTTGCTAGATCACAAAGAGAGGTTCAATGGGGAGCTCAAATTGATCACATTGTGGTAGTCAATGAGTTCTGACAGCTAGTCCCATAGCCTTGGGCCTATGATCAGGGTATACCAAATGCGAGGACTACCCCAGGTTGTGATGCATGATTTAGGCCACCCTTGCACTTGAAAGACCCAATTGGGGGATACACCAAAGACTGAGCCAAAGGCAAAGGTAGAGGTTGAGGCTAAAGCTGAGATGGAGGTAGAGATGGCAGCCGAGATGAAGGTAAGGATGGAGGTTGAGGCCGAGGGAAACAATAGCAAGATTAGGATAGGGCATAGGTTCTAGGGGATGGGCATCAACAACAATAGCCAAATTAGGGTCACCAGGACCCAGGGTATCAAGATGGACATGATAGAAATCACAATAGACAAGTTTTGGGGGCACCATTGCCTCCTCCACCCCTATAGCAGCTAGATCCACAACTTCAGGCTCAGATACAGGCTCTCACTACTCTGAGAGATTAGCTACGTCAATAGCTACATGATATGACTATGTAAAGAGATCATGAGGTTCAATTACAACAACAACTGGACTTACAACTAGCCCAGGAGATTGGGTGGAGACAATAGCTTGAGGTAGTGATAGTTGCATTACAGGGATGGATAGTGTCTACTCACTTGTATAGGGAAGCAGTCACAAAGGCTACATACTATCAGATGCATTACCATAGAGATATCCCTCAGGTGATGAGGTAGCCTGATTTTTCATAGAGGAGCAAAGCACCTCCCAGGGCTGAGGATCAACCATCAGTTAGAGGGTAGTCAAGCAGCCACTAGGGCTAGCCATTTTGTAGACACTTTTTTATTAAATGCCTGATTATTTAGATAGATATACATTCATAGACTCATTTTTTATAGCTTTGTGGATATTGTACTTTTAATTGATATACACAATGATTCAGATATTGTACCATGATAGTCATTTATATATATATATATGAGATTATTTGAATTCATGATGTGATGTGCTTTTATTTCATGCTTTATGAATGTATGGATGCATATGATATGATATGATGTTATGTTTACTCGCTATAATTTTATATATTATGGATGTGATATGATGGATGCACTATTTTTATTTATGCGATATGTGATATGTGATGAAATGCAATGGATGTGTTATCTTCTTTTTTAGTATTTTTTTATGATATTTTATGGGATGGATGTTATGATATGATATGCTATGCTTATGCAGGATGTATGGATGGATGCATTTATTTTTATGTACTTTTCTGATGTGATTTATGATATCATGATGTATGTATGCATATGGTTGTTTATAGATGTATATATGGATGTTGCCTATAGTATGGATGTTATGAATGATCATGCAATGGATTAAGATGCTTAGAATAACAAATCTATATTATCTGAAACAACTTAAATGATAATGATGATGCAGTGGATTATGTTTTCCTTTATTATGAAATGTTGTGATGATGCGAAATGTATGCATGCTAATGATTTTATGGATGCAGGATGGATGCATGATGATGTTTTTGTTGATTGTCATGATACCAGGTTAGCATGGAAAGAAGATAGAAGAATGAAATGAATGATTTGTCCATCAATTTTGAAAAATTTCAACAAGTCCATGATCCACCAAGACTTTATTAGATATGGTGATGAGAGTGATGATTTTCTAATATCTTGGGATTGGTATTTTTTGTCATTGCTTATTTTTGATATAACACATAGACACGATGCATCATGGTAGTTGAAAACCAAGACGATGTTGTATCTAGTGTAATGGACTTTAACTCTACAAACAAATAGGATAGTTCTTGTTCACATCTTGACATATGAAAACCTTGTTGGAATGTAGTTTAGTAGTTTAGAATATATCATACTGAAGCATACACAATAGTCAACATTATACTCCAAACAACCTCCCTACACACAACTAAGCAAGTATGTGTCAAGATTATTTTACAAGAATACCCACAAGCACAGGAAATGAAAGATAATGATTGATGCCCCATTCATTCTCTCTAAATAATTTTCATAGACATCATCAAGAGGTCTTTTTTAATGGGTCATTGAGATAAATCAGAAGAAAGATCAAAGACAAATAGTCAGTGTTATCTATATCTCTTCCCAGTTTAATATAGCTAAGGTGATTTCTGATGTTCATGTCCATTTTTGGATGGATGCATCCTAGAAAAATTTATCAGGTGTTTTGATTAGGATGAGGTGTGTGATAAGTCGTTAATACAAACTTCACTGACTCATTTACCTATGATCTAGACTTTAGATTTTGACGCTTAGCTTTTCACTTTACCACTTGCGATACTTGCTTTCTATTTGTTTTACCAAAGGTTGAAGGTGACGATTGATTTATTATGGATGAAGTTTTATTGTGGGTGAAAGCAAAATGGGATGGATGGTTTTGGATTTTCTAGGATATTTCAATGTTTTTGGCATTTTGAAATTATTTTTGAGGTTGTTTTTGATCTTTTTGAAAGTTTATATGAATGTTTTGGTTTTCGGATATTTGAGGCTATTTAGGGTTTTTCAATATTTTTGGGTTTTCAATTTTCAAATGTTTAGGGGTTTTCTGAATTTTCTGATGTTTAGGGGTTTGCTAAATTTTCCAATGTTTAGGGGTTTTTTGAGATTGAACAAGAACCTAACCTAAAATACTATCCTAAGGACCTCGGGGGTTGATCAAAGATTAGCCTTGCCTATGTTCTACACGGAAAGACCACATAGTTTGACTGACTTGACTTATTGTTGATGAGAAATGAACAGTTGATGGAATGTCAGTTTATTATTGCAGACTCCTAAAGGACTGACCTAGGGTGTCTCAGGGGCACATCAATGATGGCCTTGCCTACATTCAAGCTCAAAGACTCATAGTTCAACATGGTACTATTTTTGTAGTTTTGATGTTTTGATCTTTTTTAGGGATTTTGATGTGTTTTGGATGTTTTGGATTTTGACTTTACAATTTTATGAATGTTTTTGGATTTTAGCTATACAATATTTTGAATGTTTTTGGACTTTTGGCTATACAAGATTTGGATGTTTTTGGATTTTAGCTGAGATTTTATGAATTTTTTTGGGATTTTTGATGAGATATACAAGAACCCCATATGATCCATAGCGAATTGACCCCAGTGTTATGCAATAGACTACCTCAGTATAGTACTAAAGGGGACAAGCTGACCTTCAGAATATGCCAAATAGTACTAAAGGGGATACGATACTTCATGATATCAAGCTATGATACGGACGTGAATGGGTGATGAAATAAATAAAATGAATGATGTGATGGATGGATGTGATGCAAGGAATGATATAAATAGCCAAAGATGGATAGAGGTGCTTTATTTACACGAGGTGCTTGTTTCCCATTTTTTCACCAAGGTACTTTCCCAAAGCACCATCGAAGTGATTTTCACTAGAGGATGATTTTTTTCTTTACAATTTTCAATCCTTTTTCTTATTTTTTTGGATTTTTTATCATTTTTTTAATTTTTGTATTTTCAAATTTGCACCCTTCAAGCCTAGGCATAAAACTTTTTAAGATGTAGGCTATTGGTTGGTTCCTACAAGGGTTCACCTTCAAGTGTTGATAATTGGTATGCTTTTGATTCATAGCTTGTTGTGACGAAAAATGGACCTAACTAGTTAAGTTCAAACTTTCGTTTACTGTCTTGATTTGGAAAAAAATTATAATTCTTCTTGAGAACAAGATCCCCTACTTGGAAAGACCGAATTTTGATCTTCTTGTTATAACCCTATTTTAGTCAGTTTTGATATACTTGCAAGTGATTAAGGGCATCAAGACGACGCTCATCCAGGAATTATAACTCATTTAGCTAAGATATTCTATACTCTTCATCAATGATTAGGTTTTGTAGTGACACTTGCAATGAAGCAAGCTCGACCTCAATAGGTAGGATGGCTTCTGATCTCTAGACCAAGGAGAATGGGGTTGCACTTATAGGCATGCAAATATTGGTTCGATAGGCCTAGAGGGTGGGATTTAATTGTATATGCCAGTCACGGCCAGCTTCATTAATCGTTTTCTTTAGGATTTTTAGAATGGTCTTGTTTGTAGCCTCAGCTTGACCATTTCCCTAGGGGTAATATAGGGTAGAGAACTGATGTTGGATGTTGAATTTTTTACATAGCTCTTTCACATCCTAATTCTTGAAGGGTGTTTTGTTATTAAAAATAACCTGGCTTATGGAATACCATAATGGTAGATGAAGTAATTCAGGATAAATTTGGCAATTTTCTTCCCTATTACGTAGGTCATAGGAATGGCTTTAACCCACTTGGTAAAGTATTTAGTGGTCATTATAATGAACTTATGGCTATTAGATGAAGTTGGAGTAATCTTTCTTATGAGGTCAAGCCCCCACTACAAGAAAAGCCAAGGTGTGACCATTGGTTGTAACTCATGTGTTGTAGCATGAATCAGATCTCCTTGTTGTGGACATTGGACACACGTTTGCATGTATTGATGGGCTTCTCTTTCCATGGCTAGCCAGTAATACCCCATCCTCAACAATTTATTAGCTAAATTCATACCACTAGAACGAGAACCACATATGCCATCATGTAATTTTTTTAAGGCTGTTAGGGCTTCCTCTTGGTTGAGACATCATAGTGATTTACTTTCAATGCTTCTTTGGTAAAGGGTATCCCCTAGGATCATGAATCAGGATGCCTTCTTAACAAAGGTGTTTTTAAGGTTGCAGGTGATATCGGATGGGAGGGTTCCTCTGCTAAGGAAAGTGAATATATCATGATACCATGGGAAACCAGGACCAACAATGACACACGCAAATTCAAATTTTTGGATTTCGAAAGTTGGTACAAGAAGTTGCTCTACCAAGAATTCACATTGAAGGATGTTGTGTGACATATCTAACAAGGATCCAATTGTTTCCATAGCATTTGTTGCTCGATTATTCATGTGAGGAATCTGCTCAAAAATTATATCTATGAAAAGGTCCTTAAGACTTTCTACCATCTTCTTGTGAGGAGTGAGTTTATCATCCTTGGTTTGGTAGTCATCATTGACTTGATTGATAACCAACTGTGAGTCTCCACAAAATTTTGACTCTTATATTTGCAATTGAATTGCTATCTGTAGACCTATGATTAGGGCTTCATATTTTGCAATGTTGTTAGTACATGGAAATGATAGCATGTATGACTTTGGGATGCAATCACCTTAAGGGGTGATAAAAAAAATACCTGCCCCTATTCTGTGTTAGGTAAATGATCCATCAAAGTACATCTTCCACTAATTTGTTGCATTGACAAGGAACATTGATTCATTGGGAAATTTAGATATCAAAGGATTCTCTACATAGATAGGTGCCTTTGTCAGTTGGTTCACGATCACCTATCCTTTGATTTCCTTGCGCTCCACATATTCTATGTCAATTCAATCAAGATCATTTCCCATTTGGCCATTCGCCTAGTGAGAGTTGCTTTGGATAGCAGGCATTTCAATGGGTTGATCTTTGCAATAAGCTTGATTTGATATGACAGCATGTAGTGTTTGAACTTTTGTGAATCAAAAACCACCACTAAGCATGCTTTCTCAATAGATGAATAGTTTGTTTCATAGCCTACCAAGGTCGTGCTGATGTAATAGATGCCTCTTTCCTTTCCATTTTCATCATGTTGTGCTAGAAGAGCACCCATTGTTGTTGATGTTGTTGAGATATACAATATTAATGGTTTATTCGGTATTGGTGGCATGAGCACTGGAGGTGTCAATAGGTAGTCCTTGATTTGCTAGAAATATTTATCGCATTTCTCATCCCACTTGTAAGTTATTCCTTTATGGAGAAGATGCGAGAAATGGTGTATTTTATCTAATAATTATGCTATGAACCTTCTAATGGATTATAATCTTCCTTGTAACCCTCTCATCTACTTCAATGTTTGTGGTGGTTCCATGTCTAGGATGGCTATCACTTTTACTAGATCAATTTTTATCCCTCTTTCTGACATGATGTAGCCAAGAAGCTTCCCTGATGTAACCCCAAAGACACACTTTTTTGGGTTCATCCATACCTTATACTCTTCGATACTGTCAAAGATGGGTCCTAATATCTCTATGTGCTCACTCCTTTTCTTTGATTTGGCCAACATAGCATCCACATATTCTTCTACTATTTTGTGGATCATGTCATGAAAGATGAGGTTCATTTTTCTTTGATAGGTTGATCCTACATTCTTTAGCCCAAATGGCATCATGTTCCAACAATATGTTCCCCACGGAGAAGTGAATGGAGTTTTGTGTTGATCCTCCTTGGGAACCATGATTTGATTATAGCCTGAAAAATCATCCATGAGTGATAGCATTTCATCTCCAACTGTTAAATCCACAATGATGTCTATGTTAGGAAGATGGAAATCATCCTGCGAGCATGCTTTGTTCAAGTCTCTGAAATCCGTGCATTTTTTGATGCCCCTAGTGGATTTGGAAACTAGTACCAGGTTAGAAACCCACTCAGGATAATCAATCAGTTGGATAAATCCAACGTCAAGAAGCTTTTGTAACTCAAGTTTCACCAAGAGTGCTATTTGAGGGTGCATTTTTCTTAATTTTTGCTTGACTAGTTTGGCTTCAGGATAGATGGCTAAATGATGCACAACCACTTATGGATCAAGCCTTGGCATATCTATGTAGGACCATGAAAATTTGGCTCTTCACTCTTTTAGGAATGTTGTGAGTTTCTTTTGTTCTTCATCCAACAAGGATTTGGCATAGAAAGTGATCTTTGGTGCCTCTTTTGTTCTTGCATTCACTGGGGTTGTCTTTTTTTATAACACTGCTGACTTTTTTGCATGCATTGCACTAAGGGGGAGATTGAATCCCTCATCCTTTGGCACCTCAAAGAGATTTTCACCCTCAGATGCATCCTTTCTTTTTATTATTTTAGGATCATAAAGTGCCACAATGTGGTTTTCACTCAAAGATTTGCATGTTATTTTCATGTCGTCAATTTTGTGACTGAAGGATTCAATCTCCCCGTAGTACACCCCTATGTCTAGCTCTATATCAAAACCAACTTTATGATCTTCCCATCATAATTTTTCGTGGAGTCCCATGAATTCTAAAATTGCTTCATCATTTTTAAATAAATCTAGAATCGGTGGTCCTCATTGGTCCCAGTCAATAAGTTGTGGGTATACTAGGCTTATTTTAGTGGTTTGGTTGTTTGGGGTGAAAGATTTTATGGATATCATGAAGAGAGAGTTATTCTTAAATAGGTCAGCAACATCGAGAGGGAAGTCGTCTAGGGTGGTATCACGTGATGTTGATAACCAAGAGGAAGCCTTGGCCCGTTTTGCGGAAGTACCTTGGCCAATAAGGGTAACCTTTCCAGTAGTACATCCTAGGCCAATATTCTTTGGATGTTTCTCAAGAATGATGGATTCTAGCAAATCGTTTTCATTCTAACCTAAATTCTCATTATTCCTATACCCCCATCCCTTCATTAGCTACAAGACTTTATTGTCATCTTCCATGGGAACAATGGGAATGGGTTGGTCCTCTTGATAGAGTAGTTTAGAGACATCCTCCTCATTGAAATATTCTTTATTTAAATCCCCCCACTTGGTGAAGGTGGTACCTACCATCTTTATTGTTTTGGTCACTTTATTGATAGGTGTGGGTTTCCCATGAGATTTGGGAGAAAGAGGTAGCTCCCCCAACACAAAAGTATCCTTTGTTAGTTTATAGTTTCCACAACCATCATCCTAGATCACTGTTTTGATGTTAGGAATGTTCTGCACAGTGGGTGTTTTTGTTTCTGAGGTAGATGCAAGGGATGATGGGTCAAAAAATGAGGAGGAGGATGTAGGCCCTTCATCATTTTTATGGATTTGGGGTATTTTGTAAAAATTGGCCTCAAGATTCTTGCAGTCATAAAAGGGCTCAAGATCGCTATGGATGGTAACTTCTCTATCCTCAAAAGGAAACTTTACACATTGATGATAGGTCAAAGCTGCAGCTTTTAGGGCATGGATCGATGGTTGACCAAGTAAGATATTGTAGGGGAGATCAAGGTCCAACACTTGGTATGTATTCTCTGCAATGGCAAGTCCCACTTGGATGGGTAGTGTGATGATGATTTGTGATACCCTCTCTTGATCGTCATATGCTCTAATGGTGGTACTCTTTCCTTTCTTCATAGCATCTTCTGAATAACCCAATTTCTTGATCAACTGAAGGGTGCAAATATTCAAACCCACACCTCTATCTACGAAAACTCTTTTAACCTTCTTCTTATGGATAATGACCTCAAGGTGTTGTTACCAATTTTTTGCTACAGCTTAATTGGTGGAGCTGATTAAATATTGTTATATTTGAAAGTGAAAAAATAGTTATTTCTACATATGCTTAAGTGTTGTTTGCACTTTATTTATTATTCATCAAGTAACAGTTATGCAAGTGTTTTGAAAAAACTGAGTTTCAGAAGTATTGCTCAAATATTTTATAAATCAAATGGAGTACAGAATTGAGTATACAAATGATAAAGCATAACAGAGAGCTTTCATTTATTTCATGAAGTAATTCACATTACATGTGTTCATTTGATTTCAAGAATACAAATGATGGTACAACTTTGCATTTCAATGCATTTCTTTCAGGATGGAAATGAAAGAAGAAATTTAAATATCCACACAAGCCGTGGTTTTAGCTAATTCCATTCATTGCGGAAAGTAAACTATACAGCTGAAGGTAAAAAGAAATAAGAAAGCGGATAGCAAAAGACATATCCATCATTGCCTGATTCTTCATCTTCGGTTGGGACATTGTTGCTTGCTTTGTCCTACTTTCGCTCTTGAGTGTGCCTACAAGAGATTGAGGGGGGTGTCAATTAAGAGCTCTGGATATGAGTTATACTACAAGCTCTACCAAAATACATTTAATTCACTCTTTGAAATGTGTGGAATCAACTAAAGGAAGGAACAAAAACATGAACTGAAAAGAGAAAACATCATCATCATACATCATTTTTATGCTAACATTTTTTGTTTCCTTGTGCAGGTATAGGAAAAGTCATGTAGCTGATTATCTTTTGAAGACCAAGCATGTGGGAAAAAATGGGCTCCCACAAGGGTAGAGCTTGACATGTTGCCCCTTATACATTACAGTTGGGGTTGAGTGAAGGAATGCAATTATCATGTTCATTTGAAGTATACAACTGAAAGAGTAAAGCATAGTTCATTCATCAAAGCCATCAAGCCGACTGTTCACTCATAACAATCAAGTAATATGCTTTATGAAAGCTACAGGTGGATAGTAGACTTAAATGAGCTCAATCAATTCAACTAGAATATATCATTTTCATAATTGCAAATCTCAAATATTGTTGTACAGCTTGCATTTTTCTGACATGAGTGTTGTTTATGCATCTTGTTTCATGATATTACAACAATGTTCATGCTTGTGATGGTGATAATGAATAGGCATTCATAATGCCTCATTGATAAGAGTATTATTTAATAAAGGAAGCATGTTTCTAGTTTCAGATTTTTCATTTGGGAAGGGAGCAAGTGCATGGAACAGTTTTTATTAAATGGGTCATAAAAATGCATGAAGAGTGTCAGATAGAAGACGTTAACCGACCAAGAATACTGAAGGAAAGTATAGGAAGTGGTGGGTCAAGTTCAATTTTCAGAATGCAGACTCTTTACCATGCTTACATCGCATGAGTTCTGACCCTACAAAGGAATCAATTATACATTAAAAGATGAATGGTCATTCTCTTAAAACAACAAGCCTGAAAGATTTTGTTCATAAGGAAGGCATGAATAAAGTAAAATCACAGTGTCCACCTTCATGAATGCAAAGTTTCAACACATATTTTTGTGTTTTTCTGAAGTTTGTTTTTGTTGTCTCAGGAAAATACAACAAGAGGTTTGGGCTAGATCACAAATACTTTCAGAAGCTTGAAACCCACCTAGGTGTTTTGATATTTCTTCTCATTTGAAACAAAAGTAGATTGTGTTTTCATATAGGGGGAGCATCTTTGTTCACAGTGAAAAGCTTATTAAAATTTTATGTTTTGACAGAAAGAAGTAAGCATATGGTGTCATGGAGATAAAAAACAGAGCTACAAATTTACAATTTTGAGTATGTCAAATACCCACTTTGGGTTTTTGAATTAAATACAGATATGTTTGAAGTACAAAATTCCATGAAAGAGTTTCAAATCAAATGCAGTCTTCTTCCAAAACACCATTTACCCATGTAAGGGGTTTTACACAGAAATCAAAAGTGAAAATGAAATGCCATGATGGGTCGAGCTCTAGTAGGAAATAAACAATTTTCTTCAAAAAATACTGAGTACCCATGTTGTTTTCTTTTCATTAAGTACAAAAATAGGTGAATTCCTTTTAGGATAAAGTGAACCCACATGGGGGTTTGATATTAAGATATAGATTTCTCATTTTTAAGAATACCCACATTGAGGTTTTGAATTAAAATGCAGATAGTACAATTTTTCGAAGATGCCCACCTTGGGGTTTTTCATAAAATGCAGAGTTTCTTCATTTTTTACAAGTACCCATATGAGGGTTTGACAAAAATACTAAAGAAGAAAGAAATGCCTTTCATGGGTCGAGCCCAGAAGGCTTCAGTATGACTTTTCAAGAATATACATGGCCGCGGCCTAAAGGGAGCTCTTGGCTCTTTTATGGTCTACCATTTCACAGAAAGAGAAAAATATTTTAGTTTTCCATTAGATTTAAAATACCTAAAGCAAAAGCGACTACAGTGCAAGGAATTCTTCAAAATCAAAATATCAAAATCAAAATCATTTGAACTAACAAAAAAAATCAAAATCAAAAGAGATTTGATGAAACAAAAAAATCGAAATCAAGGAGATTTGATGAAAAAAAAAAATTAAAATAAGGAGATTTGATGAAACTAAAAAATCAAAATCAAGGAGATTTGATGAAACAAAAAAAATCAAAACCTAAAGAATTGATGAAACAAAAAAATCAAATCAAAGAGATTTATTGAAACAAAAAATCAAAATCAAAGAGATTTGGTCACAAAAAGAAATCAAAGATAGATCACAAAGATTTGAAAATGTTTATTATAAATAATTTAAAAATTAGATAAATAAATCAAAGATTTAAAAATAAGTTAATTAAAAGATCAAATAATTAAATCAAAACAAAAATAAATAAATTAAAAGATAAAATAAATAAACCAAGAGAAGAAATAAATTAAAAGATCAAATAAATAAATGAATTGATAAAAATAAATAAAATAAATAAATCAAAGAGATTTGATCAAAATGAGAAATCAAAGATAAATCACAAAGATTTGAATATATATTTACCATAGATAAATTAAAAGATCAAATAAATAAATCAAAAATAAAAGTTAAATCAAAAAGATGAAATAAAAATCTTTATCATAGATAAATTAAAGATTAAATAAATAAATTGAAGATAAAAGATAATTCAAATATTTCAATAAACTAAAAATGAATTAAATAAATAAATAAAAATATTTGATCACAAAGAGAAATCAAAGATTTGATCACAAAGATAAATCAATTCAATTAAGATTTAGAACTAAAGTTATGGTCTAACTACGATTACAATTCGATTAGGGTTACGATACAATTAGGGTTAGGGTTCAACTAGGATTATAGTTAGGGTTTGATTAGGGTTAGGTATATAGTTCAATTAGGGTTACGATTAGCGTTAGGTTTTGGATTACTATTCTATGATTTAAGCTTGAGGTTAGGGTTACAATTGGGGTTCAAATAAGGTTATAATCAAGATTATTAAGATTGGGGTGCAATTAGGGGTTAATTAATGTTCAATTAGGGTTACTATTAGGGTTACATTATAATTAGGGTTTAATTAAGATTCAACTACAATCATGACTAGGATTTAATTATGCTTAGGATCAGGGTTAGAAAAGGGTTAATGTTCAATTAGAGTTTATTATGATAAATGTTAGGATTCAATTAGGGTTAAGGTTCAAATAGGGTTAGGCATGAATTAAAGTCACAATTAGAATTATAGTTCAATTAGGGTTAGAGTTAGAATTAGATTTAAGGTTCAATTACGATTAGCATTCAATCAAGGTTTGATTTGGGTTAGGGTGAAATTTGAGTTAGGATTTAATTAGGGTTAGTGTACATTAGCATTGAATTAGGGCTAGGATTAGGGTTAGGATTACTATTACAATTAGTGATATCATTATGAATAGGGTTATGGTTACAGTTAGGATTAGAAATAGGGTTACTATTAGGGTTGAATTAGGGTTAAGATTAAATTAGGGTGAAGGTTATTGTTCAATTAGGGTTAATGTTCACTTAAGGTTACTATTGTGGTTAGGGTTTGGGTACTATTCTATAAAATAAAGCTTGGGGTTAGGGTTCAATTAGGCTTAAAGATAGGGTAAGATTTAGGACTAGGATTAGTCTTAGGTTTAGGGTTCAGTTAGGGATATGATTCTATTATAAAGCTTGGGGTTAGGGTTATAGTTCGGTTTCAAATAGGGTTAAGATCAAGGTTAGATGTAAGATTCAATTAGAATTAAATTTAAGTTAGGATTATAGTTAGGGTTCAATTAGTGTAAGGTTAGTGTTAGGATTAGGATCCAATTAGAGTTAGGATTAAAACAGTGTTTAGAGTTAGGATTAGAGTTCAATTAGGGTTAGGGTTAAATTAGGGTTATATTTTAATTCTGATTATGGTTAGAGTTTAATTATGGATAGTGTTCAATTAAAGTTAGTATTAGGGTTCAATTATGGATCTATTTGGTTATGTTTTAATAAGGGCCAGGTTTATTTTTGGTGTTCAATCAGGCTTAAGGTAGAACTAGGGTTAAGATTTAATTAGGGTTATTAGCATTCAACTAGGGTTAGGGTGAGGATTCTATAATAGAGCTTGGGGTTAGGGTTATAGTTAGGGTTCAAATAGGGTTACAATAAAAGTTAGGTTTAGTATTCAATTAAAAGGTTAGGAATGAGGATCAGTTAGGGTTAGGATCCAATTAGAGCTAGGGTTATAGTTATGGTTTAATTAATGTAAGGTTTAATGTTAGGGTTATGATTAAATTAGTGTTAAAAGTTATGGTTAGAGTGCAATTAGGCTTGGGAGTGGGATCCAATTAAGATTAGAATTTAATTAGGATTATGGTTAGAATATAATTAGGGTTACAGCTATAGTTAGGGCTAGGGTTAGGGTATAATTAGGGTTATAGTCCAATTAGGTTTAGGGTATAATTATTGTTAGAATTTAATTAGGATTAGGTTAAATTAGTGTTCAAATAGGTTAACAATCCATTAAAGTTAGGATTAGGATTAGAGTTCAATTAGGGTTAGAGTTAGGATTAGGTTTAGGGTACAATTAGGGTTCTTATAAATTAGCATTCAATTAAGGTTAGGCATCAATTAGGGATAAGATGAGGGTTTAATTAGTGTTATGATTTTATGATAAAGGTTGGGGTTAAGGTTACAATTGGGGTTCAAATAGGGTTATAGTCATAGTTAGGTTTAGTATTCAATTAAAGGGTTAGGATTGGGGATCAATTAGTGTTAAGATTCAATTAAAGTTAGGGTTATAGTTAGGATTCAATCAACATAATGGTTAGTGTTAGGATTAGGATTAAAATAGTGTTCAAAGTTAGGGTTAGAATTCAATTAGGGTTAGGGATAGGGTTAAGGTTAAATTAAGGTTAGGGTTTTATATCTAATTGTATCACAAATCCTAATATTAACCTTAAATATAACCCTAACCCTAACCCAATTCCTAACTAGGTTAACCCTGACCTTTAAACTAACCTTAACCCTAACCATAATTTGAACCCTAAACCTAACAATAATTTTATATCTAATTGTAACCCTAAACTTAACCTTAAATCTAATCCTAACCCTAAACATAACCCTAATCTATATCTAATTATAATTTAAACCCTAAATAGCATTAGGGTTAGGATTATCGTCATGAATAGGGATTAGGGTTATGGTTAGGGTTAGGGATAGGGTTATGGTTAGGGTTAGTGTTAAGGTTACGATTAGGGTTAGGGTTAGGATTAAGATTAAGATTAGGATTAGGACCTAACCATAACCATAACCATCACCCTAACCCTAATCTTAACCCTAACCGTAATTCTAACCCTGATCATAACTCTAACCCTAACCTTAATACTAACCCTAACCCTAATCCCATTCCTAATTAAACCCTAACCCTTATCCTATTCCCTAACCCTAAACCCTAACCCTAACCCCAACCTAATTAAACCCTAACTCTAACCCTAATCCCAATCCTAACCCTGACCCTAACTCAAATCCTACCCTAAATAAAATTTAAAAACCTAACCCTAATCCTAACCCTAACGCTAATCTTAGCCATAACCCTAAACCTAACCCTAATCCTAAACCTAACCCTAAACCTAACCCTAATCACAATCCTAACCTAATTAAACCCTAACCCTAATCCTAACCCTAACCCTAATCCTAATCCTAGCCCTTATCCTAACCCTAACCCTAAACAAAATTTATAAACTTAACCCTAACCCTAACCCTAATCCTAACCCTAACCCTAGCCCTAATCCTAATTTTAATCACAATCCTAACCTAATTAAACCCTAACCCTAATCCTAATCCTAGCCCTTATCCTAACCCTAACCCTAAACAAAATTTATAAATTTAACCCTAACCCTAAACCTAATCCTAACCCTAACCCTAACCCTAATCCTAACCCTAACCCTTACCCTGACCCTAACCCTAATACTAATGCTAACCCTAAACCTAATCCTAACCCTAAACCTAACCCTAACCTTGACCCCAAACCTAACCCTGATCTTAACCCTAACCCTAACCCTAACCCTAATTATAACCCTAACCTAGGTAACCCTAATCTTGGCCCTAACCCTAAACCTAACCCTAATCCCAACCCTAACCCTAATCCTAACCCTAATCATAATCCTAACCTTAACCCTAATCCTAATCCTAATCGCAATCCTAACATAATTAAACCCTAACCCTAATCCTAATCCTAACCCTAAACAAAATTAATAAACGTAACCCTAACCCTAATTCTAACTCTAACCATAATCCTAATCCTAATCCTAGCCCTGATCTTAACCCTAACCCTAAACAAAATTAATAAACTTAATCCTAACCCTAACCCTAACCCTAACCCTAATCCTGACCCTACCCATAATCCTAACCCTAACCCTTACCCTTACCCTAACCCTAATACTAAAGCTAACCCTAAACCTAATCCTAACCCATACCCTAACCCTAACCCTAGCCTTAACCCTAACCTTGATCTTAACCCTAACCCTAACCCTAACCCTAACCCTAATCTTGGCCCTAACCCTAAACCTGGCCCTAATCCTAACCCTAACCCTAATCCTAACCCTAACCCTAAACAAAATTAATAAACCTAACCTAACCCTAATCCTAAAAGTATACTAAAATATTATTATATAATAATATTATTATTTAACCCTAACCCTAACTCTAACCTAACTATAACCTAATTAAACTGTAACCCTAACCCTATCCCTAACCTTAACACTAATCCCAATTCTAACCCTAACCCTAACCTAATTAAACCTTAACCCTAACTCTAACCCTAACCCTAACCCTAAATCTAGCACTAACCCTAACCCTAACTCTAACCCTGACCCTAACCCTGACCCTAACTCTAACCCTTTAACCCTAACTCTAAACCTAACCTTGACCCTAACTCTAACCCTAACCTAATTAAACCCTAACCCTAATCCCAACTCGAACCCTAATCCTAACCTTAACCCTACTCCTAAACCTAACCTAATTAAACCCTAACCCTGACTATAACCCTAACCCTAGCCCTAAATCTAGCTCTAACCCTAACCCTAACCCTGACCCTAACTCTTACCCTAAACCTAACCCTAACCCTAACCCTAATTAAACCCTAACCCTAATCCCAATCCTAAACCTAATCCTAACTCTAACCCTACTCCTAAACCTAACCTAATTAAACTCTAACCCTAACCCTAATCCTAATTCTAACCTTAACCCTAACCCTAATCCTAGCTGTAACCCTAACCGTAACCCTACACCTAAACAAAATTAATAAACCTAACCCTAATCCTAATCCTAACCCTAATTAAACCCTAACCCTAACCTTAACCCTAACCCTAACCCCAATCCTAATCCTAACCCCAATCCTAACCCTAACCTAACCCTAACTCCAATCCTAACCTTAACCCCAATCCTAACTGTAGCCCTAACCCCAATCCTAACCCTAAACCTAACCTTAACCCTAATCATATCACTAACCCTAATACTAATGTTAACCCTAAACCTAATCCTAACCCTAACCCTTTCCCTAATCCTGACCCTAACCCTAATCTTGACCCTAACCCTAATCCTATCCCTAACCCTAATACTAACCCCAACCCTAACCCTAATCCTAACCCTAATCATATTATAATATTTTAATTATTATAACAATTTTATAATAAAATATATAATAAATATAAAAAATAATTTATTTAAGATATTACATGTTGCGCCGCCACTCCTACTAGCATATATATATATATATTATTTTAATAATAATATATATAAAATACGCCGAGAGATATCCTTCTCGAGGCGCCTATTCAATTTTTATAATAAAAATTTGATTAAAAAATAGGCACCTCGAGAAGGATATCTCTCAGCATATTTTATATATATTATTATTAAAATAATATATATATATATATATATATGCTAGTTCGTAACAAGAGTCTCATAATGGCACGGCCTGTGTGATGGCCAGAAATTCATAAGTTTTTTGATTTTTTATAGAGTATAAAGCTTTTATAAGCTTTCTGATTTGAGAAAGAATGTCCCCAAAAGTTCAAAAGAAACAATGAACTTACCATGCGTTCCTATGGAGCAAGGTATGTTGTGGCCAGATTCTCTTGAAGAGCTCTTAAACACAATGCAAAGGTCGATTTTTCACCATGGCGACCAAGAGCAGAGAAGCAAAGACCAAAAGGAGGAAACATAGAGCCACAGAATATGTCAGATAATCATTGCATAGCCGCGGCCTCAAGGCCAGAAGACGGCTCAAAAAAAACAAGTCAAAAGTTCAAAAAATCCCACAGGAAATCTAAGAACGGGCTTACCTTTAGAACCATGGAAGATTCAACAGAAGACAGTGAGCATGGAGGCTCGAATTCCCCTCATTCAAATGAAACCCTAGCTCATGGCGGCGGCTCAGAGCTTTCTTTTCCAAGTCTTCACCTTCAAAATGATGCAAAATAAGTGGAGTCTCTTAGTTTTGTTCATTAGGGTTTCTCAAACCCTAAGTCGACTTAAGGGATTTTTTCCCTTAGTTTTTTTAAAGTATGTCAATGCCAAATCAAACACATGGTGGTCGATGCTTTAGGTTTTGAAATATTAAAGCCTAATCAAATATACCAATAGTGGCAGACTGCACATAGGCTTAGGTCCCATTTTAATACATTATCCAAATAAACACTTAAGGAATTTTTATATACCCTGGTTTTATTTATGCCTTGGTTTTATTTGCATCGATAGATGCCTTAGTTTTTTGCATTTTTTTTAATTGATTTTATAGAAATCAATTATTGAGAGGATATTCTATCTTTTATGATTTTTTAAGAAAATCAATTTTGCATTGGAGAAATAAGGTTGTAATTTTTTGCAAAAGATTTTCAAAAAATCTTTGGTTGCAAAAATTAATCAAATTGTGAAAATATAAGATCTGCAAGCTATGTAAAGCAGGAATAAAGCAAATTGTTTTATTCTTTGCTATTTTTAGCAGATTTGTGAGAGATATCTCCTTGGTCAGATTTGTTCTTGTAAATGGAGAGATAAGGTGTTTTTTCTTTGCTTTAAAGGCAGATTTGGCTTATTTTGAGAAGCTTTTCAATATGTATATGCAAAAAGTGTGTTTTTTCCACTTTTGTGCAAACTTCTTGGGCAATCTTTGATACCTTTCCTGGTGCTTTTTCTTGGAGCTCAGATTAGGGTTTTGGAGATATATCTTGAGGAAAACTTAGTGTTTTTCTAGTTCAAATTTTAGTTTCTTGCTCATAGACATTTTGGAGCTTGTAAACTTCCTTCTACTCAGTCTTGGATTTTTGGCATACTCCTACAGTTGAATAAGACAACATTCCTACTTCTCATTTTTGTGTCTACTTGCAGTTTCAGTTTGATGTTATATTGTGATTTATGTTTACAGAATCCTTGCTATGTCCTAAGACTATAATTATTGATGCAAAAAGTCCAAAGATACAGGTTGCATGTTGTATTTAAATAAAATATTCATGCAAATTATTTGTGTTAATTGTTCATGAGAGGTTGTGAGATATTGTTGTTTTCTTAAAGTTGTTTGTGAGGAAAAACCAGAGTCATCATTAAGTTATTATCAAGTCCTAAAAATTATTTTAAGTCATAGGTTTTAATTTCAGTTATTCTCTATCTATTTCCTTCGAAAATCATTTAGAATAAGATTATCATTCGAAGAACCAACTCACTCTGGAGATTCTCTTTTCATATAGATCACCCACATCTGAAAAGAGTTTCCATGTTTCAACAGATATTCTGATTTTTTCAAATCTAACTAAGGGTGCATATCTAATTGACAACAGGTGTAAAGCACAATTATGAGATGGTTGTGATGGTAGGTCTTGTTCCGAGAAGGTGAGGAGATGAGGGATAGTGATATGCCCTACCATAGCTTGAAATTGTTCAGTATCCATATCCTCAAGGATGGATGATGAAGATAAATCTTTCTCTAAGATTTCCTTATGTGTAGGGGATAGACTCGATAGTTCCAAGATTAAGATATGTGCGGGGGTATTCTTAAGCTGATCTAGGAGACTTTATTTGCTAGGGTTTGATGTTGGAAAAGTAGGTTGTGCCCTAGGTTGAGATTGGGCTCCTTATATGGTGACTTTGCCACATCGTGTGGTGACTCCGCACTCCACACTAGGTCCTTTGATGGTGACAACAGTGATGACACTATCATAGGAAGCGACTACATTGGAATAGACATGTTACACGTTTGTGTAATCCTTACCTTTTCCATTGTTGTTTCCTTTGCTATGATCTGGCATGGGATTCTTGTATATCTTAAGATCCTGGTTGTTGGTTGGTACCTCAACAGATATGTCTCCATTCTCAATAAGGTTTGGATAATATTTTTGAGCCTCATATAGTTTGATGTTTTGTGTCCTTTGATTTTATGAAAGTCACAAAGATCTTTTTCATTGTACTAGGGTGGTTTATCCTATGGTTCTTGATATTTTTCAAAATTGGGAAGTGTAATCAAGTTTGACTCTACCAATTTCTTCATGATGGTTTCAATAGGTTTCGAAAACTATGTGTATTTATGTTTCAAATAGTTGTTTCCGTTGGGTGTTCTTCATTGTTGTGTTTTAGTGTTATTGACCTGACTATTTTGTGATGGTGTAGCTTGTTGTATGGTTGGTTTATCGTTAGCTGTTTGATTGTTGTTTAGCCTAGGAGCACTTAGGACCACCTTAGCATCTACCACGCCATCATTCATTACGTTCTTTTTCTTAGCCCAGACATGAGGCTCGTCATTTGAACTAGTTGATGGGCGGTTGTCTTTGTATGCTTGAGTATTTCCTTGTGAGATTAGAGATCTCTCAATGTTAAGGGCTCTAGGGACAATCTCATCATAAGAGGTAATGCACTACATATTTAAGTGGAAGGATAGATTTGGATCTACATTCTCTATGATGATCCCCACTTGTTGTTCATCAGGAATGGGCCATTTGCTTTTACTAGCTCTTTGTCTCCATCATTGTAATAAATTGGTGAAAGATTCTCCTTTGTTTTTTTGAGAGTATATAACTCTTCTAAGCTCTCGTCCATGTCAAGATTAAAGGAGAAGCGATCTATGAATTTATCAGTGATTTCTTGGAAGGTTTTGATACTTGGAGGCAACTGAGAAAACTAGTCAATGGTTGGGCCTATCAAGCTCCATGGAAAAAGGTACATCAAATAGGAATCTTTGTAGGCCACCTCCATACACATGATGTTAAACTCTTTGACATGGTCCACAATACTTCCTCTCCCTTTGTATTTATCAAATTTGAGGACTTCAAAACTGGGAGGGAATGGTACCATTGCGATATTTTGATTGAATGGATAGGGACATAAGTTTTATTGTGTATGGGGCTTCTTCATCTTTCCCATTCAAAGATCCTACATTTCTTGTGTTAGCACTTTAAGTTATGAAGCTAAATTGTCTTGTGGGTTTGGTGGAGGAACATATGTTGCATATTGTGGGATGGTGGATGGATTGTACATGGAAATTTGATATGATGGGGTATTGTATGGTGTGTATGGTGGTGTGGGATATGGTGAAGGTGATTGTGGTGGAGGCGTATATTTTCCTAACGTGTTTGGGTTGACGATGTTCTATTGGGGGTTATAGTAGAAACCTTGTTGTTGTTTTTGGGCATACTATTGGGCTAGTAAGGCTTATTGTTGTTTTTGGGACATGAAGGCTGCTTGTTGGGCTTATTGTTTTTGTTGGGTTGCTAAAGTTGCTTGGTGTTCTTGTTGTTGTTGTTGGGCCACTAGGGCTTGCTATTAGGCTTGTTGTTGTTGTTGTTCTGCTAAGGCTACTTGTTGAGCTTTCTATTGTTGTTGTGTTGCTAAGGCTTCTTGTTGAGATTTTTGTTGTTGTTGTACTACTAAGGCTGCTTGTTGGGCTTATTGTTGTTGTGTTGCTAAGGTTGCTTGATGGGCTTGTTGTTGTTGTGCTACTAGGTGTTGATGGTCAAAATAGCACAACAACATTTAAACAGAATAGCTCTCACCATCCTTTGTCCATTCCTCATCACGTTGATTCTCCTTACGATTAGAAGAGTTATTCAAAGTGTTGGAAGGTACTGTTGATTTCTCATGACAGCAATCTTGTTTTGATATTTCATCTCTTTCAATACCATCGTCAGTATTAACGTTTCCATTGAAACAAGATTTCAATATGAGATTTCCATTATATTCTGACTTTATATCCATTTCATGTTCTTTGTCAGATAAAACATCAAATTGACATATTGGCTCATCAAATCTTTTACTTACAATTTCATTATGATGTAATGCATTATGTGTTGGGGTATGACCAAAAAGAGTGGATATAGTCACAACTTCATCAGCAAGTGGAATACTTACCTCTGTCGTTGGCTTTTGCAGAGATAGATTCTTCCATTGGTCTTGCGTGGGATTAACTTGATATGAAGCATTGGAAAACATGTTGTTTGGAAGATTAGGAAGGTTGTAGCTACATGGTGAGAATGATTGCACCTAGGTAGGTATGGTGGGTAAAGTGCCATAAGGCTGCAAAGGATGACAACTTGCAAGCACACAGGTATTACAATCCTGACTTTGGTTGCTTGAATTTCTCACATCATGTCCAACTTGTGCCAGTAAGAGAGATTTGTTCAATACATTATGTAGGGAGGTAATATCCCCACAATGTCTAATTTCTGCTACAAATGAAGGATTCAAACCCCAATAGTAATGCTCTTTTAACATATAATCATTAATAAACAAATTTAAATCTTGAACTCGTTCATACATCAACAAAAACCTATGATTGAACTGGTAAATTGATTCTGATGGTGTCCTTTTTGTGGTTGCAAATTCAAACGATGGGTCTTGTGTTCGTGCATAAGGGTCAAACTGATCCACAAATAAAATTTCTAACTCCATCCACGAACAAATATAATTTGGTGGAAGATTAACATACCATTTCCATGTTGTACCTTGAAGTGTTTTGATGAACAATTGACAAACGATATCCTCATGAAGAATTTGGTGAAGAGTCATCAAATCCTTACAAATCCTAACATGATCTTTAGCAATTTGTCCACTGTTAGTGAAAAATAATGGAAGCCTATTATGCATATGATAAGGAATTTCGTTAAGAATCCCAAGAATACACAATGGATTGCCCATCGGAGTTGAGTTTTCCAAGATCTAACCCACTCCCATACAACAAAGTAAAATTGCTCCTCAGGCCCTCCTTCTAGCGCCAGTCTTGTTGATGGTCAAAATAGCACAACAACATTTAAACAGAATGTCTCTATTCTATTTCTCTTGAAAAAGAAAGACAACATATAGTAATCTAACTCCCAAGGTCCTGGTAGTTGGTTCTCAACTATGTTGATATTGCTCAATGGTCAATGTAATTGTAATGTTCAAGGGGCCTGCTGGTTATTGAGCTTCTTGATTGTTGTAAGATTGAATTCTTATTTAAACCTACTCTAACAGGGGGGTATAAAGAAAAGGAAAAAGATAGATCAGGGACACAAAAGAAAGAATAATGTTGATTCATTCAACTAATCAGACCTGTTGCTTTCCAAGGAATCTATAAATTAGAACTGCCAAACAAATCAACCTATAATCAATACACAGCTATTCATCCACAGTGCAAATATTAATGGCAGATTGCAAATCATCGTTTGAACAAAAGAAAAGATAGAATTCCATTCCTTGGAAGCTTTCCAAATCAAATGATTAATAAAACAAACATCATTCCATAGCATAACCTAAAGCAGGTTTAAGCCTGGCTGCTTCTACTATCAATGAAACAGATAAGCAACATTTACAAATCTGGCAAGATCACCAGTGTACAAAAACCCATGTTTTCAAATTACCTCATCTAAACTAAGAAAATTAGAAAAAATACATCACCTATCTTACTGTAAGACTCTAATCAGTTAAGCTATAAAACTTCTAACTTATTTTTCTAAGTGTCTAACCCTTTACAATAAGCTTAATTTGACAATTTGTAGCTCAATTCCATAATTTCCTCCTCAAACTGAAACATCAAAAAGTTGTAGAATTTGTGCATACAATTAAATCAGAAAGATAACTTTTTGTTTCATCTCATGTTTTTCCTCAGCTAATTTCAGTTTTCTCTTAGTTTGTTTCAGTTGAAACTTCATCCTCCAGTCTGGCTTCAGTTAACTTTCAGTTCACAATTACAATTCCTGATTTGACTCAAAGTTCTCCTTTTGCATAATGAGCAGCAACAACTTTCCAGAAATAACTCCACGAAATGCTCAGTTCACCACAAGTTCAAAGATCTTTGCACCAATTTCCCCCTTTGCACGTTTGATTTGCAAGTCATATTCTTTGCACATTTCAATAGTACCTCAGAATTCCTTAATTGAAATAATAAAACCCCCTTTCTTTAAATTAATGTTATTTTAAAATAACATTTAAATCACAAAGGATATTCATCATATGATAGTGCCATTTATATCTCTGACTGGAAAGTACCTGTAGAACACAAAACACATAATTAATTAATTAAAAAAAAATTAACTAACCAATGTCAAGATTTCAATCAACTGTAAATAAACCTTAAATTATTGTTATTAAAATAATAACAATAAAATTCTTTAAATGTTACTTTAGAATAAAACAACATCAATTTAAAACTCTTCCTCCTCTAACTTTGCTAGGCACCTGCCAATGCACTCATTTAAAAAAAATTCCAAAATCTCAAATCAGACCCGTTTGTGCCCTTTTGCTCGTAATATTTGCAACACTATCTTCTCGGAGACATTCTATCAAGCGGTGTGCGCGCCTTTGCTTCCACTATTGACATTTTTTCCCGTATGTTTATCAGGGAAAATTCACTTTAAAATCTGATAAAACTTGCTTAGATTTTATGCTTTAATGTATGTCCAAATCCTGCTTCAAAGCTCCCATTACCATTAACACCCACATGAAGGACGATGCTACCTAAAGCTTGGCTTTTAGAACTGCCAATAGCACTTGCTTGAATGTTCAAAGTCCTCTTCAACAATTTTATTTATGTATATCCAGCAATCATTGCATATCATGAGGTGTTTTGTTAAATAGTCCATTGTGCCTCTTTATACTTCGCATTCATGATCTATTGATGAGATCCTTTTGTGGTAGGTTGTCAAATAGGTTGCGTGTTTTGTCTATGCTTTCCCATTTTTTGTGTATTCCTTTCACTCAAACATTGCATTCCATGAGATGACATTTTAGAGGCATTCTTCTATGCGATTCATGCGCCCCCTGCTTCCAGTTCATTTGATGCCTATGCTTTCACCTTTTGCAGGCATTATCATCAAACATCTTGCTTGAAAAGCTTCAACAGATCCATTCTATGAATATCCTGCAATTGCATTTCATAAGGTGACATATCTTTGAAGAATTCTACCAAACAGTGAACTTGATTTGTCTGAGCTTCCACGTTTCTTCATCCATTCGAAGCATTCTGCAATCATTGTTCACTGTGAATTTCAGGAGCGGGATGGGGAGTGGAGTGGGATCAGATTCATGCACGAGTGGGAGTGGAGCAGATTCAAAATCAGAACATTTCCTTTTGTTCCCGGTTCAGGGTTCCCTCTGAGTCGGGTTCCGATTAGATTACGGGGGTGGGATGAGTCCAGTGTGGAAACGGAGTGGATTCAAAACGTGAATATTTTATTTAGTTCAATTTCTCGTATGGTTCTGATTCCACGAAGAGCCTCCCCTTTTATTGCACTTTTATCTTTGCTACTTTATACCTCATTTTTTTTTAAATATTTTTATATTTTATGACTTTTAAATTTTCAAAATCCCTAAAATTTAATATTTGAAAACATGGAAACTTTATTTACTTATTTATTTTTTAAAATTTAAGTAATATAAATCTTTTAAAAACATAAAATAACTATATTACTTAAATTTTAAAATAAATTTATTCCTAATTTGTAAATAAAAACTCCTTAAATATTATAATTATTATTACTATTATTATTATTTTTATATTTAAACTTTATAAATCTTTTTAAATCATAAAATATTTATATTATTAAAATTTTCAAAATAATAAAATTAATAATAAGAATTATAATATTTAAATTTTCATGTTTTGCAATTTTTTGTGTTTTTTGAGTTTTTCAATTTTTTTGTATTTTAAAGTTTTCTCATTTTTTTTGTATTTTCCAACTGACTCTAAGGTGGAATGACATGACAAACAATGACAACATCTAGACAAAAACAAACAAACACGAAATCGGAAACAAACGACACGCGAACTGAGCACGACGAAAAGACAACAAAAGGATGGGACGAAGAAGACCAAGACCAAGATGAACGAAACAACACAACGACGAAAGACAAAATGAAGCAAAAAGAATGGGATGAAGAACAAGATGGGACAAGACAGGAAAACACCCAAATGAAGTAGGGAACGAGGATTAGGACGGAACCAGGAACAGGAACCTTGGAAAAGTTTATGTTCTGATTCCAGATCCGACAAAGACAAAGAAAACAAAAAAGAAAAAAAGAAAAGGGGGTCCCCGACTTTGCCAAGAAAAAGTTGGGGCGTGTATGCAAGGCATAGCACTAGGGTTTCTTTCTATTGTTGTTGTGTTTCTAAGTTTTCTTGTTGTTGTTGTTGTTGGATGACTTGTTGATAAGCCTATTGTGCTTGCAATGTAGGATCAGTTAGTTGTTGGGACATCTTGCAATGGGTTTTGGGTGTTGATGTTCTGCATGGGTTGCAGGTTGTTGATGAGAGGTTGGGAGCTCCCTTGGTTTAACATTCCTTGTAAGATGGTGGATTGGGATGGAGGAATGTAAGTTTGAGGCCCCATTTGATTTTGCATCATGAGAGGGATTGAGGGGAAAGATGATGATGGTTCCATTAGGTATTGTGATGGTAATGGCACATTAGGACCTTGAGTCAATTAATTGAAAGGGTTCCCTTGACTGATATTTTGGGGATTCCCTTGTGTTTGGGATGTGGCCAAGGTATTACCTTGGTTGATGGGGTTCATGAACAAGGGATTGTTTTGATTTAGATTGGTGATGGATGGGATGGATGTGTTTTGGGAAACCGATGGGTTGGATGTATTAATAGGAGGATTAGATGAAGATATCCCATGTTGCGTTGAAGGTTGATTTTGTGTAAGGGTATTAATTTTCCCTTTTGGGTCTATTTGTGACACTTGGTCCATACTACCTTGTGTTACATTAGGCATACTTGTGGTACTTTTGGGGATGGATGAAGATGGGTGCCCTCAATATGTTGATGGTTTCATGGATTCATGAAGTGTAATTGGTTTATGTTAATGTTGGGGGTGTTCAAGAACAATAGGAGCACCAAAGGTAGCTGCCCAAGTGGTGTTTTGGGGTAGATTGGTGTTGAAGGTACCCACAAGTGTTGCTTTATAATGGAAGAGTATGGCCAAAATCCTTAGCAAGATTAGTTGCAAGACTAGGAGTTGGTGTTTGACTTAACCCTAGCAATGGAGTTGTTTGAATGGTAGATGAAGTCAAGCCTTGTGTCAAGGATTGCACAAAAAAAGATGGTGAAATTGGAGCTACGTTTTCTAAGGCTTGATGTTCTTGTTTGTACTCCATGATTTCTTCCTTAGTAAGTCCAAATGGGTTGTTCATGACGTCTTTTATCGCATATGGTCCTAATGGAGTCAGGGGTTGTTGTGATGGGGTAACATGAATTCTTGGGTCAAATTATTGAGGATTGGGATCACTTGAGGTGAATGTGACTTTGGATTTTTCCATGATTCTCTTGTGTTGTGATCTTGTCTTTACCATAAATTATGGGTCACCTATGGGAGAGTTATGTTGAAATTTTTAATGTTTAAACTCTCTAGTTGACTCAAATATTGGTAAAAGGGACGCTCTAAGTCATTTTGGAGAAATGATGATAATGGGATATGAAAAAGGTGAATGATGTGGAGAGTGATCTTTGCAAACATTTTGAGACAAGAATTTTAACTATAAGTTTGATGTTTGATGTTTGGATAAAGGATGTTAATGAACATGTGAATCTTTAAGGTAGACTTGTGACCTTCAAGATAAACTAGTCCAAAAGTGATAACTAAATCAACTAAATTCATGGAAAAGGATTCATTTCACATACAAAGTAGCTAAGTTATGAATTGGTGTTGATAGATGTCTAATTCAAAAAGTGTTGGTGTGTCCAAAAGTTTATAAAGTTCGGTGAAGTGAATTGTGAAATATGGTAAAGGGTGGATGAAATGTTTGACCCAAAATGTTAGCCTAAAATGAACCTTTGCTTTGCCAGACCAAGGTAGTTAGAAACATGTTATACATATAAAGTAATCAAACCCTAAGGACTCAATGATTAATGATAATTTCTTGTGAAATGTGTAGATCTGGTTCATCCATGAAATAACATAGAAAACATCTCCTTATTGATCTATCTTGGTTGCAGTGATTCTTTAAGATACGTCTCTTGATATATTTTGAACTATGATGTCTAAGTTTGGAATGACAGAATGTAGACCTTCTCTTGGGGATTTTGATTTTGTGAGAGATCATTTAGAGAAGCACAAGATCATGAAAAAGAGGATATTTATTGCCACACATGAAGTGGTAATATGGGCCTTCTGGCCACAATATCAGCGTTTTCCTCTTGTTCATCTAAGATGTATGTTGTGTTTCTCCATTGGGTTGGTGTTTCCTTTGTTTCAAAAGTGAATCTCCTCAAACTAGTAGTTATATCTATTTTTTCTCCTTCAATTAGTTCAAATTTTGGTTGTATGATAGCAGGCATAAGGTTAGGTTGTTCAATTGGAGTGATCGGACGCCAAATGGTCATGTGGGGTTCAATTTTTCAATTTATCTTGCTTAAATGAGTTTCTTTTTACCACAAACACTTGTCTATCTTAAGTTTCAAATTAAATGTCTATGTAAAAAACATCATTCATTTCACAAATTCTATTTTGTGAAAATGATGAAGTTAGGAGCATAGTTACCTAGGTTAACTTTGGAAAGTATGGATTGAGATGTAAACCAAAATATTTAGAAGTCTCTAAGGATATAAGTCCTTAGGAAAAGCATCAATATCAAGGTTTTTTCAAAGGGTATCCATACCTAGACCAAAGGGTTTGAAATTTTGAAAAGACTTGTTGATGTTTGTTTGCAATTGTTTTGAAACCAAGCAAGTGTTAAACTAGCTCAAGCATTTACAATCCTAGTTCGAGCAGGTACATATTTCTTAGTAGGCTTACCATCATCCCCTTAAGAGATGATTAATCCATGAAGATGAAATGGAAAAATAGGCTATGCCAAGGAAATGTAACATCTTGACACACTAAGAAAAAGAGTCCCTTCCCTATTTGCTTTATTTCCTCAATCAAAAACTGGACATGGTAAGTAACTTCTTGGAATAGTGCTCTTCCAATGCACTACCTTAAAATACATTTCAGAATTGGACTTGGTTAGCCACTACAAATAAGGTTTTTAATGATTATATTTAGGATAAACTAGTGCTATACACGTGGTGATTCACTCAATTAAGAGGCCTCTTAGGCCTTAGAAATATCTAATGGTTTTAACGCATCACAAGGATACTAAGGGAGACATTCATCGGTATACAACAACAACACCAGTTGGTTAATGACTTTAGTCACAACCAATTATTTATATAGCAGACCAAAATGAAAGCACCACTTGGGCCATTCCCTCTCACAAGTTGGGAGGTAGGACTCTAAAGGTAACACATGTTTGAAGCTTAAAATGCTTTTCGTCACCCAAGATTTCCAAAAGGCAAAAGGGGAGAGGATAGGTGCTTCCAAGAAGAAAAGTATACTTGTGTGTTTTTCTTCACCCAAGATTGCATGAAGCACAAGGAGAGAGGATACGCACACCATGTATACATAAGAAAATCATACACATGTTTGTTTTAACTTTGACAAGTATAATGAATTCGTTTTAAGCACCAAATGAAGTGTTGTGATTGTTTTGTTCAATTTTAAGACAACATCGCAAAAATGAGGATATGAGGGTTCAATTTTAACCAAGTTGAATGTTCATTTTAAACCCAAAGGAAATATAGTTGGTCCTAAAATGTGAAATAAAGCATCATAAATGGGTTATAATTGCCCCATAAGTGTTGAAACACTTGTTACAATTATATGATCAAACAATGATATTCTTCTTTACTTCAAATTTCATTACCCAAACCTACAAAACTAGTTAGCCTCAGAAACAAAAATGAGAATTTAGTGACATGTTAGTAATTAGATGAAATCAAAAAATTAAAACACATGTCAAAATTCAAGTTTAGTTTTGTTTACAAGTAAATAGCAATGTTGAAATCAATTGTGTCACTGTATCGAAAGTGCATCACTGTATTGGAAAATCAGATGTGTCACTCTATAGTAAATAGTGGCGTCAATAGCGTCACCACATCAAAAGTGTCACTAAATTAAAATTCATGTTGCGATTAAAAATGAGTCTAGCGTTGCTATTTTAATTAAGCGGTGATGAAATTTAATAAGGTGTCACCAAATTAATCATGTGTCATTGGTTTCAATATCAAATGTGTTGTTGTATAGCGATGCGTCTAAGGTACGTCATTGATTTTTCTCAAAGTGTGTCACTGAACCTACAAACACAAGCAAAATGGAAATCTAAAGATAAATTTGTCAAATTGATTAGTTCATGCCCTCCTTCTAGCTCCAAAATGTGACCAATGACATAGTATAGGTTAACTACACTTGATCCATAAGGATTTGAAGCTTACTTAAGCCACTAAGCATCAATCTAATAAGATCATTCAATGTAAACAAAGATAAAGAATCCATTAAAACTAGCATATTATAACAAAAAAATTTAATAAACATCTACTCTAAGACATTGAAACTTATCCTATTAGGGGAGTGGTGTTGCATTGATGTGGAATGGTGACCCTTTCGTAATTCCTTGGATAATGAGCTTGTTTCGATTGATTCTATTGAAGAGAATCAAAAAAATTGATGAAAGATGTGTTATTAAACATGATGAAAGCTATTTTAACATGATAAAAGCTAAGATGATCTATTTGAGTGTATGCAAAAGCTATTCTACATGTATGCAATATTCGAAAGATTAAAACCCTAATTTTGAAATATGCTAAATGGATGCACCTACGTTACCATGGAAGCCATTAATGGATGCTCTAAGACAATAATGCAAGATTTAAACTAAAAAAAAGTTGAATATGTGCTAAATGTATATACAAATGAGATTGATTTTAACAGTATAAGTTTACTATTAAAAGATGGATCCATATTTAATAGATGCAAGGTCTATTTATAGAATAGGAAAAATGAAACTGATGGTCAAGATTGAAAGAATCAATCAATGGTTAGGATGGAAGGAAAATGGAGGCATGGATCATGGATTCGCATCAAGGGTTAAGAATGCAAGAAGATATTTAATCAAGGGATCACAATAGCCAAACAAACACACTTTCAAAACTTGCACAAGAAGTTTGTTGAAAGTTTGTTACAAGGAAGAATATTTCTTTTTTTCAAATGAGTGAAGAGAGAAAGAATATTCCATAAAATATTCTTTTTTGGAGGAAAATTAGCATTTAGTTAATTAAAACCAAATTCAATGTGCAAAGGAGAAGGAATATTCCATAAGAATATTCCCTTTTTGGAGAAATGTGTAAAGGAGGAATATTCTCAAGGAATATTCCCTTACAAGTGGGAGGATTAGATTTAATTAATAATTTGACAATTAAAACAAAGTTTCAATTATGCAAATTAGGGGAATTATATGGTATTCATTAAATAAATGATTTAATGAAAAGGGGGATGTGATATGATATTTAATTAAATAGCTTATAGTTATTTAATTAAATAAGCGAACTTAGGGATTAAATTGGATAATTTGATTTATCCAATTTAACAAGGTGAAAGGCTAGCATGAAAGGGGTAGGAATTAACCTAATTAGATTAATTAGGTTAATAGATTAAAATGACATAATTAATTAAATAGCTAGGATAATTTAATCAATTAAGTGAAAAGAGGATGGGTTTTAGGATGAAACAATGTTAGTATATCAAATTCAAGTGCATGATATCATTTAGGACATTTTTAAGTGTCTACAAAAGATATATCTAAAATTTTATTCATGCAACCATAACAAAAATAGATCACACCAAGTTCGAAACTTTGAGGCATACCCTACTACAACCACACACAAAACTACATGCCCCAATACCAAAACATATTAGAGAAAATATTGGATATATGAATAGATTTTTTGGACTTAACCGTGCAAGAAGAATGGGTCTGCATTATACTTAGTCGGTTTCATGATGAATACCTTTACCTAGACTAACCCTCCCATATAAAAAAGAGCACATTCAAGGTAGTAACCAGCCTATAGGCACAAGGATAAGTGCCACCAAAGAAAGCTATTAAGAATGTGGAGGTTACAAAGTTAACAGGAGAAACTTACATTGAAAGAAGATGTGATTTCCCAAAGATAACAAATACATAAATCACATATGCCACCATGAGCATCACCTACAAGGTGTACTATACAAATCAAGAGGATTCAACAACTGTCGCTATCATTCATGAATCTCACCAAATGGTGATAGAAGGGAAAGATATTAAACTATGTGAGGTCCTATGAAAGGAGATACTGGACAACATCCAACACACAAATAAATCCCTTTATCAATTCAAGTATGGCACCTTGCTAATATGCCTCGCCTTTTATTTCATACAATAACTATCGACTTTTGCGGGAAAAAATTGAGACACCACTCAATCAGTTATAGCCCAAATTCAAGACCATGTCAAGCAATTTCAAGATGTAACATCATATATAGCTACCTACTGGGGTTTCTTCAAATCCCTCTAGAAAAAGATACAAATGAGGGACTACATATCTTACAAGGTGGTCCGTAAATACATAAATTATATTGTCTTCCTCATCGACAAAGATTGTACCTTTATGGAGGTAATTTGAACCCAAAATTTCATGGATACCATAGCTTCCATATGAGGTGACAAATGTGGAGATCCACTCCTATTCCTACACACTCCTTAGTCTTCCCAAGGACCCACAAGCTAAAAAATTCACCATTTACCAAGAGTACATGGATAAATTAGAAAAAAATATCTAAAGCATTTAGAAAAGAAATGGGAAAATTTACATGAAAATGAGGGATACCTAAGCAAGAGATAGAGGTACAAAGCACATCACCTTCATAGCGCAGTTTATAATACTCCACATAGGCACTCCTCTCACAAATCACACATGAGGAGAAAGTAGCAGAACAAGGAAGAGGAGACTCTCAACCACACCTCTCTAGATAGAACAATTAGAGGAAGAAGCATTAGAGGCTCTCCTATAGATGAGTATGGATAAAAAAAAAATGAAGGAAGGAAAAAGAACAAAGGGAAGTCTCACCACAAATAGGGGATGTAGAAGAGGAAGAAAAAATAAAATCATACAATACATCCATCCCTAAAGTTTCACCACTAGTGGATGAAGATTAGCTATAAAGGGGCTTATTTTGGAATGAAGTCTTGGATATGACACTATAAAAATATATCAATATGGTGATCCAAAATAAATTGATCATAGAAAGGGAATTAATAAGATATATGGCAGCATCCAATATAATGTTGGAGGATCTAATTGACCACCTTTTGGAATCCTTGACCATTGCACTAAAGAAGAGAAGGGAGAAAGCGGCTAAAGAAGAGGAGAGACTAAAAGACTTGTTTATTGGGGAAATAGCGCTTACAATTTCACCTTTGTAGAAGTAGAGGATAATGGAGATACTGACCAAGGAACTTTTGTCTAAATAGAGGCTAGATAAATTGAGGATAGAAAAGTCAAAGATTACCAAAATGGTCCAAGAAAACATAAATGAAGCCACAAAGAAAGCATATCAATAGCTATGAGAGGAAGAAGAAAAATATAAAGGAAGCCACGAAGAAAGTATATCAACACCTTCATCCTCTACAACGTCCTCTATATAGTCCATTAAGGACTTCTTGGTGAGACATAAGAAAATCCAACAAGTGGAATCTATGTATTTGCTTCAACTTCCACTATTGGGATCACAAGTGGACATTGGGAGCATCTTATAGCTGCATAAACTCCAATTAGAAGATATCCTATAGAAAATAGCAAAAGAGGAGATCTTGAAATATCATGTGGAAAGCTCCAATCAATTATAGGAGATGGTAAAGGATATACGAAGAAAATTCCCTTGGCTACAAGGGGACTCATCTTGGCCCTTAGCAATGCAACTAAAAATTTTGATAGATGGGGTGATTAAGAATACCCAATTACAAAAGAAGATTATAAGACAAAAAATTCAGGAAGAGCAACAAAAGATAAAAATGGATGAATAAAGAAAGAAATGTGCTACCACACATTCTACCCTGGAGTCACAGATCAACACATTGAAAATACAGAAGGGAACCTCAACGCCTTATATCAATTTTATCTATAATGGAAAACTATGACAACCCTAATCATGGAAAAAATGGATTAGTTGGAAATATAGATAATCTAAAGAGCAATGGCTTGTAATGCTCTATAAGATATGGATGGTCAATCTTGGGTGGAGATAGAATTAATACATGATAAGTTTCAACAAATTCAAGATTAGAGGGATAAAAGAAGACATAGATTTCATCAACTCAGAGAGGTCGTAATTTTAAGGTTGGAACACATCATTGGAATCCTTTAGGAAGCACACAAACTAGCATAAAAAATACAAATCCCAAATACACTTGGAGGTAAAGTGGCTACTACTAAAAATTCAAGTCCAAACCCAACAACTAGAACTAGCTAAAACTCAGTGGGAGAACACTTTTTCCAAGTTGAAGGAGATATATAAGGACATTCTCCCCAAAAAGTGGAGTTGACTTGAGGAAAATCCAACATTTTGAAAGGGGGGCTGATGTTGCAAGGAAAGTGCAATAAATCAAAAAATTCCAAGTAAATCCTATCGCATCTTGTCACAAAACTAGATATAAGGAGATGTGAATGTACTCAATTGATATTAATAATATATTGATACAAGAATTATATCTACTTTGTGTTGTCTAATATTCTATTATATATGTTTAACTAATTGATATTTTTTCTGAATCAAACCATTTCTCCCTTTATATGAATAAGTCTAGGGTATAAACTACAATACTCATAAAGTAATTTGGGCTTAGAACTTCAATTTGTGTTCACCAATTTTCTAGCTAACAAGGCTTAAGAAGAGATACATATATTAGAGAGACATGAAAATGATATTCCATGACTTTCTTTATGTCATAATTGAGGACTACGTTGATGAAATTTTTGGTAAATCCAAGACAAGAAATCAACACATCTAAGTACTTGAACAAAATAATTGATTGAATAGCTAAATATCAAGTACGTCTTGTTAGTACCTAGAAATTTCCTTCTAGTGCTTGATGACCTTGGAGTTTTCAATAGAATCTTATTTTTAAGCCTCATGGAAACAAGATGGCTTAAAAATTCAGGTATTAAAGTTTCACAATTTGTATCTCATCATCAAAATATAGCTGGTAGAAAGTTCTTATAATTGGTCATGACTGTGCATGCTCAATTTCATGGTTTTTAGGTGAGTTTTGGTGGGAATTTTAATGTGTCACCATTTTTTAGTGGGCTTGTAAATTCCCATAAAAACTTCAAATTTATCTATTCTAGAATTAACCTAGTTTTTCATGTCATCAATAGCCTATAGCTCCATTTTTGTGGTGATCAGAGATGTTTAGATTCTAAACAATTTTTTGTTTAACTACCTACCAAAAGGTCTAGTTTACAAAGGAAATCCCAAAAAATGACTTTTTGTGCATGTTTAAATAGAAATACAAGGGTTGAAATAAAAAATAAATCATCCTCACAAATTTTCTCAACACCTAAAGGTCACATACATTCATGGCGTCAATACTATTGTTTGTCCTGTGAAGTTATTTAAAAGTTGCCTACTTCACAATTTTTTATTATGCAATTTAAATGTATTTTGGGAGGAAAATAAAGGTTTTACAGTTTTATTTGTCACCTCAAATTCAAAATCTTATGGAGACATTTTAAAATAAATATTTTAGTGTTTGTTTTAAAAAATTAATATTAAAGTCTAAAGTTCATACTCTATAGGAGCAACTTAAAAAGAGGGGGGCATTAAAGATTTTTTTCCATGAATTTTAAGGTTCTAAGTGATAAGCATCCACCTTGGAATGGAATACACATGGGATTACAGTGCTTTATTGATGTTCCAAAGCGACAAATGAAACTAAAGTCGTGATGGGCCAATTTCATATGTTGTCTCTTTTGTTGATTGAATTTTGTGCTGAGTTGGATAGGATATGGTGGGTGTCAAGGTTTTAAAAGGTAAAAAGGAATTAATCACATGTTTCTTAGGAATTTTATGACTTTGGTAAGTGATTTCCACATGGATAAATGGCACAACATCATCATTTTGGTGAAAGGATCCAAACCAAGCTTATGATAGACCTCAATCTTGTGATGAGAAAGGTATTGGCTAGTGTGTTGCTAATTATGCAACTTGATAAGGTGCTAAAGGATCATTGTATTCACATATTGATTATTGTTTTAGTTACTTTTTTGACCATTCATTTGTAGCAGCATTTTCTAGTAAATTTTTTCGTTGTTTTATTCTTGAAATAAACTTGATATTAGCACTAAATTGGAGTTGTACCACTTACAAATGTTATGGGGGTAATTTTGAGCAATCTAATGGGTAACAATTCATGTTCTAACTAACCAAATATTTCATGTAGCTATTCTAACACCTTGGTAACAATTTTGTCGAAGTTATGATGGTCTTTGAGAGCTTGCTAGTAATAAAAACAACCTAGCAGTCAAATGCAATGCTTAGGAAATGATTCTAACAATATTTTGAATGATTTTAAGTTAGTAGTAGTGTCCAAAATGACTCAAAAAATCTTCGCATTCCTATGCTATCTCTTTTATGGTGTTTGATCTATTTTCTAAGTTCCATAACATCCAAAAGCGGCCCAACACTTTTCTAATAACTTGCAAATGATTTGGACTCCATTATAGTTGAATATAAGTGCCCATACACTGTATCAAACATCTCTAAGGTTTTTAAAGTGATCCATGAGTTTTTTGGTGATATTATGTGTGTTTCAAAGAATGCATATGGTGACCTAGAGGTGGGGTTTTCATAGTTCAAATGCAAATAAAAGCAGGTGGATGAAAATTTTACAAGAACATGGGTTATTGGAAAAGTGTTTGACAAAATGTCAAATTAACCTCAAAAAGGATTTTTAGTGTTAAATAGTCAAAATGCTCAATCAAAATGAAATTTGAAAGAAAATTTTAACTATTAGTGAAATAGGTTTCTACCCAAAGTTGTTAATTTTATTGGGAAAAGTAAAATTGCAGACATGTAAAGTATTTTTACACAGGTGAAATTTATGCACGGAATGCAAACAAAAGGGAAAAAAGAAAATTTCAGTTACAAATGAGATTCAAAGTGAAGATAAAGGTATAGAGGCATATTCTAGATCTCAAAATCTTTTTTCAGTTGCAGATCAGAGGGGTCAAATAATGTCAAGTGTCAACTGGGTATAAAATCTAAGTTATCTCTATTCTTTAAAATGTAACTTATTTGTCATTTTCACACATTCTAGGATTTTAAAAAGTTGTAAAGAGGGTGGGTTGTATAATATTTCATAGTTTATATTGGGAAGTAGAGTTTTATACCTACAAGTCTTCTATGAAGACATTGATGTCTTTTGAATGAAGCTTATCTAAGTATATGCTTCAGTGCTATCTTCATTTTGAAATGAAATATTCTCTGAATAGTGCAATTAAATATTCTAGGATTATTCGTATACATTTGTTGCTATGAATTTTTTTCATTAATTGCTCTATATTCAAGGAGTGGTGAAATTATTTTATGAAAATGGTGATATCATTTTTACTAAAAATGGACTATTAGGTAGAGTTGCATTGTAAGCTAGTAGTAGGTCTCACTATTATAAGATAATAGTGATTGATATTGCAATCAAAATATGTTTAAAACATATAATGTGAGATTATGTGGCACTACAACCCTATAACCATGGATAAGAACCAATCCATATTGAATGAATTTCCCTTAGTCTCATAAAAAAATCAAATCCAAAAGCCATTTCTAGTATTTTATTTATAATTATTTTTATTCTTCATACTAGGGTTACAAAGATAACAACAATTGTGTTATTTATGCTTGCAAACATATAAACCCTTGTTCATTTGTATGAAGTCAATCTACTAGGCACGACGACATAATTGTATTTAGTATTCATGTTCAGTATCATTAAGGGTGACCCCCCTAGGTCCTATAGAGCCTAAAGTTTAGAGGAGGATAGTTGTTTAGCTATCTCATGTTCATTGGCTAGTGATATGATAGTCTTGATTATAATATTTAGCTTACATTTAGAGAAAATCAATCAATCAGTTGGAGGAACCAATAGATTGACAACTCTACTAGGAAAATTCCAAAGTTATTCAGTTGGGAATATTCAAATAATTTGAAGATCTAAAATTTTGGTTCAGATATTGAAAGGCCTTCATACTTGGATGAATGAATTATTACAACACATGTGAAGGCTTCATGAAATAATTGTGCTTTGTTGGTGGAGTGAACTCAGAAATATTTTGATATCTAAGGACCTACTTGTTTCTTGAAGATTTTTCCTCTTTGAAGAGGTTGCCACTTTACAAAAGAAATTGATCATTTGTTGAATTATTTTTATTTATGCAAAGCATATTGCATAGATCTACAAGTTTCTAGTTAGAGGAATGAAAGAGTTTAAGGATGCAATAAGTTTTAGGTAGTTGGTCCTTCCTTATTATTTTATTTTCAAAGAATAATAAATCAAGTCTATTGCAAATCATTTGTAAAAGTACTCTATGGAGGAAAGGATTAATGTACGATGGTCATTTAGTAAGAAAGGTAGTTTCATATTTAATTCTTTTAAAAAAAATAAAAATAAATAAAGGTGAATATCATAAGCCTACATATTTTAATGATACTATCATGATCTATGTGTATTGGATAAAATACACATGGTAGGAGAAAAATATGTTGAGTCATGTAGTTACACATGTTGCAAAATATTGTGTGGTATTTTAGACCTATGAATCTTGTACAATTGATCAAAGGAGTTTAGATTTCATGTTAAAGTCTGATAATAAGAAATAATTTGATATTAGAGAAATAAGGGTTATGGTTAAGAAGACTAAGTTGTAAGAATGGATTTGTGAATAAATGGTTGTGAGGAAGACAAGTTACCACTAGAAGCATTTTGAAAATGTTTTGTCACTCTGTTTTTCCATTTGCAAATTCAAGTATACATGTTATAATGCAAAGTTCACAACAACTCTATCCATGTCCTTAGAGAAGCCCTTTCTCTATGGGAAGATATAGGCAATTAAATTTTAGTGGTATTCAAGGTTTCCCAAACCTCATTTCAAATGAAATAAAAGATAATTTTCCAAATTTTAATGATGATAGCTCTAAATTAGCAAGAAAACATTTATAGGATTTCACTGATCTGATTGGAGACTACGATGTTGATGCTAAGGATGTGGTCATGAAACTTTTTTTCAATCTCTGAAGAAAGCTATAAGAGAGTGATTTTCAGACTTTCTATCATGTTCCATTTCTTCATAGAATGATTTCATGGCGGTGTTCATAGAGAAGTTTGGTGAGAGAATTAATGTGAGATTATTGATCAAAAAATTCACGGATATTCATAAAGAGGAAGAGGAGTTGGTTGCAACTTTCAACTTAAGGTTTACAAAGACAATCAAAGATATTCTAAAAGTTTAAGACCAAATGATGTAATGTGTTTGGTTATTTACCTTGGTGCATTTTATGAAGAAATAAGTTTCATGTTGAGGGAAAAAGAACTTGAAAAACTTCATCGAGCATATGAAATTTCTATAGATATTGAGAATAACATAAAGTGTTCAATTCCTAAAGGATATGTGCCTGCAAGTATTGGATATCCTAGAATATCTTATGCAAATACATAATGCAAATAAAAAAATTAAAATAAGTTTCAATATAATAGTAACTCTATTGTTCCAATTTGTTCATCATCGCATTATGTAAATCACAATCAACTACAAGTAAATTGTGAGCATAAATTTAGTGGTGTTGACCGTATGTTTCTTGTTCAAGAATTGTTTGACATAAAATGACATGATATATCATCATATGATCTATTTTCAAGATTTATGGAAACTTTGTTAGCAATCTCTAAACATTGCATACTTGAGGAGTCAGTATGTATTGATTTATTTTGTGAATCTTTTGAGCTAGGTTTTAGTATCCTTATTGAAAGTTTGAAGCCTCATAATATTGATAAGGTATATGAGTGGATTGGGATTATTGAAAAAAATAGATGCAATTATGCAAGGACTGTCTTATTCTTTCTTGTTGATGTCAGTAATCATATTGCCTTGTGTGAACAAAATAATGACATGGTGCATGTGGATGAGGATAATATATCAGAAAATAAAAATGCATCTTGTAAAGGTAAATGTGAGGTTTATGATCAACTCATGGATGAAATTTCTATAAATGAAGATTGTGCTCATGTAGGTCATGGTACAAGGTATAAAGAAAAGGAAATATGTGCAATTAAACCTTATAGAATCCTTATTAATAGGAAAATGATAATTTGTTAGATATCTAATGCAATGGATCGATTTATAAAGTTAATGATTATGCTGATAATGAGAATGCTACAGATATTTTATTACAACTCAATGATGATGACAATGAAAATGAATGTTTAAGCATTTAGTTTGATGATTTTGAGCATGGTTTATGTAATGATAAGCTTTCTTGTGATGTTTATCATGATGATAATGATCTTGATTAGTTTTATATTGATTATGAATGCTTCCATGAAGATGATTCTAAAATATTTGCTTCAAATAAAGAATTTAATGATGTGAATATTGAAGGAATCAAACATTCACAATTGAATGAACAAGATTTATATGATGAGTATATGGAACCCAACCTTGATTTTTCATCAAATAATCATGTTAACTTTATGAATAATGATTCTTTTGAATAACAAGGTTTATCTACCAAATATGAGGAGCTTGAGCACAATAATAGCAATGATGAGATTCTTAGTGATGTTGAATATGATGCTTATGTTGGCATTGGTTTTCATTGATGCCAACACTTGGTTAGATTGTTGCATTGGTTGAATTATTGATATTGGTTGTCAACATTTGAGGAGATTATTATGATGTCAACACTTGGTTGTATTGTTGGCATTGGTTGTCAACACTTGGGAAGATTGTTGCATTGTTGTTTGGCATTGGTTGTCATTGTTGAAAAAATTCAGTTTGGACTATAATTGATGTATGATGATGTGTTGTTGACATTCATGGTTGGATTACATGCCTTTTTTAATGATAAGTAAAGATGTCTTGAGTATGGTTGTTGTCAGAAGAAGTGATATCATGATGATATATTAAGATGACAATTAGAAGCATTAAAATGAGGATTAGAAGCATTAAGATGAGGATTAGAAGTATTAAGATGAGGATTAGAAGTAATGTTGATGGTGGAGAGATGTTGTTGATGGTCTATAGTATGCTATATGCTCTATTCTATTGTTCCTAAGGAATTATGTGTTGTTGCAAGATAGTTCTGGCCTCTACAAGTTTGTAGAAAGTTTTTGTTTCACGAAATTACTACAAAGAATGTTTAGGATAATGCTCTGCATTCCTTTGATGTTGAAGATATAGTATTTTGGTTTGGGATTCAGTCTTTATGCTCTATGGATGTTACACTCCTATATTTTTCAGGTCATCGGTGTTGTTGAGGATGTTTTTATTGATTGCAGAAGATTGGCAGGTTTATTGGTTGTTTGGATTGATCCAAAAAAATGCTCTCCATTTCTTTGTATTGATGTCTCTGCTCCTATGGATTGGCGGATGTGATCTCAATGTTTGTGCAATGTATTAGTTCAGTTTTCATGTGTTGAAGTGGTCCATAAGTTGTTTTGTTTATATTTTATCTCATGGCTATGTATTTTGTGCTTTTGGGATTAAGTACTTTGTTTTTGTTTGGTCTATGGTGGCATGAAAATATGAAAGAAGTATTTGAAAGTATTGTTGGATGTTCATGGAATATCCCTTTATGATCCACACATCTTTGGTTGATCTCTTTTATGTCGCATAATGATTTGAATTGGTTTTCTAGGTTATTTGTGGATGTCTGACCGACATAGCTTATTGTATTGCTTGCACTATATGCTTGAGTGTTTGTGCCAACATTTGAGATTGTGTTAAGGTGGATTTTGGTCTTGAACTATCTTTTTGTGGACTGTATTGAGTTAATTCAATTGAAAGCATGTTTTTGGCCCGATTGGTTATGTGCTATGTGTTTCATTGTTGTTGACTTAGGTTGATGTGCGCTAGTTTGTGTGTTGTTTGGATCACATTGGAAGATGTAATAATATTTTTTGTTCCTCTCTATCTCTTGGATAGGACCACACTATGTTTTTGTGGTCGACTTGTTGAGATTATTGTTTATCTTCTTACTGGTTGACCTAATTTATGTTTTGTGATCTTGTAGGGGATATAAATGGAAGATCAAATCCATTGCAAGAGTGTGTGAGTAGAATGTATTGAATATCATGTAGAAGTAGTAAAAAAGAGTGTGAAAGATAGATCATATGTGCCTTAATTCCTTGGTTATTAGTGTATTATTGACATATGTTGTAAATTCTAAATCTTCATGTATCATATTCTGAGATAGTGAGTCTCATCAAGTCCTTGTATCTTTCCCTAGAGTTGTGTGCTTCAGTCTACAAGTCCTTTGTATCTTTCCCTAAGGTTATGTACCTTAGTTTACAAGTTTTTGGTAGTGAGCCTTGTTGTAACTTTTGTAAGCAGTAAGCTTCATATATTGTGAGTTCTCTCACCGTGGTTTTCCCTCATTGGGTTTTCCACGTAAATCTAGTGTTATCTTGTGGATGTGTGTTCCTTGTTTTATTTTTCATTGTTTTTGTTTTAGTCAAGGGTTAAATTGTTGTATATTTCATTGTTGAGGGTTGTTGACCTTGTTAAGAAAATAAATTGCTATATCTTTCTTTGTTGTTGATTTGCTTGAGAGTTTCTAATCTGGTAAAGAAGTTTGAGTTTGTTGAAGGGTTCATGTTTTGAAAAGATTGATTCACCCCCCTCTCAGTCTCTAAGTGTGTTCAACAACCTATAGCTCTAGTTGTTCCTCTACTATTTATAATTACTTGTATGAGTTGTAAATGGAATGATCTACCTTATATGCAAAATTTATTGATGCAAATGTTGATGAAGAAGAATTTTCACTTAAAGTGAGCAATTTATCTTCTATTGAGAGCATTCAAATTTGTTCTTTCCATCCCTTAAGATATTCTAGATAGACCTCAAGGATAATGTTGTGCAAGAAAAAAATTATGCATTTAGAATGAAGAATTTGAACATAATTTCAAAAGTGAAACTCTTCATTTTGTTGACTATGAAGATATTGAATATGTTCATTTCTTTGTTGATATTGATCATCCACGTGATGAATAAATAAGTGATTATTTTAGATGAGGAATGTATTGATGTAAATGCCAATGAAGACACATGTTTAGCTCCAAGTGAATAAATTTCAAGCTACAATGAATCATGGGATATGGATCAAATTTTCTATCAATTGACATGCACATGAAATTATGAATTCATGTGAATATCTTTATACTGGCTATGCTAAAAATAAAAGTGTTAATATTGACAAATATTCAAGCTTTCATATTGAAAAGGATGATTATGCTCTGAAGGGTCACTATGAAGAGTTTGATGTAAAGTTATGTTGTGAACTATTTAATCCCATTCTTATAATATTTCACATGGAGTTCTACAATGATTTGAAGGATAAATCATATCCTATTATTAAACCTGAATTTGAAAAGTTTTCCAACATATGGGATGTTGATGAAATTGATTTTATTCATGAAAATCATAGCACAAGTGTTGATAAAGATGTTATTGTGGCTAATAAGTATTGTTTATAGACCACTGGGACATATAATGATAACATGGCATAGATCTAGTGTTTAGATGAAGTTGAATGCAAGCATATTACAACTCGGATGGAAATAGCTCCTACAAATGAATATTTTTATTCATCACACAAAATGAGTGCCTATTGAACATGGAATAGGCCTCACATGATACCTCAATGAGTACTTCCTAGTCTTCTATTCTTATTCAGTCTAATTTATTGGGCTTTAAAAAATATGACTTTGTTAAATTAGAGAAAGTAGCATTAGATGTGTTTTATGAGAGTTTCAAGTTTAATATCGACATGAAGGATGAAATTAGTATTCCTAGCTCTTTTTATTCATAATATTATGAGATATTTTATTTCTCAATTCAATTGGATGAATATGTGATGATGCATGATATTGACTTTGTAAGTATGAAGCATTACAAAAGTGGAAATGATATGATTGAAAAATCTATTATTTACATGTTACAAAATGAGATATTTCAATTTATTCCTAATTACAAAGTCCAAATTTATATGGATAACATTAACAAGGGAAAGCTAAGAGAAATTATAAAAAATCTTAGTGATGGTGTTAGTGAACAGGTAGCCTATGATTGTGTTTTCATATCAGACTTGGAGTAGTCAACAGAGAATAAGGTGTTTAATAGAGGATGATATTGGTTCTTAATTTTTTGGGGCCTAGGGCCACCAAATAAAATATAAGAACATGGTATTTAATGTAATAAAATGGGGCAATTAAAGAGCACCCAATAGATTAGGCATATGGTCTACACCTCAGAGACTTTTGGGATATCGATATGCTTCACTAAAGCATACACCCCCAAACAAGATCCATTGTTAACAACTAGAAATTTAATTCATTTCTAGTGCTTGCTAACCTTTGAATTTGTGACAAAAGCTTATTTTTAAGTCTCGTGGGAACTATATGGATTGAAACTTTTGACATTAAAATTTCACAATATGAAGCTCATCATCAAAATATAATTGGTAGAAAGTTTTTATAATTGGTCATGACTATGCATGCAATTTCATGGTTTTCGGGCAAGTTTTGGTGGGAATTTTATGTTAGAATAATCATTCATTAGCTAATAATTAATTAATCTTTAATTAACTATTAGACGAATTTTTGTTTATTCACTTAAGCTAAACTTAGGAGTGTTTTCTCTTTTATTAGTTTGAGCTATTATAGATCGTTATGTCTCATCACATGTGATTATGAAACTTTTCATGATCTAATCCATTTCTCATTTAAGGTTTTCTCTTATAAAAACTCCCCTTCATTGTATTATGATCTCTCTAGAAGTTCAATGAAAGCTCTTGGCATCTCTTGTAAGTTTTTTGTTGTTGAGGAAATAACAAATCATTATTTACAACTCTCATGTGTGGAAGGTGTTCTTATTTGTTGCTTGATCCTACATCTTATGTGTTTTCACAGTTCTAGCATGGTATCAAAGTGTGGATTCAACAAACCCCTTTTCAAATTTTGAAGGTTTTCTTCAATGAGGGTTACAGGGGCATCAAATCTAGAATCTTCATATTTTTTTTGTAAGTTTTGGACTTGGACAATTTTTGGTGTGCACTGGAGCAAAGCAAACCTCACCATTGCATTCAAGAGGCCAAATAGATAAAGTTTGAATATAAATTTTCCCTATTTCATTGTCAGGAGCTTTTGAGGCAATTTTTTTTTGCACAAGGGTTGTATGGTCTCTATATGGGTCGTACCTATATGGAAATTTTAAAAAAATTAAAAAAAGCTCAATTGCTTTTTTTTAAGTTCTATTTTTATTTTAGAAATTAAATAAAAAAATAAAAAAGGGAAGGTTTATAATTTAAAAGGCAGGGGTAATTTTTAATGGCACTTGCAAGGTACCTACCATAGTAGGTCCCTGTGGGCCCAAGACCCATGGTGGGACCATGTGGGCTCAACAACGGGGTCTCAAAACCCCGATGACAGCCACACAACCACCCATTGGCCATTTCATAGTCATCAACGACCATTCAAATACCTTTTCTAGTGCATTTTGGAGTTTTTCGACGGCTCTAGTGACCCTTTACAATCACCTAGTAATGCAAAAAGTTTTTTGGTGCTCAATCCCATATATTTCAACCAAGTTCCAAGATTCTACCGACTTTTCCATGGCTAGAGGAATCTATTGGGTATATTTTGATGACTTTTTCTCAAGGGCCCAAACTTTTTTTCTAGATGTAGCAAATATTCTCAAAATATTTTGCTAATTTCATGCAATACATATGCTAGTAGGCCCCCTCCTAGCCCCCTTTGAGCCCTAAAGGAGCATTTTTTTCTTTTATCCATAACTTTGGCATATGGTATCAAAATTGGGCAACCAAGATATCTTAGAAAGGCTAGTTTCACATAATTTATAGTGGTGTGGGTATCATCACTATATTTTATTGTTGGTACATTCTATAACTTATCAAAATTAGATGTGTTGTTTTCACTCTCGATCTCATAAATTTTGACTATTTTTATTTTTTATTTTTCATGATTATTGTGGTGTTGGAAAGGTCTTTCAAAGCTCTTCACAGTTTTGATTAGAGGTAAAAAATGGGTTTTGAAGGGCCCCGAAACCATTTACAAAAAGGGAACAACATTAAACAACCATCAGCCCAAAGTCAGCAAACCCACCAGCCAAAAAGCAGCCATAAATTGGCAAACACCACTACATATTGTTCAGAATTTCAACAGCTTCCATCTCACTAGCAACAAGCTTTTGTCCCTTAACCCCAGTATTAGAAACCTCAATACCCAAGGCCCCAACCTGATTTTTTAGTCTAATTCTAGTCCTAACCCCAGGGCCACCAGTTTTTACCTCACAACTCAAAACAAAACCTTTAGCAGCACCCTTAACAACAACATAATCCTCCCCCGTCAGCTTACCCTCAACAGCCATAACATCAGTAGACAAAATTTCCTTTCTCTTATTAGGGGAGAAATCCATCACAGAGTCTGACCTAGTCAAGACTTTAGGAGCTTCTCCACTCTTCATAACCACATTCCAATTTTGTTCAAATTTCTCCTCAAGGGATAACATTCTTCCCTCCATACTCTATTTCAGATTGAGGGTTTCCTCCGCCATAGTATTAGCAATAGTATTGAGACTAGCCATTAAATTATCAATTTGGCTTTGAATCGAAGGGTCCTTAGCCTTGCAAGCAATACTTCTAATATGAACATTAGTCCTATTGATCTCATGAAAGAACCATTTAAACAGTTTAAAAAGCACATTGGCACTGTCACGAGCCGAACCCAACACATCAGAAAGATCCTCCCTATCAAAATTTTCAATGTGATTTCCCACAACAATATCCTCTTCAAAACAACTCTCATGGACCTTATCATCAGAAGCATCCTTACCTTTACCAGCAATGACAGGAGACTTCATCCTACGAATGGAATTGGCAATTTGCTCCGCAACAACCATCCTCTTCTGAATACTCTCTGCATCCACTTTCTTAGCTCCCGTAGCTTGTTCACCACCCATAGCTCTAACCTTCTCCTACTTCAGAAACCTAATGATAGCGCTTAGAACATCCTCACCATGGAAGCCACCAGCCACAGAGAGAGGGACATTCTTCTCCAAGTGTTGACCAGGTTTCAAAACCCTTCTCTTTCGACTTCCCTCCTCAGGATCCTGCACAAGTCTAAACACAGGGGGAGAAGAAGAAGCTTCCCCATAAAGATCATTTTTGTCTTTTCCCCCCTTAGAAGGAACAATCATCTCCACATCATCACTGCAAGTCATATAACCCGCTTCCTCATCTAATTTCCTTTTCCTAGATTTACCCTGAACAGGGGATATGGGGCCCTCCTCCAAAGAGGCATACGAGTCTAGGACATAGTCAACATCATCATCCCTATCTAACTCAGAATATTTATTTAACATAAGCCTCCTCTTCCTTGGTTTCTTAGAAGCCCTTTCCTCACCCAACTCAGTTTCATAACCCTCCCTAGCTTTAGCAGAAATATCCTTCAGAGTAACTAGAGTTTTATGGACATCATGAGCTTTAACATGTTCATAAATCAAAAGAATCAACCCCGAATGTAGGACAGGGTTTTTGGGATTCTTCTTATGCTCTTTAATCCCACAGTCCATCGACACTAGCAAATAATAGGGAAATGACACCCATTTCTTGTGCCTAAAATGGTTAAGCAAAAAAAAATGGTAATTGTTAATGGTCATGTACCTTCCTTCTAGGGTTACATACCTCATGATTTCTTCGACAACATCCCGCTAGAGAGCCTTCAAGGAATTCCTCAAATAGCCACTACTCTTTGCAGGCTTCAAGTCATCACTCTCATTCTTCTTAAAGAAAAGGGACATCACGGCCAGTGATTCTTTCTTATCCCTGTACACCTTCATACCCTTAATCGCAAGGCCAGTAATCTGGGCTATGAATTCCTCATCCACCACAATTTCCCTACCACCCAAGTCCAAGGTTCTCTCTTTCCACCCTTTCTCAACCAATTCAATAACCTGAGTATTATTGCCATGCAGTTTCTCCATGAAGGGAGTTAGACCACCCTTTTCTAAAATCGCCCACACTTCCTTTCTTTGCTTAGTAGTATCACAGGATTTGGGCTTGGCACAATTTCTATCCCCACCCATGATGATGGAAAATAGAGACCAACCACTCAACAGGAAACTCAGAAGGAAGCAAAAGACACCACTCAGAACTGAATTATCCAACAAAAGACTCTGGAAGCTTATGCGGCTAACACCCACAATCCGTGCGAAGGCAACCACAAGACATACATACCATAATTAATTCGAACTTCATGCCATATGACAACCTTTCCTCAAAATCATAACCATACCATCCTTACTAATGATATTCCACCACATGAGCAAGGACGTGCACACCTTAAAGAATAATTTAACTTTCATTTATAACAATAGTCATGGCCTCATAAGGGATGGGATCATTTAAATCCCAGACCTTACTATCTCTAACACCAAAGTTAGCGAAGAAATCAGCTAATTTATTTCCCTCTCTCAAAATATAGGAAATATAAACATTACCAAAGGATTTAATAATTTCAATGGAATCCTTGATCAAGGCCTCAATTGTCCAAGACGAAGGAGATAAATTCTTCAAATTATTAATAATGTTCAGAGAATCACCCTCCAACCAAATCTTCCTATACCCTCTTCTCTGAGCCAGAACAAGACTATGATAGGCAGCCACCGCCTACAAAGCTCTTCACAGTTATCCATACATTTTTTTAGAATTTTCTCCATTTAAATTTTATTCAATTTTTGTTCTTACATTCTAGTGAATTACTTGGACATTTTGGCTCTTATAAACTTTTTGTTTACATGGGATGACTTTTTTTTGGTTGTTCTTGTATTTCTAGTATTGTATCCTATTTGAGCATTATAGACATATTTTGTATGCATTTTCTATTTTGTAGATGCATTGAGATAAAGTGCCACTATTGTACTTATTTTTTTAGGGATTTCACACATCATGTTGTGCCTTTTGTACTCACACTATGATATAAAGTGCATGGGGGTTGTGTAGTTCCTTTTTCAAGTGAGCGTCTCTTCCTTTAATAACAGTAAATCCTAGTGATTATTGCCTCATGTGTGTGTGCCTTGTTTGCACGCCCTTTTTCAACTATAGGTACTCTGGTGTTCTTTGTTCTCTTTCATGTATTTCTTAGTGACACCTTGTTTCAGTGGACCTATCATGGCTCTCTATTTTCTATATTAGGGGGGGGGGTTCTAGTATTGGTGCTAATACTTAGTTTTTTTTGGAGTGATCTATGTATCTAGTTTGTGTTCCTATGTACTAGGAATATGCAACAGTTGGTTACCCATTTATTTCAATGAGATGGAGCATTTACCATATTGACACTCTTGGATTCCTTTTTGTGGAGGTGACCTTATATTTTCACTTGATTGCCACTTTAGACTATTGGTACCTATATCTTTGATTGTTAGATGTTTACCTTTTTTTTCCATTTGATCATTATTTGTATAGTGTTGTTTGGGGCACTCATGCAAATTATTATCTTCTTGGTCTTGACCATCCTCTATTTTAGAGGAGGTTCTTCATTTTAGTATTATAGCAGTCATATTTTGACAGTTTTCTACAACTTCTTCATGCTTTAGCGATGTTCTTGAATGTTCCTATTCTTTTTGGAGCATTGTTTTGGAGTCTTCTTAATCCATTTTCATTTCTCTCTTTTGGAGAGGAGTTTTTTCCTTGAGGTTTTCTCCCTTTCTCTAGTTATGAAGATTACATTGTTTGTACATGGGTACCTCACCAAGCATTGTTTGTCAAGACCCATTCATGCATTCAATTTTTAGGGTATTTAGCTACTCCCTCAATTACACTTAAGGGGGGTGTTAGAGTATTCATTCATTAGCTAATAATTAATTACTTTAATTAATTATTAGGATAATCAATCACTTTATGCACTTAAACTAAACTTAGGATTTCTTTTTTCTTTTATTAGTTTGAGCTATTATTAGATCATTTTGTCTTATCACATGTGATGATGACACTTGTCATGATCTAATCCCTTTCTCATTTAGGGTTTTCTCTTATAAGCACCCTCTTTATTTTATTATGAGTTCTCCAAATGTTCAATGAAAGTTCTTGGCATCTCTTGTAAGTTTTTCTTGAAGAGGAAATATCAAATAATTATTTGCAACTTTCGTTTGTGGAAGGTGTTCTTGTTTGTTGTTTGATCTTGCATCTTGTGTGTTTTCATAATTTTAATATTTTAATTTGTCAACATTTTTGAGCGGGCTTGTAAGGTCTCATAAAAAGTTTTGAATTTCTCTATTATGGTGACAACCTGGTTATTTACTTCTCATCAATAGCCTATAGCTCTATTTTTGTGGTGATCAAAGATATTTTAGGGTCTAAACAAAGTTTTTGTTAAATTGCTTGTCAAAAGGGTTTACAAGGGAAGTCCCAAAAATTGATTTTTGGTGCATGTTTAAATGGAAATACAAGGATCATAATAAAAATTAAATTATCCTCACAAATTTTCTCGACTCCTAGAGGTCGCATGCATTTGTGGCATCAATACTATAGTTTGGCCTACAAAGCTATTTAAAATTTGTCTACTTCACAATTTTTAATTATGCAATTTAAATATATTCTGGGAGGGAAAAATAAAGGTTGTACACTTTTATTTATCTCATCTAATTCAAAATCCCATGAGAGAAATTAAAAATAAATAAATTTAGTTCTTGTTTTAAAAATTTAACATTAAAGTCTAAAGCTCATAGTCTATAGCAACACTTAAAAGAGGGAAGTGCTAAAAGATTTTTTTTCACGTGCATTTTAAGGTTTTAAGTGATAAGAATCCACCTTGGAATTGAATATCTAACTACCACAACAATCATAGGAGTAGATAGAGAAAACTTTGGACAATAAAATATGATGTAGCACTAGGAATATAAAATATGAAGAATGCATGGTTAAGTTGAAAGGAAGACTAGTAGAAGACTCAACATGGATATCACAAGTTGAGACGGGATGCCTTGGATTTCTTATAAAATTTATAATATGTGGGACTCACTTTTCAAATAACCTTGGGTGTCTGATGCAGGAGCATCCTAGAGTAGCCTATTGTTGTAGTTGGTTTTCATTGATGTCAAAAGTGTACAGGTTGGCTCTACATATATCCATGTTGTAGTTGGTTGGACAATAAAATATGATGTAGCACTAGGAATATAAAATATGAAGAATGCATGGTTAAGTTGAAAGGAAGACTAGTAGAAGACTCAACATGGATATCACAAGTTGAGACGGGATGCCTTGGATTTCTTACAAAATTTATAATATGTGGGACTCACTTTTCAAATAACCTTGGGTGTCTGATGCAGGAGCATCCTAGAGTAACCTATTGTTGTAGTTGGTGATGTTCTCAAAGGTGTACAGGTTGGCTCTACATATATCCACATTTGAAGATATAGTTGTGTAGATCAAAAGTTAAGTTCATTGAGATGTGAGATGTGAAGTTATATCCAAAGTTTCATGTCAATAATCCTTCCATAGAGAAATTTAGAGATGACAATGTACTGGATTGTGTTGTTCAGAGATTGATTTTAATATTTGTTGGCTTGGGCCAGCTTATTGCTACATGATGTTGTGAAAGGGATGTATGAGAATATTCTTGAATATCAAGTGATGCGTGTTGATGTTACACAAAGTGATTTATGGTTTCTTCATTATAGGTTGTGTTCCAGAATGAATGTTTTGTTGGCTTATACTTTTGTCGAGGCTGACTAAGGTATGTTGATGGTGTGTGCCACAAGTTCAAGATTGAGCAGAGCTTAAGGAGTGATTGGAGGTGTTGTGTGGGTCATGCCAACTCATCTGGGAGAAAAAAAATGTTTTATCATTCTTGGGTACCACCAATGGATGTGAAGGCCGACATGCTACATGTTACATGTTTTCTTGTTTATGGCTGACCTAATTTATATTTACAAAGTGTGCGGATGATTTTTATAGAAGATCAAAGATGTGAAAACTATTTTGGGATTGGGTTAATTGTGTGTTGGGATCCACAAGGTGCTTTCCTCTTCCTAGTGTTCTATGTAATCTTTTGGGTCTTTCCCTCTACACATTTCATGTTGTTTGTTTTGTCCTTGGCTGACTTACAAATGTAATATTTTTGTTGTTGTAGGCGTACATGTGAAATATAATCAATGTAATATCATGTATAAATTATAAACCTAGTTGATCTAGGGAGTGGTATGGTAGTGATTATGTAAGTGAATGAAAGAGAAAGGGAAGTTGTGGTAGATCTTGTCCAATTTCATTTTGATCATATTCTTGTGATAGAAGGCATGTGAAGAAGTGTACTTAATTGTTTGTTGGAGGCAGTGAGATGAAGGAAATAACTTCTTAATTGTTGAAAGAAATGAGCTAGTAGGCAACTGAGAAGACATTTGGAGAGTCTGCAAAGAAAAATTGAAATCATCAAAAGAGAGTGAGTTTAATTGTTAGCTTTAAATAGTGGAAGGACTTTCATTCTAATCATTCCTGAGTGTGTGCTCAGATTAGGGAGTTGTAGCTTCCTTGGGTTGTAGCCCTAAAATAAAGTTGTAAATGTTGTTCATGTAGACACTAAAACTTGTCCTTGGCTTGTGAACACTATTTTTCTTTGTTAATCTCCTTTCTTAATAATTAAATAATTTTTATTTTTTGACTATTGTCTAAAGCCATAATTCTCCTATTAATTAGATAATTCTAATTATTTAATTAATTCATCTCTTTTCTTTTATTTATTCTTTTGATTAATTAAATAAATTTTATTTATTTAATTACGTCACTAATGTCCCCTTTCCTCTACAATTAAATGAATTATATTTATTTAATTCTTATCATTTTCTACTATAAGTAAATAATTATTTTAATTATTCATTATCCTCTTCTTCTATAAATTAAATAAATTTTATTTATTTAATTATTTACTAATTTATCTTTTTCTTCCACCTTTTGAATTAAATTATTATTTAATTTAAAAGTCAACTTTCCCTCTTCCTCTATAATTCTAGCAACCTCTTTTTCTGTGCCAACTTCTTTGTTTGTGCCATTTTTATATCTTCACATCTCATTTAATTTCAACCCTTGATTGAATTATCTTATAATTTGATCTCAACCATCCATCCTTAACCTAGTCCTATCTTTTCCCTAATTTTTCCCTAAACCTATTTCATACTACATCTTTCAATCTTGGCCATTGATTGTCATGTCATATTTTATTTTAATCCTAGCCCTTCATCCAAATTTGGTTTTCTATATAAAAGAGACCTATGATTGTCATTTCAACCTAGTTCATGCTAAAAAGTACATGTTGTTCAAGGAGACAAGTACAATCTTCAATATTTTGCTATCATTATCATTAAGCTTATTGTTGTATACTCAAAATCTAAGGGAAATCAAACATATAAAGCAAGATGGAGAAGGACAATGGAGGTGAATCAACCATGGCATAGAGATATTGCTAATATTGCTTTATGTTTTGTGTTTCTATGTTCATTTGTGCTTCATTGTTGGTTTAGGGCTCTAGGGTTTGAGTTTTGTTGATTTATGGATTTAGACTTAATTTTACCCTATTCTACAATTCATTTTGTGAGGTTGGATTAGGACATTTAGCTCCTAGAAGCTTTTCTCACTGTGTTTTTTCCCTTGTGAGTTATTCCATATATTTTTGGTGTTGTGTTGTGCATAATCTTCATCTTTCATGTTCCTGCTTATACGGTAGTGGTTAAAGTATCTATTTGTTTATGAAGGTTTGAGATTTGATAGAATATTGATTTACCCCCCTCTTAGTATTCTAGTGTGTTCAACAATTGGTATCAGAGCCAAGTTCCTTAGAATTCTAATAGCTTGAGGAAGATTCAAGATGGCACAAGAAGGGTCTCACAAGGTGCCTAGGTTTGATGGAACAAATTTTTCTTTCTGGTGATTCAGGATGGAAACCTATCTGAACTCTTTAGGGTTTGGTGTTTAGCAATCAATCAAGGATGGTTATACTATTACTTCTACTCCAATTGATTCGATAGAGATTACTGCCTATGAAAATAATGAAAAGGCTAAGAATGCTATCTTGAGTGGGCTAGAAAACTTTGAAATTGTAAAATTAATGCACTACAAGTCTACATTAGAGGTCTGGGTAAATATTAGTGACATCTATGAAGGAGACATTAAAGTAAAACAAGCCAAGTTGTAGATCTGCATAGGCAAGTTTAAGAACTTAAAAATACCAGAGGACGAAGATATTGTAAGATATTTGCTTTGGGTAGATGAAGTGGTCAATACAATTAGAGGACTTGGTGAAGAATTGGAAGAACCGGTGGTGATTAAAAAGGTATTGAGATATCTTCCTAAATCTTATAATCTTAAAGTATCTTCTATTGAGGAATCTAGAGATTTAGATAGCTTTTCAATGGATCAACTATATGGTGCTCTTACTTCTTATGAAATGAGAAAGTTTGACAAAGAATCCCCAAAGAAGGAAGCAACTTTCAAAGCTAGTAAGAAGGAGATGTATGAAGCATATGATAAGAATAGTGACACTGGTGAAGAATAAGAAAACTTTGTAAGGAAGTTGAAGAGGGTTACCAACAAGTACAAAGGTAAGCTACCTTCAAATGTTTTAAGTGTGGAGAGATTGGTCATTTTTCTTATAAATGTCCCTTAAAAGATTCTGAAAAGAGAAACAAAGATTCTAGAAGGAACAATTTTAAAAAGAGTCTCTACTCCAAGTAAGATTCTTGCTCTTCAAAGGATGAGGAATCTAGTGGTCCCGATATTGAGGATGAAATCCTGTTCATGGTTGCTAAGAAGACTGGAGATGAAACTAAAGATTAAAGGGTTGTGTGGACTTCTTTTCATGCAAAAGATGAGGTAAGCTCCTGAGTGATTGAAAATGGTTGTTCCAACCACATGACATGGTATAGGAGAAAGTTTATCAAGCTTGTGAAGTGGAATGGAGACATAGTCAAGCTTGGAGATGATACTTCAGTAAAGATCTATGAAAAAGGTACAATAAGTATTAATGAAAAGCACAAGACAAAAGATTTTCTTTGTGTTAAAGGTCTTAGACACAATCTTCTTAGTGTGAGTTAGATGTGAAAAAAAGGATACAATCTCATATTCAATGAAAGAGGATGTTAAATCAAAAAAGGAAAGTCTAGAGAATTGGTGGAAGAAGGATCTAGGACTAATGGTGACATATACAGTCTAAAGAATGTCAGTGGGAGGATTTATCTTATGGGGAAAACAATTGAATGTTGGCTTTGGCATAGGAGAATGGAACACATCAATTTTGACAACGTTGTGAAGATCAATTAATCACATGCGGTAAGAGATATGCCCAAGATAGTCAAGATTGTAAGCACTTTGTGCAAGGAATGTAAGTTTGGAAAGTAGACAAGGATAAGGTTCAAGTCTAAAGAGTATTCTTCTTCTGGACCATTAGAGCTTATTCATACTAATTTGTTCGGACCTACCAAAACAAATAATCTTCAAGGAGAAAATTATTTCATGCTTTTTATTGATGATTTCTCTAGGATGACATGGGTTACATTCTTAAAAGATAAATCTGAAGCCTTTAGTAAATTCAATATTTTCAAATCAATGGTTGAGAATTAAGTGAATGCTAAAATCAAGTGTTTAAGGTCTAATAAAGGATGTGAGTTCACATCAAATAAGTTTAATGATTTTTGTGAAGAACATGGAATAAAGAGGCATCTATCTTTTGCTAGAACTCCTCAACAAAATGGGGTAGTGGAAATAAAGAATAGGGTTGTTCAATAGATACCAAGGACTATGTTGAAGGAAGAAAATTTTCTTGATGTTTATTGGAAAGATGCAGAACTTCATACTACAATATATATTATTAATAGAGGATTATTAAGGGTGAATAGTACTAAGATCCCATATGAGTTATGACATGGAAGACTGGTAACTATTAGGTATTTTAGAATCTTTGGAAGTAAATGTTACATCAAAAGAGATGAAGATGTTTTAGGTAAGTTTGATTCAAGAGCTAATAAAGGTATTTTTCTTGGATATTCAACTCAAAGTAAAGTATATAGGTGCTACAACAAAATAATTGGAAAGATATTTGAAAGTACAATATTAAGGTTGATGAAGATTTACATCATAATATGTATGAAATTGAGGACTTTGGATCTGATGCGCCTACCTACTTAGAAGAAGAAGTTGAAGAAAAAGAAGAAATAGTAGAAAAGAACAGTAAAAATCCTACCAAATATGTTCAAAAGATCAGATTGTTGGAGATAAGAATGAAGGATTACATACCAATAGAAGGATTACAAGGATAAATGAACAAGTAAAATTTTGTGTATTATCAAAGATAAAACCAAAAAAAATTGTTGATGCTAGCAAGGATGAAAGATGGATGCAAGAAATGGAAGAAGAATTGAATTAGATTGAGAAGAATAAGATTTGGGAACTAGTTCCAAGGCTTGCAAACAAGAATGCGATAGGAATAAAGTGGGTATTCAAGAATAAGTTGAATGAAGATGGAGAAGTTGTAAGAAACAAAGCAAGATTGGTATGTAAAATCTATTCATAGGTAGAAGAAATTTATTTTGAGGAGACATTTTCTCTAGTGGAAAGAATTGAAGCAATCAAAATGTTTCTTTCCTTTTTAGCCCACAAGGAATTTAAACTATAATAAATGGATGTCAAATTAGCTTTTCTGAATGGAGATCTAGAAGAAGACTACATAGATCAACCTAATGGATTTTGATTATCAGAAGACCCAAACATGGTGTGTAGACTCAAAAAGGAATTATTTGGTCTCAAAAAATCTCCTATGGCTTGGTATGCAAGGTTGGAAAAGTACTTGCTTCAACAAGGTTTCAAGAAAGATATCATAGATAGTAATCTTTACTTCAAGATTGAGGATGAAATAATTTTGATAGTTGTTGTATATGTTGATGATATAATCTTTGGTGGAAATGATGAAATGTGCAAGAAGTTTATTGAATAAATGCAAAAGGAATTTGAAATGTCTATGATAGGTGAGCTATCCTTCTTTCTTGGTCTTCAAATTGCTCAGCTAAATGATGGTATCTTTATTTCTTAAGCAAAGTATGTCAAAGAGATGTTGAATAAGTTTGGTATGGAAGATTGCAAACCTATGAGTACTCCTATGGTTAACTGATTGTCATTTAAATAAAAATGATGAGTATCCCCTAGTTCATAAAACTCTATATAGATCTATGATTGGAAGCCAGTTGTACTTAACTACTTCAAGACCTAATATTATGCATGCAGTATGTTTGGTTGCAATATTTCAAGCTAATCCTAAAGAAACTCATGTGAATGTAGTCAAGAGAATCTTTAGATATTTGAAGAGCACTCCAAATTATAGATTATGGTATCCAAAAGGCAATGAATTTGATCTGAGTGCATACATTGATGTTGATTAGTTTGCTTGTGTTGATGATAAAATGAATACCAGTGGTGATGCTTTCTTCTTAGGAAACAGGTTGGTTTCATGGCATAGTAAGAAGCAAGATTTAGTATCTTTATCAACATTAGAAGTAGAGTATATTGTTGCAACATCTTATTATACTCAAGTGTTGTGGATGAAGAAAACATTGAAGGATATCAAGGTAAAGTATGATGACCTCATTCCTATTGTACGTGATAATATGCATGCTATCAATATTTCAAAGAATTCAGTGATGCATTCTAGAACCAAGCACATATCAATCAGGTACCACTTTTTGAGAAAGAAGATTGTAGATAAAGAAGTGAAGTTGGAGTATGTATCTAAAAAGGATCAAGTTGTAGACATTTTCACTAGGTCACTTGCAAAGGATGCATTTGAATATATCAAACAAAAGTTAAGGGTAATTACCCCACTTTCTTCTTGTTATATGCATAGTTGGTGCATCTGTCCAGGGGGAGTAATTCAAGTCATATCTTTATTCTAGGACTGATGGGGGCTACCTCTCAAGGGGAGAAAGTAGTGGTTTTTGTTAATAGGGGAAACCTGTATGTTGTTTGAAGAGTCCATTTTTCCTCTTCCCTTGATGTCAAAGGGGGAGAGATTATGCACCAAAGGGGGAGAGTCTATTGGTTCTTATATCAATGAAAAAGGGGTAGATTGTTGTAGTTGGTTGTCATTGTTGTCAAAATTTACATGAAGAATGTTGCAGTCTGGTTGTTTGGTTGCTAGATTCTATGAGAAATGCTTTGTATTTCTCCACTGATGATATTTTTCTCCTATGGTTTGGAGGATAGATTTATGTTGTGTCAAGGAATGTGTGATCCAAGTTTATTTTAGTTACCAGAAGGGTGTTTCTGAGAGTGGTAGATTGACAACTATGTTGATGATGTTCTCAAAGGTGTACAAGTTGGATCTACGTATCTCCACATTTGAAGATATGGTTGTGTGGATCAGAATTTAAGTTCATTGAGATGTGAAGGTGTTATATCCAAAGTTTCATGTCAATAATCCTTTCGTAGAGAAAGTTAGAGATGACAGTGTACCAAATTGTGTTGTTCAAAGACTGGTTTTAATGTTTGTTGGCTTGCGCTAGCTTGTTGCTGCATGATGTTGTGAAAGGGATGTATGAGAATGTTCCTGAATATCATGTGATTCTTGTTGATGTTTCACAAAGTGATTTATTTCTTCTTGGGTATCTAGGTTGTGGTTTGAAATGAATGTTTTGTTGGCTTATGCTTTTTTTGAGGTTGATTAATGTATGTTGATGGTGTGCACCACAAGTTCAAGATTGAGAAGAGCTTAAGGAGTGATTGAAGGTGTTGCATGGATCATTCCAACTCATTTGGGAGAAATGCAAATAATGTTTTATCATTCTTGTGTACCGCCAATGGATGTGAAGGCTGACATGCTACATGTTTTCTTGTTTATGGTCGACTGAATTTGTATTTGCAAAGTGTGTGAATGATGTTTATAGAAGATCAAAGATGTGAAGACTGTTTTGGGACTAGGTTAAGCACATTTTGGGATCGAAAAGGTGTTTTCCTCTTCTTGGTGTTGCGTGTAACCTTTTGGGTCTTTCCCTCTACACATTTCATGTTGTTTGTTTTATTCCTGACTAACTCACAGATGTACTATTTTTATTATTATAGGACGGCATGTGAAATATAATAAATTATGTAATATCATGTATAAATTGTAAACCTAGTTTATCTAGGGCGTGTTATGGTCCAGTGATTGTGTAAGTGACTAAAAGAGAAAGAGTAGTTATGGTAGATCCTGTCTAGTTTCATTTTGATCTTATTCCTGTGACATAAGGAATGTGAAGAAGTGTACTTAATTTTTTGCTAGAGGTAGTGAGTCGAAGTCAATAACTTCTTAATTGTTGAAAGCAATGAGCTAGTAGGCAACTGAGAAGACATCTAGAGAGTCTGCAAAGAAGAATTGCAATCATCAAAAGAGAGTGAGCTTAATTGTCAATTTCTGACACTGGAAGGACTATCATTTTGTAATCATTCTTGAGTGTGTGCTCAAATTAGGGAGTTATAGCTTCCTTGGGTGTAACCCTAAAACTATAATCAGGGATTTGTTTTCTTGGGTTGTAGCCCTAAAACAAAGTTATAAATATTGTTCATTTTGTGAGGTTGGATTAGGACAGTAGCTCCTATCATCTTTTCTCACCATGGTTTTCCCCGATGGGGTTTTCCATGTATTTCTAGTGTTGTGTTTTGCATTATCTTCATCTTTCATGTTCTTGCTTATGTGGTATAGGTTAAAGTATTTGTTTGTTTCAGAAGGTTTGAGATTTGATAGAATACTGATTCACCCCCCTCTCAATATTTCAGTGTATTCAACACCTATCACATTTCACCATAAAAATTTATTGTGGCTCATGGTAGATAACTAGAGTTCTATAATAGAACACAAACATTATATCTAAATCTTAGGAGTTTTGGATCAAAGTATAGAAATTTATTGTTTTCAAAAGACCGCAACTCAAAATGGTCAACATACAATTCATTAGGTGGGGTTTTTAGAACCTTTCTATTCCTTGCAGAATTCAACCCAACATATCTCAAGGTAGTACAAGACCAAATAAATTCTCAATTGGAACTGCATCAAGTTTCTTCAACACCAAATGCTTCATCAACGAGCTTTAGCTGACCTACACATTTCATAAGAAATCAAGTTTTGGGACACCTTGTGGCTGACAAAGGTTATTCCTATAGCTTGGAAATAAACATTTATTGGATTCATCTGGAAGTAGCTATTAAGTTAGAAGTCAATCCTTCAAGTCTTCATAGTAGGTAGATAACAAGGAGGACAACTTGATATTTATTGTCATATCTTGCATGTTGTAAGCTTGTAATAAGCACTTGGTGGCCTATGAACCAATCTATAATATGAATGTATTACGTCAATGAGTATTGTAATCATTCTATGAAACTGAATCAATGATAAGTTGCATTTTTGTTCTATGATATTTCCACTATGTTAACTCTAGTTGCATGGTTGGATAGTCGATCCTCTGGATCCTCCATCCATGACTACATCAATAATACAAATATATCTTTAGTGGTACATGTTGACACACATGACTTCGATTAAGAGTTGTGTTGTTCATGTAACTTTTTCCTTGTATGTCCTTACACTTTAGCCTTTTGTTTATGGGGCCATGTTTGTTGTGCATCTTATATTCTCAATTCAACTTCCATATTATTCTTTTATGCTTTATTTTCCCACTTGGGGGTACCTTTATTTTTATATTCTTCTATTTTTAGCTCCCATGCCTTCTCATGTTTGATGTTTAGCTCCTATTCTTTCCTACATTCAATATTTAGATCTTATGCTTTTCCCATATGCAATGTTTAACCCATATGTTTCCTTGTTATCTTTCCATGCTTTATTACATACCTTGTCTGATTCTTACATCCTCCTATGTTCCATGCTTTTACACTTATGTTCCCACATGTTTCCTCACTAATTTGTATATTCTTATGCTTCTTATATATTCTTTATTTACCACCTTAGATTGCACATGTTACTTTTTATGATTATGATATTTGTGTGTGTGGTATTCAATATTATTGTTATGTTTACCTTTTTAATGAAGCTAATGCTTCTCATGTTCACATCTTATTCTTCTCATATTTACTTCTTATGTTATAGATGTTTCCATATGACTATCATTCTTATATTTTATGACTCAATACTTTATGATCCTCATCATGCCTATATCTTATGATTCCATGCTTATGATCCTTTTGATGCTTATCATACTTATATTGTATGGTATATATCATGATCCTTATCATTCTCACATCTTTTAAATATCATTTACGTACTTAAATTCAATCCTTGGAGCTAGAACAAGTGTGGCTATCCTTATCTTATCATTTGACTAAATTAGGGTCAATATTGGGGGGCAATATTTCCTTTCACTTAATACATGTGCTTTCATGATTATATCTTTCCCATGTCCTTACACACTTATTATATGATGCTATCTTTTACCATGTTTAGATTCCTTATCATGATTATATATGTTTCTCCTCTTCTCTCATTCCTTGCATCCTTTATATACAACCAAATTGTGGGAAATGATATATATGTCACTAACATTCTGTTTTGTGAGTTATGATTTGGAGTGACAAGCTCATATCCATTCATGTGTTTAGGGGAGCATTACTATTCTTATCTACTTAATCAAAATCATTTCCCATTTTTGCATAGTTGGCAATTTACCACTTTTCATATTAGGTAGAATCTCTTACCCTTCTCCTCTTTACTTAAATGACCATTTTTTAGTTTATTTATTTTTCAAGCAAGTTGTAGTTAGTACTTATGTTAAATGTGTGACAAACACTCCTCTTACATATTTTATGTTTTGTAGACCTTTCCAATAAAGCACTCGGGTAAGTGCACAAAGTTGAGTCCACGAAACGTGGAAGTTTTTTGCCTTAACCAAAAAATTGAAATCGGCATTGAGGAAACAGGATCCCGATTTAAATAAACGGGATCCCGATTTTTAAAAATCGGGATCCTGAGCCTGAGACGAAATGGGATCCTGTTTCCCATAGGATTCCGAACCAATGGAAACGGAACGGGATCCCGATTTATAAGAAACAGGATCCCGATTTATAAAACACAAGATCCCAATTTATAAATAATAGGATCCTGATTTATATAAATCGGGATCCCGTTTTATACTAGTATTTATTTTTTAAACAAAACAGTTTTCACTGCTCAGCGGACGGGACTCCGAGTATTGGCGACAGTGACCCCCACGATCAGCTACAAGTACCCACCTACACACCATCTTTTTACATTTTTCTATTTTCAATTGAAATTTTGAAAGAAATAAGTTAATTTAGCATGTTTTTTTTAATTTATTTCACGTTTTAAGCATTTTTTTAATTGTTATAGTAGAATTGAATAATTGTAAAAATAGATGAAAAAATGCAATGAAACCTAAATGTTTTTTAATAAAAATGAAAAAAAAACCTTGAATTGTGTTTTAGAAACAAAATTTAACTTTTGAAACCTAAATTGTTCGATTAAACCCAAAAAAATTGAATTTGAAAACCCTAATTGAAACAAAACAAAAAAAATTGCATTTCAAAACCCTAGAAATCGAAATGAAATAAAAACATTGCATTTACAAATCCAAATCAAGCTTTTTGAAACCCTGAATTCAAATCAAACGAAAAAAATTGAATTTGAAAACCCTAGTTTGAATTGAAACGAAAAAATTGCATTAAAAACCCTAATTGTTTAAAATTGAAACCCTAAATTGAATTGGAACAAAAAAAATTGTTAAAACCCTAAATTGAAATCGAACAAATCATTTTGATTTTGAAAACTAGGTAATTTCGAGCTCAAAAAAAATCATTCGCATTGCTTAAATGTTTTAAATTTTATTTGCTTTGTATGGAAAAAATGATATATATTAAACTTTAGTTTCAATATTAAATTATAATTAGATTAGAAATCAATATGTTAAAGAATTGAAACACTTGGGTACATATATATCATATGAAATTTAAATCTAGGAAGGTGTCTATTATATAGGAGAGTTGATAATACATGGAAAGAGGTTTGTATGGGAATATATGTATTAAGAAACACATACCACATGACCTCTATAGGATTTTTAAGATGTGATCCTAGATAATAATCCACCCATCCTTAATCATAATGGATTCTTTAGCAATTAAGAGAGATTCAATAACCATAAAATTACCTATATTTTGATACTATATAGATTTATGTGGAAGGATAGAAATGCATCAATAAGGAGACCAAGATGGAACCATTTAACACCTACAAGGTACACCTATTACATGGGAAAGGGAGGAGGTACATGATGATAGTTTGGAGGAACTACATGCTATTATTACAATTTAGAGATCTAGGAGGATGATTCATATAAAAGAAATATAATTAAATATTTATATTATTTAATATATTATATTTAATATAATATATTAAATAATATAAATATTTAATATCATAAAATATAATATAAGATTACAATTAAGGATAGGTAATGTTACAATTTACTTGGGGGTTTTAATGAGGATTAGGCTTAAGATCCAATTAGGTTTGTAGTAAATAGTTAGGTTACAATTAGGAATATATAATAAATATTAATATAATTATAATACAAATATAAATTAATTTAAATATAATATAATATAGGAATACATTTAAGATTAGTAAAGGTTATAATTTAATTAAGTTTCAATTAGGTTTGCAATTCAATTAGGATATGGTTAGGGGTGGGGATCATTTAGCATTCTATTATTGTTAGAGTATGGGTTACATTTAAGATTATTGTTATTTTTGTGATATGTATAGATTGATTCTTTTTTAACATCATGATACTTTTTTTTATTAGAGGGGTAAACACTTTTGACCCAGAGCTAGATGGAACCAATGAGGCTATAGTATGACTAAATTTGGACCTCACTAGACATCTAGATCCCCTTAAGCCATCCTATCACCTTAAATCATAAATCGATTTCTTAAGGGGTCCCAATATGACAAATTTCTTAAAGGGATCAAAGAAGTTCTTAAAATTTGGTGAAGTTGCCCAAGGAAACCAAATTTAACAATAATAAGATTGTACAAGATTATAATATGAATGAGATTTCATGATCTAGGTTGGTCAGTTGAAACAAGAGTAGATCTCAATGAACTATTCCACAAGAAAATGTTCTTCACTAACTTGCAAGTTCATTAAATATTCCAAGGGGCACCAAAACTTTACCCTAAGTTTTGTAAACCCTAAACTCTGAACTCTAAAATCTAAACCCTAAACACTAAACCATTCATTTTGTCCTACCCAACACCATAAAGTGAAATTTGGTTGTCTTAGGAAAATCCGCCATATTTCATTCCCTTATGCCATGTAATTTTGTCCTCGGATCTTACTACATGTACATCCCCTTAAGTTATTCTATTACCCTAAACCCTGAACTCTAAAGTCTAAACCCTAAACCCTAAAGCCATCATTTTTTCTTAGGCTCTTAATGAAATTTGGTTGCCTTAGGCAACACCACCAAATTTCATTCCCTTATGCCATGTAATTTTTTCCTAAGATCTTACTACATATATCCCCTTAAGTTATCCTAAATCCCTAAAACCTAAACTCTAAAGTCTAAACCGCCATAAACCCTAAAGTCCCCCTAAACCCTAAAGCCATCATTTTTTTCTTTAAAGGCTCTTAATGAAATTTGGTTGCCTTGGCAACTTCACCAAATTTTATTCATTTGAGCCATGCCATTTTCTCCTAGGACCTCACTAGACGTGAATCCCCTTAAGCCATCCTGCACCCTAAATCGTAATTCAATTTTCTTAAGGGGTTCCAATATGACATTTCTTAAGGGGATCAAAGAAGTTCTTAAAATTTGGTGATCAAAATTGCCTAAGGCCCAACCACATTTAACAATAATAAGATCCTGCAAGATTATACAATATCAATAGTTAATTGTATTTTCATTCAAGTAACATGTGCCTTAGACATATAAGTGAGGCTTACATATAATTTTATCATTTGTATTCAATTATTTAAGGCCATTTATATTGAATGGTTTAAAGGTATTTCCTAAACATGTATCTTACATCTTGAAATTACAAATCTAATGCAGGTTCACTCATATCTTAAAGGATCACATGGATCCATTCAATAATATTCGCAATCCACCTCCACGCCATCCATCTCCAACACCTTCACCTCCACCTCCACCCACTCCACCTCGTAACCCCCCACCTCCACCACCTGAAATCAATGAACAGCTCTTTGCAAGCACAAATCAATGCTTCTGCTAGAACCATCCAAGATCAAATCAACATTATTCGAAATGAAGGGAATGTGTTGCACCTCTATTGAGGATGTTTGCATCTAGGATGCAAACCCTTGTTGATGTTGTTGGGGCTATGGATGGGATCGTGAATGGCTGACAACAGCTAGAGGAAGGAGAACTCTAATTTTGAAAAGGAAAACACAAAGAGATATATCTATCGTTAGAGAGCCATAATAGTTTATAAATTAAAACAATGATCTTAAATAGTTATGAATTTATAAATTTGAGTGAGCGATGGATGTATTTTTATTATTGATGAATTTATAAATTTGGTTCCAAATGGATATTTTTAGTGACATGAATTTATGATTTTGGTTCTATATGGATATTTTTAGTGACATGGATTTGTGAATTTGGTGGAATTTATGAACTTATAATGAATAGTATATAATAGTATATATTTTATGACTATCTACTAGATCATGATTTCTCATGTTGGAAAATTGTAATATATATATATATATATATATGCGTTAGACATAAAATGAGGTTTTTGTGAATGTTTCAAGTTTATTGTTTCTAGTATGTATGTGCATGTATTAAAAGAATTGCATAATAGTTCTTAAATTTTGAAATTTGCATATGTATGTATGTATAGTTTGGATTTAATGATTTATGCATGCAAATTATGCATCATATTTTTATTTTAAATGTACATGTAAATACATTTAATTTTGAATTTTGTGTGGAAATGCTCTTGAGTTGAACAATCAATGTATATATATGTGCATTTCAATTAAATATATGATCTTAATATATATGTTGCTCATCCTATTTCAATTAAATATATGATCTTAATATATGTATGCACATGGACTATTTTGTATGATTTAATGCAGGTGCACATTTATATCGAGTATATCATGGATGATTTTAGCATTGATGATATCAGTCACCACCACCGACCATGGCGGATCGCCTCCCTCCCCCCCTCCACCTCCACCTCCCCCTCCCCGTCCCTCCCCCTCCCCCTTATATGCCACCTCCAACACCTATGACATCTGATGAGGCTCGCTTCAAAGCATGAATAAATGATCAAGTCGCATCCTTACAAAATAAAATCAATGCTATGCAGATTCAAGCATTGATTGCTCCACATGTGAGACGTTTTGCATCTGTAATGGAAAACATTGTTGATTCCATTAGGATGATCGATTTTGATCTTGATAGGCATCAACGAGATAGAGAAAAAATGAGAAAATTTTATTCTAATGGTCTCTCTTACAAACAAATATTAGACCTTAAATAATGAAAGCCCATCTAGCCCCCTACTTTCTTGACCCCATTACTCGACAACCCATTCCACCCAACAAATCTAGAATATCCATGAGGTGGTACATACATTCGCAGATGATTGCACAATTTTGGGATCGATAGTATATGGTTTTTGATAGTCCCCCACATGCTAATTGGGAGTGCCCATTGTATTTTTTGAGAAAACTATATGTAGAGTTTGTTTTGGGGGAAAAGCCCAATTATTTTGATTTTAGATCATTTCAGGGTGTTGGTGGCGACATGCCACAATAGAGATTAGGGGCAAGGGTTGATCCCCGACGCCCTGTGCATGCACAAACCCTTGTTGTTGCTCCTAGCCCTCCCATTCCTACACCTATACATCATCAAGCTCTGGTCTCAACATTAGGTTCCCTTAGTACACTCGAGGAGATCTTGATCAGCACGCTTCTGCAATAGCGAGTGGGGAGCATAGAGATGATGATGATGATGATGGAGGAGTTTTTTATGGAGCTAGTTTGAGTACTGCTCTAGGAGGGTCGAGACCCGTCCCCCATATATATACTAGTTGTCATCAAGTGTGCTATGGACCTGATCAGGCTACACCTAGTTCAGGTGGACGGGGAGATTTTGGTGGTTCATCTGGTTGCATCAGTTCATTTGTAGAGTTCCTCATAGCAGAACATCACCCTGAGGACACTACGACACAGGTATAAATATGCATCTAGATGTACGAACTCATTTTATAATAATTTTTATGTATAATAATTTTTATGGTTGTATATATCAAAGAAAAGTTTGCAATACATTTTAACAATCAATTTTTTCGGTGTACAGATGACACTTTCGATGCAAGGGAAATCATCTGTACCACGAGTACATACATCGACATCGGTCATACTTGGCAACCCTTATGGGGTATTTTGATTTCAATTTTTAAAATTATATATGAAATCATAAATTATTTAACTTGAGTTTTAAATTTATAATTGAATCACATATATGTTTCAAATATTCATGTTGGTTTAGGTGAGTCAATCAACATCCACATCGATTCCTCCTGAGGGATTGTCAAGCACTCCTCCACTATCGAGCAACATAGATCAGGGGCAGGTACATTCATATTGTAAATTTGTTTAAAGTTTACATTAGTATAGTTACAATTTTATAAGTTTTGAATTCACTAGATATATGAAATGCATGCATGTACACTTGTTAATATTATAAGCATTAAATGTCTATGTACTTGTATGTCTAGGTTGATACCACAATAAGAATGGGCATTGGGCAAACATTTGATGTTGCGGTTACTCGTGAGGCCATTGATTTCCAGGTTGTTTACAAAACTTTCTACACAAAATGTGCAAACTTGAATATATATGTATATATTAACCTAATTGAATTATACATGCTTTAATTTTGATCTTGTAGGACTTTGTTAGTGCAACTTTCAGCCTTGACCCAAACATAGTTACACCACCAGGAGGACATGTAGAGCAGGTTTCAGATCAAATGGTAATTTAAATTTTTTTATTATATTTAAAGTGAATTATAAATTATAAATTGAATATATACATATTAATATGATATTTTCACATTTTCTTTTTCTTTTATAGCATGAGAGACATCTTGTAGTTCAGCATGTATAGATAGCTCCTAGAGAAGAGCCTAGTGCACAACCTCAGAATACGGCATGTAATTAAAATATGATAAATTCTGAATTAAATTGAATAAAAAAATAATAATTGTAGAGTTGTACATCTAATTTTGAATTTCTTTGTCTTGTTTATGTAGATTGATTTAGAGAACTTAGAGGTTTCTTCAGGCGCACCAGAGCATTCAGATGTAGATATGGTGGTAATTTAATTTTATGATGGATTATAAATGAAATTGTCATTAAATCATTTTTTCTTGTCTTACATCTAATTTCATCTTTCTCTTATGTACAGAGTGTTTCAGGTCATCCACATAGTCCGCATGGTGTGAAGAGGTCTCTTGATTATAGAGACAGTACATGACCTACAAACATGTGATTTTATGTGTTTTATATTTCTTGTTTATCATGTACTCTGTTGGACTTTATTTCATGTGCGCTTAATATATTGGTTTCATGCACTTAATATGTTACATAAATTATGGACTTTATTATTGTTTGAAATTTTAATTTACACATGTACATTTATGCATTTTATGTTCATAGTCAAGACATTAATATAGGACATTAATGTGAAATTTAGTGAAGACTTCATAATTGTAGAATAATTTTAGGTTTAATCTTCTTTTCAATGAACAACAAGATATTTTCCTTCTAATGTATTAATTTTAATTTTAATTTTATGAGAGAAAATTTATGTGGATTTACCTACTTATTTAGTTCTATAAATTGAATTTTACCTCATTGTTGGTGCACTTGGAATTCCTATACCTTGTGAATATCATGGATATCACCATTCTTTGTTATTTTATTCTTTAATTTTTCCTTAACTAGATTGAAAAATAAAGTCATTGCTCTAAACTCTTAAGCAAATAAAATTCTTTATAGTGAAAAAATCTAACAAGGTATTGATATAATTAGCTAATGTACATATTTATAAAATGACACCATTAGTTTCTCACTAGTAATGGAAAAAAGTGTTGGTACTAAAAATTAAGGAAAGAGGTAATCATTAGAAAAATATAAATTATGATAACATGAGAATGTGTATATGTAAAATGATTGTAACCATTAGGTGATGAATACATAGTGTACACACATGATAAATTTTAAAAATGATGAGTATGGAGCTCAATCCAAAGGAAAATTAATTTCATCATTGTTTCCCCCATTTAGAATATCATGATTGTGTGTAGTGTATGAAAAATGAATAAAAGTCTTGCCTCCATGTGTCAATAACAAGAAACAAAATAGAATATCACATAAATTATGATAACATGAGAATGTGTATATGTAAAACGATTGTAACCATTAGGTGATGAATACGTAGTGTACACACATGATAAATTTTAAAAATGATGAATATGGAGCTCAATCCAAAAGGAAAATTAATTTCATCATTGTTTCCCACATTTAGAATATCATGATTGTGTGTAGTGTATGAAAAATGAATAAAAGTCTTGCCTCCATGTGTCAATAACAAGAAAAAAAATAGAATATCACATAAATTATGATAACATGAGAATGTGTATATGTAAAACGATTGTAACCATTAGGTGATGAATATGTAGTGTACACACATGATAAATTTTAAAAATGATGAATATGGAGCTCAATCCAAAGGAAAATTAATTTCATCATTGTTTCCCCCATTTAGAATATCATGATTGTGTGTAGTGTATGAAAAATGAATAAAATTCCTGCCTCCATGTGTCAATAACAAGAAAAAAAATAGAATATCACATAAATTATGTACATAAGAAATAGAAATATGACCCACAAAATTTTCTCTGTGAATTAAGGTTAGGGTTATAGGATAAAACTTTGGGTAAAGGTTAGGATTAGGACACAACTAGAGATAGGGTTAGGTTTCAATTAGGGTTAGATACAACAAGGCTTAGGGATAGGATTAATTTTAGGATAGGGTAAGGGTTCAATAAGGGTTGGGTTCTAATAATGGTTAGGGTTAGGGTTAAATTAGTATTACAATTAGAATTAGGGTTCAATTCTAACTCTAATTAAAATTCTAATCCTAACCCTAACAATACCATAGAAGATTAGAGAATAAAAGAATTAATAAATACTATAAATAATAGTTCATCTAACACTAATTTATAAGTTGTCAAAACAAATAATGACGTCTTAAGGCAGTGTCTAAAGGGGTCATAATAGAACATTTTAATTAAGGGGACATCTAAAGGGGTCATAATAGAACGTCTTAAGGGGATGTCTTAAGGGGTTAGATTATGTATTAAGGGGATGTCTAAAGGGGTCATAATAGAATGTGTTAATTAAGGGGATGTCTAAAGGGGTCATAATAGAACATGTTAATTAAGGGAACATCTAAAAGGGTCATAATAGAACGTGTTAATTAAGGGGATGTCTTAAGGGGTCTTAAGGGGATGTCTAAAGGGGTCATAATAGAACATGTTAATTAAGGGGACGTCTAAAGGGGTCATAATAGAATGTCTTAAGGGGATGTCTTAAGGGGTTATAATATGTCTTAAGGGGATGTCTAAAGGGGTCATAATAGAACGTGTTAATTAAGGGGATGTCTTAAGGGGTCTTAAGGGGATGTCTAAAGGGGTCATAATAGAACATGTTAATTAAGGGGATGTCTAAAAGGGTCATAATAGAACATCTTAAGGGGTTATAATATGTCTTAAGCGGATGTCTAAAGGGGTCATAATAGAATGGGTTAATTAAGGGGATGTCTTAAGGGGTCTTAAGGGGATGTCTAAAGGGGTCATAGTAGAATGTGTTAATTAAGGGGATGTCTTAAGGGGTCTTAAGGGGATGTCTAAAGGGGTCATAATAGAAAATGTTAATTAAAGGGATGTCTAAAAGGGTCATAATAGAACATCTTAAGTGGATATCTTAAGGGGTCATAATACGCCTAAATATATAGAATATTGTTTTGATACATAGAAGTACATAGAGTATGTTTAATTTTGAAAGTATGTATGTACATATATGTCATCTCAAAATGATGCTTACAAAATTTGGATATGCCATCTCAAGAACATCTCAAACTCGTGGCTAGAATGTAGTAGGTCTTCACACCACCTGATATCAAAAGGTACAAGCAATATCAATGAAATCATCAAAACATACATATTTTAATTTATATAAAACTATCTATATGTACATAACTCAAGTACCTGCATTTAAAAGTATTCCACACATGTTTGTAGGTTGAATGCAGACATCCTCTCCTTTTTGTTTCAAAGTATGAGATCAATGCAATGATGGCTTTAGGATACAAAAAATGACGATAAATCAATTTTAACTATTAATGTCCAAGCAATATTAATATGTAATTAGAACATGTATTTAAATATAATTTAATTGATAATTACCTACTTTTACCAAGTATTCCATGTTGTTTAAGTTGAATTTGCATGGACTAGATCCTTTTTGTGATTATGCCTTAAGGATATATAAAAGAACAATTTAAATCAATTTCAACTAATAACACACTTGACCAATGTCAAAACATGTATTTAATGTATTTAAAAGGACAAAATAAAACTAAAACTATATTTACCTGTATTTACTTAATCCATTGTACCATCTGCATCCTCTCTTTTTTGCAATGCATCTATGATTGCCTCATGCTCTTCCATAGAAATTGACCATAGTAATTTTTTTGAAGGTCTTCCACGATAGCGCTCTAGTTTTATATTTGTTGCCACCACCAAATGTGAATAATGCATAATCTTTTTATGTGTTTCATGGTCTTTGAATGCAGGTAGACCATTCTTTCTTCTCAAGTATTTTTGTAGCCAAGTGCCAACAACCACCATCGATCCTATTGGAAAACATGTTCAAAAACCACCATCAAATAACTTCTTAAAATTTACTTAAGGGGATCAAAGACTTGTTCTAAAAAATTGCTTAAGGGGATCTAAAACTTGTTATCAAAATTTGCTTAAGGAGGTGTCTTAAGGGGATCACCGTACCTGTTGGATAATGAAAGCCATCATCATCTTCTCAAGGTGTTAACAACTTATGTTTAGTTTCCACACAACGAGCCAACCAATATTCTGTTTGCTCTTCATTCCCCTCAAGTGCAATAACTGCATACACATGTCTGCCAACAAAATTTGATTTAATAACTTGTGCATATCCATATAACTAATTTAGTATTAAAAAATAACTTAATAAAGAAAAATAAAATGAAATAAATTAAATTAAAATTACCTTCTTGTACAAGGTCTGAAACATGATCATAATCTCCAGATGCAAACAATTGATCATTTTCTTCAATAGTTCTTTCATATTGATTATGTGCTTCTACAAGTGTCAACGATCTTTGCTCCCACTGTTCAACCCATTTTTTATTTTCACAAGCTTCCCAATTTCCTGAGATAAAAAATGGAAAAAACATGCAAGCTCCCTTGTCCAGATAGTCCATGTGCTTGTTGTTGCACTCCTAAATGAATGCCATTTAGTAGATCCACTAATTTTCTCACAATCAACTCTAGATACAATGTTTTCTTCTTCCACCAACCAAAAGAATCGATGAACTGTAGAAGAATCACTCAAACCAGGTGCAGATAATATTCTATTACACCAATCCACAATCTCATGTGCATTTTTAAATTTTACTGAATCCTCGAATTTTAATTGTTCTCTAGAAAGAATTCTTTTGACACACGCACTAGCTCCATCATGTTCTCCTTTACCATGCCCAGCTTAAAAAAAACTCCATATATGTTGGACATTAAGTTCCTTGTGAGCCCTACTTAACCAATAGAACATTCTAGCATTTTTGAACTGCCCCATACAATTATCTGACCATATGAGGTGTTCTTTCATATGGATTCCTCTTTCTTTTAAATTCCTATAAAATATACTAAAACAATATTGAACAAACTCTAATGAGTGTAACCAATTGTCACTCAAATAAAAATGATACTCCTTCAAAAACTTTTCTATCATCCTCAGTGCTATCATCTGCATGTCTATAAAAAATATGGACAAACATAGCTACTTGCACAGAATTATAATATTGAGATTGAATTTCCTCTTGTGGAGCGAGAGTATAATTCTTCGCAAAATCAACCACTGAAGGTATAGTACCAATTGGAAATGTGTTTCTACATGCGCAAAATTGGCCATCAAGCCATCGAGCATGTTCAGAGCGCATAACATATTTTGGTACAATTTTATTATTAAATTCACTCATAAATGCATGCACACTAACTTTTTTTGTAACTATATCACAATGCTTTCCTATTTTTCCATCTTTTAAAAAATAGTGAACATTCCTAAATCTTTTGATGTCTACTAATTGTTGTCCAAAATCATGATCAACACTTTCATGCAAAAAATTTCTTAAAAATGAAAGATTTCCGCAGTTAATGCATTGTCCATAAATACAAGAACTTAAATAAAATAATCTATCATTAGATTTTTCACAAAACAAACCTGAAATAAACTCTCTTATTGCTTCAGGTGGCATATCAATACCACAATCTTGTATAATCATGTTAGAATGCAAGGTACAACATATATATCGAAAAACATCATAAAAATAACGAAATTGAACATGTATTTTACAACAACAAGATATTCGTTGCTTATTAATTTTTACATACCAGGGTTTACATTTTTCAAAAGACCTTTGAATTATTTTAATATTACCAGGTAACACTGAATCACTACAAAATTTTCTATAAAATTAAGTTTGTGTTGTATCTAATAGGTGTTTTGGGTGAGGATTGCAGACTTTGGACCCCACCCTTAATTTTAAAACATCTCTAGCATTAGATGAAACCCTAGTATTATCATGCCAATATTTTTTGATCAAAGATTTAATTTCAACATTCAATTTTATATCAAACCTCGGTAGTTCCTGAAACTCCAACATTGATTGATAGGATCATTTTCTATACTTTCTCTTCTTTTTGTTGCTCTTAGTAATGTTTTAGGATGCATTTTTAAAACTTCATTAATATTGCTTACCATTCTTTTATTCAAAGTTTTTTTATTAACTATAGCAGTAGTTATAGCTCTTCTTGCTGCATTTTTATCTTTAGATAGACTATTTTTCCCAATAGATTGAATGGCACTAGCAATAGTAGACATAACATGTTTTAATGATTGATCTTTTCTTTTTGGTTTAACATAAAAGCCTAACATTTTCATTACTTTCCTCATTTTTTGCATTCTCATCAATTGCATCATTAGTTGACATTGAAATGCAATTTTTTTACGATAAAAGAATTTGGTGTATATTCTATTCGCATGTGTTCTTATTTGCCTCCAAGAAATTTGATCAAGAAGATTATCAAAAACACCACTTCCAATTTTAAAAAAGTATTTTCATTAAATTCAACATCACATTCTAGATTTTCATCTTCATTTTCATCTTCATCTTCATCTTCATTTACATTTACATTTTCATCTTCATTTTCATCAACAAAACGGTTTTCATTTTCATTTTCATCAACAAAACGGTTTTCATTTTCATTTTCATCTTCATTTTCATTAACAAAACGGTTCTCATTTTCATTTTCATCAACAAAAGGTTTTCATTTTCATTTTCATTTTCATCAAAAATATAGGTTTTGTTTTCATTTTCAAGAAAATGATCATTTTGATTTTCATTTGCAACAAAAGATTTTTCTTTTTTGTTTTCAACAAATTCTATAAAAGTTTCATCTCTTTGAATATAGTCAATGTCAACATCATTATATCCAGCATCTTGTAAATCTTCTACATACAAATTTACCATTTCACTAACATGTGGATTTGAAGATGTACCTGGATTTGTGCATATTGAAACATTCTCCATAGCATTCAAAGAGGGATTTGAAGACATAGTAGGACTTGTTTGTATAATTATATTCTTCTCCAAATTGACTCCTTGCAAATTAGCTTCATCTACAACTATGGTATCTTCAATGTTTTCATCTTCAATAGTTGTTGAATTGGTTGCTCCACCATCGTTCGTTGATTTTATTCTCATTCTTCTAAGTTCTCTTTGTCTTTGTCTCTCTTTTTCTTTATTTGCTTCAACTTCTTGAGGAGTCAATGTCTTTCTTCTCTTATTATGAAATTTATCTCCCATAATTATAAAATTCTCAAGCACAAATGAATGTTAATAGTGAAATACTTCAAAATATTCAATCCAAATTGGAAGTTGAATACCTATTACGGAAAAATTCTTCCTCTTGTGTTCCTCAAAACAAATAGAAAACTACCACAATTCCACTTTAAAAATTGTTTTCTTCATGCTTCCTTTGAAAAATTCAATCCATATTGCAAATTTCACTTCAAAAATGGTGTAGATGATGCTCCCTTTGATAAAATCAACCAAAAAATCAAATTGACCACCTGTAAATACAATAACTTATAAAAAATAATTCATTTTTAGTGCTCTCGGCTGTACATATGAAGTTGTAAAGTTGCAGACTTGACAGTAATTGTGCACAGTGTTTTTAAATAAAAGAAACGGGATCCTGCTTATTATTAAACGAGATCCCGATTACAAAATAGGATCCCGTTTATTAATAAGCGGGATCCCACTCTATAATCGGGATCCTGTTCACTAAAATTGAGTTTGGGAGCCGTTGTAAAGGCAATGAGATCCCATTTTATAAACGGGATCCCGTTACCTTTACAATGGTCGGAATGTTGTTCGATGGGAACGGGATCCCATTTATTAATAAATGGGATCCCATTTTATAATTGGGATCCCTTTTTTTAAATTTGAATTTTGTTTTGCATCGTGGGTGGGATTTCGCCAAGGTTTTTGGTTCGGGAAAAGCATTGGAAGTCCGAACCTAAGCCTTCAACCTAGTTTGACCTGCAAGTTGAAGGCCCTAACAATGTCAAAGAAAAATACCGACTTTGGACATATGGCTGACAACCTTTTTCCAAAATTTTCTGACAAAATTAAAACCCATTTTAGATCAAACAATGCAGATTCTAAATATATAATTTTTTTGCAATTGAATTATTTTTTCTATTTTTCAATTAATTTCTAATAAAATTGGTCCATAAACTTTAAATATCGAGTTTTTACTATTTTAATAACTTTTGATCAACATAACATTTTGACAAACGGATTGCACAAGAGCAAACTTCAGACAATTCTTTTCAATTTAAAAAAAATCAGAAAATGATAAGTTTAGGTCATCTTATGCATGTCGTACATGATGATTTTTCAAAACGACAAATGTGCCTAATAAAAAATTAACAAAAAAAAAGTATTCAATAAAAAATTACAAAAAAATATCAAGAGCAAGCTTCAGTGAGTCATAAAACTTTTCCCGAAAGGATTTAAAAAAATACGATAATTTAAGTCAAAATATGGATGTCGTACATGTGCATGGTATGGTAAAAAAAAAAGACTTTTAAACAGTGGTTTTTAGAAATTCCTATTAAAACTCAATTTGTACAATCTGGGTATTGAAATAAATTACATATTTGGAAACTAGACTCCGAGCACTACATTTTATGATTAGTGACTTTTTTAAAGATTTCATCTCTAAGTGCTTGAAATTTTAAGGTCAAATGTGTCAAATACTAAAAATCAGGGAAAACACTTCCACTTTTTGGCCAAAAAGTGGACTCAACTTCTTGCACACACCCTCTAGTTGCACAAGGTCATCAATAGATGCCATAGGCTCACCTTCACACTCTCATTCAAGGACTATCATAGTCCACCATGAGGATTTCTATCTCAACCCAAAGGTGTATGTGGTGAGCAACTTCAAGGTGCAACACACATCCCTTGGACTACACCAAGCTATCTCGTGAGTCCCCAATATACACATGGTACATGGGGCACAACCATGAACACTAGCCCATCACAAGCATGAATCAGGAGCCCCGACAAGGTATTAGAAACTCAAACCAACTCTACATGTCTTATCTAGGTATCACCCTAGCTTCAACGCTTCACTAAGCACAACATGACTAGATTGAGGTACAACTTTAGATCTCCCCCTTTTATATACCTTGTCAATAACACGTGGTTGGGATCGTCCCCTAGGTGATGAAATACCAGCCAGGTTCTGCTAAGGGAAGAAGATACTAGACATTTTGACTAGTCCCTAGGCTCGCACATAATGCAAGGGGAGAGCTTAGACACACTAGCACCTCCTAGGTAGACTGGACTAGACTAGAGTAAATTGTGATTTCTCGTCACCCAGGATCATTGGATGCCACAAGGGGATTGGATACGTCAATAGTTCACTCCCAAACACAACAAGCAAGTTAATTGACCCTTTAATTACTTCTATGTGTGCCTAGCTAGTATGAAAAACAATAGACAAACTAACTAAAGGGTCTTTGACTGATCATCCTACAAAAATATGTCAATAATTTAACACCACCAATCTTGGATGAATGAAGACAAGTTCCACAACTCATTAGAAAAAACTAGGAACACTCACAAATAAATGAGTTAGTAGATTAGTAGTGGAAACTAAAACAAAAATGAAGATGAAAACTAAAATTTAAAGTTTCAGATTCAACTCAAATTCACCTCTCTAGGAGGAAAATTCGCCTATTCTAATGAGAAAATCATCCCCTATTTAGGAAAAATTCTCCTATTTTGAGAGGATAGGAAAATTTTCTTTTTCCTTTGTAACATGAGCACCATCGCCTATTTCTTGGAGACCCTTGCAAATTCACCCCTGCTTCAAGCAAATTCACCCTTGATGTCAGATTCATCCCTTTTTCACAAAAGGGAGAATTTATTGGATGTGAATTGGCCTATGTGACTAGAAAATTCACCCCTAACTACAAATTCACCTGTTTCTAACTTCAGATTCACCTCTGTAAGGCACAAATTCGTTCGTCATTGTGGATTTTCCCCTACATGTAAAACCTAAACTTGCAAAATTCAATCAACAACAAATGTGAAGGGGTAGACCCATGACTTGGGTCCCTCCAGGTGTGCCAAAAATGTGTGTGGGTGAAATTCCTAGTCTAAAATGCAAAATAAAATGAATGCAAAAGAAGGAAATACACAAACAACACCTCAATGATTAGCCTAGTTTAACTTGAACAAAATAAAATATAAAGAGAGGGTGTTACCTTGTCCAAGTTGATGAGCTGGTTGGCGCTATTGACTCATTTGATTGTGTGCTCCTTTGGATGGAAAATAGCATGCAACGTAGCTCTAAATGATTGTGAGTGGATGAGGAATGCAATGATGCAAGTGGGTATTTGGATAGATACACAATGTGGATGCAAATGGAGCTTCAACAATGTAGGTTATGCTTGGTTTGGATACTTGTGAGTTAGAGTGCAAGATTGTGTGCTTGATTGAATGATGCAAATGAGGAAAAAATCCTCTAATTTTAGGGGAAATGCCTTTAAGAAATGGAGGGCTGAGATGATGCCACCATGGACAAGATCAAGGGCTAGGTTTATTCCCTACTGGAGTCACCAATTTGTTTGTGTTTCTAATTGATCATCTAGGTTTTTCTAAGGGTTAGCTATATGCTATACTCAAAATCCCTAGTTCAATGGCCAATGAACAGGAGATAGATTTTGTACTTGTCTCCTCTACACTTTAGGCTCTGTAAAACCATAGTGGGTTCCCCTATAATGTCATTTAACATATAACAATACTTATGTTTAAACATATTCTACACACTAATTTTATAAAAGGTGATCTTGACTGGCTAAGTTATCTTCAAAATGCTTTATTTTCTCTATATTTCTTGATAGTATGGACTAAGCATAAAATAGTAAATTGAAATAAAAGTATATTTTCAAAAATTTTTTGTTTTTGTTTTTTATTCTATTTAGTTTTGATCTTTGCGAATCATTTTGGATAGTAGCATATCCATTACAAAGTCAAGAAATGGGGTAAAACTCTCCTGTAATAGATTTACTTTATGGCTTCTTATAACCTCACTTTGTTACAATGAGAAACTAGCAAAGAGACAACAATATTACTCTACTTAAAAATCTTTACTGCAACAACACAATCTTTAGAGATAAACTACAATAAAATTTAATCCATTCCTTGAATTAAAGCTAACAATTCAGACATTCATAACATAAAATGTGATATGAGAGCCATAAACAATATTTGATCATATTGATTTAAAAGAGGATGTGTTACAATATGTAGACAGTAATAGATTGATATTCAACTTTGAGAAAACATAATTTTTCTTTGAGTCATCTATTTTTTTTACAAAGAAAAAGTATAACATTTCTTCTCGAGACTTCAAAGGACTTGACTATACAAAAGCTATATAATTCTATACAAATACTACAAAGCTAAGGACTCAAGATATTGAGAATTCCAAATGTTAAAATGAGGCTTATAATTTCCTTTTATAGAGATAAGGGAAGCAATAAGAAAAAATCCTTATTCCACCGCTTAAGTTACAAAAGAAAAAATTGTAGGTGGTGACATTACTTAAAAACATAAATACAAAAGGAAAAACCTCTTCAAAGGTGGTTGAAGATATTTTGGAGTATTTATATTGGCATATGGGGATGGTCTTCTCAAAATTGTTACCTGTAGATGATAGGAAATTTTTGACATTTATTCTTGACAAGCCCATCCAACTATTATATCTAGTTGGTGGCGACTGATTGAAATACAACTCAAATCTTCCACACCATCCCTTTCTTTATTACCATCATTGTTGTGTTGATTTTTCATAGTACTCTACCCATTGATTTAGGAAGTACTTTATTTTTTCTATACTCTTCACAATTACAAAATTTGTGATTCCTCGACTCAAAATTTGAGAACTTAAGCCCAAAATGTTGTTAGCAAAATTGGATACCAAAATTATTTATAATCCTAGTAAGTTTCATTCTTGGTATGACCTTTATGAGGGCCATTGGATTGCAAGAAGTAGATCAGTATTATAAAATAGCAAGTATATATAAAAAATTGTACTAGTTTCCTTCTTAAAAGCATCCAAGAGATGGTATGTATAAATCAACTTATCCATACAAGTATTGAGGAGCTCCATATCAACTTTATTATTCACATATGAAAACATACAAAGTGGGGCTCAATGCCTTGAATTGAGACTTCCGTTGAAGGAATTATTTTATCTCCCCATCTTCTTTTTTGATATAGGGCATAATTTTAACTTCTACATTCTTAAAAATTTTAAGCCTTGTCTTGGCCTTTTCTATAAATTGATCCATATATGCATGTATTTCTCCTGCTAGGTTAGCAATACTATATACATGAAAAATTTCCTTGGGATGATTAGCTTCATGTGCATCTATCCCTTATACATTTCATTCAAAGTTGTTACTCTAGGGACCCATTTATTTATAATGTCTCTAGTTCTCTCCTTATCTTTAGCCACCCTGGTGATTGCCTTTACTTGTGTTTGCATAATCTCTATGAACATTTTCTAACCTTTTCAAAATTTTGGATAGTAAATGTTCCAAAATGCTAGACACAATATGAAAAATTTCTTTATGTTGTTCATTTTGAACATTCCTTAACTTCTCCTCCAACATCTATACTTTTTTCTCTAATTTGCTCTTTTTCTTTTATTAAATTTCCTAAATGTGCTATTGAAGAGGAGCTTGTTTCCTTAGTCTCTTTCATCTTCAACTTGTTATATTCTGTAATAAGTCATAGATGATCTCTCAATAATTTTTCATTATCACTTTGTAGTCTCCTAGCAGTTTCTTCACTGAATTTAGCAACATTTACCATTGGTGAGGTATCCTCAAGGATAGAGGTATTTGATACCCTTTTTACTACTAACCCTCCCTTTATGTCCTATGTTGCTTTTGCAACTTGAGGCTTATTTATATTAGGTGTCAAATCCCATATTGAAGGGTTTCCCACTTTGGGTTGAACCCTAATCCTAATAGTATCACTTGAGCCTACTCTTTTGAAGAGAAGATCTCATCTTTTCCTCTTATTGTGTCAAAAACTATTTGTGAAATAGTGTCCCATTTAAAAAGAAATATTAATCTGCTACCTTTGACAATCCTTCTTCCCTCTTTAGGGGTGATATTTCTTGCATCAAAATTCATCGTTGTCATCACCTTTTTGGTGACCTCCTCATATTATGCAATAGTTACACTTGCCTTTACTTGATCAAATATTTTATGGAATTCTTCAGACAAAATATCTAAATTCCTTTGACTTCACAAATTCATCCTTTGAGATGAATTGTGTACATGTCAATGCTTTGATCTCATTAGCCTCATCCCTCCCCATGTTGTTACATCTATCACAAATATTATTTTGGGAATTACAATAGTGATTTCCTTTGGGGAAGAAGTTATTTGTTGGTGCACTTGTTTTGTGGTCTCTTGAACATCTTCTTCCTCATCAAGTCTAGTTGAATAATCAAACAATGATGGTTGATCTATTCTCCTCTTCTTTTGGAGTTGTTCCCTTGGAGGGAAATCTACATGAATTACATGATGAGGGGATATTGACATATTAGGGGGAGAAGGGGTGAAACTTGTCGTGGGATCAGTGGAGCATCTTCCTCGATGATAAGTTCTTTAGGTATTTTGGTAAAAGAATGCACAAGAGGATCTGTCTTGGATCAATATGTTGGTATCTCTTCTAAGACTGGAGTCTTTCCAAAAGTGGACCATGATAATCTTTATTCTTCTTTTTCCTAGCATCCTCTGCATTGGTGAATGCCACCTTTTTTAATATTTGGTCAATAACCTCTTTCTCATATTTGCAATTCCTTAAAATATCCTCACTAAAGTGGAGCTAATGTTGGAAAGTTGATCTCTTGATGCCTATCCTAACCTGGCTCATGAATCCTTAAGGATCATGCAAGCTCTTATCTTCTCTTGAGGTATCTTGTACACCTAGAGCATTAGATAAAGTTGTTCCAATATTTTTCTAGTAAAAGTGTATTAAAAAAATATGGTTAAAAATGGGGAAATGATCCCTTGTTTTTCTCTTTCAAATGATCCTTTTCTTCTTTGCTCATTTTCCACATAACCTCCAAAAATTTTAACCTAAATGGAACACATCTTTGTAGCACATGAGGACCCATATGGTACCCATACACCCTTATGACTGTGGATTCAATGTGAGATAGTAACCTCCCCGATTGTGTTGAACTCTTAGCTCTTGTATTTTGTCCTTGGGTTTAAATAAATCCAAAAGTTTCTTATGTAACTTGAAATCATTAACTCCCAAATGTGAGAGGATCTTCTTTACAAAGTGGTTTTAAAAAATGAGATATATTTGGATGCATTGCAATGTATATCCCATATATGGGTCCAACATTATAGAGGAAGGGAACTTCCCTCTTCATCTTCTATATGAATTTGTAGGGTTTTATCCCATTGCCCTCTTCCTGCATATAAAAAACATATGGAATAGGAGATAGTACTGCATGAATTTTATTACTCTGTAATTTATTTTAATTTCCACAAGTTATTTGTGGATAGCATTGGCTATGAAGGTGGCAAAGTCAAATTCATTATTTACCAAAGGATTCTAGATGTCCACAACCATATATATAAGAGGTATTGACATTATTATATGTGCATATCCCTCCAATACTTGACATAATGCATAGTATGTATTAAGAAAATAATCATCAAAAGTATTCAAGATGAATGGTTTTGATTCACTAGTAGGTATTTTTAGAGACCTTTCAAGTCAAAACCTTTCAATCTAAACCTCAGAAGCCAATGCACCTTGAAGTTATTTTTATCTTGCTGATACTTTTATTTGAAAAATTCAAAATCCATAACCCTATTTGCAGCTAACTTTAGGTTAAAAAATTTAGAGATGAAACTTGAATAATTACAATTAGCTCCCCTCTATTTGTAGCTCTAATAACCCTTACATTTTCATCATATTTTGCAACAATATTTCTAACAAAAGCTATATTCATGAATATGCTAGGGACCAACAACCTTCCCAAGTCATAGGTCTAGACATTTGAAATGGGAACATTGGAATTCCTCTTTCCATACTAGTGTACACATAATTCCCACCCAGAGAGAGGAAGCTCAACATCCCTACATTCTCTGGCATTATCAACTAAGCCAGCAATCACAATAGGGCCATGGGGATGAATGGGTATTCATGTAGAATCAGGGAGTTGAGCAATAAAGTCTTCAACAAGTCATCTCTTTGAGGTAGAGGGTTGATCTTTTGATTGACTCATGGTTTCAAATTAGTCTCAAATAAAAAAAAACTTGTAAATTGAGAGTTTAAAATTTCTCAGGTAGGCTATACAAATTTTCATTTTGAACCATAAGATTGCAAATAGAACTTCACAAGTTCCACCAAATAGGAATTTGGATAATTGGAATAGCTAATATTTATCCTTGCCTAGTAGAATCTAGATTTTCCAAAAGATTATATCTTCTTATATCTTGTCTTATTCTTCTATTTGGCTTTTCAATAGTTATCAAGTTAATGATATTTATAAAGGGATAAGGAAATTCTTATGGTCAGATGGCAAGGGGAAAAGATGAAACACTTTGTCAAATGAGAATGGTGTTGTGTGGACAAGATGCATTGAGATTTGGGGTTGAAATATCTAAGGATGCAAGGGATTTCTCTTATTGTTATGTGGATCCTTAAAGCCTTGGATGAGGATGAGCCTTGGAAGGTGCTGGTTAGGAACAACATTCATCTTGTTATCCCTGAGGAGGCCGAATCCTAGAATTTTCTTCCTTTCTATGACTTTTTAATAGGCAAATTTCTAGTTGTTCTTGTAGGGCCCAATGTCTTCATAAGTATATGGAAAGCTTGGGAAATGATAAATAATAATAATGTTGCTATTGTGGATTGTAACAAGAATTTGTATACTAACACATCCATTTGGTGGGACCTTGAACATAAAAGAAAACCCTTAGCATTGTTACAAGGTTGCTCTACTAAAAGTTGGGTTCTAAAGGTTTGAATTGTTTTAATGATATTGTCTCAAAGATCTGCACCTAAAAATGTGGGCTACCTTAAGGTGGGAGTATGATCTCCCTTCTAACTAGAGAACATACTCTACTCTGAGGAAGGCTTGTAAGGTTCTTCAGTTGCATAATGGGTGTATTGATGATAGTGATAATTTAAACATGCTTAAATGGGAGGATAGTATTGTTATTCAAAAAATTAATGCTAAGACTAGTTATAGAACTTTGTGTATGAATAATTCTATTTCTCAATAAATTAATAAGCGATGAAACTTGTCTCTTAAATTTAACTACAAAATATATTTAATCAACTTTGATCTAACTCTCTTGCACCTAGGAAAGATTTTTTCAAGTGGCTTCTTATTTTCAAAATCTTCCTTTCAAATTTTACCATACTGATATACAAATGTGTAATATATGCAGATAGCTTTCAAGTCAATAAACCACTTTTTTTAATTACTATATTGCTAAAAAGGTTTGGAATTTATTTTGTTTGGATTTAAAAGGTTGGGGGAACAATATTAATTGGAAACATATTATTTGTGGGACTATAATTAAGTTGAATAAAGAAGAAAACCTATTTTGGTTAATATTTACTATTGAAATTTTATGGTCAATATGGATTTTAAGGAATGAGGAAAAACATCATAGAACAAGGAGGTCACTTACTGAGTCTTGTAAAAGACTCATGGTTTACAATGTTTCATTGTAGGTCACTTTAAGAAGAAACCTGAAACAAAAAGTAGAGCAAAATTCCACTTTAACAATGATAAAGATGGTACCTTTGAGCTAGTTAGATCCAATGATGTGATTATTGAGTTTGATCCACCTATTGGATGGATGGAATGGGACCAGGACAACAAAAATATGTAGTGGTTATGTACGTGTATATTTTTTTTGAACCTTTGACAATAATTAACATGTATTAAGATAACAATATAGATGGTTATTTTGAACTTAAGTTATCTTATTCATATAGAACTTAAGACCTTGCATAGTCTGTCTATATGTGTCATACCAACACAAGCTAGTATAAGTCTTAATGATTGCAATCTCAATGTTTATGAACTATCTTTAAAAATAAAAAAACAAAACAAAACATTTTAGTCAAAAAGACACATCAAAACATATATCGATATTTTAATTCAGGGCTCACATCTACTAAATTTTTAACTCTTTTTAGAAGAATTTTGTATTCAAGTCTAACTATTTCATTTTATGTTTTCAAGGAGGCCACCATAAATAAAATGGATTCATACCTACAAAGCCGGCTTAATTGACTTCCCCTCGTGAGCAGCTATCATAGACTTACACGTACCATATGTTGCTAAAATAATAAATATTCCTTTCTTGTCTTAATCTTAAAGCGCGACCACTATTTTGTCACTAGTGATTGAATTGACCAATCAGAGAACTGCCATCAATTTTAAAAACAACGTGCTAAGAATTCAGCGAGTGGTTCAAATTAATGGATTAATACCCAATTAGAATCTATTTAAGAGGAATTAGATTGATTTCAATTTCAAGTCTATGCGAGGGATCAGATCGACTAGGGAGAATGGAGATTTTCTTCCTTGTGATTTCATGCCTGCTTCTTTTTACAAATCATCAGCAGCTCTGCTGTTCGGCGGTGGCAGCGCAGAAATTGGGTAAGTGCATTATTTCAGTCTTTCGATTCAAATATGTGTGTTTTATGAGAGGAATGCACATAAGAATTTCAATGGTTTATGTTTGGTATATTATATTAATGGGGGACATTTTGTGGTTGATGTTTGCAGAATACCCATTTCCGTTTATGACAGTAGATGCTCAAAAGGCGGCTTCAAGAACATATGATTACATTGTTGTTGGAGGCGGCGCAGCAGGGTGTCCTCTGGCAGCAACACTGTCACAGCACTATTCTGTTTTGCTATTGGAAAGGGGAGATTCCCCATATGGAAATCCTTACACTGAAGACGTTAAAGGTGCTTTCAATGTTTTTGGGGATCCCAGCAAATTCCCTTACGTCATTCAGGGCTTTGTCTCAGAAGATGGAGTGCAGCTGGTAAGGGGAAGAGTTCTGGGCGGTGGAACAGCCATTAACGCTGGTTTCTACAGCAGGGCAAGCCCAGAATTCATTCGAGAGATGGAATGGGATGAGAAGCTTGTAAATGAGTCGTATGAATGGGTGGAGAAGTTGAATGCCTTCAAACCAGACAAGCTTTTTCGTTGGAATTCTGCTGTGAAGGATGCGCTTTTGGAAGCTGGAATGCTTCCTTATAATGGGTATACTCTGGATCATTTGGACGGCACCAAGATTGGTGCTTCAACCATTGACAACAATGGAAGGAGACACACAGCTGCAGATCTTCTGCAGTATGCAAATCCAGATAACATTGCGGTTCTTCTGAATGCTACAGCCACCAGAATCCTCTTCGATTCCTCATCAGGTACACTTAGCACTTTCACTTTTATGTTTTCCTTGTTCTGGTATTGGCCTGAGGTGTCCTTTCCCTAAATATTAATCAGTTTAATGGTTTAAGATACATATTTTGAAATTTATTTATTATTTTGTAAAAAATACTCTTTGGTGGAATGCTAAGTTTTTAATTTAAAATAAATTTATTTTAATAAAAAACTTATCTTTTAGGGAACCCCAATAAGGCATTAAAAATAGTTATTTTTCTCATGAAACATATGTTTTGCTGGAAAATGTTGAAGGTTGACCACTAATTTGTTTCCATTTTCGTGTACTTACTTTATATTTTACTTATTTAGTATTGTTACTTTTTAATTATTTTTTATTTTTTTATTTCTTATTTAGTAAGATATCAGTAATATTTCATTTATTATTAAATGACATCATTAACATTATGTTCATGATTAAATGTTAAACATTTGACATGTAAATAACCATCAAATTTAAATTAATGATTTTTTATGTTCATGGTCATGACATGATACTTCTTACTATCATTATAGAATACCTCTTGATGTAATTATATATTTATATGCTACTTTTTAAAAGTTTAGTTTTATAGTTTTTGTTTTATATAATATGTGTCAATTGTGTTTTGGTTTCTATATACATGATCATAACATGAGATTTTATGTCATTTTGTCATTATTAGACTACATGTCTTGATGTAATTAACAAAAATAAATTATTTATATGTTTGCACATACTATTATTTGTTTTGTTCTTGTTGGCATATGCCTTATTAGAATGACTTTCTAGAATTTGTTAAAATTAGTAGATAAGGCAATTTGATTATTTATTTAAGAAATAAATTGTTTATGATGATAATTTTTCTTGAATATAGGAATGCATAGTATCAATATTTTCTAAATTAATTTTTGTTTTCACTCTTTCTAGATATATAAAAAAAAAAATTTATATTGTTAAAAATTTATTAATTAGAATAACAATTGTCTTTTCATATAGTCTTTCCAATATAGTTTAAATTTTCTATTTTTTTCTCATTTTTATATTTTATTTTCTTATTTATCTTTATCGTTTTTTGAAAATTAAACCAAAAGTATATTTTTGTGATCTAGAATTCTAATATTGGTTATGAAACTATGTTGTAGGAATGTTGAAGGCTAATGGTGTTGAGCTGATAAGTAGTGTTGATGATCTCTTTTATCAAGTATTTATCAATCAATTATCACAATGGAGTGAAGTAATTTTGTCAGCAGGAAGTATAGGTAGCCCCCAACTTCTCTTATTAAGTGGAATAGGCCCCTCAGAACATCTTAATGAATTGAACATTACTGTATTATTAGATCTAAACTCAGTAGGGAAAAGGATTCAGGACCCACCACGTACATCAGTCATTCTAGAATCCCCCAAACCACTTGAATTTGAACAAGTACAAGTAGTGGGCATAATAGACAATTCCCAAGTCTACATTGAGGCTGCTAGCTTTTTTCAACAACAAAATGTGAAAGAATATACATATATAGGAGGTATTTTTAGCAAGGTGGCTTTTCCCATGTCAAGGGGTGAGCTTCAACTTAGGAGTAAAAATCCCCAAGATAACCCCTTTGTAAGATATAACTACTTTTCTCATCCATTTGATGTAGAAAAATGTATTCTTGCTATGAAGGTATTGTCAAATCTTACCATGTCAACTTCTATTCAAGAATTTTCATTTAGTGGTAGTGGAAACTCCAAAATACTTCGATTCATAGGGTTACAATTGCCACAAAATGAAGTAGAAGATAATGCCTTGGAAAAGTATTGCAAAGATACAGTAACAACATTTTGGCATTACCATGGAGGGTGTGAAGTTGATTATGTGGTTGACAAAATGTTTCACGTGAAAGGTGTTGATAGTCTAAGGGTCGTGGATAATTCAATTTTCAAGGATAGCCCTGGGACCAATCCACAAGCCACTACCATGATGCTTGGAAGGTATGTTTTTTTTTTGTATTTTATAACTTTTAAATAATAAAGGATAATATTAATGACACATTTTTAATGAAATATATACAGGTATATAGGAGTTCGTATCCTTCAAGAGCGGATGAACATTTGTGATTATTAGATCAATTTTAAATCTTGCTAAAGTAAAATATTGTAAAAATTGCATTATTTAATTTTAATGATCATCAAATGGATTGATACCCGTTTTACTAATTATTTTATCATATGAGTATTTGGTTGTTATTTAATTTCTATATTAATTTAGAAAATTAGAAAATAAAGAAACATTATGGAACACTTTCATGAGAATATTTAGAACAAGATGAACATATTTAATTCCTTCAATGAAACACATAAAGAAAAGTAATATGATTTAAAACATTGAATATTTATTATAGCAACTTATTACACTCCTACATTTGATTTAAAATGGGAGAAAAGAAACATGAATTTTCTTATGGGTAATGAAGGAAAAAATATTTGGAAGATAAATACTTTCATTAATGTTATTTAACTAATCATAATTTTAAAATAAGATATTTTATAATAATTCCTAATATTATAAATTAATTCTTAATATCCAACTCAAATAATGTTAATGTTAGCAATACACAAACATAAAGAGAGAGGGAGTACTTTAAAATACACATTACATAATTTAAATAAGTATAATTATTAATGTATGTAAAGAGGTGATGAATTGGAATTTCAATATTTTTTTTTAGCTTTGTCATGTAATGTAGTTTTTGTGTCAAAAAATTATGTAATATTTGATGTATTTTGTATTTCTATATGGTTTCTTATATGTATATTTAGGATATATGGACATACATACATTCTATTACATTTAAGATTAATCTTGCATAGTTATTTTATTTTCAGTATTTTCATTTACATGATATGTTTGTTGATATAATTATGGCATTTTTATTTATCTTTTTAGTAAATTATTAAGTAATGTATCATATATCAGTATGGTTGTTAAGTGTGAAAAGAGGATCTAGACTAACTAGTAAATTGAGTTGGATAAATCATTTCTTCAATAAACATTAGAACACAAACCAATGAAAGTGTTGTGATTAGCTAACTTTCTATGAGAGTCATGTTATGCCCACATTTTTAATGCTGGACAAACACAAATGCTACAACTTTCTTTTTTTTTAACTTGACCTTGCATGTTTCTTTCCTCCACTTGCCAATGATGCAACCCTGAAATCAGAACACAACCGCTTAGGTCTTTATCATAGAATGATATTTTCTTGAAAAATTTGGCATCACAAGATTTAAATAACTAAATGGTCCTATAGATAAATCTCACCATTCAAATTCCATAGTTACTTGATTTTAAAACCTTATTATTTTACTCGACACCTCAATTAAGCACTCAAGACTTCACTAGGTGGAACATGCAACAAGCCATGATAACTATTGGATGAGGTTCATCCAAGTCACTTATGTGAGTCCTTAAATTGAAATACAAAGGCCTTATCTCACTTCAAGTAGAAGAGTTAAGACTTATATGTTATATGCTAATGCTAAAACATGATATTCCTTTGAGGCAACTATTAAGGTATGTGACCCCTTTAGATCAATGAAGGTAGTTATCATGCAAGTACAAATTGTTCCTTTGAACTAAATCTTAGAATATTTTCAATGTCCATCTTGAGATGTTTACTTCTCTGCATGCATAGGCATCTTCTCCTTAGTCTAAAATTTGAGCTGAGACATAGTGACACTAACTACTAAACATCCTATAAACACAAGGACTTGCACCTCCCAGGGTTCACACCACATTCTAGTGTACTAGGAGAAGGATTCCCTACCCCCACTTGGAAAGGTTGGTTCATGAAGTGTTATAAATTATATTGATTTGGAGTTCAACCTTATTTCACCTAGGATCATTCAACACTACTATTAGATCAAATTAGGGAAGCACTATAGTATAATAAAAGTGCTATGAACAACACAAGTTGGGTAGCATGCATGATCAAATTACTAGAAGATTTATTTCCCCAATCTTGCGTCACCACAAGACTTAAGTATTGCTACAGTTGGTAATCCCCTTTATAGTAAGTTAGAATAATAAACAACCAACTCATTTATACTTGAGGCCCAACTCAATGGAAGGCATCATCCCTATTTCAAAATAATGACTTAATGGTCACTAATTACATAGACTTGGCTTCACAATCAATCCCGTTACGACTTTTGAGAATAGGTCAATTTGGAAGGTCAATGTGGGTCTAAGGTACGAGAATTGAACATCCCTCTAAGAAATCATATTATTGAAACATTGGCAAACTATGTTAGGTTGCAAGCATAGTACTATTATCACATACCTTAATGTAATTGGGTTTTATATTAGTTACTACTATTTGAGAACTTAGTACTTTCAATATTCATTGATTATGAACACCAACATGCTTATATGACGCTAATGTTAAGATCATTTTAATGTTAATAATATTAATATTAACCCTTATTATTAATATTAGTATTAATATTGAAATGGCCACTTTCACTGATATATTCCCATATAATTCTAAACAAAACCCAATTTTACATAAAAAAATATTTAATTTATTTTACATATTTTAAATATAACCACTATCTCATCTATATATTTATTTATGATTTAAATATATTAAATATAATACTCAAGATTTACTTTACTTTATATATTTTAAATATATTCACTATCTCAATTGTATATTAATTTATTATTTAAATATATCATATAATGTTTAAGGTAACCTTCTCACTATATAAATAACATATAAGATATTTATTTACACTCCTTACTTTGTATCTTTTCTTTTTAAATTCATCTTATAAGAATAGATTTATAATTTTATATGTATATATGGTATGAATTAATTAGCCATGTTTTTACTAAACTTAGTCCCCTCCTAGTATTTCTCTTCCTCCACGTAGAGGACCACTAAGATAAAAATATATAAGTATATTAAAAAAAATATTACCGTGACCAAATTTCTTATGACGTGGGCATTAAACATGGGAGAGTAACTTAGTTTTATTTTTGGTTTTATAAAGGATAGTGTAACATTAAAACCTAAATTTTCCGATTATAAGGAATTGGCCGTAATTTTCATTTTAATAAACATACTCAAATACCCTCGTCGAAACCCTATTTTGTGGTTGTAGCTTGCCTGAATGGAGAAGTGAATGGTCAATACCAGAAGGAGAGGGTTTGGAGGAGCGGAACCAAAAGTGACAGGGAAAGATCCAAAACAAACGGTAGGAAAACAACCGAAGACAAAACAAGCTAAAAAAATGATGAACAACTGAGATTTGAGATTCGTTAGGGGAGAGGGTCTAGTAGTCGTGCAGGCTAACTTTCGTAGCATGTAGCAATTGACTGAAATATTGTTGAACCTTCATTTTTTTTTTTTGAAATGTAGATTGGTCTCTTATTTATCTATAACTAAGGTTTGGAGGCATGACTCATCATGCAACTCACCACATCGGCAGATCTTTTGAGAAATGTCTAAAATTTGACTTTTTTAAAGGTTCGACCAAAACTTAATTATGGAACCCCCAATAGTTGAACAAAAAAATATCATTTGTTGCTTGTAGAATATCATATTTTTATTTAAATTAAAATTAATATACAATTTAAGTGGACCAAATACTTATTGATAACCATAAATCTTTGATATCTCTACCTTTTATATTCAACACATATGGACTAATAGTTGAACACAAAAAATCTATTTGTTGTTATAAAAACAACACATAATTATTTAAAATACAACTTATATTGAACAAAAATGGACCAATAGTTGAACACTAAAACTTTTTGAAAATCCTTCACATTTAATGGGAAAATACATGTTATTTATTGTGCTCACCTTTTATATTTGTGATAGGAAAAATTATTAATACAAAATTATCCAATGCTTGTACATTGCTACCCCAATTGTTGTACACATAAGAGCAATATTTTTTCACTATGATAACAATACTTGTTTAAACGAGTGTCTTATTTTATTAAATGAGCATTTTATTTTTTAAATGATATACTTATAGTGGAGAATTATGATATTTTATTTGAAACAAAAAAATACTTATTTTACTTGTTCATGAATATATTTTTGTTTTTTTCATATAACATTTAAAGGTTCTCATGTGTTCAAGTATGGGTCCATTTTTTGTCAACATTTGGTTTTTTCTTTATATACATTTGAGCTGTTTATTTACAATATATAGTATAAATATGTGGTAAGACTGGGTTTTATCATCATGATTGAGTGTGCGACTATTGGAACCTACATGACAATTGGGCCCTCTCCCCTAATTGTCTTGCATTGATATAGATGCAAGGTAGATGTCAATACATTTATTTATTTATTTATTAGGTTGCCTCATTTATAGAGATAAATTATGGTTGTACTTTAATTATTTTAGGGCACATCCAGGAATGAGGCGTTAATGCTAGGATTTTCTACCACTTCCCTATAACCACATTTCCCTCCATGCATTGGGCGAGTGTCTCAACTTTGAAAACATATTGTTGGGTTTTCTTCTTTCTTGGTTTTCTTTGCGTTATTCCTCGCTCTATCATTCTTATTATTTTATTTTGCATGGAAATGTTGTAGTTTTCTTTTCTGCCTACAATGAAGGAAGCTAGATGGAGTTTCCATAGCCCCATATAACTCTCAAGTCACATTTTTGAGGTGGGGTGAATGAATTTGGAGAAGAACAAAACCATTTCATTTCAAACATGATTTTGGTTCTCAAGGGTTTACAACCCCTTGTACAGGGATGATGACCAGTACAGGGGCTACACCACCCTAGAGCCAAAGCCTCAAGAGCACTGCCCTCTTCGAGAGTGGGAGACATGGGTTTTAGCTCATTTTCCTGTTCAGTGATATATTTCTTTCTCCCTTTTTTTTTCATTATAGACATACCTTGCAATCTTCATTCTGTGTTAATCAACCCCATTTTCTTACAAGGGAGGAAAAACAAGATTGTTTTATTGAAGTAATCAAATAGAGCCATACGTTATATAGATTGTATTGGGATGCTAAATTTCCTCAAACATGGTTTATGTAAAAGGGTCATTAACCAACTGCTCCATGTAAATAGTGTTAGATTTTTTTTTATTCTTATAACTTATAGATCTAAAATCTCTTTCCATCTACATTGCTTCTTTTTAGCTAACAAATGCTATTTATCTATCTTATAATCTTCGTAATACCAATAGCATATATAGTCAATAGATTTATTTTAGGATTTAAGGATTTAAAACATATATTTATTTGAACTGTATAATGAGAGTTATTGAAAGGTCATTTTCCTCATATCAATAAATTTCATGTCAAATGTGCACCCTCTTTGCTTGGTCATATCATAGCTAACTTAATTCTAGAGCTTGTATGCAACACAATATCTTTTACTTCCCAGCTAAAACACTTTAAGATTTTAAAATCTGTAAATTACATAGTCATATTATCAGATTCCCTCCCTTACAAAAGACATTGCTTCTTTTTGTTTCATTTACCAAAGGATGATAACCCTCAAGCTGAGTACAACAAAATTTATAAACAAAACATGAAAATAGCATTCAAGTGGGATTGACAGTTACAAATCGAAGACCTACAATTCATAGCCAATGGTACAGAATCTCTCCACCCATCCTTGATGGGTCCTAAAGCATTTAGCTCTCACCATCCCCCCCGAGCTTAGAGGATTACCGATAAACCCCAAAGACAACAAAAAAAAACATATAGTGGAGGACACTACTATTCTTTACCACCATCACACACGGTCCATAAAAAAACATAACCATGAAGACAACCAGTTCCAAGAAGATGGGAGAAAATTACAATCCTAAAATTTTAAACTGAAAAAGCAAAACAAGACATACAGTTTAACACGGGCAACAAAATTAGTTCCCCATGGATAGTGAAGGTGCACAAGAATGGTACCTACCTCCCAACACTTGGCTAATAGTGAGACTCTAATATGGCATCCTCTCTCCTTTCCCCTCTTCTCCTCGTGCCTTCCCTCTTGAACAAAACATCCTCCCCCAAAATAAGGCTCAAAAACATGTTTTAATCTCCCATTTAAGAACCCTAACCCTAGAATTTTTTTTTGTTGGGGATTGAAATAGAAAAATGATAAAATAAAATTAAATAAATAAATGACATTAAGCAATCCATTTTCCCTTCACATGTTTCAAACTTGACTTTATAGCTTTCTTATGGGTTTGCACACTTAACGTTTAACTTAGGGACTCCACAAAAAAAAATTAGATCACTTCGTGACACGAAGTAGGGTAGTAAGGGCTTTGGGTGATCCTCTCATTATGTCTATTGGCCAATTACCTATCTACACACTTTTTCCAATGTTAGTACTCAAAGAAATAATTAACCAAAGAGATGTATTCATGATTAATTCACCAAATAATTAAAGTGATGTATTTGTAATTAATTCACCAATTTTATGATTAGTAAAATTTACATACCTCGACACATTGGGTTGACAATGTTAGGATCGTCATCACCTAATCTAAAAGAAAATTCAAATGCAATATCCTTCCCACTCTTTGTTAGAAAATCTACAATTCTAACCCTTGAAATAATTAAAATAATGATTATTTGAAATCATACAATTTAATTTCTTAAGAATTATAACTCATAGTTCAAGCATATGGTTCCAACTTGCCTTTGTCATTTATCCTTTAACCTCATGTATAATCAAAGTTTTCTTTTTAAAGAGAAAAACAAAAAAAATTAATATCAATGCACCAAAGCAATCATCTGTTATAGGATACTAGATGCTATACTCTTCAATTAACTATACAATCGAGTTCATACACTAAAGAATAATTTAAATTTACATATTATTATTGTACCCACTTTTACCCCATTCTTTGATTTATAATTATTTAATTTATTCCTACTTCGTATTGTTTGATTTCACCATGTAGTTCTCCATCAATCCACCATGAACCATTTTGCATGCATCACAAGCAACCCTGTGTGACTTAAATCACAAAATATTTATTAAAGAAAAATTACACAATCTATTCATTTAATTTGCCTAACTATAATAGCAAGACCTGATAAGTGAGAGTTAAAGGAAACAACTATTGCACATAAGGTTGATCTTTGCATCGATTAATACATTAATAAACTTCTTTGCTACTTGAACATATCCATGCTTGGGTGTATAGATAAAGGGGAATAATTTTTGTAGGGTTTATCTTTACAATCCATGATATCTCAACATGCCAATCATAGTTACCACATTTATCAATTTCATACTAATTTAATATATCGCACCTTAGAATTTAGGGTTTCATGGGTTGTACACAAGGTGGGGTATTACAAGTCACTCTACCTAGGTTTTATTCCTTTATTGCAAAGAGGGTAGATTGAAAAGGTGTGATTTGATTAACCTAAGTGATACAAAACCCTAATATGAAAATGAAAATAATTATATAGATTAATGAATAAACTCACAAAAAAAAAACATAAATAAGAAGGGTGTTGATAGAGGGGAACTTGTCACCAAAAATAGAGGAAAAACTTGTAGGAAAATAGAGTTGGGCACTTATGTCCTAGGGTTTTGTACAATCCAAACTATAGTCTAGAATTTATTATGCTGCTCTACTTTGCTAACCTTTGAAATCTCTAGTTTGACATCCAAACTTCCACATACACGAAGGGGGAAATGGAAGGGGTTACTATATAGGATTTTTCCATGGTCAAACCCTTGTTTTGGTATTTCTATCTCCATAAATAGTTGATTTATTAAAGATGATAGTTCCACTATAATTTGGTTCCATTTTAATCCTCTAATTAAGCATATACGCATGGAGGTGTCCACAGTTGAAATTAGTTATAGTCTCACCTCATAATTTGCATCCTCATATTGGAAATAGGAATGCTCCTTCTCTCTGATGGAAGGTGAGTTGATGTAGGTTCGAATCGAGGACCACCTTGTAGTTGAGCCCTACAACTTTAGTTTGACCCTTTTATTGATTTCATAATTATTATTGAGAGGAAGGAATGAGGAGGGGTGTGCTAGAGTAAAGGTTTTAACTTAATTATGTTAATTAAGTTACCATTATTCCTCTCTTAAGATTTCACTTTAGTTGCATATTGTGACATTTAATAATTATACTAATTATTAAATGTCTACCTATTAGGGCTACATTTTAGGTTTTTCTTGATCTCCTTTTAAGGATTAATCTTTATTAATAATTCATTCTATTGTTCTGATAATATATCTCTGATATTACAAAGCTTCAAACCCTTGCTTGCTTTTTTCTATATTCTCTTCCCTGTGATAGGTATCCCTTTGCATGCAGGTGTTCTTGGACTCTGAAGTTGGTTTTGACAACTTCTACATGGTATCAGAGTAGACCTGTTGCAGCCTATTCTTGTTTTGAAGATTTTGGAGCTATAAGGGTTTGATCAGGCTTTCATAGGTTTTCAGGTTGTTTTTTTGTGGATCCGGCTTACTTCGTTCTTTGGGTTCATTTTGGGCCCAAATGGGCCTCACTGTTGGATTCACAGCACCTAAAAACCCCTATTTTCATATAAAACTTATCCAATTTGGACATAGTTGCACCAAAAGGAAAAAAAATTACCCCAAGGCCATACAACCCCAGGGCATGCCATTCGAGGTGAAAAATTGTAAAAGGATAAACACAAAGTTTTTTTAATAAATTTTGCATTGCCCACATAGAAGGAGGCCGCCACCCTCCAGCCACCTGGTAGCCACCCACCACTCGACTGCCACCAGAGGTTGCCACACCAAACTGCCACCGGAGGTTCCCACACCGTCCTACCACTCAGTCACCAGGGCTCATCGCCACTGGTAACCGCTAGTGCTCACCACCAGTGCCCATCACCAGCAATCACCCCCATATGACCAGGCTGTGGCACCCGCTAGTTCCAACAACCGACGGGCTAGTGCTTAGCCCCTTGGTCACTGAAAAGACGAGGGGCTTATTTTTTTTTTAGCTCCAAGGTGCTAAAGAGGGTATGATGGTGCTTTTTCAGCTACTTTCATTGAATTGGGTATAAAATGGTCATTTTTTCTCTATTTTTTGAATAAAAATAGGCATTGGAAAGCTGGCTCTGAGCCCGTCTTGATGGTGTAGGATTTTTTTCAAAATTTTCTAGTTTGGTTGCATTTTTCGTAGTCAAAGTTAGATTTTTTTTGCACTTCGGGGAGCATAACTTGGTCAATTTTGCTCTATTTTTTGAAAACGAATAAGCGTCAAAAATATCTTCATGCACTCTATCTAGATCTATAGTTTATTTCACCGAAAAATTCACCAGGTACACAGAGAATTGTCCTAAGCATATTTTTCTTTTTCTAGCTTTGAGCTAAAAAATATCTACTGGGGTTTGGTTTCTTGCATTATGGTGGGAGTTTTTTTTTCTTACTTTCTGTCATTTACTTTAGAAACCAGAAACTCTTCACATTAAACATTCATTAAACCTTTCCAAACATGGCCAAAAGCACTCCTACTGTTGAACTTCTCACACCTCATAACTATCACACTTGGAAGGAATTCATGACACATATTCTTAGATTAAAGGGGTTGTGGTTCTATTTAGATATAGTTCAACCAATTTTGACATGGCCATTTGAGCTTATGCGGCATAGAAATAAGATGGATGAGGCTATCAGTTCAATTTCCTTACATGTTTCAGACAACTTGTTGTTTCAACTTGATGGGTGTAACAATCCTCTTGAAATGTGGACCAAATTCAATGATTTATTTGGTACCATCAATCAGTTTCACGCAATACAGATTGAGGCAGAGTTGACTTCACTTGTACCTAATTCTTTTCCCTCTATTGAGGACTTTTTGATGAAATTCAAACAACAGAGATCTCTTCTACAGGGTTGTGGTAAGAACAAAATAGATGAGGAGGGTATCTACCTAATTCTTTCTAAGCTTCGAGGTCCTTTTAAAAATTTTCTCTTCAATATTTTATTCCATCATGGATGCATTGGGCAACTTCTTTACCATGCCTACTTTTGAGGTGTTTTGTGATCGGTTGACATGAGATCAAGCCAAGATATCACAGTTGGATGCTCTCACAGGATCACAACACCAAGCATTAGTAGCACAGTCATCTCAAGGAAAGCAGAAGTAGAAGTAGAAATAGAAACCAAAGACCATAGAGTATTGGAAGGATTCAAGTTCACAAAACACCTCTGATTCACTTTCTCCTAAGGGGGAATCATCCAAGAATGACAGACCTAAGTGTGCTTATTGTACTAAGCTAGGACATGATGAGTCCAAGTGTTATGAGAAGAAGATAGATGCATATGCCAAGTAGGTTTTAGATTTGATAGCTCTTCTTGAGAGGAACAATATTCATCACTCTTCTTTATCTACATTAGGTGGGTCTTCTTCTTCACCTTCATTCTATAAAGATGGATAGGCCCCACATAAGGGTCATGCATTATGTGCAACCACTAGTTCACATTCATCAAGATGGCTACTAGATTCAGGTGCTTCACACCATATGGCATCTTCTCAGGACATGTTCTCATCTTTTGAGACTACATCCTCACCACACATATTGATGGGTAATAAAACTTATATGAGTGTATGTGGGAAAGGTTCTATCGACATTGATGACGGTACATTCAATGTTGTACTATCTGTACCATCTTTGTCCACTAACCTTCTCTCAATCTATCAGATTTCTCATAGTGGGATAGGGAAGACAGTTGAGTTTAGACCTGATTCAGTGCACATCTGAGATATTCAAACTAGCAACATTGTTGCAATAGGGACAGTTGACCATTCTTCCTAATTATATGCATTCACACACTTTGGTCCACCATCTCCACTGTCTGAGTATTCCTCTCTTTCTACAAGAGAGCATGCAATATCTGAGGTGAAGTTTGGTTACTTGAACTTATGTGTTCTTCCATCTATTCATGAGACTAGTGTTGAGACTTCTACACCTCTACCTCTTGTTGAGATCACATCTATTCAACATGATTCCTCTTCAACTATGACTGACATTGTAGCTCCACTCATTGAGCCATTAAGTGTAGTTGTTGAAGCCATATCAGAGGATATTCCTTTCCTCATAGATGATAGTTTCAACACACCTGTTATCCCATCTGCATTGGAGATACCATTTTTAGATCATCTTGAGTTGTTTGATTCACCATCATGTTATTTAGACACTCATACAGTAGTTTAGTTCTTCAATGAACATCATCCAGGAATTCCATTTTCACCTCACATCTAGGGATTCCTTCTTCCTCAACCATTGGATCTATTTCTTCCTCAGAGGAGACACATTCGTTTGATGATTGGCATTGTTTGATCATTGGCATAGGTGTTCTCTCATTCTAGGGGGGCTTTGGAGTCTCTTCTCTCTCCTATGGGGGGAACATATTTTGTACTTGTGTGATAGAAGCAGTTCTTGGGGGGTCATGTTGAGTCCTCCTTCTATCTCTCTTCTTCTTTCACTCTTTTTTTTCATCTCTTTTTGCAGAGGAGTTTTTTCCCATTGGTTTTTCTCCTTTACTCCACTTTACAGAGATTTGGTTGTATTCGGGTACCTAATCAGGCCTAGTTTTCGAGACCCTTGTTTACTTTCTTGCATTTTAGTTACCTTTGCTTTCTTGTACATGTTTGTAGCTGCACTCTTGCTCATCTTAAGGGGGGTGTTAGAGTAAAGGTTTTAACTTAATTATGTTAATTAAGTTACCTTTATTCCTCTCTTAAGATTTCACTTTACTTGCATATTGTGACATTTAATAATTATATTAATTATTAAATGTCTACCTATTATGGTTACTTTTTAGGTTTTTCTTGATCTCCTTTTAAGGATTGATATTTGTTAATAATTCATTCTATTGTTTTGATAATATATCTATGATATTATAGAGCTTCAAACCCTTGCTTTCTTTTTTCTATATTCTCTTCCCTATGATAGGTATCCCTTTGCATGCAGGTGTTCTTGGAATTTGAAGTTGGTTTTGAAAACTTCTATAGGGTGGTGGGGATTTGAGCCCATTATTCTCTCATGCCTCATTTCTCTCTTTATTACTCTCTACCAATTTCCCTATATATGTATCTATCTCTCCATTTTTATCTCCCTCACTAAATTTCTCTCTCTACCAATCTCCCTCCACTGATCTCCATCTCTCCCTCTCTATCTCCCTCTCTAAATTTCTCTCTCTACATCTCCTTTATTTCTCTTTCTCTCACACCCCCTCTCGTTATCTCTTTTATCCAACTCTCTTTCCCTCTATATCTCTGTCAACTATCTCTCTCTATAATGCTCTATCTCTAATTTGATATCCCCCTCTCTATATTGCATGTATTTTAATAACAAAAAACCAACAAAAATTAATATGCGACATTTCCAGTAAAATTAATAGATAAATCGAATTTATTCTTCATTTAAGAAATAAATTGTTTATGATGATAATTTTTCTTGAATATAGGAATGCATAGTATCAATATTTTCTATGGTAATTTTTGTTTTCTCTCTTTCTAGATATATTAAATTTATTTTATATTGTTAAAAACTTATTAATTATAATAACAATTGTCTTTTCATATAGTCTTTCCAATATTGTTTTAAATTTTCTATTTTTTTCTCATTTTTATATTTTATTTTCTTATTTATCTTTACCCTTTTTTGAAAATTAAACCGAAAATATATTTTTGTGATCTAGAATTCTAATACTAGTTATGAAACTATGTTGTAGGAATGTTGAAGGCTAACGGTGTTGAGCTAATAAGTAGTGTCAATGACTTCTTTTATCAATTATTTATCAATCAATTATCACAATCCAGAGTGAAGTAATTTTATTAGCGGGAAGTATAGGTAGCCCCCCAACTTCTCTTATTAAGTGGAATAGGCCCCTCAGAACATCTTAATGAATTGAACATTACTATATTATTAGATCTAAACTCAGTAGGGAAAAGGATTCAAGATCCACCATGTACATCAGTCATTCTAGAATCCCCCAAACCACTTGAATTCGAACAAGCACGAGTAGTGGGCATAATAGATATTTCCCAAGTCTACATTGAGGCTACTAGCTTTTTTCAACAAAAAAATGTGAAAGAATATATATATATATATATATATATGTATAGGAAGTATTTTTAGGAAGGCGGCATTTCCCATTTCAAGGGGTGAGCTTCAACTTAGGAGTAAAAATCCCCAATATAACCCCTTTGTAAGATATAACTACTTCTCTCATCCATTTGATGTAGAAAAATGTATTCTTGCTATTAAGGTATTGTCAAATCTTACCATGTCAATTTCTATCCAATAATTTTCATTTAGTGGTAGTGGAAACTCCAAAATACTCCGATTCATAGGGTTAAAATTGCCACAAAATGAAGTAGAAGATAATGCCTTGGAAAAGTATTGCAAAGATACAGTAACAACATTTTGGCATTACCATGGAGGGTGTGAAGTTGATTATGTGGTTGACAAAATGTTTCATGTGAAAGGTGTTGATAGTCTTAGGGTTGTGGATAATTCAATTTTCAAGGATAGCCCTGGGACCAATCCACAAGCCATTACCATGATGCTTGGAAGGTATGTTTTTCTTTGTATTTTATAACTTTTAAATAATAAAGGATAATAGTATTGACACATTTTTAATGAAATATATATAGGTATACAAGAGTTCATATCCTTCAAGAGCGGATGAACATTTGTGATTATTAGACCAATTTTAAATCTTGCTAAAGTAAAATATTGTAAAATTGCATTATTTAATTTTAATGATCATCAAATGGATTGATACCCGTTTTACTAATTATTTTATCATATGAGTATTTGGTTGTTATTTAATTTCTATATTAATTTAGAAAATTAGAAAATAAAGAAACATTATGGAACACTTTCATGAGAATATTTAGAACAAGATGAACATATTTAATTCCTTCAATGAAACACATAAAGAAAAGTAATATGATTTAAAACATTGAATATTTATTATAGCAACTTATTACACTCCTACATTTGATTTAAAATGGGAGAAAAGAAACATGAATTTTCTTATGGGTAATGAAGGCAAAAATATTTGGAAGATAAATACTTTCATTGATGTTATTTAACTAATCATAATTTTAAAATAAGATATTTTATAATAATTCCTAATATTATAAATTAATTCTTAATATCCAACTCAAATAATGTTAATGTTAGCAATACACAAACATATAGAGAGAGGGAGTCCAAAAAGTACCCCATCCCCATCCCACGTTCTGGACAAAACGTCCCGACGAAAAGACTGACGGATGGAAGCTGACGGAGACAACAACGGACGACGGTTTCGAACGGACGGATGGTGGTCCAAAAAGTTTTTAAAAAGATCGGTAAATTTTAAAGTGGGATATTTGAATTTTGAAATGGCTGTATATGCCATAGACGCGCATTCAGAAACACTTTTTGGTTGCAAGCTGGAAGGATTATGGCAGATCTGTGAAACCACATTGCCAACCGTTCAATCATCGTCCGCAGCACTGTGTAAAAGCAATAGATACCAATGGCATTCTTCACAAGGAGCACACAGATTGGGTTGTGATGACAATCCTGTACGATGACCAAGTGGGTGGTCTTGAGATGCGCTCCAAACAAGGCGAGTGGTTCAGCGTAAAACCTCTGCCTGCATCGTTCACTGTAATCATGGCTGATGCTCTAAAGGTATACTAATTCAAGAGTTTTTCTAGGGCTATTTTAGTTCAATTATTTTTTTAAGATGAATGTTGATATGTTTTTGGTTGCAGATTTGGAGCAACGATAGATGTTGGAGTGCAAAGCATCATGTAGCGTATGGAGCGAAGAATCCTCGGCTTTCTATTGGTTTCTTTTGGAATTTCTTGAAGGATAAGGAAGTATGTGTACCAGGGGAGCTCATAGATGAACACCATCCATGCTATTATAAACCTTTTCTTTTCAAAGACTGCATAAATTATAAAGTTCTAGGAGCTCCTCTTGACATTTTTGTTTAGTAAGTTTTTAAAATATGTATTTATTAAATAAATGCAGTGTAAATTGCTATTGATTGTTCGTTTGTTAGATTTTTACATATTTAGTAACAAGTGTCACATAATAGTATAATATATGTCTTTGGATTATCACAATAATAGAATTTATTTTCTGTTTTAAATGAGAATTGTAGCATGTTATAAAATTTGTATAGAATTATGTGATCTTCATGTAATATTTTTTTACATTTGTCATGTGCTTGATTATAATGTGTTTGATTCTTTTTGATGATTTGATAGTTAAATTTGCATTTGAAATAGAGGTTAAAGGGTACTAGCTTGTATAAGTAACACATTATTATAGTAATTGAACACCATTAATCACAAACAACTTGAATTAATCCAAATCATTTCTATACAAAAGCAATGAAATAGGATTGGATAAAACATATGGTATGTGCAGCATCATCATGGAAAAAATAGGCCCTTAAGTGGCAAAAAATTCAGAAAACTTAGAGTTAGGAAACTTGACATAAAAATTTGAATAAGTTATCTATATTATTTCAAAAATATGTAAAAATAGAATCTATAGGGCTCAAATTGAATGTAATTTCTAAAGTACTAGGTTTCTTTTAAAAAAAAAGTATTTGGTGAAAATTTAAAATTTCAATGCAGAGGTACTTAAATTTCAAAGAAAAAATAAGAAGTAGGTGTCTGTCTAACCACCCTAACCACAATAAAATGATAATTTTTTTTATAATATTTTAGATATGAGTAGAGGACTCATGCCATGATGTGATCCATATTTTTTTGTAATTTTTTTCCAGGTAAATAATTAATTAATTGAATTTTTTATTACAACATTTTTAAAAATATAAAAGCTCGTATGTCTAACTGCCTTAACTTGGTCAAAACTTCATGAAATTCAATTTGTATTTTTTTAATCCTATAGTCTGCAAAACATAGAATGTGACACATGTTTAGGATTCAAATAATGTGATACCTTTTGAAAGCTATAGATATTTTTCAATCAGCCTATCAATTAGGACTTTAGTCATAATTTCAATAGAAAATGAATAATAATTACTTATTAAATTAAAACTAAAGCATAATTTATATCAGTGGAAAGCTGATAATCTCCTTTAAAAACCCTTTTTGTTTCATCAATTTTGGGTAAAAAAATAGTCGTCAGCCACATACCCATCATATTGCCACTTTTTGGCCCATCATGATCCTGCACATACCCCATAGCTATAATAAAGTAAGACCAAATAATGTTCACACACTCTTTAAGCAAGAATAAATGTTCTATTGTTCTAGTGAGTTTGTCATGTCCTTGTTGTGTGTATTAAATTCATTATAGAATTTGGGTTGGAGTTAATCAAAGCTCCTATTTATGTCATAGATTGTTTCATCATCAAAATTTTGTGTTGATGAGAAGCCCTTGGGAGTACTGTTCTAGGCTTGTGTTTCTTACTAGTGAGCACAATAATAATCCAGATGATTTCAAGAAATCTCTTCAGGTCTATACCATTGGTTATGTATGTTTTATTTATTCAAGCCAATTTGTCACACAACACATCACATCTATAATGAAAGATATTGTCATAAGATTGGTTATATGCCGATGTGTTTAAGGCATCTATATTATTTTCCTTATGAATCCAAAGTTATTTACTAGGCTCTTTTATAAGTTCATGCTCCATGAAGCCTTACACACTTGGTTCTCAATCTCATGAGTTCAAACTAATGTTTAAAATTTAATATTATTGAAGCTTTTCTCCAATTCTTGGCTGCAATATATGCATCTTCTATTCTGGCTACATCAAATGCCAAAATGATAATTCATGTTTATTTGATCCTTTTGGTACTGTGTTTCTTTTATTGGTATAAAAAGTAGACTTATAAATAGAAAGTGAGTAGCATGACTAGAGAAGATACTTCATAAATTGATATATATGACTAGAGGAGATGTTATATATTTCAAATTTGAAAGCTTGTGGTTACAATTATGAAACTTTCTCTCAAAGCATTTTATTCAGCTATATAAATTTGATGTGGGTTTTGGATGTCTTAGCAGGTTGGCACTCCAATTTAGACAGAGGGAGTAGACTTCACACTTGAAAGAATTCACAATATAAAGAAATCCTTACTTGAGATTTGAGTGGAAAATGAGAACATTGAAAATGTCGAGCCCTTAGGAACAATAGTTGCTATTGTAATTGTTGGAAATGCATAAAATATCTCATTGTAGCGAATGGATCATTGCCATTTAGGGTTTTTGTCTTCCTATTAGAGGACCATTTTCCTCATTTCTATGATCTTGAATTGTATTAAATCTTTGGGGATCACAACCCTTTCATGTAGCATAGAAACCCTTTCATGTAGCATAGATTTTTACATCTAATCTATGTAAAGTTGATGTTATCAATAGATAAACTTTTCTTGTACAAAATTATATATCCTCTCAAAGAATAGATCAAATACATTTTTCCCAATCTACTTTATTTTCTATATCAACATCTAAAACAATATGGAACCATGGGTGAAAAAGTAGAGACAGTCTCAATGTCATGCACTAGTATCCAAATTATTACGAAGAAATTGAAATTCTAAAATGTTGGATTCACACGATAGTGGTAATTTTTAATTTTATACATCATCCTCAAAATATACAAATATGCACTCAAAACATACCTAAATGGTTATAAATCACCTAAAGTATTAATAAGATGTGTATAATTTAACACAAAGTCTATGTAACAGGTAGGAAATAACATTTGTATTATTGACAAAAGATGTGCCACAAATTTTTTGGGTTCATCTACCAAATTAATGTCATCATCATATGAACAAGGGGTACATCATTAGAATATAGTGACGACACACTGTCCCCTGTTAGTTATTTCTAATGCTAGAAAACACACTATCCCTTGTTAGTTATTTGTAGACATTTTACATTCTAATGATGCCCCCCATCGACTTTTCCTACACAGGGGACAGTATGTTTTCCAACACTGCAAACAATGTGAGCATTTTTTTATTTTGATCATATCAAGAAATTGAAATTCCTTTTTTTTATTGTAACCAAAGAGTTGTTATAAAACTTGAAGGTGGAATTCATTACATAACTGACAAGGGACAGTGTGTTTTCCAACACTGCAAATTCATAAAGAAATAATTGATAAGGGATAGTGTGTTTTCCAACACTATAAATAATGTGAGTATTTTTTTGTTCCCTGTTGGAAAACACACTGTCCCTTGTTGGAAAACACACTGTCCCTTGTTGGAAAACACATAGTCCCTTGTTAGTTATTTCCAATGTTGGAAAACACAATGTCCCTTGTTGGAAAACAAACTATCCCCTATTAGTTATTTTCAATGTTGGAAAACACACCGTCCCTTGTTAGTTATTTCTAGACATCTTACATTCTAATGACGTCCCTTGTCCACTTTTCCTACATAGGAGATAGTGTGTTTTCCAACACTGCAAACAATGTGAGCATTTTTTTGTTCCAACCATATCAAGAAAGTGAAAAACACACTGCCCCCTATTAGTTATTTCCAATGTTGGAAAGTGGAAAACACATTGTTCCCTTTTAGTTATTTCTAATGTTAAACACACTGTCCCCTATTAGTTATTTCTAAACATCTTACATTCTAATGATGTCCCCTGTCCACTTTTCCTACATAGGGGACAGTGTGTTTTCCAACACTACAAACAATGTGAGCATTATTTTGTTCCAATCATATTTCCAATGTTGGAAAACACATTGTCTCTTATTAGTTATTTCCAATGTTGGAAAACACACTATCCCCTGTTAATTATTTCTAGATATCTTACATTCTAATGATGTCCCCTGTCCACTTTTCCTACATAGGAGATAGTGTGTTTTCCAACACTGCAAACAATTGGAGCATTTTTCCTACATAGGGGATAGTGTGTTTTCCAACACTACAAATTCATAAGGAAATAATTGACAAGGGACAGTGTGTTTTTGAACACTACAAATAATGTGAGAATTTTTTGTTCCATGTTGGAAAACACACTCTCCCCTATTGGAAAACACACTATCTCTTGGGTATGTGTAGGATCATCATGGGAAAAACAGGCCCTTAATTGGCAAAAAATTTAGAAAAATTAGAGTTAGGCAACTTGATATAAAAATTTGAATAAGTTATCTATATTATTTCAAAAATATGTAAGAATAGAATCTATAGCAAATTGAATCTAGTTTCTAAACTATTACATTTATTTTTTTTTAAATATCTGTGGCAAAAATTTAAAATTTCAAAGTAGTAGAACTTAAATTTCAGGGAAAAAATAAGAAGTAGGTGTCTATCTAACCACCCTAACCACAATAAAATGATAATTATCTTTTATAAGATTTTAGATATTAGTAGAGGACTCACGTCCCAATGTGATGCATAATTTTTTGTAATTTTTTTCCAAGTAAATAATTAATTATGAATTTTTTATTACAACTTTTAAAAAATATAAAAACTCGTATGTCTAACCACCTTAACTTGGTCAAAACTTCATGAAATTCAACTTTTTTTTTAATCCTATAGTATGTGAAGCATGTTTCAGATTCAAAAAATGTGATACCATTTGAAATCTATAGATGTTTTTGAATTAGCTTATCAATGAGGACTTTAGCCATAGTTTAAATAGAAAATGAATAATAATTATTTATTAAATTCAAAGTAAAGCATAATTTATATTGGTGGAAAGTTGAGAATCTCCTTATAAAACCCTTTTCGTTTCATCAATTTTTGGTAAAAAAATGTAGCCAGCCACATACCCATCATATCGCCACTTTTTGGCCCATCATGATCCTGCACATAAACCCCCTGTTATTTTTTTCCAATGTTGTTCTAAAATTTTAAACTGACTTCAATATATAACTAACAAGGGATAGTGTGTTTTCCAACACAGCAAATTCCTAAGGAAATAATTGACAAGGGACTGTGTGTTTTCCAACATTGCAAATAATGTGAGCATTTTTTTGTTCTGATCATTTCAAGAAAGTGAAAAACACACTGTCCCTTGTCAAGGGAAAGTTGGAAATACCATTTTTACTGCAACCAAATATTTTTTCTAAAATTTGAAGGTTGACTTTATTACATAACAGATAAGGGACAATGTGTTTTCCAACACCGCAAATTCATAAAGAAATAATTGACAAGGGACAATGTGTTTTCCAACACTGGGAAAATTGTGAGCAATTTTTTGTTTTGATCAAATGAAGAAAGTGAAATTCCAGTTTTATTATACCAAATAGTTGTTCTAAAATTTTAAGGTGGACTTCATTACATTATTGGTGTGTACAAATTAAAAAGTTTTCATAAGGAAATATCTGAAAAGGGAAAGTGTGTTTTCCAACACTCCAATAGTGTTAGCATCTTTCATAAGGAAATAATTGATAGGGGAGAGTGTGTTTTCCAATGCTAGAAATAATGTGAGCAATTTTCATAATGAAATAATTGACAAGGAATAGTGTGTTTTCCAACAGTGAAAATAATGTGAGCATTTTTTTGTTCCAATCGGATGAAGAAAGTGAAATTTCATGTTTACTGTACCAAATAGTTTTTCTAAAATTTTAAGGTGGACTTCATTACATTTTTGGTGTGTATGAATAAAAAAAAATCATAAGAAAATATCTAACAAGGGATAGTGTGTTTTCTAACACTACAACAAGAAATGGATTCACTCTCTATATAAATATCATTGGTCATCACTCAAAGGCGATTTTTTAATAGCTCCAAAAGATACCTTTATGTTAATATTAGTGAATTTTAGTAGCACATTGTGAAGAGTATTATATCACATATCAACTCAAAAGATTGTATTCTATATAATGGTTGTGTATGTGATTCATTAAAGGTTGAGGTCTCATGTTGTAATCCCTTAAGACAAGATAGTAAATGCAATTATATGAATTAATAATTCATATTTTTATTAATTTATTATGTCATTGAATTCTACTGTGAGCGTTTGTGTAATTGGTTGTATGGTTGGATAATCCTTAAATAGATTCTCTAGTCACAATTTTATCACATGGTATCAAACTATTGGTTTTAAATCCCAAAGGACCTGAGAGAGAGGGAGTGGGAGAGACCTGAGAGAAAGGAGGGAGTGGGAGAGACCAAAGAGAGAGAGACCTAAGAGGAAGATCAGAGTGAGAGACAAAGAGACCTAAGAAAAGATGGAGAGTGAGAGACAGAGAGACCGAGAGAGAGAGAGAGAGAGAGAGGAGATGGAGAGTGAGAGAGAGATTTGGTAGGTAGAGAGAGAGGGAAGGAGGGAGATAGTCCTAAAGTGGTAGGGTGGGAGGGATAGAAGGAGGGAGAGAAAGAGGGAAGGAGATATTGTGGCTTATGTAATAAGAGATTGTTGTATTTGGTATTTAGTATAACATGTCTTCATTCTTAGATGCATATTAGTCTAAAATAAGGGAGACATGGAGAGGTAGGTAGAGAGAGGTAAGGTTGAAGGAATAGACGAAGAGGTAGGTAGAGAGAGTGAAGAAAAGATGCAACAATTTTATTTCCTCATCTCCATTGCTCTTACCTATTAACACTCCCTACTATTCATTGCCATGATCTTCTAACATTTTTTCATATATTTGACTAGAATCTTTAGATCAAATACTCCCTCATCAACTCTTAGGATAGAAACATCCCTTTCTTGGATAAATTTTCAATTTCTTGAATACTTTTATGTAGCTTTGTAGCCACTTTTTTCTTAGCTTTGAGAGTTTCTTTATGATTAGAGAATGTAGATGTTTCTTTTAACAAGTTATTTACAAACTTTTCTAACTTTTAGATAATCCTTTTATGTCTCCACCCAACCAATTCTCTTTTTTTGCACTTAGATCTGATTTTTCCTTTTCCTTGTTACCTATTTCCAATTTATTTGTTCCATCGAATTCTTAAGTTCAAGAATCTTTGAGTTCATTTTTTCAACTCCACTTATAACATCATCTCTCACATTCTTTACTTGCAAAAATTCATATGCAATGCAAAACCTCTTGACTTAATCCACTTCTAAATTGCCATTTTCCCATTGCACATACTACACATGCACCATCCTCAATTTCTCAAGAGTGGGAAGAATCTCTTTAGGCAATACACTATCTATCTCATTCACTTTGGTCTACTTTTTTAGATTCCTTTTCCATTTCAACTTCTCAACAGAAGGAAGAATCTCTTAAGTCAATACATTATGTGTTATCATTCTTCCAAACCATTTGTCACCATCCCCCTCATTATACCAGCTCAAAAACATTATCCCTATCCCTATCCCTCCTTGAAGCTATAAATCCAATTTGGGTGCCTATGTCCCATAATCCACCATCACATCTCCCCCTCCTACTAAGTCTATTTTGGGTCTTTCTATCCCTCCCACCCTACCAACCCATATTTCCCTCCTTCCCTCTCTCACTGACACACACCCTTACCTCTCTTCCTACACCTCCCTCTTTCTCTCTCTCTCCCTCCCTCCCTATCTCTATCTTCACTCACCCTCTCCCTCTCTATGTACCTTTCCCTTAATCCATCCCATCCCACCAAGCTCTTTCTACCTATATCTCCCTCCTTCCCAACTTCCCCCCTCTATCTAATTCTCTTTCCCCTTCCCTCTCTACTTTCCCAATATTTATCTACTTCTCTTTTCTACCATTTTTTATGATGAATTTATAGCGCTTATATTTATTCTTGTATATATTTCTAAAGAGATTTCTCCTTTGTACTAGATTTATATCAATATGATCATTGTTTTAAAAAACTCTAGTTGCTCTATCACTTTCTTTAATAATTTATAGCTTCTATAAGGAATTTGAATATTTCAAACTCTCATCCACATGCCTTATAAACACATTTGAGGAAAATTATGAATGAGTAATTACGATTATTGCATCAATTACATGGTAAAAAAGAGCCTTCTTCAATTGTTTAATTAATCAATTATAGTGTAAATATAGATAGCATTAATCATTTATAGTTTCATCATTTCATTATTCAATTTATTCAATTAATCATTTATAATGCAAATATGGACAACATCGGTAAAAAAAATGTATTAACTAAAAGTCCATATTGAACTTAAGAATTCCATGGAATAAATACATTCCTCTATACTTCACTCTATCACTCCTCTCTCACCATCCCTCCTAACCTTCCTCTTCCCATAGGTGGAGAGAGGTAGGGATAGAGGGATAGGGGAGGGAGAGACATGGAGAGGTAGGTAAAGAGAGGTAAGGTTGAAGGAATAAAGGGATAGGTAGGTAGAGAGTGATAGGAGAGACAGGAGAAAGTATAAAGGGAAGAGGAGATAGAAGTAGATTGAGGGGGGAAGTTGGAAGGAGGAGGAGAGAATGAAACAGAAAGAAGAAGAGTTGGGTGGGATGGAGTGAGAATGGTTGTCAGGAGGGTGAGTGTAGATAGAGAGTGGGAGGGAGAGGGGAGAGGAGGGAGGGAGAGAGAGGGAAAAGGAGGGAGAGGTGTAGGGAGTACAAAGAGAGGGAGATGGAGGCACTCGACCTTATCTCTAGAAATTATCATACAAGTGAAAATTTTCTTTTATTCCATTAGATTAACATCATCATCACATTTAAAGAGATGCGATAGGTATAGAGTTAGGGGAGAGGTAGGGCTAAGTGGAGAGAGGTAAAAAGAAAATTTAAAATACATTTCATGATTGGCAACCCAAGGAGCGAGATGTAGATAGGTAAGATATGAGGACCAATGAAATTACCTTCAACCATGATGAGTACTTATATAGTAGTTAGTTCTATCAATCAAGTAACTTACTTTATTTGAGTTAATTTATTTTATATTGCATTCCTCTTCACAATTATCTCCTTATGTACCTTCTCTTGCACTAAAATAATCAAATTTGACCTAGTTGCTCTATCACTTTCTTCTTTTATTATTTCATAGCTTCTATTTTTGTCTTGATGTTCTTTAAAATTAGTTCTTATAGGAAGTGGTAGGGTGTGAGAGCTATGTATAGAGAGAGTGACAGAGGGAAGGAGGGAGGGAGGGATAATGGGAGGGATAGGTGGAGAGAGGTTGCATGTTTAAATGGGGGAGAGAGAGAGAGAGGGACTTAGGGAGAGAGGGAGGGAGTGGTAGGTGGAGAGAGGTTGTGTGGGAAGGAGGGAGAGAGAGGGGGAAGGAGGGAGATATGAGGAGGTAGGTAGAGAAAGGTAAGGTAAAAGTAATAGAGGTGGATAGAGATAGGGATCTATGTAGGGTGGGAGATGTAGAGAGAGGTGGTGAGAGAGAGAGTGAAGGGGAGGGAGGGGTAGAGAGAGAGGGGTAGGTGGAGTGAGGAAAATGTGGGGTGGGAGGGAGGGAGGGAGGGAGAGAGAGGGAAGAAGGGAGTGAGAGATAAAGGGAGGGGTAGGGAGAAAGAGAGGGGGGGAAGAGGGAGAAAGGGAGGAGAGAAAGGTTAGGAGGGATGGTGAGAGATGAGAGATAGAGAGAAGTATAGAGGCATGGGGTAGGGAGAGGTCTAGCAAGGAGGAATGGGAGGGATAAAGGGAGACATAGGAAATTAGGGAGATATGGGGAGGTAGGTAGAGAGAGGTAAAGCTAAAGGAATAGAGGGAGAGGTAGGTAGAGAGAGTGAGGGGAATAACATGCACTAGAACCTTGTACCTAGGTTCCAATTACCTCCCTCTTTCTCTCCCTCCCTCTATCCCAAGGTGAAATCAGAATAGTGATTTACAATTAGTTTGAGGAAGGAAATTTTTCATTTTTTCCTTTCCCCATATTGAATGGGTTTGGCCAAACCCATGGTTCAACCGAACCAATGAAAGCCTTAATAAAAAAATATATTTAAACAGGTTCAGTCAAACATGGGTTCAACCAAACCCCATTAATATGAGAAAAAACAAAAAATTGTTTCATTTTAACCTCACTTTCACTTTGATCTTTTACCAGTCACTATCCCTGGTGCGTGTGGTGAACAAAGAATGTGACGTTGACCAGACAAGGTTTCTCTTTCTAGCGAAAGCAAATTTTCGTTTGTCTCTTCAAAGTTCATCATTCCAGTTTGCATATCGAGCACTATTGAGCACTAGGTATTTAAAATTTTCATTTTTTAGAGTTCAAAATGCATCTATTTGTTTAATTTCGAAACGCTAAATGCAATTTTTTTAAAATTTGTTTAATTCAAATTGCATTTGTTTGAAATTTTTTAAAGCATTTTCAATATAGTATTTTGCTTCCCCGTTTTGCATATATTTGTCTTGTTAAACACCTTTCAAGAGAAAAATGAATATCAAAACTATCAACTATCTATTAGGGGATGAGAGGTCTATAATTTCAATGCATCTACAACATTATTTCAAGTGTCAAAATGCTCCAACATCACCTCCCCATCATCTACCATTTCGTAGTGGACACCTTAACTATCATCTAGCTAATAACACAACAAATAAACTAAACACATATGTACTAGAAAAACCAAATTGCATTTTTATTTGCAAAATTTTAGCCATTAACTTGAGCCTAGACTAGATTTAGCTTCAAACATATCAAGGATATAGATCCAAATGTTATTCTTTTCAGTTTTTTTCTTTGGCACACACATTTATATATCCAAATTTCAATATGGTCCCAAGTTGAAAAACTTCCAATTAGTTATTTCTCAACAATTTGAGCATGAAATATTAAAATTTTAGAGCTACAGTGTTATATAAAATAAAATTTTCTAATTCATTTAGATATCGATCCATATGTATCATAGATCAACATATGATTTGATCATTAGAGTATTACATCAACTTTTAAGATTACAAGGATAAAATACCTAGGCACTTGCATTTATATTTGGCATGTATTTTAACTTGTTCAATTTTTTTAAATCAATCCAAGGGTTTGAGTAAGGAAAAATGAGTTTCCTCCCAAAGTTAGTGCAAAAAAACATTATAATGGCTCTCAACATAGTCTAAGAAATGGAGATAAATAAATTCCTAAAGACTAGAAGTGTAGGGGTCAAGGTCACAAAATAATTTTAAAACTACAAATTTAGGGTCAAACTTGTAGATGAAAATGTAAATTCCATACATGTAGGAGTGAACCATGAAAGTCATATCTTGGTTTGTTAAGGTGTCATAATATTAAATCTTATAAAAAATCAAGAATCATATCATTGATTATGTACATTACAATAAAATATCTCCATATAACAAATGAAGCTAAAAACCCTAACCCTCTTTGTCAATTCTATAGTGTGCTTGTCTAGTATTTTTAAATTCAATTGTATGTTCGAAGGTAATTTGTGTGTTTACTTATTGTATTTATTTATCCTAGCTAATTAGAAAAGAAAACTCTAAAGAAATTATTTTCTTTTCATTTTGGCAAAGCCATTTAATTTGGTATGTCCTACGATTTGGCCATAAAGGTTTTCTTGAATCTTATTTAGTTTTTAGATTTAAGTGCTTTCTCATTGTCTAATTTCTTAATCAAATCTAAACATTGTTCGATCCTTATTTCCTTCTAATACCAAAATCATCCTCTTTTCCTAGTAAGAAGTCATAGTTCAATCCCACCATGGTTGTGAATCAAGCTAAAATTGGTATGATTGGGAATATGCATGATACTAAATTTATCATAATGGAGAAGAATCATTTGACCATGAGGCCCTTGTTGAGAAAATGGTAATCAAGATATAGCTTTGATGCACACAACCTTTCTTTGGATCTTGCAAATTTGGCTAGTAATATTAATCCTAGTACAATGATTGATCTCCTTCATATACTATGTTGATTAATAAGCCATGTGGAAAGAAAGTACTTAAAGTTAAATAGGTAAAAGGATAAGCTCAACAATCCCTTTGAGTGATGTGCCATTTTCCCTCCATCCCAAGCTTCTTCTTCATGTATTCCTCCTTATTGTTTTACTCCTATCTATCTTATGCAATTTATTTCTCCTTCCACCAAATCTCCCCAAATTTATCCTCTCCTTTTTCCTAGATCTCATCTCATGCTTACTTATTATGATGCACATAGTTCTCTTTTCTCCACATTAGTTCTCATTAGTTTTGTTTACACTTCCCATGTTCCCCTCACTATGATATTCCTATGCAAGTCTTTGTCACTCCACACTCATTTATTATGTCATGACAAATTTATACACCACCTTCCATTTCTCATCTTGCCACTTTCATTCATGTCCTTAATCCTAGTGTGCCTCTATCTACCCTTGACATTAATGTTTAAAGGCTTGTTGAGATGAAAAGTAATGTTGATTCCTTACCTAATGGAAACAAAAAAAGACATACATATAAAAATCAAACTCAATTCAATTTCTATTGAAAATTTTACATATCCATTTTTTTTGGATTTTTGGATCCTAGATTTGAGATGCACAATGTTAAAGGAGATCCCATGACACATTCAAGGTTCTTTAGTGCTACATATTTGGATTTTGTGTATGATGATAAGTTATTGGCTAAGTTCTTCCCATGAAATTTAAAATATTATGCTATTAAATGATTGTATTATCTTCCATTTGGGTCTATTTTTTAATATTGAAATTGGTCAATGCAAATATTCGAATGTTGGATTGAAGTTTATTATTTTAGATTTTTTGACTGTAAACAAGGATCTACAAAGTATATACATTCTTAACATTTGCATGTGCAAGTGAGATGAATGTTAAGAACTAATGTTGTTAGAGGCTACCACACTTAATTATGGATCTTCTAATGCTTCATCTACATCATCCTACCCTTGTAAATTTGAAAAGAAAAATTATTTCCAAAAGGATAGTAAAAAATAATGGAAATGACCATTGTATAAACTATACATTATAAATGTTTCTAATATTATGACTCTAAAGCCTCCAACTTTTTCCTTTGTAAAATGTGCTTCAAAATTTACTTAGTGCAAACATGATTACACTTCCTCCTATTAGGCCATTAGATAAATCTAAGGTTATTCCCAAAAGATATAATGAGAAAGAATTTTGTTATTAAATTGTAGAGTTAATTGTAATTATACTCAACATTTTATGGGATTAAGGAATAATTGATTAAGGATTTGATTGATAAAAAAAAATTAGGTTGAGGGGGTTAATATTGGGGTCAATCCTTCAATTGTTCCTCCTAATGAAAATTTAAATATTTTACACTAAATAAATCTAATAAAATGGTTTTATATGAGGGTCATGAGATTGAGGTACATATACATGTTGATGAGCTTGAAATCATTGATTCACCTACATGTGAGGAATGATTTGTTGGTATTAATAAAAATTATAAGGGTAATTATTATTCTTCTTATGTACTAGTGATTGAATTTTATAGAAATTTCTATGGACTAACCAGTATTCAAACTTAGGACCTCCCATTTGGTGTTAGGATGCTCTACTATTGAGCTAATGGCTTACATTGTGATGAGTCCTTTTATGGCTTAGGTGTGTATCATTTCTCCAACACACTCCCTTGAGCCACAACATAGGTGTCAAATGCACCTAGCTTGGCTCTAATACCATGTTGAAATTTCCATGAACTAGTTAGGATGCAAATCTCCACCACTAAGCTACCCACCCACTTTATGACAAGTCAATTTACGGTTTAGGTATGCTAATTTTTTTGACACCTTTTTCACATTGTGAGATATTACCAAATAATTATAATGGTCCTTTGGTTTTGTGTGGATCATGAACCATGTAAGGGTGTGTTTATTGATCTTACTCACCAATAAAATGTATGCATTGAATAATTTTTGTTTTATCATCATTTTATAAACAAGCATATGCATATTTGAGGGTTTCTTTAAAATTGACTAATGATATGTTGATTGAAACTATAGGATACATTATTTTACCTTAATTTTTTGGTCTAAAAGATGAGGTAAGTTCTTATTCTATGTCATATTATTTCTTCTTTAGATGTATCTCATATTTTACTTGGGTATCCATGGATAAAGCAATATCAAGCAACATCATCTATTTCATGCCATCACATTATCAAATATGTTCACACTAGTAAAGAGGTTACAATTGCAAGAGATATGTATATGCCTTTATTTTAGATTAAGTCATTTAACCTTAAATAATTTTAAGAACATACCTAAGGATCCTCTATATAAGTGCAAGGATTCTTTGCCTAATTTGTATAAATTTCAAAAGGAATAACAATGGTGGGAAAATCAAGACAAGATGCAACAATTTAGAATTCTTAAATGGTTTACAATTATTAGAGCCAAAGTAGGTTATATATGTAGGTTTTATATTATAAAATGATTCAAGAATCTATAAGGCCAAAAGAACCATAAGCATTGCAAACTTTAGTTCAGAAGCATAAGGGATTGGATATTTTCATTCCTAAACATGGTTTTCATAAAAAAAATTAATCATGTAGCAAGGAAGGATGAGGATTACAAATGATAAATCTATATTTTCTTCATCTTAAAAGGGTCTTCAAACTACTTGGGTATCAAAAAATGATTTACATAATAAAAAGTTGAAAATCTACAAGTAGAAATACCAAGTTACAAAAACAAGAATAATTGTTATGGTAATAGAAAGAGAAAATGCTTCCTCTTAAAAAACATGTTTATTAAGAGTTCTAATTTACATAGTGTTGAGGAGCACATAATATAATAAACATGATTCAAGTACCAAAACATTAAGTATGATGATTGGGATGAGAGGATCAACTTGGGGAGGATTATTATAACATCATTAGTTGGAACTTTTTAATTTTATCTCTTTGTGTTGGTGTTGTTTTTAATGTTCTTAATTAGAGTGTGAATGATGTTAATATACATTTAATGATGCATTTTGAAATTTATTTAGTAAAGGTCTCATTTTGTACATCTTTAGTAATTGTATAAAAATTTGGAATATTTTGGTTAATACATCTTATTGGTAAACCATTCATTGAAAATTTTTGAAGCCCACAACCGAATGGTTTGTGATGACCTCTTGCCTTCAAGAATTTCTATTATGCTCATCAATTTCAAACCATTTTGGGGTTCTTGAATGTTTTTAAATTTTAACAAACTCATTACAAAAAGATGGATTTCTTTTTCTTTTTCTTTTTCACATTTAGGTTCTCTCTTCTTATGTAATTTGGAGACACATTGAATTTCATTGGTTCATGTGAGATATTTACAACAAGTATGCAATGAAGTCAAACTTTATTAGATTTGATTCAAGTAATATGACATATTTATTTTGCTTTCCAATCTATAATTTTTTGATGTTCTTGGCTATATAATTGAAGTTCATTTATGTTAACAACTATTAGATTAAATATTTTTATCCCCAATTATTTTCAAATGATTTTATACTTTAATCTTTGTATTATTATTCTTTCTTTCATCGTTTCATTTACAATTTGAACCATTTAAGGATGCTATGTTATAGATTATAGTTGTCTTCCAATTCTTTTTAAATCAAGTTAATAGTATGAAAATATTATTGATGAGTAGATGAATTATTACAAGTTCTATTTTAGATTTGTATTCTCTTTATCTAGATATATTATTTACCAAAGTCTCATTGTTTTTAAGGTGTACTGTATATATATATATATAATGTGGAAAATGTAGATCATGTTCCACCTATGCCAGATTCTTTGTTTGCAAATACTAGTAATGATATAAAAAATTGAGAGATTCATTAGCACAGGGTGCAAACCTGGGGATATATAGTGAGCCATGCATATTAATATTGCATAGTCTAGAAAAACTAAAAGATGAACTTGAGAGGACTAGTGCATATTCCCTAGACTGAGTGACTACTGTTCTTTCCTGCATGTGGGAAGAAGTACATGGTGACGTTCCCCTTAAACAAATACAAGATAGTGTCACGAAAGAAATGATAAAAGCCACTTGTTTTCCATTTTATCAAAATGTGCGTAAGGTTAGGGGATACCGGGTCACTAGATGTGTTGATCATGCTATGGCCTCATTGATCTACCCATGATTTCTCGCAGCACATGGTCTATACCCAAACAATGACTAGATTCCATTGTATCTTGTTCAACAGTTGTATGCTGAGGTCTATATGGGCCTCAAAGTTAACTACCTGGACATTCCACCATATGTTGGTTAGGGGCGTGGTAGGATTGTTGATAGGCCCACCTATCATCAAGCAGATAGACCACCCCCAATGTTTAGGGTACTGGTTGGTGACAGGTCTCCTGCTCTCACCCTAGCTCTAGCCCCCATAACAGATGAGGTTGTCGTTGCTTCCCAAAAGGAAGCAATTGACACTATAGGTGACATTGCGGCTACCACCACTAGGATATCTGATGATCGTGTAGGTTAGTATTTGATATCTAGACATTCCCAATCCACACCATTTTCAGCACAGTGGACCACCATGGATCCTTTTACAGTGGACGACATCCCTACTCCTACACAACTTGATGCACTTATAGGAGATATTTCACGCATGACTGTGCATTGTTTGGCTAAGGACCTATTGGAGGCATATGCCCACATTGCATCAAACAATGGGATCGGTATAGAGCATGTTAGAGATCATTTGAGACATAGAGGTTATTCAGTTCTAGGATCCCATCACTCTCAGCCAAGCACTAGTGTGCATCAGGATCCGCCTACAGTTCATATGGTAACTACACAGACTATTGGTTTTACTGATATGTTGATTGGTTCTAGTTCATCATCACCGATGCCATCTCACCTTCATAGTCCTCTACATTCATCATTTATGGCATGACATGGGATAGATCAGATGGATGCAGATGTTGATTCGTTGCTTGATCGTTTGGTGGATATGGTGGAGGTGAATGTTTCAGAGGACTTAGGTCATCTGATATCAGATGATGTGCATGTATGTGTGCATGTGCATGTTTCAATTCTTTTTTCATTATTTTTTAAATTTCTTTTTAACTAGATATTAATGTAAGTTGATATATATGTGTATATATATTGTTATAGGTGGACATACCTCATATCACTCCTAGCCTTGGTCTAGATCATGTGCATGATCGATGTGACTCTGTGGATGAATCTGCTATCAATGGACATGTGAGTTTTCATAAAATATATATTTATGTATGCATAGATAAATACAAGTTCTAGATTGATATTTAAAAATACAAGTTCATTTAAAAATAACTTTCATAAAATTTATTTAATAAAAATTATATGTATTTAACACATCTTGTACACAATTTTATTTGCAGGGCTCAACACATCCATCAGAGCAGGACCGTTCTCATTCAGATGGCCATTCGTCTAGGAGTAGACATTCATATTAGGCCATGAATTGTAGATTTATGATATTTACCACATGTGTATTTGATTATATGATGATCTTTAAAATAGTATTTGATATTTCATGATCTCTAACTTACACTTGCTTATATGATATACATACATTTGCTTATTTTTTGATCTTTAGTATTCGACATTTGATGATCTTTAATTTACATTTTGTTTTTATGATATATTTACATATATTTTCTTATATGATATATAAATACATTTGCCTCTTTGCTTATAATATGTGTTATATTTATATGTATTGAATCCCTTTACATATATGTACATGTGTTTTCTTATGGTTTAAACATGTTTACACGTGATATATGTATGCATTTGCTTTAAATATTAAATATACATACATGTTTTCTTATTTTATGATCTCTTACAACTTACATTTCCTTATATTCAATATACATTTGATCTCTAGTAGAATTTTAGAATAATCAATGCCATTTTATAATTAAGTTCATTCATGTTCATCACAATAAATATTTTTTTAAAAATGACTTAAGAAACATGAACCATTGAATTGAGAACAAGATATAATATTTTTGACAAGTAACTTGAAATTCAATTCAAATATTTAATTAAGAGAATTTAATTCAAATTATACCTCTATTATACCATTTTCGGCAACTAACTTGAAATTCAATTCAAATATAATTAAGAAAATTCAATTCAAATTATACCTCTAATATTTATACATTTTTTGACACTTTACCAAAATTCTAAAATTACTAGATATGTTGTGCATACCTATGAATTAAATAACAACAAACTCCACAATGAAATAACTTGTTTGTTTACTACTTGATTCATTTAAACTAGGATCTAGTTATTCCATGTACACTTGAATAATTGTGATTCACTTGGAGTGAAAATTTTGGAGAATTTTTTGCACATTTATCAAGGAGGCAATTGGAGCTCGACAACTTTTCATTTTTATCAATCAAGGAAAAATTTGGAGGATAATTTAAGTAAGTTGGTAGAGGACTTGTTTAGAGTCATCTTTAAATTGAAGAATAAAATGGGACAACAAAGAAAAAGAAAAAGTGCATCTCAACGAAAATTGTCCAAAGAAGAAGAACAAAAGAGGCGTGATCAAAACTTGGAAAATTATCATAGAAATAAACAAGGTACATGCTTGTTTCTTCTCTCTCTCACTCTCAAGTGTGTGTTTAGTACTTTTACTTTGAAGGTTTCTAACCATCATTGCACTTGAATGACTATAAATACTTTTAAATATCCTCAAGTCATCTTGGTCATGCAAGTTGTAATGTTTATATGATCCTTGACTCCAATTCCTTAAGCCAATTATTTTTGTTTCAATATTTGTGTTTTGTGTCTTTGGTCTTTTATTTTCATCACTTCAATTTTCTCAAATTATTTTTATGTTTTATGCTCTAGGGATTCCTCAAGCTGGAGTCGAGCCAAATCTAGATATTGGATCAAACTAATTCATTGAAGAACACATCTAATTCTAGCAAGCATATAGGGAGGAAACTCAAGTTCAAAAACAATGTTGCTGGAGAGGGGCTGCATCACTTCCCTTCTAATCGGTATGTGGATGAGTATATAAAAAATAGCACAAACTTCTCAAATTTCTTATAGCTCATCATGTTTTATCAATTTGTTTGCAAAATATTTTGTGACACATGTGTAGGAAGGGCTCACAAGAAGGAAGTTTTCATCCCTCAAGTCGCAGCCAAATCTAGACATTGGATCAAAATGAATGCACCAAGAATGCAGGGTCCTTGTGAAGATAGGGAGGAGGCACAAGTTCAAACAATGCATAAGCCGAGAGAGAGGTCGGATCACTTCCTCCCACCGGTATGGATGGAGTATATAAAACTAGTTGAGAAGGTGGGGAAACAAATTTCTGTGAATTTAGATCATTTACTTGAAATGGATATGGAGAAACTCCAAATATTATGCCAACCACCTTTTATAATAAGAGAAAGAGGTCAACACTAAATCAGAAATGGAATGATCAATCATCATTTCAATCATCTTGATACACTTGAAAAAACCCAATTGTTATCACGTTTACTTCTTCGTGATGAGCTCAAAGAGTCATTACAATTGTTGGGTGTACATTCATCATCAAATAAGAAGAAACGCATGGGATTACAAAAGGATATTGTTCAAAATGTTAAAAAGGGTTTAGATTCCATTGGGAAAGGATCTCGAACTGTGGATAAGGCCACTACAAGAAGGGTGATGTTGACATCTATTATACATCAAGATATAGCAAGAAAAAGAAAAATGTTTGCACTTTCAACTGAAATTGGTTATAGTAGAACCACATTGATAAAATATGAGAAAAAGAGAAAGTTTTTGGATGAGAGTTTAGAAGGAAATTGGGCAATTATGTGTAGAGCTCTCCATTCTGACAGGATTGAAGATGTTGTTAGGAACTTGGTCTCAAGTTTTTGGCATGATCAGACTCATCCATCATCAAATACTAGAGATGTTATGAGATATAGGATTGGACCTAGTATTTATGAAAATCATATCAAACATTGGCTAGACATAACACAATTTGAGATGCATATGAACTTTTGTAATGCATATCCTCATATAAAGATTGGGCAACAACAGTTTCAAAGGTTAAAGCCATATTATGAAGATAAACAAGTTTTTGAAACTTGTTGTTATTGTTAATATATTGAATTTGATCTCTACTATCAGGGGTTTCGAAAGATGAGAGAAGAAAGATGTGGGTTTCAAAATGTACCTCCTAAATAGGAAACTTTGTTCATAAAGTCTATATTATGTGATCATGAAAATGGACCTCAAATAAACTGCATAAAAGGAATTTGTGAGACATGTGGAAATTTGGCTAAATTTCCTTTAAGAATTGAGGATACTGACCTATCAAAGATAGTGAATTGCAAGAGGTAAGTACTATTTTTAGAGAGTTTATTTGTTTCAATTTCTCATAGATCAAGTTATTTGGATTCTCTTTGATGTAATGTTTCATTGATCAAGT